>JAOQGM010000012.1:24115408-24134209 GCA_027564225.1 Gallinago stenura | reverse complement strand
AAATCTGCACAGTTTATCTGGCTCACTGTGCTAAAAAAATGTTCACAGTCGTCCCTCCCGGCTGAGGGAGCAGCCAGCCCCGGGGGGGTCGCCTGGGGTGACCTCAGACACAAACCCCCCCCCCCGCATCGGGCGATGGGAGAGTGCTCGGCCCGGAGCTGAAGATGGGCCCCGGCTCTAATTGGGTGGCGTTAATGGGCTGGGGAGGGCTAAGAGTTAATGAGCTAATGGGTGTTTTCGCGCTGGGCGGTCATTAGTCCCGTCCCGTCGGAGGGGACGTGCTGTCCCCGCGGCCCCTTGCCAGCGCCCGCCCGCCCTTCTCGGACGTCACCCCGAAGAAGGCCGTGTTTACCGGGCGCTGCCTGCGGAGGATTACAAATAAAGCCCCGTGCCTGAGCGGGGAATGTCCCCGTACCCCCCCCGGGAACAGGCTGTCACCTGAACAGCCGCCAGCACAGAGCCCCGCAGCAGCGCTCCGGAGAGCCAGCCCGGGATGGCAGCGAAGGGACATTGCCCCGACGTACGGGCAAAGGCAGCCAGTTGCCCTTCTACCCTCAAACTTATTTTTTTCTCTTCTTTTTTTCTTTTTCCCCACACCAAACGTCGTGTTTGGGATTTATTCCTAGGCTCCACTAATGGATGCGAGAGAACTTCTTTTGCGTTTCTGCGCCAAGAGCTCCCCGTCAGGTTTGCAAACATACTGAAAGAGATTGACCTGCTTCCCGATAAACTGCTAGGGACTCCATCAGTCCAGTTAGTAAAAAGCTGGTAAGTGAGAGCTGCTGGGATTCAGCCGGATGGCTCTTTTGTCCTCTTCCCTCAATAGGAGAACACAATAAACAAATAGACTAGAAATGCAGTTCCTCTGCTGAATTGCAAATTGACCACTGTCCTTTTCTAGCACATTGAAATTAAATTGACAACCTGCATGGGTATATTGGTATTTTTAAATAAGAAAAAGAAAATAACACTTTGAAGTAGCTGGTAGAGCAGATAAAGCTCTGGGCTGGTCCGAGTTGTCACTGGTGGGATTCCTCCAGAGCTGCTGTTGTGTAGCATGGTGCCTTGGCTGGTGCTCCAAGGGTTTGGAGTTGGGTTGATAGAACCTCTGCTGTTGCCCCAGTGCCTGAGTCTGATTTCCCCTGCCTTTACTGGCCGGGCTGCAGCATTTGCAAGGGTGGCTGGTGTAAAGGGCAAAAGTATTAGAGCTCTGTGGACTGTTGTTGTTGTTCTGGTGAACCCTTGTGCCCTGCAGCGTGCGTCAGGGCTGTCAGGTGTTGGCACAAGAGGCTCAAGTTCTTAGCTCGTGCCAAAGCTGATTGGATTTGGAAAAACTTTGCTTAAGTGGCTTCCTGAGCAGTATTGCTATTTGGATCTTTTAAAACACCTCCCTTAAGAATGGTAAGGGGATCCTACATACCAAAGTGAGGGTCTAGATGCCTTTCTGGGTGGCAGGCACAAGGAAAGACTTAAAACTTCTTGGGTTCAGGCAGTCAAGAAGTATCAATCTTGTTCCATATAAAGTTCTGTACTCAGATGGAACTTTAATAATTCCAAGATACTTCAGACTGCCAGCTGACTTGTAAGAGTAATGATTCAAACAAGACAAAGTATTTTTCCTGTTCCCAAACTAATAAAAATCAAATGAATAACATATATTCCTTGTGTTCTTTTTCAATAGGTACATCCAAAGCCTAATGGAGCTTGTCGAGTTCCATCAGAAAAGCCCAGATGACCAAAAAGTCTTATCTGAGTAAGCTTTTTGCTTGTTTCTATGAACTATTCAGTCTCACATCCTGTTTTTCCTAACGTGGCCGGTTTAGAATGCCAGATCTCAGGAGCTGGATGTGATAATCCAGTGCGATGTGCCTGGAGCAGGCTGGTTTGAAGCTCTGCTCGTGTTTAGTAACACTGCAAATAAATAAGATCTGTTGCAGCTCAGTTTCAAGGGCGTACTGTCCCTTGAGCTGTCACAACAGAAATAACAACAGCTCTGGGATGTCACGTCCCTGCTTCTTTCCAAGGCAACACCTGGGGGGCTCTTTCCCTTCCTCACACTCTCTGCTCAAACTATTATGAAGGAGTAAACAGGCAGTGAATTTGATGTGGGTAGTGATCACACCTTTTTGTATCAAAAATACCAGACTCTTCTGTTTTAGGTCAGTGAGGAATTACTTTTAAAAGAATGAAAAAAATTGGCTGGATTTTAAGAGGGGTTTATGCCCTTGTTTGTGCTGCTGGGTTAGGTAATGACACTGTACAAAGCTTGTCTCCATGTAGGCTTAGAATAAAGTTCTAAAAAGATTTTTTTTTTCTTGGCCTAGCTTTATAGATACATTAATTAGGGTCCGGAACAGACACCACGATGTGGTTCCTACAATGGCACAGGGTGTGATCGAATACAAGGACACTTTTAAAGTAGACCCTGTCACCAACCAAAACATTCAGTATTTCCTGGATCGTTTTTACATGAGCCGTATTTCCACCCGGATGCTAATGAACCAGCACAGTAAGTAGAAATTTTTGTATAAGGAAAAACTCCAACCTGCTGAGAAACATGTTAATGTAAACATTTCTTATAGTGTGGGCAATCTGCCTCGGGTGATGTGGTGTGACACTGGAAACTCAAACTGAATGTGTGACTCGGGAAAGTAATGGGAAAACTTGCTTTCTAGACTAATTGTAGTTTAGTTGTGTGTGGAGTATGTCGGGGGGGCTCTCATTCTTTACACCTGAAAAGCCTTCAGGTGTTGAACTATGGAAAAGCCAACACAGTTTGCTGGCAATAAATGGCATTTTTGACTCACAAAAGGCAGAAACAACACTTGATATATTGTGACTGTTGTGATCACACTGCATGAGTCTAAAGGCTTTTAAAAAATAGTAGAGTATTTGGGATTAAATATAGTCTTGTTTTCATTTTAAACAGCTCTTCTCTTTGATGATAAGTCCGGCTCAGGGCACCCGAGGCACATCGGGAGTATTGATCCCTGCTGTGATGTTGTTGAAGTGGTGAACGGTACGTGTCCTCCCATCCTCTGCACTTCTCTTGGCCAGCAGTATTTAGGTCTGATGGCCAGCAATTTGGGTCACCAGTGCCTGTGGCATTGAGATGCTGGCTGTGTATTACTGAAATAGCTGAAGGCAGTCTACCCAAATATCCAAACACAGGCTTTTATAGGACACAATTTAAAACTCAAAGTAGGGCTAAAAGCCGTGTTGAGGCGAGGCAGAGGGAGAGATGAGGTAGAAGTTAAAGTTGTCTCAGGTGTTGGGATTGGCCATACCCACTGGTGCATCTCTTCTGCAGAACTACCAAACTTGGGAAGGTTTACCCGTGCTGCTGGAATGGCCTATTTGCCCTCAGTTTTCAGTGCCCACAGTGGGAGCAGCGTTACCATTCCTGAGACACAGGCTTAGCCAGTCTCTAACACCTCAGCAGCCGATGCAGTTACAAAGTGTATTTCGTTGTGCCTTAGAATGAATTTCTGCAGTGTTTGATGTGACACGTGTTTTACTTAAATGTTTCAGATGCTTTTGAGAGTTCCAAGATGTTGTGTGACCAGTATTACTTAACGTCTCCAGAACTGAAGCTTACCCAAGTGAATGGTAAGATGAGAGCTTTAATGGCTGTTTTCCCTCAGCAGCCAAACTCCTGCTTTTCCTGCTTTTTACTCTTCTTTTTCGATTGTATCAAAAGGCTCCCAATTCCGTGCCATAATGGTACACACCAGTTCATCTGTCTTGGGTTAGTTCCCCTTCATTTTCTGTTGTAAGCACCTCATTTAATCCCCAGCATTAGAACTCAAGTCTCATTGTGTCTTAAACACTAGATTTTCAAAATAAACTGGTTTTAAGCAAGTGGCAATTAGAATCTGAATACTGTTATGAGTCCATAAAGTTGTTTGCTCATTTGGGGGGAACTAAGACTTGATTTATTTCTTGTTTGTTTTGAGATCCAGTTTGCTTATTGTAAAATTTGGATACAATACAGAAATTCCATCACCATTTTAAATGTTGCTTGTCTTTTTTTTTCCCCTTTTTCTCTAGGAAAACATCCAGGAGAGCCAATTAACATCGTATACGTTCCATCTCATCTCTTTCACATGCTGTTTGAGCTCTTTAAGGTATGTCAGTATACGCTACTTCTTCCCTTAGTACATCAGGATTTAAAATACACAACTAGATCTGAAGGAAACAAAGCTGTGCATAGGACAGTGAGACCTCTACAACTTAATTATTTGGGGAAATAGCTTTGGTGGTTGGGAAAGGAAGGATTGCAGTTTGTAGGAGAGTATTTGGGTATTTGGAGGTATTTGTGGGGTATAAATGGGACAGGGAAGGGAGAGAGGGAGAGTAAAAGTGGGATGTGGTGGTGTGACCACAACCAGCCATCCCTTTTTCAGGGATTTTGCTGCCTTTTATGGAGTGGGTGATGCATCTTGAAGTAGCCACACTCATGTGCTGCCAACGTGAGGTGCAGAATTCTGGTGGCCTTTAGCCATTGCTCAACTCTGCTGACTTTCAGGGAGTTATGTTATTTAATTTCCACTGTCTGGGTTCTGTTGGGCAAGAACAGTGTCATTGTTCAAGCACAGAAGAGTCTTGGCTATGCTTGGTGACTTGTAGATGTGAGGCTGCCTCTGCTCCTCTTCCTGGGAAGCTGGGCACTGGTGGGAATGGAGGGTAACCCTGCTCAGCCTCTGCATAACTGGGGTGTGGTTTGGAGTGCATAAATCCAACACTTTGTGATAATGGGAACCTTCATTTCCATAGAATTCGATGAGGGCAACCGTTGAGTTCCAGGAAAACAGCCCTTCCCTTTCTCCAGTTGAAGTGACAGTTGTTCTGGGACAAGAAGACCTGGCAATTAAGGTATTTTGTTGCTGTACTCCTATATGGGCTTAATGTAGTCTCTGTGATTGCCTATTCTGCTGCAAAGTCTGTTAGAACTTGCAGCCTCTCACAGCAGATCAAACATACTGTCCGTGAGCCTTCTGTTAATTGCACTAAATAGAGGGCGTCATCTAATTGAAAAATAATACGCTGCAAAACAAATAACTTATTTCTTGC
Source organism: Gallinago stenura (assembly GCA_027564225.1). Lineage (NCBI taxonomy): Eukaryota > Metazoa > Chordata > Aves > Charadriiformes > Scolopacidae > Gallinago > Gallinago stenura. The sequence goes on along the minus strand of JAOQGM010000012.1, from coordinate 24,129,136 downwards.
TCTTGGAAGGGTTTGTTCAAATAGCAGCATTTTACATACCATTCGTAGCACCTGGCTGTAGTTAACTTCACTCTCTGAACTCAGATCTCGGACAGAGGCGGCGGCGTTCCCGTCAGGAAAATCGAGCAGCTGTTCAGCTACATGTACTCCACGGCACCGCGGCCGAGGATGGACGACGGCAGAAACACGCCTCTTGTAAGATACTTTCAGTGCTAATAAAGCTGCTAGGAGTGTTTGGACAGATTGGTAGGTTAATAAATTACAAAACTACTGCTCTGCAGGGTGTGCAATGATTATCAAGCCTCATAAATATGAATTAACGCTTTCTGAAACGGACTTTTAATATTGAGCTTAGTGGACAAAAACATGCTTTTAAAGACACAAATACATTCTATTCTGAATATAACCCTGTTTTTTTTTTTTTTCTGATACTCTGATGGCAGTAGTTTACTTGGTGTTCACTCCCCCCAGTCCTCAAGCTTGCTGTGAGTTGTGCTGCCTTCGTGGAGCACAGCTGGAATAGGCCCAGACTATTGTTTATCTCCCAGTAGCAAACTCCCTTTCCTAATCGAGCTGTACGAGCAAAAACAAGGCAGGGAAAATACATCCATGTAGGAGGTATATGTAAATTCTTCCTCTTTTATGGAGACTTGTTTTTTTTTCTTTCTAGTGGTTTTGGGTTTTTTTTAATGGTCAGTTTCTGTATGAAACTGATTAGAGATTTTTGGTTTAAGACATAAAAAAGTTCTTTGTACTTACTAATAGTTTAAAATCACTGAGCGCTTTCCAGCTATTTAATTTTAAGTTTTAAGAGCTACTAAAAACCAAATTAATCTTGCCTTATATTTTATTTTTAGGCCGGCTTTGGGTATGGCTTGCCAATTTCTCGCCTGTATGCTAAATACTTCCAAGGAGACCTAAATCTCTACTCCATCTGTGGTTATGGAACAGATGCTATTATCTACTTGAAGGTATGTATTTTGATTTGGTTAAATAAGATAGTGTTGATAACTACCATTAATGCAGTGAGGTGACTACTCAGTACTATTTTAAGGTGAACAAATTTTCTGCTTGTGGGTAGAAAAGTTCTCTCTTTCATTAAGAAATGTCAGTGATGTTTGGAGCTGGTATCTAGAATTAGAAAGGTCCCTCAGCTTTAACTAGTCTGCTTAGATAACTGCTAGTGAGAGCCCCATTAGATTTTTAGATTGTATTCCATGAACCAGTAGGTATGAAATCTTAATACAAAGTTCAGGGAGAAAGTGAGGTAACAGAAAGGTGTGAGCAGGAGAGCTGGTTTCTTTACTCTGACAATCAGAAAGTCTGTATAAGCTAATCCTTAAAGAATCTGGAACCTGTTCCTATTCCACATCTGCCACATAGTCCCTGTATGGGATTCAGGTATCGGGAATCTCGAATACCTGGCATACACCAGGAACTTTGGAAAAAGGCCTACATATCATTTTCTACTTTTTGCCATTACTCATGGAAAAAAAAAAAAAACTTGCTTTGAATTCCTTCTAGTAAAGGATTGAATTCCTTTTCTACTAAACCAAAAGCATGGCTCTAGGCACACGGAAGCACAGCCAGAGGAGCAGAAGGAAAGGACACAAAAGAGAACAGAAGGGAGAGGTAGTTCAGATATATGAAGACATACACGTGTATCAATCCTATTTAACAATTTCCCAACAGAATGTGAATTCCTTCTTGGTTTTTTTAAGCTGTAGAATATGGAAGCAAGAAAGGAAACGTATTTTAAAGTTTCTTACACTTAAAAAATTCCAGTTCTTTTCCATGGCTTCCAGAACTATCTTGAAAAGAGGTTACAGGGTAACTCTAAGGTCTATAAAAACGCGTCAGTATGGCTTGACGTTGCTGTGTGCTGCCAGAATGTCCAAAGCAAACACAGATACCGAAGCACACAAACTACTGCATCTGCTGTCTAAGCATTTGTGTAAATAACTTTTATTTTGTGGCGTAACGCTTGGAACACACTGCATGAATTTTTGCCAAGTGGTGTTATTGACAGATAGAAACCAAGTAACCTTCTTTTTTGTTTGTTTTTGATTTTTAGGCCCTATCAACAGAATCGGTAGAAAAGCTCCCGGTCTTTAACAAATCGGCTTCCAAGCATTACCAGGCTACCTCAGAAGCAGATGACTGGTGTGTCCCCAGTAAAGGCCCAAAGGACGTGTCGAAGCAGAGTGTGGCTGTCTGAAGAGAAGTCGGTATCCAGGGACCCAAGGGGATCAAGCTGGCTTCTCAAAAAAAGAAAAAAAACCCCAAAAGACTGCTATTTGGAAGGATTCCTCTACCTCCAAACAAGCAAGTTTCAGGACTGGCAGAAGAAGAAGAGGGTGTTACAGCCTAGGTTGTACGCACTGAATGGGAAATCTTGCTGTGGACTTCAGGGTGAGGAAAATAGGAGCACATATGTCTTTAAAGGAGAGGTGTTTATAGAGAAAAATCAGATTATTTTTTTTCTTATGATCAAAGACTTCATGTGGTAGAAGTGTGCAATTTTTGAGTCCTGTTTAATGCTTGAATTCTGAATACTGGTAAACGTCAGTTATGCTGGTGTATATTTTTCTCCTAGAATAGTTATCAGCTGTTCATCTTATTACAGAACCTCTCAGGTAGGTAGATAACATCTGTACTTTAAAGCTGTCTTGATAACCTTTAGAAAAGATCCACTTAACATGGCAGTCTTGTAGCAAGGTGTGAACAGCATTCGGACACAGTCTGACTGGAAGGGAGGGAGCCCTGGGAGGGAGAGAGAAAGTGTTTCCTATGTATAAGGAAGCCCCATTTAAAAAAAAAAAAAGTATTCCAGTAATAATTCTTATGTGATGCCTTGCTCTGGGTTACGTTGCTAGATTTTTATATTAAGCTGTTCATGGAAGAACTAGCCAAGTGAGGCTATACATAAGGTAACTAAGAAGGAAATCAAGATATTTTAGAAAGTTACTGGAAAGAAATGGAAAGCTACTTGGTTACAGCAGCTGTAAGGTTGGGCTACATCTACCCTGTGTCCCTGCACTCCAGAAAGCATGTGCTGAGTCAGTCTGTGAGGATTTTCCAAGCACTGAAGTCAGACACGCAAGTTGAATGGGAAGGTTGTGGTGATACGTAGTGCGTAAGCGTGACGTGGGGAACACCAGCGTGTTTGAGACATGGTCTTGTGGTTCCTCTTCGTCGTGCTGTTAGGAGAGGAGTGGCTCAGGACACCTAAACCAAAACCTGCCACTTGGTCACATTTGTACTGGACCACACTAACTCCAAGAGGTGCCTGGGGGATTGGCACCTCGAAAGCTGTGATGAGCAACTGAAGGTCTGCTTGAAAGGTGTTCAGGAAGAGCGATGTTGGAACTAGAGATTTCTTCTAAGACCTGTTCATTGTAATGGGAGGGGCTTAGGAAATTAGAAGTTTCAAAATCTGAACAGCATCGAAAACTACAGAATAACTTTTATGAGCAGCAAAATAATGGGGAATTGTCACAGGAACAGTGCCAGTGGGAAGGAGCTGTCAGGAAAATATTCCATTCCCATTGAGCTTCTTTCCCATCTTCTTTGTGCATTTTCCCCCTTGTAAGCAAGGTACACTTAATGCCAAAACAGAAGTTAAACTATTGGACATGGCCAGGCTGGCCAAAGTTCATCAGAGCTGTATAATATTACTTGAACTTTTTTACTCATTAGCGTTTTATCTTAAGTGTATTTGGTCCTTTGCAAGAAGTTGCAAGTACAGTATTTAAAGCACCCTGCTCAGTCATAGGAGTGTTCTCGAGCAGATCTGTATTTGTTGGACAGAAAGCCACTCCGTACTCTACTGTGAATAACAAATATTATTTTTTTAATAGCAAAGAGAAAGCTGGTACTACCTTTGTGTTCTAGAAGTCCTGTTGGGATAGATTTCTCAATAGAAAATAAAATAGTATTCTGATACGCTTCATTTCTTTTAAAATCCAAATTTAGAAGTGTTGGTGGCAGCTACTGACTTCAGTACTGCACCAAGGCTGGTTTTATCCCAGTGAATAAGCTGTGGTCACCAAAGGTCACCAGATGATGTATGTAAGCTCAGCTCAGTGAATGAAATGGGTAAGAAATGAAATATCTTTGTCTAGAATATACGGGTGTGGAAAAGCTGCCTTCACTGCCATTATATACTTGAATATTTGTTGAATTTTTTTTTTTTTTTATTGAATACAAGGTTACAAAACCATACCTAGGCAGTCATTGTTGTTGAGTAAACACAAATGATAGCTGTCTGTCTGCACCCAGTAATGCTTGTGGACATGTTGTAGTCCCATGCCATTCTGCACATCTGTACCGGGGCTGGGACTCCTGTCCCACAGCAGGTGGAGCAAAGGGGAGCTGTACAACCCAGCTGCAGGCTTGGTGGCACCCACAGAGCGTGTGCCCAGTGCAGACCGAGGTGTGGGTATAGCACTCACAGAGAATCCATGGGGGTTCTCTGCAGTAGTTTTAAAAAAAAAAAAAAAAAAAAACCAAAAAACCAAAAAAAACCGAAAAAAACTACTTAAGGGCTGTCTACCTAGATAATACAGTACCTTTTTCAGCACTTATTGAATTTTTATTCCTGAAAATAGAGCTGTATTAGAGTTTTAAGCCTTTTTCTTGGATGTAGATGTTGATATAATTTTATAATAAAATCTTTTCAACGGTTGTCTAGTGTCTTTGTTTTCTTCTAAGAAGACTAGTGAAAACAATGGCCTCTGCTATTTTAAGTTTTATGAAATGGGGTTGAGCAAAGCAACTCTCTCGTATTGTGTTAAAGAGCTGTAGCAGGGGAGAGAAACACTGGACCTAGAGGGCTGCTTGTGCCTAATGCTGTACCTGCACAGTGCCTAAAATCAGTGCATCACCTCGCACATCACCTTATTCCTTCTAATTCGGAGAGATGTGAGAATTCAAAATTCTTCATCAGCGTGCACTCTGCTCTCCAAAAATATCTTTGTTGTTGTTCAGCTGTAAATAATGTGAAAATTTACCACTAGTTCTATTTATGTATATACAAAGACATCCATCACAGAGTCTGTATTTAACAAACAACTTTTTCCACAGACTAAACATAAACCTCTCTTCCAGCTCTGTTGCAATGGGACTACTGCTTTCTAAGGGCTGGTGTGTAAGGGAAGGGCAGTTCCCAGCTGTGCTGGGATGAAACTGGTGCTTTAGCAGGTGTGTGTTTGCCTGGGAATGTTCTACATCTCCCCTCAAGTTAAGGAGATGGAGTAACTGCAGTAATGTGTGTAGGTACTTTACTGGAAATAAGAGGTGAAAACTGGCCAGACTCTGGGTGCCTGGAGGAAAATCCACACGACAGCCCTGTGTGCTGGGTGTCCCATTCTTCTCACCTGTAACGTCCCCTTTTTCCCCAGTAACACCAGGGAATCACAGAATCTTCTAGGTTGGAAGGGACCTTAAAGATCATCTTGTCCAACCGTCAACCTAACTGACAGAAATGTCTCTTCTGGCAGCCAGGTGAGCCCATGCTCTAATCTACAGCTGGGGCAACTGCTTTGGTGCTGTGGGTATGAACATACCACCTACTTTTCTGCTGGCCAGACCAGGGCAGCTCTTGGGCTGCAAAAAAGAATCTAAGGCTCCCCATCACTTGTTGTTTGCCTTGCCATAAAGTCACTGTTGAATCAAACTTCCTTGGTCTGGGTTTCATTTCATTTTGTAGCTAGAGGGAGAGTCACCAACCACTCAGATTACGTAAAATAAAAACGAGTGAGTTTTCCTGGTAGACATTTGGGTCTGTTCTTCTCATGTGCAATTGTGATGGGAGTGGGGGGTGCTGGAGCCCCCTGTGTCCGGGCCTGACCCTTCCAGTCAGAGCAGGGCTGAGTAACGTGCTTCCAAGCAAAGTGAGTTCAATAACCCTCTGAAATCTGCTAGATGTGAGCAGATTGTACACGGGGCCGGGCTTTGGGGTTTTTCCTGCCTCTTTGTGCCGTTGCTGGTAGAATGCGTTTCCCAAGCCTCCATCTGCAGGCCTGTTTGTTTTCCCTCCTCTAAACCTTTTCTTTGTAGGGCAAGATGGAGAACAATGGGGAGCAATGGTCTGAAACTGAGCAAAGCGGGGGGAAAAACTAGGCTAGACGTCAGTAGCAGTTTCATAACCAATGGAAATGAGTATGGGAGCATTTGCCCCTGGGAAGAAGCTGAATCTTTTTTCATCAGATTCAAATGAGGCAATGCAGAGGAGGATTCTATTAAAATTAGAGCTGGGGGAGGGGCCGGGGGGAGGGAAGGGATTTGCTGGCATGACTTGGGCTGGAGGAACTCTTGCAATCTGTCCTGCCTGTTAACTCAGTACAGATTTAAGACTTGATTATAGGGTATTTCCTCTTGGGCTTCAGCATATCATCTTCCTTACTCACACGTACAAGGTCACCTGATTTACTAGAACCTCAGGTGCTGCCTAACCTCTGGGGAGGATGCCTGGAAAGAACAGATAGCTGTGACGGGGCTGGTGTGAGAATTTAAGCCGAGTGTTAGTTGACATTTGCAGTGTAGGAAACAAGAGCTTTGCCAAACCCAGCCTGAACGTTGGCCATGGCTGGAGACTTGCCCCTGGTCAAGTTACAGTGCAAAAATTTTTACAGTGCTACTGTTAAGCAGTTGAGCCCCGACGGCTCTATTTAAGGTTTGTACTTGTGAAGCAACTGGAATAACACGTTGGGTATGGTGGCAACTCTGCTTCTCTCCGGCATTTGAAACTCAGACTTGGATCTTGTTCAGGTTTTTGACCAGGACCTCAGCTGTTTGCAAAGGGGCAAAGCAGGACTGTGATAGCGGCTCTGACCACTGCTTAGAGCAGAGCTCAGCCTGACCTTGGGATTGTCCTTAGATCTACACCAGGAGATTTCTAATGTGTTTTCTTCCTTCCCAGCTATACCTGCTCCACCTTTATTTCCCTCTCTGGTCTAAATGGGTAATAGAATAGAATGGGAATTACCCGTGGGTAACCTCTGCAAGCAGAATGCTCCTCTGTTGGCATAGCATTTATAAATTGATTTATAAAGCTACATGAAGGCTTTCCCCAGTGGAGGGGGGTCTGTCTTCTAGTGGTGCCCACTGAACTCATCTGGGAATGAGTTGGCTCTGGACCCATTTGGGAGCCTTGGCTGCTTCTCTTGTGTAATGATCACCCCTGTATCTCTTTGCCTCAGCTCTGAGGAGCACACCCTAGCCCAAGAGAAGTGTCTCCATGAACTTTACACTCCAGCGTTTTCCTGTTCCAGTCACTCCAGGGACAATAATTAATAACATTAATAAATAAAAATCATATGCTATAGACTGAAGATTCTGTATGACCCATTTTCCAATGGCAGTATGCATGTTTTAGTTTGTCAAGTACTTTAGTTTAAAGTGTATGGTTTAGTTTCTTCTTTTTAATCTCATGAAATGAGGCTTTCTCTAGTGCTGTCTCCAGGTTGCATCACTATGCAACACCATCCTCACACAGGGGCTCAAATATAGATGCAGTAGTCATACACTCTCCTCTATTTAACTGACGTCCTCTGCTGAGGTGAGGGAGGTTACGAACATGCCTATAACACTTCAGGGCTTGAAGTAGGTGCATGTGGAGCCAGCTAGGGTGTCCCTACAGAATGTCCCTACAGCTCATGTATGCAGCTGAAGAATATTCTGGTAAGAGTCAAACAGTCTTCACTGCATGAAGCAGTGAATCTATCTCTCTCTGCATATCTATCAATATACATATGTGCATATGTATCCCAAATCTAACTAGTTCCCAACTCCTAACTTTCTCTTGCTTGAGCTTTGAAACACAATGATACTGCTTCACATCCACTGAAGCAGAATTTCTTGTTTCAAATTGAATGAAGAATGTGTCATTGAGTGAAAATGATTTGGCTTGAATTAAGGAGCCTGTTTTCAAGTGAAACAATTTTATCAGCTGTCAGTTTTGAAGCTTCGATGCTCAGGTAAAGCCTCCTAAACCAAACCCAAAGACTCAAGGATTAAATAGATTTGCTCTTCAGTAGCAATAAGAGACTGACAAGAGAAGAGGAAGCAAATGTAACGTTTTTAATGCAGATTTCAACAGTCTCCCATAAAATCAAAGCACCAAACACTGAGTCTCTTTCAGCGAAGCCTAATGGCACTGAGTTAGGAACCTGTTTGAGCACATCTTGTTTTCAGTATTCATCGCTGAAGGGGTACTCTGGATGGTCACGCCACCTGTGGATAGATAAGATTGAACAAGTTTCTTGGGTGGAACATGATCACACATCACTGATGCAGTTGTCCTGTGCCTAGCAAAGCTTTTCCTTGCAACATATAGGTGGCCGTCATGGAAGGCTCTGCTGCTTATACAGAAGGTGTCTGCACTGAATAATATTCCTTGCCGAGTTGGAAAAACCCATGCATTTAAGGAGAGGACAGTCACAGACCATTTTTCAGGCCTACAGACTGCATACCTTAAGGATAAGTGAGAAAAAACAAGAAGACTATGGATGTCAGCTATTCTTGCTATTTAACTCAGGCTAGTAGAAGCGTTGTAGGGAAGGGGGATGGCTTCCCTATGTGTGCACTGGGGAAGGAAAAGACTTCTTTGTTCAGATCTCCAGAAAGACCCTCAGAAATAAGAGCTGTGTTTGAAGGGGAGGTAGAGACATCAGACTAATACTTTGGCTTAGAGCTGGCGTGAACAGTTCTGAGTCTGGAATGGTGCTTTCTCCAAATGGCTGCCATGTCTAGACTAGTTCTGGCTATCCTCTAGCTCAGCCTAGATGTAGATTCTCTGCTAGGTTACTCCTAGCAGTGGTAGACAATATACAAAGAAGCTTTGCGGTGATCTCGTTCAGGGGGGAAAGGCATGTTCGTGGCTGCATTTCTACCAATGGCAGACATGCTTTAGGCTTCATTTTAAATAATGCATGCTCAAGGGAGATGCACCATCCAGAATCATTATAAAAGGCAATAAGAAAATTCCCAAGGTCAACTGCGGGTGAAAAAAAATAAGTGTCTGCCCATTATTGGCAGACTTGAGAGAGAGGTGGTTGGTTTCTGCTGTTGGTTTTCTTATTTGTTTGTTTGCAAAGATGATGTTAAACCACAAGTCCTGGCTTGACAAACACTTTCCATTAGCAAAATCAAAAATTTCTGAAGAGCGTTCTCAGGTGCACCATGGCAGCTGGCTGCCTTGCCTTACAAAGAGCACAACAAATACTGGCATTTATCCCAGCTGTGAATCGTTCCAGTTTGGGAAGGATACATTTCACAATATTGAAGTTAACTAACTGGAAGGCATCAAACATTTTGAATTGGTTGTGTCAAAACATTTCATTCCGATATTCAGCCAAGCTGAAGTGTTTACACATTAACAGATTGAGTTGGTTCAAAAAAAAACAAGCCACAACACTTTGGCTTGTTTGGTTTTAGTATAATTTGATGATGTCTGAGTTGTCAGTGTCATAATCTCTACTTTCCATCTATGGAGCATGTGTGCTAACCAGATATTACATGTTCAAAAGCCTGAGTCCTTTGAGTGAAAATGATTCACCCAGAGGAATCAATGCAGCTTGTGATAACTGGTAAGGAAGAATATCCATAGCAGAGATTGGGAGCACAAGATAAATCAAGCAGACAGATTAAGGTAGAACTTGCCCAGCACAATACTTCTAGATTTCTCCAGGGGGAGGAAAAAAGACATTTCAGACTGATATTTCCTGAAGCAAAATCTCCATTTTCTGCTCAGATGCTTAACTTGCTACCTCATTCTACTGATTGCAATACCCTGTTCGTACGGGCTTACTCACACCACCAGAATGACAGACTTGCACACCATACATGGTAGCTGATAACTGAAGAGTCAGAGGAAAGCTGGATTTTTCCATTCCTGCTGGTGTTTGCATCACAGCAACCGAAGGTTTTGCACAAATTTGACTAACCAGAAGTCTTTCTGTATAGTGGCTTGGCTCTTTCAGACACACGTTGCTAGACGAAGTAAGAAATCTCTGTAGGCTGGTAACTTATCTGTTGCAGTGTCAATTCCAGACACTTCAGTGTGAGAACACATAGTAGGCAGATATGTTTAGCTGCTCCTTACATAGCAACACCAGTTCTCTGAGAAGGCATTTTTCACAGTTGAGGTCAGACTGTATTTAAGCATTTTCCCAAACTTGGCACGACTGTGAAAAATAGACCTGGCAATGTCCATCCTATATGCATCCTGTTTTCCTTGTCCTTAAGTGGCCTCCTGTGACCAAATTTAGTCTAATAAAGCAAAGCATTTAGTTTATTAGGTGTTTTTGATTGGTGGCTTAAAAAGTTCTTCTCCTATGGGCATTTGCATCCTTTAAACTTACTTCTGGAAAAGGCTCTTGCATTTGCAACAGGGTTATGTTTTGTGTATATACCCTCACTGAAAGTTTGAATGATGATAAAACTCAACTTAGCTATGGAAAAAGCAATCTCAAATACCAAAACGCACCTAAGAATCTGCTAAGCCATTTGTGAGAAGCCTTCTGGAACTGCTGGATGGAAGGGTATTTTAAGAAACTAAAGCTTCAGAGCACCTGGCTGAGCTTAAAAATTAAATAAGAACTCCATTATGATGCTTCTAACTTAATTTGTATTTCCTGTTGTATTTATGCAGCACAGTAAATTGTTTATTTGTTCCTTTGCAACACTCCCCACATCTTTTGAGCAATGGTCAACATTTTAGAGTGCTATTGAGGCTGCTATCCTGCTTTTCATTATTTTTAGTGCTTCAGCACACACTGCAGTTTGGCAAGACACAGATAATCCAAGGTAACAAGAGAAATACAGGGAAATTAATCTCTAGCATTTAGTTACACATTAAGTGCCCTGAAAAGGGGAAAGCATAAAGTTTGGCCATAAACTGTAGATGCTCTTGACCTGTACGTAAAACAAATGGCCTCATTATCTGGAAGAGGAGATGTTGGGTCAGTCAGACTTCTTTGGTAGTGCACCCTTCAGGTGAAGCAAAACTTTGAGTGGTAAGTTTTACATCCCAAGCAGCAAGAGGCTTATTAGTTCTCAGAAGAGATAATTATGAAGTGGTCTAGCAGTCAAACAAGCTGCATGGTTTTCTGCTTTCCATACAAGAAGGAACAACTCAACATGACAGCAGGAGAGGTAGATTGCTGAAGAAGACAGCGCCAGAGGAAAGACCAGACAAAGTTTCTGACCACTTGTGGTCACTAAGCTGTGTCATCTTCTATGAGGATGTTGCGTAGGCAAATTTTGATGCTTTGACCAAAGCTTTAAGTGAGAAGGTGCAAGCTTTCCCTAAATTAGCCCTGTAGATTCATGTAGCAGTTTTCTTAATACATAACTTTCTGTGTGGTGACTTAGGACAAGTTACCTCTGGAAACACTAGGGTTACCATCCATAAGCCATTGTGCTCGAGCAGTGACAGAGACATGGTTTGCTGAGCACTCTAAGCGAGGGTGGGAAAGAGGGGAAAGACAAGAAAGTGCTCCTATTTGAATTTCAGCTCTGATATCCACACCACTAGACAGCAGTAATGCTACACCTTGTAAATGGCTGAGATTGTTACAACATGGCCAAATGTGTTTAAGGAGCTAGAACAGAGATGGAATAGCTAATCTGAGTTGTAAGCAAGAATTGCACGCTTACTTTTGTAACAGGTCCAGGAGCATATTTGGGATTCATTAAGCCTTACCTTAAAATAAGGTTGTTTAATACAAAAATGAACATTAAAAGGAAGTGGTTATTTTTTTTTAAATATGCTGAAAAGACAGGAAAGATCTAAAGATTCTAAAATTCTTCCTGGACTTACATTAACAGTTCCACGTAACGAACGTTTTTGTTCAGGGCTTCAATTTCTTTCATCTCTTTCTCAGTGAGGGAGAAATCAAAGATCTAATGGAAGGAGAAGTTAGGAGTAAGTTAGCTTTTCTTGTCATAATCAACATTGATATGTTCCAGATTTCAGAAGTACAATCCCCTCTCCTTCCCCCGTCTCATCTCTGCCCCCCACAAGTCCATACTTGCTTGTACTTTTAGGAAAGTCTTGAGGACATGAATAAGTCCAGTCACATTTGCTTAAGCTCTTTGGCAAGAAGAGAAAGGCAGTCTGGCATGTACTGGGCCACCAGGTCTGAAAGTAATATGTTAGCAGGGAAAGTAGGGAGCAGTGTGGAGCTGGGAGCACTCTGTGCATGAGTGCTGCAAGGGACACGGGAACAAGCGCTTCCATCTTATTTTGTTGTGGTGGTCAAGCCAGATGCTTTGTGATCATGTGGTTATGAGCATTTTTGGCACACATGTACACAGCAACTCTTCCCTAACAAAGCTGCCCCATACCTGAAGACTGAGCAGAACAGTCAGTTATTCCAGAGCACCTACAGCTGGCAACCTTGGGCTGCCAACCTACTGAATCACTTCATCTCACTTGTGGTGCTCACTGCAGCTGGAGCTCTGTGATACACCACCAGCTGGAACTTTAGCTACTCCAGAGGGTTAAAAGACACAACAACTTCCTCTTTGCTTTCTCTGTTGTTGTCATATCGTGTTACCATTAAGTGATGGGGACAAAAACCACCCAGTGTGTCAAAGTTTAACATTGGCTGAGCCTTATGTCAACAGAAAGAAATGGGAAAAACCACCTGTCGTGAGGGATAAGACAATATAAGTGGATCCATCCATGCACCATCAGAGTTCGAATTTACCTGGAAATTCTCTCTGATGCGTTGTGGATTGAAGCTTTTTGGGATGACCACTACCCCTCGCTGGATGTTGAAACGCAAAGCAACCTGTGCAGCTGTTTTGTTGTACTTTTTGCCAATGGCATTCAGCACTGGATCCTTCAGTAAAGGAGGGGAGGACACATTAACCCTGGAAGAAAATTGGGAAAAAAAGAAAACAGAAAAAACCTTTCTTATTTTAGTGTCAAAACAGTGGCATCTACTTGCTTGTGGACAGAATACTACACCTTTTTGACAAGTACTGTGAAAGATGGGAGAAAAAGATTTGGCTTTTAGGTTGGCGAGCTGTCAAAGGTGGCTTCCTATGTGATGTCCTAACGTTGACGTATTTTTTACTTCCTCACCTAAGCCTCAGCATTCCCAATTACAGACACTTGCTTTCTGTTAGATGAGACCTAAGGGGATGTCCTATACAGACACTTGAAATTTTTTGATGACAGCATGCGGCAGGAGTGTTGCAAGTTCATTCACAAGTAATATTTAGGCACTGAAGCCCAAAATTACTTTGAGAAATGGGGATGAAGGTGTTCTGCACAGAGACCCATCAGCGAAGAACTATTATTCTTTTCTTGGATATTGTCTTTCTATTAGGAAGTGACATGGGTACTTACCATGATTCATCCCTTGAAGTTCCCAATGGGCTGTACCCAACAATAACAATGTCATGTTGTCTGCAATATTCTAAGAGTTTGTGTTGGGTGAAATAGGGATGGCATTCAACCTACAAGAGTAATGTAGAAAGAATGATTAATCAACAGGGCTAGATATAGAAGCAGATGGTGTCCAAATATTTGTAAGAACTACAGACTGGGTGATACTTTCAGGGAAGGACATGTCTAAGTTAAGGAATAGGGAAACTCAATCTGTGGTACTGTTTTAATTATACAGTGATGGGTGATGGGTTCTTTCTTTCTTTTCTTTTTTTTTTTTTTTGGTGGACAGCAGATCAATCAACATCTGTGATGATAATTTGGCT
>JAOQGM010000012.1:24083958-24105179 GCA_027564225.1 Gallinago stenura | reverse complement strand
GGAAGGAAGGAAGGAAGGAAGGAAGGAAGGAAGGAAGGAAGGAAGGAAGGAGGTGGAGGAGGACAGGGAAATCACTGCAGTTGTGTGGATTCGTGATGGAGGGAAGGGCAGGGCTGTGGAAGAAATGGATCCAGATAACAGACTGCGGTCCAGATTTCCAGCAAGTTACAGTTCTGAGCTGCAAGTTACAGTCCCAGATGTGCTCACCACTGTCATGGGCAGACAACATGCCCTTGGGATCAGAGCATCCAGGCACCTTCTCCCCAGCAGTGAACCTGGGAACGGCAGGACAGACTCACTGAAGGGCTGGCTCGACTTTGGGAGGGAGATGTAATTCAACGGATGTCGCTGCAGCCGGCTCCTTAGGGTCAGTTTTCCCCTGCGAGGGGGTTAAAATACCTGTATTACTTTTTGTGGTGAAATGGCTTTGCGGTGCCAGCGGGGATGTCCCTGTGCCCGTGCTCTCTCCATCACGCTGTGTGCCCGCAGCCAGCCCAGGCACTGCCCTGCCCTTCGGCAGCGCCGGCGCTTTTGTGCTGGGCGAATCGATGCCCGTGTGTTATGTATTTATAGGGCACACACTTCTGCCCCCTCCCTCACAGCACGTTATTACAAAGCAGACTTTCTGCAGGTATTGACGCTCTTTTGCTCCTGCACCGTTTTCCTCAGACCTCAGCAGTTATTTATTCCCAATCCCTGACCAACAAGGGGTTTTGTAGGGTTATCAGGAACAGGCAAACGTCCCTATTCTTGGCCAGAGTTGTCTGGATTCGTCCCCCTTCCCTCTCACCAATAGCCAGCAGGCTAATGGCTAATGCTGAGGCAGGGCAACTCCTCACTGACAGTTACTAATGAACCTGATCTAACCCAGTGCTAATTGCAGTACCGATAGCCTAAGCAGCTGTAACAATTGTAATGTTTTGATGCTAAAATGTGGTGCGATTCTGGTGCTGGGCAAAAGGCTGATACCAGCATCCCTGGGCAGCCCCAGCTGGAAAGAACGGAACCCAACAGCCCGCCAGTGGTGTACAAACCATCACCTGCCCTGCTGTCCTTGTTTCTAATGCCTTAATTGTAATTTAGCAGCACTCCAGAGGGTGCCCGTGCGAGGTAAAGGGCAACACGCAGCTGCCACATGCTATGAAAATGTTAACTGTGTATTCAAATCCATCAGGAATGCGTAATATCTATCGTCCCCTTTCCCCTTTATGCCTTATGAAGTTTAAGATTCTTTTGGAGAAATAGCCTGAAACAAATTTCTGAGCGGCCAAACAATTTCCTCTGGGGGTTGTACATAGCAATCTTTTCTGACCCGCTCGTCTGCTCTGCCAGCAGTCCCCGCCGTTCCACAAAATAGAGACTGTGGTAGATCTTTCCACTACTTTAATATAATTCTTGGGAAGGTTAAGGTGTCAGACGCTAGCTAGGCTCTGCTAATGACATGTTCTGCACTGTTATTTAGTAGAAGAGCAAACCCTGGGGAGTACAGGGAAATTCTGCTGCCGTATCCTGAAAGTAAATGGAAATATTGCTGTGTCCGACCCATCTGTATCGTGTAGCGTTTCAGAAAAGCAGCGGCAGCCCTTCAAGAGCCCTGCAAACCTTCCAGCACGCTGAAGAGCTGCCATGCCTCTTGGGCTCCTCAGGGTTTAATAAAGGTATATAATAGCACAGGCCACCCCAGACTGTTTCAATCTTCCTTCCAATCTCAAAGGCTGAACTCTTGTATCTTTAATTTAAAGGTATTTGTCCCAAGAGCATAATATGCTGCCAAAAGCATTATCGCATAAAACATAGTTTTCAAAGGACGTTCCTCAAATATGAATGAGTTGAGCCCCCGTGATCATTTTAATTGATCCAGCAGTGCTTGCTGCTAAAGGCAAAGCTGCCACCTCTCATGGCAGACCAGGCCTTCTCCCCTAATATTTGCGTTCCTGACATTTTGTGAAAATATTTTTCAGTCGTGCTCAGTCTGGGAGACTGATACAGATTCATGATCACAGCAGTTAACTTGATTCTGTCAAAACTGGTGCATCGGTTGTAAGACATTGCCCCATGGAAAGAAATGTTTTTTCCAGATGGTAAGTGGTTTTGGATAAGTAAAATTTCATTGAAGCCAAAACACTGATGGGAATTTATTGCTTTCAGCCCTGATACCCGGCAGGAATCCTCGCACGCACCAACACAAGCACGGACTCAAGCAGAGCTGCCAGGATGGAAATGGGCATTTCAATACCATTCTGCTTCTGTGTAGTCAGGAGTTGTGGTCCAAAACCTTACAAGATCCTCCACGCAGTGACGATGCCATGTAGTAGGATGAAAAGGGGCACAAGCAACCCGTCCCCTTCTTCTGCCGGCTTTTCAAATGTTAAGGGCAGAAAGACACGAAGATCCTGGCTGCTGGTGCCAGGTGGCCCTGATATTTTGCTCTGGGCTTTCAACCTTTTCCTCTTTGTAACACAAACTCATCTTAATGCAGTTCATCGTGAGAGGAGCAAGGGATGTGGAACAATTTGGGCTGTGAAATGCAGGGAAAATGCCTCAAACATGGCTACATCTCCACTAAGAAGACAAATGGCAAAAAGCGACCGATTTCATACAAAGCACCAAACAACCCTGAAAACAAATTTTCTGTCATTTTAGGTCATGGCTGGGTTCAAACTCCCCGTGCAGGGGTGATCCAATCTGCTGCAGCTTTGAAAATATAAAAGCATGATCAGGGGTTAAATGAAATTATGAAACTTCAAGGTGTCTACACTAAGAATAATAAGACCATGCATCCCATAAAGTTAATAAATGATGAGTTTATTATTAGATACCCCCGTGCCTCCCACGAGCAACTCCATCCGCTGTGTGGGATTAGAGTGCAGCAAGAGAAAAAAAGCCCAAAGAAATGCTAAAAGGTATCAAATAATAAGGTTTGCTTACTGTTGGTCTTTCTAACTCCAGCAACAGAAGCAATTAAAGTGCATCAATCAGGTCTTTTTTCCTGTGATAGGGATGTTCTCCAGTGTTTTTAACAGCTTGCAAATTCCTATGACTATAATCAGGCTGATCCCACTGTGCTCCCTGTCAGACGCCACCATGGCTATAATCTGGCACCTGCTTGGTACAAAGCTGGGAGCTGAGGCCCGGTGCCCACAGAATAAAAATTAAACATCTTCACTGCAGAGGGGGAGGATCAGAGGGAATTTGGCATCACTGGTGACAGCCTTTTTTTCTTCTCTTTCAGCAAGAGAGTCCTGACTACGACAGGTCAAAAAATGCCGCTCTTGTTCTGCCTTAAACCTCCCTCTTCCAGATGCAGAATGTGACTTCCAGAAGCAGGCAGCGTGGGGGTGTGTTCCCAATAAAACCAGCCACCTCCATCTGTCTGGCTCTTCTGGACTATCCAGCTTGCCCCATTGCCAGGCTGTTCAGAAAGCAACATTTTCCTGCCTAGACCAGTTTGCAGATCCTTTCCCTCCTGCCTGACTTAGGTCAGCCACCGAGAAAAGCATTGGGTTTAGCTCATCTAAGCTTTCTCCGTCCTTCCAAATTCATTCCTCAGTGTGGATCCCCTCGACCTGGAACTGCCTCAGGTGGATTTTTCTGTCGACAAATCAGATCCTGATCATTCCCCCCATAGTGTCTCAGATAGAGATATCTCGGCCAACTCTGTAGAAATCTGTCATCAGTTTAGTATTACAACTATATACATATATTACAACTTCATTCATGAGAGAAAGCATTTTCTCATGACCTGTGCTGTCTTCGAAATTCTCCGCTGATGCTGGAAACTGTTAAATAGCAATCTTCCTTGCTGTCTAGCTGAACATGAGAAGAGCTCTGAATTGGGCTCTCTCCTAACACAGCATTCCGGCCTTGGTTCATAAAAAACTGAGATGAAAAGGAAGCAAAAAGTGATTCATAACACTAACCAACCTGCAATAGTTCTTCAGGTGCTATTATTGCCACTTTGTGAGACACGGAGACCCTGAACAGCTTGGCCCCTCCTGTCTGGCTGGGAAGAGCCTAATGTGCTGTGGGCTGTCTCGTAGAGAGATTAATAATAATAATAATAATAATAATAATAGCTTCACAATCTGAGATGCACTGAAAAGTGAGGAAGAACTGTCTCCCAATGGTGGTTGTGGTTCATCTCCCTTTCAACAGGGCCCAGGCTTGTCAGGGTCTAAAAAACCAAGTGGAACAACCCAAATGGGTTGCATCAAACTAAAAAAAAAAGAAGAAAAATGGGTTCTGTCTATAGGTGAGCTCACACAGTTGCCCTTGCTGCGGGACACTCGGGGTGTGACCTGCCCTGCATTTTCATCCGTTTCATATTCTCCACAGACCCCATCCAAGACCATCCTGAGGGAAGGTGGGTGGCTGTAGGTCTAGCTGGGCAGGTCACAGGGGCAGGTCCATTCTACTTGGATTTCCCAACACCAGGACGTGAAATTATCATCAGTCACTGTGAAAGCGGGAACAGAGGCAGAGTCTGCTAAAATCCACCTGGGTACAGACAGCAACGTACAGAGATTTCCGTTCCGCAGGTTCCAATATTGTGATTGATAGTGGAAAAAATGCTTACCATTAAAGGGGATATTATTATGACAAAGCCCTATAAGACACAGACAGGTGCAGTGAACAGTGAGCTAGCACTGAACGGAGAGTCAATCCGCGGGAAAATCTGGAAACTGCTGGAATCCTGTCTGTGATCACCGTTCAAAGCAGTCCACCCGTTCCTTTCTGGGAAAGTCTTTCCGCGACACTAATAAATGTCCTGTTTTCTGGTGGCATCCTTTCCTTTTACTCCCAAAATGACAGCTGAAGAAAATTACAGTGCAACAGTCCCAGAGGTTGTTGAGGTTGAATCTGGTGTTATCTAGCAGGAATCAATAGGGAAGGCAGTGGCAGCAGCGTGGTTTAAGCGAGGCTGAACAAAGCAGGGAAGTGTAGGGTTTTTTGGGGGGAGCTTTCCAGCTCTGCCTCCCCCAGCGTGACCCACAGGCTGTGGCCATGATTCCTCGGTGCAGGGAAAGAGACAGTGGCTGCGGGGAGAGGCGGTAAATCCCGTAGGGATTGTGGCTGGATCTCCAGCACCCCATAGAGGCGTGGGGGTCCGGGCAGGGAGAGGACTCGGGCCAGGCTCTGCTGTGGCTCAGTAGATGATTCCTTCTGGCTCCAGCAGCAAGTACTTCTTCATGGAGGGGGGGATGGAGAGCAAGGGGACCCCTCGGTGGCACCTTTCGGACAGTATCGCCCGGATGGCACATCTGCATAAGTGCATGAGGGAGCGTGGGGAATTGCTGCAGACGCTGAACAGAGAGTCATAGAAATCCTGGTGCCGCTGCAAAAAACACACAACCAAACCACAAGCATGTTTTAGGACAATAAGAGCTGTTTCCCTTCCCTCCCCTTCCTACCTGCCCACATGCAAAATGAGGTAAAAAGCAGGGAAAACCATCCTGTCCCTGGGAGACACGTCCAGCACTGGGGACTGGCGTTAGCCAAGTGCCTGCACAGAATCCTTACGCCTGCCTCAAATATGTGGTGGGAAGTTAAAGACCATGGTGAAACCTTTCGGCTCCCTATGTCTTATAGCCATCAGTTCATAGAATCATAGAATCAGAGTCATTTTGGTTGGAAAAGACCCTTGGGATCACCAAGTCCAACCATCTACCCTACTCTACAAAGTTCTCCCCTACACCATATCCCCCTGCACCACATCTAAACGACTCTTAAAAGTCATTTTAAGAGACCACATCTAAAAGACTCTTAAAAGCTCAAGGTGCATTGCTTACAAATGATGTTGAAACAAAAGAGGCCAACGGTAAATACATGCACCTACTTGTGGCTTGACCTTATTTTATAATCTTGCTACTTGACGGATATGTTTGCATGTATTTTCAGACACACTTTATGTATGGAAAAGTACAGATCTGTGTTCATATTTGTCTCCAATTTCATGTCAAAGCCCAGCAAATAGCTTTGGCAACAAAAATGAAAATCTCAACAAAGAAATAGAGCAACTGTGGACTTTTCCAAATTAGAATGTTCCAATATTTAAAATAAATTTTTTTGTTTGAAGAAATATTGTTCTTATTATTACTATTATTGTTGTTCTTATTAATGTGAAAAACAACCTTTAGATTTTAATTTTGTGTTCACCCAGAACGATTTCTTTTCACTTTTTCTGAACCTGTCTGACCCCAAAGAAGTCTCACAGTTCCTCATGCTGTATAGCCCTGCATTATAATATGGATGGAGTTACCTAAACATCACTGATAATGTATAGCAGATATCGGTGCATTGAACTTAAGCATTGAACTTATTTAAAATTTTTTAAAAATTTATAAGAAACTAGGTTTAAACTGAAATATTTGGACTATGAGGATTTCTAAATTAAAGTGACACGCCAAAGCATGTAGTTTCTCCCACAATTTTGCCTTTTGTCAAGATCTTTTCCTCCTTGATCTCTTATTTTTCATTTAAATTGTCCCTTGTATTTGCAGCAAACCAGCTGCACTGGCAGAAACCCAACCCATGCAAGAGAACCTAAAGATACATCATCATTCCCCTGCAACATGGTACTTTTAAAATATCTGCTGACTTAAAAAAATATAAATATACGTATTGACAGGTCTGAAGAAATCTGTAGGCCAGAATCTTTGCACTTGCTGAGCACAGGGACAGCTGAGCCCCTCCCAACAAGGGGTGCTCCAAAGGGTAATGTTGCAATGAAGATTTCTCAAAAAATACCTCTTTTTGTCAGTGGGTGATATGCTTTTGCTAAGGGAGTGATATTAAATGAGGAAACCCCAAATCCTTGGAGATGTTCTCCTCTTTTGAAAGCCTTCTCACTTTTCTGGTATGGACAATGCAAATAATGAGCTTGGATTTTTGCTCAGCTATGACTCATTGAGAGCCTACCTCAAAGACATCATCAGGGATGGCTGCTTTCCACTTCGACGTTGACTTGATGTGTTCATAGGTATTGACGACAACCTCCACAGCTCTGGGGTAGGAATGACAAGCTTGTAGAACCTGCAGGGAGGATGCACAGAGACCATGAGTACCACCAAGAAGCTGGGGCTTGCCTGGGTGCTTGGCATGGGGCAATGGCGTACTGAGATAGGGCGGCCCAAGAGCTGCGAGAGGACAAGGTTGGAGCTGCAAAAAGTCACAAGCCATGTCCACGCTGCCCAGGGCAACCTGCAGCAAGAAATGCCAGGCTGGTCCCCAGTTTAACACCGTACAGAATCACAGAATGCTATGGGGTTGGAAGGGACCTCTGGAGATCATCCAGTCCAACCCCCTGCCAGAGCAGGGTTTTAAAACTTCACATTAGACAGTGGAGGAGCTGCAAAGTGTTGCTGAAGGCACTGGATGAGATGAATGAGTCCTGATTACAGCAAACTTATTTAGATAAGAAGCCTGTCAGCTACTTCTGTCAGTGCCTTGGGCTTTGCAGACATCTAGAGACTTTTGGGGAGGAATCCTGCAATTATTTTTCTTTTTCTTCTTTTTCTTTTTTATTTATTTTATTTAATCAACTATGAGCCCAAGCCCAGCATTTTGCCTGAATTTCTCACATTTCCTGGGGACAACCCAAAGCTTTCCTGAGATCCATTTCACTTTGAATAGACACGAATAGATTTTTCAAGGCCAAAAGTGTCAAACTGAATCAACTGGTCTGATCTCCAGTCTTTGACAGAGGCCACAAAACGCACATTTCAAGTAAGCCAGTCAATCCTGTGTGGAGCCAGGTTTGGAAAAGCCATGTAAGCTTTCTGAAAGGAGAAAGTGAATCAGCTCTGAGACATGAGGCCCGAACCGGCATCTGGGTTTGGGGTTTCAGGCTGGTTAAGAACAAAAAAGGGATCCAGGTCTGGCTTCTGGGCTCAGCAAGTGCAATTTCCCTTCAGTTAAACGATGCCGCTCTTACAGCAGGTTGTCTCACAAGGTTTTGGGCGTTCCGGGCCCACAGCTTACAAGGCTTCAGCAAACCCAGCCACCAGACCCCGAACTCCGGATCTCCCGCCCCGTTCCTGCTCAAGGCACCACCTCTCTCCATACCCCTACTCTACAAAAAAAGCCACCCTTAACCTTGTGGAACTGGAGGGGGTATATCCGAGCGGCTCCGTGATTCAGCAGGAGCTGGTAGCAGACGTCGGGCCGGGCCGCTGGGCGCACAGGCGTCACTTTTATGATGTACTGCAAGGGGGCACAGCCGTTGACATCCATGATGTTGGCTTCTGCTCCCGCCTCCAGCAGCATGTGCAGCAGGACGTGGTCACAATTCCAGGCAGCTTTGTGGAGCGGGGACTTGAAATCCTCGTCGCGGGCATTCACTTCAGCTTTGTAGTCCAAGAGCATCCGGCAGATGAGGTGGTGATCGGGGCTGTAGACCTGATCCTTATAGTGAAGGGCCCAGTAGGCCGCACAGGCCAAGGGGGTCTCCATGTAGGCGTTGAGAGCATCCACGTGTGCCCCTTGCTTCACGTAAAAGGCCACGAGCTCGGGGATCCCCAGGCGCGCAGCGGTGTGCAGGGGGGTCTCCTCATCCTGGTTGTTTGTTCTTATGTTCATGTTGGCTCCTGCCAAAGAGAGATGATGGGGAAAAAGTAGTGAAGGCAATGAAATTCTGGATCAGACGTGTCTCTGCTTGAGCCCTGCTACCCAAAGAGAAGGTGAGGGTGGGCAACTGGCTGGAAAGGTGCACGTGGAAATGCAAATAGGGAGGGACATGGATTCTGCATCTCTTAAGCCTCCAGGAAACCCTTAGAAACTTCAGGTTCTTGGATCCAGCTTCAGATGCGATAGCTTGGCCCCAAGCCTTATCAGAGCACTGGATTTTAGAGTAGCATGCAGGCCCAGATCTCTGCGTAAAACGCTTTTGCCTATAAATGAGGAACTGAAGGAAAAAATGAAAGCTTTCCTCCTGCTCTGGAGAATAGCTCTGCTCAGCTCTATACCCTGGGAATGCTTCCTGCATGAACTGCCAGCCTGGAAGAAAGGACATTTTACAACATATCCATAGAGAACATAAGAAAAATTCTAAACAACCGTAGCCAAAGTCCCCAGTTGAGAGTCTGGAGCCTGTTTCCAAGCTGTTAAGGGGACCGGTTGTGCCGAGCGGCTGTGGCTGCTGAAGCAACAGCACCATCTACTGAGGAGCGAAGGACTGGGAGCTACTGGAGAGGGTCCAGCAGGAGCTACAAAGATGATCAAGGGGATGGAGCATCTCTCTGCCAAGGAAAGGGTGGGAGACCTGGGGCTATTCAGCCTGGAGAAGTGAAGACTGAGAAGGAACCTCATCAATGCTGACCAATATCTAAAGGGTGGGTGTCAAGAGGATGGGATCAGGATCTTGTCAGTGGTGCTCAATGACAGGACAAAGGGCAACGGACACAAACTGGAACATGGGAAATTCCATCTGAACACGTGGGAAAACGTCTTTCCTGTGAGGGTGGCAGAGCCCTGGCAGAGGCTGCCCAGAGAGGTGGTGGAGTCTCTGGAGACATTCAAACCCCCCTGGACACATTCCTACGGGACCTGCTCTGGGTGGACCTGCTCTGGCAGGGGGTTGGACTGGATGATCTCCAGAGGTTCCTTCCAACCCTGCCATTCTGTGATTGTGTGAAGCAGATATGGAACAGCGGGGGGCTCAGGCTCCATCTCTAAGGAAATGCAAATAGCTGCAGGAATAATCCTGGACACTGCTCGTGGGAAAAGAGGGAAGGTAGGCAAGACCCAGAGCAAAGCAGAACCCTAAAAGAGCTATGGGCCCAGCAGGCTGGAGGGATCAGGGGTTCTTCCAGAAATGGAGGGTCCTGATGTTGATGACTGTAGGGTGGACAAAGGCTCCTTGAACCTGTGGCCTTGTTTAACTGTCAGTTACTGCAAGTACTCATGTAAGAGCCGGTGCACACTTTGGCCACCCCTCTTCTCTCTGTACTCACAAAAGCCCTTACATGGCCAAACTTACACTGACACTGAGGTGTAAGTATTGGGAGGGAGGGAGCAGAGTCAAAAATTACCTCTGGGCTGGGAAACCTGAGTGCTACCGCTGTTAAATGTTAGTCATGTTAGATGTCCATGAGAGCACCAGCAATCTAAGTTTGGAGGTGGCAAACAAACCCAGGATCAGTTTTGCTTGGCTGGCAAATTGCCCAAACCAGAAATAGTTAAAGTGCATTTACCTGAATCGACCCAGCCTGACGCCTGGGGGTGGAGGTGGCAGGGTGGGAGATGCCTCCTGGAAACTTTGGTGCAGGGACATTAACCAAAGCCCCGGGTTCAGCTGTCGAGTGGTGCTGCCACGTGTGGGTGCAGACCTGCCACGTGCTGCTCCAGAACCTCTCCCGTTTTGTTAGTAGTCATGGTGTTGAGCTCATTTGGAGATTTGAGTTTACCAAGTGCTTTTGGGATGAAGGGTGGCTTGTAAAGTTTTATTATTCTGTTGCTGATGGGTGGGTGGAGAAAGCCTACAGAATACATCCTTTCATTTGCATTCATCCTATGCAACATTTTATAAGACTACATTTGACTTTTTAAGCTTTTTCCATGGTAGCAAATTCAACTCCTGCTGTCAGGACTGTTTGCTTTGGGCAGGACACAACTGGCAGCATTAATTTGATTTATTTTCCTTTCAACTAAACAAAATAATATGTATCTTTCCAGTAGAAGAAAAGTGATGTGGTTATTCATTCAGACTGCAGATTGTCTTGCCCACAAAGCATACTTGGGCTCCGCATCTCAAGAAAAGCCTTTAATAACAGCACATGTAGCAAAAAAAAACCCCAAAACATTTGTATTTGCCATGGCACAGTGTGATGAATAGGAGAATCTGTCTGCTTGCAACTTAAGAGTTGAACTGCCTGACTTTGCTGTACCTTTTCTGTCTGTCTTCTCCTGTGCCCTGAGTCAGCATCCATGTGTCAAGGAAATAGTGTGTGACACCAATATGTTTATCCAGAAATTACATCTATTCATAGCTTCACTTCTTACAGAGGACCAGCAGCATAATTTATGTTACTTCAGGGGAAAAAAAAAAATCATATATAAGAGCCTTTTACCCTCAATCCATACATAGATGCAGGAGTTTGGCTGCTGACAAATGAAGAGATGGTATGAAAACCTGCATCTGGCTTTTCAAGGTCAGGTCTTAAAATACAAGTTATTGGAAGAATTTTATGAGATCAAAAAAATTTGAACAAGAAAGAAGAGAAAGGGGGCACATTTTTATGTGGAAATGTCTCAATAGTAAACTTAGATGAAGACGAAAAGGAAAAATTAGAGAAACAGAAACTCCCTGATTCAGAGGAGCTCTCCTGCAGAGGGATGGACTGGGCAGTGGGCTGGAGGCACTGGAACGGGAAACAATCCTGGAATACGGGCTGGTGGCCAGGGGGAGGGAAGGACAGATGGGGTGAAGAATCAGAATGGGAAAAACTCCCTGTAATCAAAGAGATGGGGAAAAGATGTCCAAGATGAAGACATGGGTCAACTTGGAAGAGCTAAATACACGTGTCCTTCGACAAATTGCCTCCTGAGAGAAAGCAGAGACCATGCCCGCTCTCTCTCGGGATGCCAGGAGAGACCCTCCGGAGCTTTACCTTACCTCTCCAAACCAGCTGCTGGGCACAGGGCATGGAGGCCGGTGTGGTACAGAAGTGCAGGGGTGCTTGCCCGCTCATGGAGAAGCAGTTGAGCTTAGCTCCGTGGTTGCACAGGATCTTGAGGCACTCGACGTTCGCCGTTTCACAAGCTATGTGGATGGCGGCTTTTCCGTTGGGCCGGCAGTTGATGGTGGCTTTGTGATTGAGCAGGACCGAAAGACTCTCCAGATGTCCGTACATGACAGCCAGATGAAGTCCAGTTGCCCAGGATATTTTTAGTTTGTAGCTAGGCAGCCAGTATCCTGTACAAGGTGAAAATACTTTACCATCCTTGGCAAAGACTTTTCCTTGGACTAGCCATCTACTGAGGATAATTGAGGGGGGAGGAAGGACCAGAGTTTGCTTTAATTTACTGTAATTTCACCACCTCCAGCTTAGTTAGTGCATATGAAGTTCTCTCAAGCATAACTTCATTTTCATTAAGCCCTTTTACTACGTGTGCTGAATAGCCTGCCTTTTGCAGAGAGAATTCCTACATAGATATACTCAAAAGGCAGCTTTTTGGGTTTTTGTGACCTGTGTAGGCTAAATTTAAAAAAATAAATGCTTAGAGCATTTGAAATGCCACCAGCTAAAAAAATATGGGATATTCAGCCTGCCATTAGCTGGACAAAGGAGGCAATGGGACAAGAGGGCAGCATTTACTTAGGCCAGTGGCTGAACAGAGAGCTCATCCTGCCGTTTCTGCGTGGGAGGTGGCAGGATCTGGCAGGTCAGGAGCTGGATTGTGCCCTCCAGCAAGGCATGGCACGGGGATGAGCCCTGGCAGTGTGGCTGCAGCTGTGAGACAGCCCTCCTGCCAACTGCTGGCCCTGGGGAGCAGGCAGGGAGGAGTTTGGATGCTGCTGTAAATGTGATTAAAGAGCCAAATAGAAGCCGTGACACTTTGGCATTAAATTTTGCTCCAAAATGTTAGGACTTTTCTTTGAAAATTTCACAATAATCTGGGTGGTTTTTCTTGTTTTGTTTTTACTTGCAAACAGGTATAAGACCAAATAACACTTAAATATTTATTTCCAAAAATAGGACTACATACTTTATGACTGCACAGAGACAGTCTCAGAAGTGATTACTATAATCATTTCTTTTTAAAAAGTAAAACACAGTAATAATGTGCAAAAGGGTAAGAGAAGTCTAACACCTCTTCTTTTCTCTCTCTCTTTTTTTGTTCTTGTTGTTTGAGATACAGCAGCTGCATATCAACTAGAATGTGCCTATAAAATTTTCTGGGTTTGATTAATCTATTTCTCTTTGACGAATGCCTGGTTGAATACTGTTGTCATGTAAAAGACACAGAGAAAACTACCAAAGATGTATGAGGTCAAATTAATGCAGACCTTCATCTGTGAATTGCTGTATATGGCTTTTCAACTCAATGTCATAACATCAACCTTAATGTCTCCCCTCAGCCTTCTTTTCTCCAGGCTGAACACCCCCAGCTCCCTCAGCTGCTCCTCACAAGGCTTGTTCTCTCCAGACCTCTCAAAGAGACCTCTCTTCTCTTGGGAAGAGAGGAAGCAAAGCCACTCTGTCACCCATGGCATCTCCTTTCCACCTCATTGCTCAGGGCTAGGGCACAGCTCAGGCTGTCTGAATGGGTGGGCTGGTGGGACTTGATTTATTTCCCCCTCTCCCTCCTCAAGGAAATCCCCGTCTCATATCACAGATGATTCAGAATAAAAGTAAAATTTGCACAAGAGTTGATAGAGTGCCTCCTGCCTTCCAGACAAAGTGAATACACTGCTGTGATTTAGGCCATAGAGTGCATTTGCCTCTACTTTTGGAGAAAGGAGAGACTTCTCCAAAAGAGACAGGTTAAAGCTTGCAGTCAAATGATCTATAATGAAAAATCTGTGCATTAATCCTGCAATCTCAAACCCCAACCAGAATGCATCTCAGCCTGCTGAGGACAGAAGAAAAGGTATTTTAAGGCATATTCATCACGGTGTGGGTTAGTTCAGACACGGGCCCCAAGGGAAGTACTCACCCTAATGAAATCCAAAATGAAACCCTACTAATCCTCACCCTAATGAAATCCAAAGAACAGGAGCTCATCGTTAAATCAGAGGCAAACACAGAAAAGGAGAAGAGGTGGGATGTTGTCCCTTCCCTATGCCAAAGAAATCAAGGGCATTTGCTGTGCTGCTGGGGCTGGAGGTGTTTATCTCCACATAGGATTAACTTCTGGCAAAGCCCGGTCATCGCTGTTTTGTAGACACCAAGAGCCTGTTAGCAAGTAGGTAATGAAGTGTTGGTGATTTTAGCAGAGAGCAAACTTGTTTTATTGCTTTAAGTTGTAAGTTTTTGGAAACTCAGTGTCTGGCTGAGAATTGGTTTGCGTTTCATACGCTCCGAAACAGATGTCTTTTCTGGTTGTATTTTTCCAGATGATTTTTCTGTTTTGATAAACTAGCATATCCTCACTTTGTGTCAGTTTGAAAAATGAATTTCCTTCCATCCAGCAACATCCAAGGTCTGCTGTATTTCCTCACCTCTCCCGAGCCAGGGAGAGTGCACTGTGCTACTACTGTAAACTGAAAATGGAAGAGATTTAGTATTTTATGTTTCTAAATGGTCTGTACGTGTGACTGCCTACATGTATGTACCACCCGTAGCCTGCAGGTGTCTATTCTGGGCTTTGCACCTGAGTTCTCTGGGAGGCAATGGCAAAGGACAACTCATTCTGGGCAGCTGCCCCAGGAGCATGGAGGCTCCAGCTGGTCTCTGGCCTGCCCTCCACCATCCCGGCTGGTACAGCTGATAAGCTCCCCTCCTGGGGTGACATCAACCCACTGAGATGTTACTGCCTATGAACCAGCTTAAACTGCAGCTTCAGAAGAGGCAAAGGGCCACAGCTTCTTGAAAACCACTCAAACCCATCTACTTCCTGGCTGGTGGACGCTGCCACCTTTACCTTGTTTGTAGGATGCCAGAACCAGGTTTTCATCTTCCACTTCAAACACCGTGTCCACATCTATCTTCTTTTGGCTCAAGAGCTTCTCCAGTGTCTCAAAGTCATTGGACTTCAGGGCTTCGAGGAAAGCCTTTTTCACCAACTTTGCAGCTGCTGCTCGAGTAATTTTCCCCTCTGTAATCTCTCCCTCTTTGTACGTCTCCTCCAGGTCCATTTCCAAACGTATTTGTTTGTGCTGTGAAGAGGGGTACGCTGAGGTCCCTATAGCACAGTTGCATGCTGAGGTTCCTGAAGACCAGAAGGTAATTTTATCACTCGGTCATGCTGATCTGCTTGTTCTATTTATATGAGGAGCATTTCAGGCATCGAAATGCCACTCTTAGATATCACCACACTCTTTTTACGAAAGCGAGGACAGACACACCAGCAATAACACCAAAATGAGAGTTATCGCCGTGGGCTTTAGCCTCATTAAGCTTCATTAACCACACAGTCACCCCCTGCTCCTGCCATACACTTACCATAAAAACCACTAGTCCCTGATGGTGGTTCTCAGCTGGAGGAACACTCACATTTCCTTCCATTGGTACCATTGCTGATTTACTGACTGCAATGGGGTGATGTGATGCTCTGCCTCTCTGCCTGATGATGCCTCTTAACTAGTCCATTGCAGAAAAAAATATTAAAAATAAAAGTCCCCAAGGCACTCTTTCTGTGGGAGGTACCTCATTCTTCCCTAGGACAGCCTTTGGTGCGTTGGTCCTGCTTTCATTCCTCCAGCCATCGGGCATCAGGCAGACCTCCACAAGAGCCCCCCACCATGCTGGGCTCACATGCCCTGATCTGCAAAGCCCCAAGGGACCACTGGGTGATCTTGCCTGGTCTCCTGTAGAGTGGCCTGAGCAGCAGGATTTCCCTGGTTTGCCCAGGGCCCACAGGCAGTGCTCCTGAGAAGGAGAAATGGTGGGTTGAGGGGGCTGCAGAGCTTTACAGCCGTGTTTTGGGGTGGGGGATCTCACACACCACAGGGGGCTTATGTAGGAATTGTCTCAGGCATAATCGCGTGGGTCCATGGGCTCTTCTACTTCCCCTGCCCACCCTTCATCTGTACTCAGAACTTCTCCCTCACAACCCCATCACCCACCGAACACTTCCTCCTCCCTCCCTTTCCTTTCCCTCTTTGCTGGTCCTCTCCCTGTGCTGACAGGACTCTGCAGTGATGCAAACCCACGCATGAGCTGCTGCCATGCATCACGTAGCAGTGGTTCACATCTGCACCTGCTTGGGCTGATGGATGAGACCATAGCCAGAAGGAGAACATCTGCCCTTAATTTAAATCACCAAGCAAAGAGGACACCACCACAACCGTTAAGAAGAAAAATTCATGTTCATCCTTCCTGGGAGTTTGGCAATTTGTCATGGGGAAATGTGAGGCAGGTGATCCTGGAAGTTGGAGCAGCCTCTGTGTTCATAGGGTTTCCAGGAGTCAGACCCCTCAGGCAGCCCCACGAGGACCTGCAGGACCTCCCTCCATGGGGATGCTCACCAGTTCTCTCCCAGAGCCAATGCTCAACAAAGACTACAGGTTCATGGAGAACTGTGAAATTTATGAATTCCTTCTACCTGTGTGCTTTCAGATAAAGAATACTTTATAAAAAATATTTCCCTGATATCTCGAATTTTACAATAGAAACACAGAGGGAAGGAAAGCAGCTTGCCCTGGTGCTGTAGGTCCCAGGCAGCTCATCTGGGTCTTTTTAGGCTTACTTAAGAGGGGAGACAGCAGCAGGCTCCCAATACCTGCACATTCCCTCCTGCAGCACTGCCTCTCACTCTGTTACTTTCAGTAGTGGGTAACCCCACTTCATGCTTTGAAAAAAAGTGTTAATGCTTGCCTGGCACAAGCAGAGGGACAAGGTATCAACTCCAGATCTTACAGGCTTCTTGTTACCCACACCTTTTTTTTTAAAAAACAACCAACCACTATATTCCTGAAAAGTCACGATGCACAAAGCAGTGACACATAGCTGCAGTCAGTTGTCCACCTCAGCTACATTCTTTGATCTGAAATGGCCCAGCTTTTCATCTATCATCTTTCATAAAGAGCCAAGGACATTCCGTGGATGCTGGGAGGACGGTGCCAGCACCTCTCCCTGCTGCTCTGCTGCCTGCAGGCACGTGTCTGTCAGAGACTGCTGCACCTCTGCTGGTCCATCCTGCCTGCTCCTGGTTGACAAGCAAGGTGACGTGATTTGTGATGGCTCGGCCCATGGTGAAAGGGAAAGTTGAGTAAAATTGCCCTCCATCCCTCATGGTCCAAGAGGGGGTTCAGGGACAGTGTCTCAGACCAGATGATGCACTTCAGTGATTTGCGTGGCCCTGCTATGACTCTCACTGAAATTTCTCTTAACATTAATGAGTTTAAAAGAGAGAAATACAGGTATTATAGATACCTAGAGCCTTTCTAGTTAGTGTTTTCCTGTAAGCTGCGTTTGGATCTAATATTGAAAAACCTACTCATAGGAGAGCACTGTTAGTGTCAGTACAATTACTAACAAGAATGAAGAAATGGTTTTATGTTTTACATAGACAATCACAAAAAAATAGATTGACTTTTTAAAGCACAACATAAGAAATTTTATTAATTTGCCTGAAGTATAGTCAAAAATAAAATTTACAATACATAAATGCTGTAAGTCATTGGTGAGGCAAAAGGACCAGATTTTACTATGTCTCTAAATTTTTGCTATCCATGGAATTTCCTACAGGCTTCTCCCCCACCGCACCACAAGGTGGCAGTTTGATTTTGAAAGTCAAAACTGATGTCATCCAAGCCCCAGGGCTGCCAAATATTCTGAACATCTCTCTGTGAAACAATAGCTCATCACTTGCTCAGGATAAATAACAGGAGGAGCATTTACAATACTTACAGGATAGACCTGAGGCCACTGGGATGGGCACTGTATCTGCTAAGGAAACCAGGTTTCCACATTTGGGGTCAATTATCTAAATTACCCAGCTCACTCAAAGGCTTTTTTTTTTTTTTTTACCAGGGAGACAAATCCCACCCCCAAGCCTTCCTCCTGCCTCACAGAGTGCCACACAACGTGCTCCTGTCCACAGGACAAGCCAGAGACCACACAAAGAAGCTGGATCTGCCCCTCATCAGTGGGTACAGCAGGTGAGAAGAACCAGGCATGGAGGGGCCCTGGGAGCATGAGAAAAGAGCAGAGAACCCCCTTGGGATGTGCACTTCAGGTGATGGGACTGACTTCAGATAGGTTGCTGAGGACCTTCTCCATCAGGGTTCCTTGTAGGCTTGTTCTGGAGCCCACTGAGGTCAAGGGGAGTGTTTGCAGTGATTGCAGCAGGCAGTGCTTTTTGCTGGGTCGGGCATCAGGGAGGCAGGGAAAGCTGCCTGGAGGTGAGTTCACGGACACTATCAGGGTGGTGGTGTGAGAAGGATGACTGGTGGTACAGCAGTGTGTGTGAATATCAGAGTTGTGACCGCTCGTAGAAGACAAGGGCAGGCTGAAGGAGAAGAGGAGAAGGGAGGTGCTGGCAGGCTGCGTGCAGTGTGTCTCCTGAGGAGCCAGGGCCCCTCCGCTGGCACTTGCTGGTGCAGAGCAATAGTCTGTTGGCAGCTCCGTAACTCACAGCAGTGCTGGGAACAGCTCGAGCAGAGCTTTTGGAGGTGAAAACCAACATCCTGAACTCTACGCTGGGGCAGGCAGAAAGCCAGGGAAAGGCAAAAGGCTCTGAAGGAGCGGTGGTGATGCCAGCGGGGCGGTGGAGGAGTCATTCCAGGGAAGAGCCTTGCAGCTTTGTGGCAGCCAGCCTCTTCTGCAGCAACCCCATCCCAAAGGCTGTGCCGGCAGGGACGGCGAGGGGCAGTGGAGACAGGCTCACACTCCTGCAGCTTTAGGGGAGTTGGTTTCAAAGGTTTTCACCCCATGCTTCCAAAGGGGACCCCAAAAAGTTGCCTGCACAACTGAGCCTTGTAGCCATGGCTGGGCAGGCTTGGCTAGCGAGGCTGCAGCCCTGCTCTTGCTGTGGCTCAGAGGGTGGCTGGCTAAAGAGGGTTGCTCAAGCAGTAGCCTCCCTGAGGAGCCATCTGCTCTGCCCCAAAGCCGTACCTGTTAAGGAGGAGAATGTACTGAGCATCAGATCTGTGGGCCCGAGGCAGAAAAGCACGATCCTTGAGTTAATCCCCCACTTTCATCTCTTCTGAGCAGGGTACACAGCTTGTAAAATCGCTGTGGTGGCAGTGATTGCTGTCCCCTGGCTTTGCCGTGGCCCTTAGGGCACCTGCAGCATCAGGCCAAGCCCCCTGCCCAGGCTGCATCCCTCGCTGCGGGCAGCACCCCACTGAACACCCTCCCGCTGCCCAGCATCTCCCCGACAGCTCTGGGGTCCCTCTGGGGCTAAGCACAGCCCTCTTACTTATTCATATCACACACCCTTTTGCTAACATAAATGTTGAATTTCCCCCCCCCTGCCATACATCTTCCTCCCTGCGTTAGCCATTGTTATATTTTATCTGATTTTCCTCTGCTGGGATGCTGACTCTGAGTGTGAAGATCACATAAATCTTCCCTGTGCTTCTTGCTTTATTTCTAGTTAAAAAAAAAAAAAAAGGCTTTTTAGCTGTGCCAGGTGCAAACTATTTTCTCCAGGTGCTCAGCTGCAAATCACCCTTTGAGAAAAGTCCTCTCTGTGAGTTCATCCCTGTGGCTGGTTAACTGAAACCTTCTTAGTACCACTAGTTTTTTCTTTGGTGTGTTATTCCACTTTTGTGCTCGTTTGCCAGGGATGGGGGAGAAAAATAGTCCCAGATCCTCAAAGGCATTTAGGTATAAAACTCCCAGCTCCCTGGAAGACAAATTCCTAGGAGCTGGGAACCTGTGTATCTTTGAGAGTGGGGGCTTTCTGGTTGTGTTCACAGTAAAGCAGGTATCATTTAGAAATATGGATCAAGTGAGGTGCCTATGCCCTAAGGTACGTGCCTGTTACAAAACCAAAGGTTGATGCCAACAATGCTGACTTTTGTTCTCATGGAGCTTCATGCCTGAAGGCTTCATGGCAAAAGCTTAGCCCATCCTTCCTTGGGGATTGGTTTGGCTTTTATGCCCTCTGTTTCCATTTTCAGCCCCAGGGAGCTGTTTCCTTCATTCCTGCGCATCGTTCCAACTCCTGCTATTAGGGTATTTATTAGGATGTGCAGAAGCTCAGGGTTGGGTGTTAGGGTGTTGGGGGTTGAATTCAGAATGTTTTAAAATAAGGAATAATCTTTCAAAAATTACTACTAAGATAATGTAATTATTAGCTTGTTGTCCTATAAAAAGTAGGCACAATATGCACATATTCTACACAGTAGTTAAAACAAATACCACGTTTACCAAGACACAAAGCTTGTAGATGCCCTTTGATTCGAAGGGCATGAGCACTGTAAGCAGGGTGCATGTACACAGACAGAAATTAAAATCAGGTGGACAGTATGTTCAAGGTATAGAAAAAACCCAAACCTTGTCTATGCTGAGTGGAAAACTCTTCTGATATTTTTTTGCAGCCCAATGGCATAGCGTCTGACAGGATTTAAAACAGTGGGATTTTGCAACCAAACTTAAAATGTGGATCTCTTCCACTCCTTTCCTCCCTCTGAAGCGAGGCATGGACTACGGGTTTCAATGAAGCCTGTGGAAAGAGGTTCTTTAGAGACAAGTGTTCCTTCACGGCAGCCAGGCAGGAATAATCCCTGGGGGCAGGAAGGCTCCCGGGGGGGCCGTGTCTCTCCTGCCCGCTCCCATGCCCTCCTGCCTGCTCCTTGGCCAAGCTCCCTGGCCTGGCCTGACCTCCCACGGCGCTTGGCCGGGGATGAGACGGTCTCACCAGGCTCTTCCCACCACGTGTGGCCTCCTCTGCCCGAGTGGGATCTGTCTGTGAGACAGTGCCTACAGACTGAATTCTCCCCTGTCTATTAAATAAAGTGACAGGGGGTTTAGGACAGGGCAAGCAGCCCAAGTGTGGAAGGATCTCCAGTTTTGCAGCTGCTCTAAAATGCCCGTCTTTTTGGATCAAAATACCAAGGTATGAAGGAATATGTTACAGCAGAAGCTGTACTAGCATTCTGTGAACAGCCATCAGCCTAGGGTTAAGACTATTCCTGCTCTGAAGGATTACATTTGAAGAGATGCCAGAATAACAATCTTCCAAAAGGGTGGAATGTGTGGGGAGGGAAGCTGAGATATCAGGAAATAAGCAACGTGTCCTGGACAAGGCTGGAGGCAGCGGTGAGGGACAAGGTCAGCGCAGGTCTGTGGTGGCTCCACCACCATCCTGCACCAGGACAGAATCATAGAATTCCCTGGATTGGAAGGGACCTTTCAGATCATCTAGTCCAACCATCAACCCAACACTGAAAAAACCCATATCTCTAAGCACCATGTCTACCAGTCTTTGAAATCCCTCCAGGGATGGTGACTCAACCACTGCCCTGGGAAGCCCGTTTCAAGGCTTGATAACACTTTCAGTGAAGAAATGTTTCCTAATCTCCAATCTGACCCTCCCCTGGCACAACTTGAGGCCATTTCCTCTTGTCCCATGGCCTGTTCCTTGGGAGAAGAGACCGACCCCCCCTG
>JAOQGM010000012.1:24035633-24058874 GCA_027564225.1 Gallinago stenura | reverse complement strand
GGCCAGCCCTTGCGCTGGGGTCACCTGCAGAGATATCCCATGGGAAGGGGTAGGGGGGTGACAGCCACACCAAGGTGTCCCTGGGAGCACGGCCAGCCCTGGCACGGTCCCCATCATGAGACCTGCTGTGAACCAACCCCCCCGTCCCCCGGGAGCTGCAGGGGAAGCACAGGGATGGAGCAGGACCTTGTGATGCTGCATCCATTTTGCCTCTGAAGTCAGCTCGGGCCCAAAGTCACTTCCAGGTCCCCCCAAAGTCACCCTCAAACTGAACACAGCCACCACACAAGCGAAGGAATCACCCTTTGGTGCCAACTGACAGCCGAGGTGATGGGCAGGGGAGATCCTGTGCCTGGAGACTCATGTCCTGGGGGAAACCTTAGCACCAACTATGAATCCAAAATTACCCCAGACCAGTGGAAGCTCTCATTCCATGCATCCCTCACCTCCATGTCTCTTCCCACCACCTCCGTGTCCCTTTCCACCACCTCCATGTCTATTTCCACCCTTTGGAGGGATGGTGAAGCCAGTGCTCCCCCCCCACAGTCCTGACCCCCCCTTTTTCCCTGGGAGTGTGATGGATTCTTGGTCTGAATAAGCAAAAAGGGACATTTTGGCAGTTCTGGGGCTTTCCCAGGATGTATCTCTACTAGGAAGTCCATGGAAAGGGACCTTTTGCTGAGGGCAGGGTCCTGATGGGTCACGTACCCACCACTGGGTGGTTTTTGGGGGGGGTGTGTGTGCTGTGGCGCTGGTGAGGGTCTCGGGGGTGGCAGTGGTGGGTGCGTGTGTGACTTGAGGGACCTGAGCTGGTTCTCAGCTGGTGGGAGCAGCCACCCGACCTGTGTCTTTGCCAAGACTCTGCCATGGTTGGCTTCTCTTTAACCAGTGTTAATTAGCGGTGCCGTTGCCGGACGAGGCAAAGGGGGCATCGAGGCCCACTTCACACTTCAGCATTTCCAATTAAGGTGGGAAATGTTAATTCCCCCCCTGCTCCCACCCTTGCCTGCTGCTTCCCGTTGGTCGGGGCCAGGTCGAGTGGAGCTGGTGGGGCAGGAGGGTGGGAGGCTCCACCAGACCCGGTTATTGCCGCAGGGCAGAGCCCTGGCAGCGCTCGGCGAAGGGCCAGGGAGGTGACATTTTGGAGGTGGAAGAGGTTTTGGGCTACAAGATCCAAGCGAGCATCCCCGGCAGGTTTTAACGGTGCCGCATCCGCTGGGATCCAGCCCTGTCCCAGTCTCACTGGCTGATGCGGTGCAAGGAGAGGGGAGGGTCTGGAGGTGGCCACTGGCCAAGGGCTCTCTTGGCCTGGCGTGAAGCAGGAATTATCTGTGGAAAGCCCAGGGGATGGGGTGTTTGGCGGCAGGATTAATTCCCTGCCCCTGGGGATCTGCGGGGGTGTTATACAGGGGTGTGGGGAGGCCAGACGGCAGCAGCGCCGCTGCCACAGGGACAGAGGGGAAAGACACGAAGGAAAAGAAAAATCACATCCCTGAGCCTCTGGGATGTTTGCACCGAGTATTATCCCTGTGCTTCCAGCCCCGTTACTCATCAGGCGGGAGGTGGTGGTGATGGCAGCCTCCCCTGCCCCTGGGGCTTTGCGAGGGGGGGGTGTCTCTGCTGAGAAGGGGCTCCCCAGGGCAGGAGCAGAGCCCCTCACAGCCCTGATGGTGACCCCCAAAGGTTGCAGAGGGTGGCAGGCTCTGCCTCCACGTCGGGGAGAGCCACAGCTCCCAGGCTGGGGATGCACAGCATCCAGCTCCTTGCAGCCCAGGGCTGTAATCCCCCTGCTTTTAGGGAATTTTAAGTGACCTACTTGCAGCAGGAGTTGCATAATAGTGAATATAAATATAAATATATATATGTATAAAGGCTGAAGGTTTCACCAACGCTCAGTTTGGCTTGTACAGAAGAAGTTGTCCTTGTCCAGCCACCGACCACCGATGTGGACCCTTGGTTTGCTTTTTACCCACGTTTTCCTTTCCTTCCAGAGTCGCCTCCCGGGCATCAAGGTGAAATACCTGCTGGTGGTGTGGCTGGGCATCTTCGTGGGCAGCTGGGTGGCCTACATGCATTATTCCTCCTACTCCGAGCTCTGCCGTGGCCACGTCTGCCGGATGATAATCGTGAGTGGTGGCCAGTGGCCCCCATGGCCACTCCGGTCCCCGTTTGGGGTGCTGGGGTGAGCGGGAGCCCCATTTCCAGCCCCCACCCCGAACCCTGTGGGGTGGGGGTAGGGATTTGCAGCTGGGCAAGTAGTGCCAGGGCAGCATCTGGGGTGAGGAGCTTTGCTGGCAGCTGCTTTCCCGGCGCCATCCCCGGCGTCACACGGAGCCCAGGGCAGGAGAGGTGACCTTATCCTGCCGGGGCGATGGTGACACGATTTAATGAGATGTTGGAGGGAAACGGGCCAGGGCAGATTAATGTCTGTGGAGATGAAGTTGCAATGTCAGCGCGGGATCTGCGGGCAGGGAGAGCAGCGTGCCAGCCTCCCCCCATCCCCACAGAGCCAGAGAAAAAAAAAGGGGGGGTGGCCACTCCATGGGTCCCTCTGTAACCCCTGGCGTGCCCCAAAGAAAGAACCAGCCTGCACAAAGAGTACATCCCACGTGGGGGCTTGGCTTGATGCCTTTTGCCCCCACCTGGGGTTTGCAGTGGGGCACAGCCAGCCCCCCACAGCATTCCCGGGGACCCCCAGGATGGCTGTGCCTGCCCCACGGCAGGGGAGCAGGTCACCCCCCCCCCCAGCCCAGGCGAGGAGGGGGATGCCAGGCTCTGGCTGAAAACGCCTGGCTCATCAGTCCTTCGGCAGAGAAGGGAGGCAGGAATTGCCATAACAACAGCCACGATCGTTTAATTTGATTTTCTGCATGACTCTGACCACGGGGTCTGGCGCGTTAATTCCTGCTCTGAGCTGGGGGTTGAAGGCGCCGTGTCCCCCGTCAGCAGGTTGGAGGGTTAATGCCCATCCCTGGGCGGGGGGGGTGGGGGGGAAAAAAAGAGGAACAAGATGCAGTGAATTTTTGCAGCTCCCCATTTCCAGCCCTGGGGCTGTTGTGCCCTCGCTGTGAAGCTGCAGCTTCTCCTGATGCCTCCAGCTCCTGACTGAGCTGCCCGGCTTGAGGAGCAGAGTCACCATCTGTCCCTGTCCCTGTCCCTGCCACCGCCTGGACCAGCCCCTTTCCAAGGGCAGCCTCAGCCCCTCCATCCTCATCCTCACCCAGCCCCATGTGCCCTCCCCTCCAGCCCTGGCAGCTCCCCGAGCCCCTGCCCTTGCAGCAGGAGCAAATCCCCCTGTGGTCCCTCCAGCACCCTGGGGGTGGGGGTGTCCCTGCCAGCCCAGCCCCACTTGCCCCCAACTGCCTGCAGCTTGGGGGGGGAGTTCTGCCCACAGGTGCTGCCTGTTTGGCCAGGGCTCAGCCCCAGCTGCACCTACACACTCCTCTGCCCATGTCTCCCCCATTAAAGGCCCTGCTCTGGAGCCAGTAGAAATATTTGGGTTTCAGAGCAGAGATTTTGGGTTGGGATTTCTTTGGAAGACACAAAGTGGGGAGTTTGGGGGGGAGGGGGCTGGACTCTGAGCAACTGGCACTGCCTTCTCCCCAGTGAAGGTCTGAGGACAAGGTGCTCCCCTCCCTCCCCCCCAGACACCCTGAACTGGCCGAAATGGCTACCAAGATGCAGACGATGCCCAAAGCCACCTGCATGCCCTGTGGCACGGCCGGGGTCCCCTGTGGCTGGTAGCACCTCGCAGGCTGCCAAACCTGGGGCCAGAGTGATGGTGTGGTGACTCCGAGCAGCCCCTCTGTGCCCAAGAACCTCAAATCCCAGGAAAAAAGCAGCTGGAGCTACCGTTCCTGCCTCCAAACAGCCCGTGTGGCTTTAAAATCAGACGTGCTTCTTTTAAGGGGTGTTTTTCTCTTCTGTAAGAGACTTGCATGAACTTACAGGGTTTGCCGGGGACTCGGTGACACTGGTGGTGCTGTCAGGCACACAGGGTAAATTGTAAAAAACCCCAAAGTTCTGGCCAAAATGCTGCTGCAGGAAGGGGGGGGGGGAGGAGTTTGGGCCCAACGGGTGATGGGCACAGGGCTGGGGGCAGCACAGGAGGCTGGGGGGGCTCACACACCCCCAGCTCGAGTGTTTGGGGTGCCCCAGCTGACGAGCTGTGGGACTGAGCCTAGATCCATCAGGCTTCTTTGGGCAAACGGGGAGCTGCCCCCGCTGAGCTCCTCTTTCTGCCTTCCCCTCCCCAGTGTGACCAGTACAAGAAAGGAATCATTTCTGGCTCCACGTGCAAAGACCTGTGTGAGGAGCGCAGCCTCCTCTTCCAGCACTGCCTCTCCTCCTCTCCCACCCAGCAGGTAGGTCTCTGCCCCAGGACCATGTCTGCTCCTCACCTCATCCCCAGTACCCATCCCAAAATGAACCAAAACCCTCTTCTCTGCTCTCCTTGTTGTCTTCCTCCCATCTCCACCGTGTCCCCTCTCCTGTGTCGCAGGTTTACGGCGGGCTCTGGAGGGAGAGGGAGGTGATCATCAAATGCGGCATCGAAGAAGCCTTGAAGGCAGACAGCCACCCAGACTCTGTGCCCAGGAGGGACGTGGTCCTCTTTGACAAACCGACCCGAGGGACGTCGATGGATGAGTTCAAGGAAATGCTCCTCAACTTCCTGAAGGTCAGTGTGGAGGGTTCCTCTGGGATCTTGCGGCCCTGAGATGCCACTTGTGAGTCAGAAAGATTAATTGTGTCTCCCCTTCCCCTTAAAGGAGGGCTCCTCTGGCCCACGCTCCCCCATCAGCTGCTGGGGGCTGGGCCAGCTCCTCACCCTCTGGGCAAGGATTAGCCTGGAAAAACCTCTGTTCTCACACAGGAATTTTTATTATACTGGAAGGGGCTCTAAGGTCTCCCCGGAGCCTTCTCTTCTCCAGGCTGAACCCCCCCAGCTCTCTCAGCCTGTCCTCTTACATAGAGAAGAACCTGCCCAGCCTGCGTGGAAGGGAAGGCTGAGCTGGTGTCCAGCTCACAGCTCCTGCTCTCCAGGGGAAAGCCTGAGCAGCCCATACTCACAAACCAACACCGATTCAGATCTGTAGGAGACGACTGAACGCTTTCCAGCCGGCAGCTCGGTCGTGCTGGCCTCCTCAGGCTGCTTTCTGTGCAGCTGTGGCTGTGCAATCACGTTTTGATGGACTGTGTTAATTACCAAGCCAGCACCTCTTTGCCAACTGAAAAAAAAATAATTGAGTGAGTGCAAAGCAGCCACCAGAAGCGTTCGCCCAGGAGTGATTTATCTGTGCGAGTGTGGCTCATCAGCAGGTGACACCGTAATTATTCCTCCCTTCTGCAATCAGTGGGATACTGGCATCAGTGCAGGTCACTGGTTGGAGCCTGTTTGGTTCCAGCCTTCCCATAAGATGCTTTTTGACATTATCCTGGTCAACAGCAGTAGATTTAAGATACCAGAATCATAGAATGGTTCGCAATGGTTCCCTTAAGGAAGGGGCCTTAAAGATGATCAAGTTCCAACTCCATAACTAAGCAGTTTTTTTGTCTGGAATAAGCATGAAAATAAGATGATGTTGAGTAATTCCTAGGCTGGAAAAAAACTGTGCAGGTGGCTAGAGCTGGGGGTGGCTGCCTGCCTGCCTTCCTTGCTGGGGTGGAGTCTCTGTTGCACAACCGCTTAAAAAAATATAATGGGTCTTCATGGACCATGCTTCTCGGAGCAGAAATTGTGGCCCTGTGATGGGAATCACCTGGTTGCAGTTATCAGCAGCTGATTGACCCAGCTAATTTGTTTAAATTAACATCCCTCCCTGGGTGGAGGGTCTCCACCTGTGGCCGTTTCAGCAGATACATCCCCCCTTCCCTTGGCAGGTCCTGCGCATCCAGAACATCCTCTCGGAGGAGCCGGTGGTGACCCGTGTCTACGCCGACAACGGCTCTGTGCTGCAGGGGACCTCGGTGGCATCCGTCTACCAGGGGAAGCTGCTCATCGGCACCGTCTTCCACAGAGCTCTCTACTGCCAGCTCTAGCTCCTCCCGTGGGTAAGGTCTGCTGCTGGAAGGGGTTGGATTCCGTGGGAACATGCTTAGGTTCCTCTAGACTTGCTAACGACAGGACCGTTCCAGTAGAGGTGAGCTTGACTCCTGGAAACCTAGCGTAGTCTTCCTCTCCCAGATGGGTTTCATGCAATAGTAAAGGGAAGGGAACTGGAGGTGAGAAACGAGTTCATCTGTGTAACGTGGAGGCCCCGTGTCAGCAGCAGAGGGTAACCTTGACCTTCAAACGCCCATTTACAGATGACTAAAAAGCCAGACACTGAATTATCTGTTGCAACTGGGTTTCTGCTGTCTTGTTCTCGTTTTCCCCTGGAGAAAAATGGTTTTGTAAAAGAGAATTGCTAACTGCCAGCGTGGTGTGTGCTTTCTTGTCAACAGCCTTTCGGCTTCCCCGGGGATTGCGCGAAGGGCTCTTCTTCTGAACCTTCCTCTTGGCTTTTCCCGGCGCTCCTAAAATAAGTGGAAGGAGAATAAATGTTATTTCAGTCTCATTTCTTCCCTTTTTCCCCTTTAAGCCATTTCCTGACATCATTACTTCAGTTTCATAAATTTGTCTTATTCCTGCTGAGAAAGTGGGGGCATCCCTTTGGAGTGGTTTCTTAATGAGTCTTCCAAAGGCAGTTTTAGAAAAGGCCTTTTTCTTCTGAAAAGAGTGGGCACGGACTCCCGAGCACCTTCAGTGGAAGTGCCCTGGCAATTACTGTCACAGCAAAGGGAGCATTGCTGGGAGCTCTGCCACGGTGATCACCCCTGGGTGTGGGTCACCCCTGGGGCTTCTGTGTTTGACTTCCAGTTCATACCGAGGTGATTCCTGCTGGGCTTCGGGGCAGTAGGATAGAGTTGTGGAATCACAGCATCAGAGAATTGTTGAAATAAATAGAAAGGTTGGACGGGACAGATCATCGAGTCCAACCATCAACTCAACACTGACAAAAGCCACCTCTAAGCCAGATCTCTGAGCACTGTCTGCCTGTCTTCTAAATCCCTCCAGGGATGGTGCCTCAACCACTTCCCTGGGCAGCCCATTCCAAGACTTAATAACCCTTTCTATGGAAAAATGTCTCCTAATCTCCAATCTGAACCTCCCCAGGTGCAACTTGAGGCCATTTTCTCTTGTCCCATGGCCTGTTCCTTGGGAGAAGAGACCGACTCCCCCCTGGCTACCCCCTCCCTTCTCAGGGAGTTGGAGAGAGCGAGAAGGTCTCCCCTCAGTCTCCTTATCTTCAGGCTGAACCCCCCCGAGCTCCCTTAGCCTCTCCTCATGAGACTTGTTCTCCAGACCCCTCACCAGCTCCGTTGCCCTTCTCTGGACCCGCTCCAGCCCCTCAGTGTCTTTCTTTGGATGGTTGTGCTCCTCCCCAGTACTGCATCCACCTTCCCTGAGCCCTGTATCATGCTGTGATTCTGTAGCACCAGTGATTGCTGGTGTCTGTGATGGTCCCTGTACCCACACCACATGCTGCAGGTGGCCAGTGATGGGTTGAGGGGGAGACACAAGCTTTGAGGGCCACCATGGGGCTGATTGACCCCGTCCCTTGGGGATGTCAGGACACAAACAGGTCTGTGCATAGACCATGCTCTCAGCTTCTCTCCAAAGTGCCCACGGTTCCTCTGGGGAGTGGAGCACTGCCCAGGGGCTGCCACCTGCCAGCCTTTGGAGCTGTTGGTGATGGGGTCCCATCCGTTTGGGTCTTCTGCTACCCCCAGCATGTAGACAGAGCAGAGCCCACCCTGAAGGAGAGGCAGCTTTTGTCCCATCCCTTTGCTGGACTCACCTTGGGCATCACCAAGCACCCGGGACCGTGA
The DNA here is from genome assembly GCA_027564225.1 of Gallinago stenura. NCBI lineage: Eukaryota > Metazoa > Chordata > Aves > Charadriiformes > Scolopacidae > Gallinago > Gallinago stenura. The sequence goes on along the minus strand of JAOQGM010000012.1, from coordinate 24,051,002 downwards.
GTGCCGTAGCTCTGGGTCTGAAGCTGTAGCTCTGGGTCTGAAGGTCCTTCCTCAGCGACGTCTCTCCCTGCAGGACGTTTCCAGCTTCCCTGGGAAGTGCCGTGCTTTCCTGTAGGAACGTGCAACCCCTTTTCAGCCCCGAGGAACAGACTTTGTTCCCTGAGCCCAGGCAGGAAAAAAAACCAAAAAAAGCTCTGAAGGAAGTTCTCACAATAAGGAGAGGTTGGGTGATTAACTGGTTCACAATTAGCCATCAACATTCTGCAGCAGCATTTAAAAGTAATTAATTTAGGCCTGTGCCACTCTTTGTTCTCAAAGAAACGAAGTGCTGAGCAGTCCCTCTGCCGGAGCTGGGTTTGCTCTGTGGCTGCAGAGTCACAAGAGCTGGTGTTTCTCTCAGTGGGGGCAGGAATAACCCCCCAAAACACTAATTTCATGTTTCCCAGCAGCTTAGAACATCTTCAAATGAGCAAATCTACACGTTGTTGGACCTTGTTAAACTTCTACTTTTTTTATTGGTTTTGGCCTTTCAGAAAATAAAAGAATATGTTCACTCATCACTGTTTGTTTTTTTTCTTTTTTTCTCCTCTTTTTTTTAACTATTTCTGAGCTGAAGCTTTCCCCAGCAGCCTGTCTGCAGGCGTGAGAGCAACGGGCTTCACCTTCCCCTAAAGCATTTGAGAGGAGAGGGATTGTAGGAGGATTTAGTAACCGCTATTGCTAAAATAGTGACATTTTGAATTTTAACCTGAGGCGAGGAGGGTGGGAAGCCTGTTGCCAACCTCCCCAGGGGGGTGTCCCAGCCTCCCAGTGCGGAGGTGGGAACAGGGACTGGGCCACCGTGAATTGCAGCAGTGTGGGGCAGGACATGCTACAGCCCTGGGCTAACAAACAGCCTCTTAACACACCTATTTTAATTCGGATAATACTTTTATGGATTGTGGGCTCCTCTCATCTTCCTGCAGGTGGGGGTGATGTTAGCAGGAAGCAAGATTGATGGTTGAGGCACCGGGAAAGGCAGAGGGGGCTGCAGAGATTAAACGCAGAGGATTTGGCCTAGATTCTGCCAGATGGAAATCCACCCCACTTCGGTAAAAACAAATAAATAATAAAGAGACATTCAATGCGTTCAGCAGAAGAACTGCTGCATTTTGAATGCAAAAAAAAAGCCCACTACAACTAGTCTATCCTCGAGGCTAAAATGTTTTAAATACCAAAATCAATCCAGGTCCTTTAGACACACACACACTGACCAGCATCAGGGGGAAGGCAGCCCATTTTTCACCAACCTGCAACAAATCGCAAAACATTTTTACATCAATCTGCAACATTTCATCTGCACGTGAAGAAAAAAAAAAAAAGACCATTCCCTTTCCTTACTCTTTTTTTTTTTTTTTGCTTCTTTTTACATAATTACAGATTGTAAACAAGATCCGCCCGGAGGCCAGAGAATCGTGCCAATTTGGCCAACAGCTGGGACTGAGATAATCTTGGGCTGTGAGCAGAAGGAAGGGAAGCACAAACAGGGTGTCCCCCCACCCTGTCTCCCACCCCCCGGGGCAGCAGCCACCCTCCCCTCGCTCCCCGTTCATCGAGGCTTCTGGAAGGACCAGCGAGTTGGGCAGGAAAGTCAGGACTCGATACAGATTCTAATAAAGATTCAGGATTTCTCATTTTATTGCATTCGTTGTCTAACAACAATAATACTCATTGGCAAGAAATTTATTTACACTTAACAAATTAACTTTAAACCACAAGGCTCTGTTGTTTGTATTTAAACTGTAAGAAAACAAAGGGCCGCCATGATGTTTGGTTTCGATGTCTCCCGATAAGTAAATATTAACCGAAGTTATTTTTGGGGAAAAACTCAACGATCTAGAGAAGTTCATACCAACCAAGCACAAGAGAACAAGCTCAGACATGGCACTACTGTGTCTTTCATGCAGATGATCCGACACCAAGATGTACAAACAAAAAAGTTCAGGATAACATGCACTTCATATACATTTGACCTCTTTAAAAAAAAAAAGAAAAGAAAGAAAAAGGAAAAAAAAAATATTGAAGCGCAACCACCTCTTTAACCATATAAAAACAATGTAAGAAGCCAATTTTTACAGTGAGCACAGTGCATTTTAGCCCTCTGGCTGCCTGGTTTTCCAGCAAGGTGCCCATGGCTCGGCAGTGACCAGTGAGTGACCGTCACAGCGTGATGGGAAAACACAAAACCCACTGTTGGGACAGTAAATGTGTGTGGGAAAGGAGAGTCTGGAGAGGGTCACGGGGCTCCCCCCGCTCCCAAACGGGCTGGTCACTCCTTACCTCTGCTGCCCTGGGATGCCCCTTCCCTGCGGAACAGGCAGCTCCAGGCACCAGCACCAAACCTCAGGGAGGTACCACCATCCCCACCGCCAGCTGGTGACAGACAGCTCGTCTTCTAACGAGGGGTCTGAGGGCTCAGCGTCACGACAGAGGTGTCACAGCTTTGAAAAATCAGTTTTACAGTGGGAAAAAAGTACATCTGGGAGGATAACCAAAGGGGATGTGCCATCTGCAGATGGTCCACACTGTGGTGGGTGGGTGAAGCCACCTCGGATGTCCCTCAATCCTGCTCAAAAAGGAGCTGCTGACACCACTCCAACAGAAATCCAAGTTAGGGTTAAAAAGATAAAAATAGGTTTCCTTCCTTGAATACTAAAAAAACTCCAATAGACCAATCCTGCCAACTTCCCACCCCAAAAAAACAACCCGAGGACAACACGCAGGAGGACCTGCAGGGGACCACTCTGTCTATGGTTTTAACAAAACTTGAAAATCTTCTCATCTGCAAAAACCTGTAAAACACCCCACGAGAAGAGCCAGCAAAGCTGCCGGCGGAAAGTGGGGCGAGCACGCTGGGGAGACCCAGGGGTGGGCTCTGCCCCCCCCGAGCTTGACTCGAAAAGAGGGAATCAAGCCACAAATCACTTCAACATTTCTAGAAAGACCAATCAATGTCATTATTTTCAATCACTAATTTAACAAAACTAAACCCAAACTGTCAAACTGCTCTGCGCACTCTGCCCATTTTGACTGTTCAACACTTACAACTTCATTAAAGATGTGCTGCTTTTTTCAAATGTCTGGTTTTTCCAAATGTCTGGTTTTTCCAGTGTTTAGGACCAGGACACAGGTTTCCTGGGATTTTCAAGTGAGGGAGAGCACAGAATAAGGGAAATGCCACTAACAGGGTCCAGCCCCTCCATCACTGACTTTGAGGGTAGCGCAGGGGACCAGGCAACACCTAAAAAGAGCAAGATCAGGTTTTGCTTTTGCTTCGACAACATTTTCTCTCGGTAATCGCACGGCTAAGAAATCAACACAAGACTTAATTCTTGCAAACTTCCCCAAAATGCCAGCCCTGAGAACTGCACAGGTGGCAGCACGGATTCCGTAACCAACTACAGCTGAACCTTCCATTTTGGGTGCTGTGAGGGCACCTGGAATGGTTCTTCTTGGCCCAACACAACTGAACGAGGACCATCGTCCATCCTATTGTGGGATGGGATTCTGCACCAGTGACAAGAGCAGCATTTCTGTCTCCGACTGAAAGGCAGGACACGATTCAATCTCACAAAGCACACGCCATCGCCCACCCCCACTCGCCCGTGGGGCGGGAGGTGAAGGTGGAGGAGGCTTTGAGGGAAGCAATGAAGGATGAGGAACCCCATTGCCCAGCACCAAGCCCCTCTGAATGTCAACGAGAGCCTGGCAAGCGTCAGAGCAAAGCTGTGCAGTGATTCTTGTCCAAGCTCCATTTCTGTGGTAGCCCTGCAGCTGACCAGCCATAGCCCAACAGATTCCTATGCCAAAAAATGTAACAAACTGAAAAAAACGCAGAAGCATTTGTACACACTGAGATACAAACATCACTTAACTCTGTTCATCTTTTACTACTGGCTTTTGTCCCGCTGTGCGACTCCAACCTTCGGTGTAGGACAGGCTGCAGGTGCTGTGGTCACCACCAGAGCTGCTCGGAGCCAAAGGCCAGCAGTGGGGGACACCCTGGGAACTGCAGGGAACGGGTTCTGCCCCATCTCTCGGTCCCGATGCACCCAGGCAGACTGGAGCCAAACTGGGGAGTTTTAACTGGGGAGTACGTGGCGTGGGAGCAGCACCTCCCGCGGGAAAATACCAGCTGGAAGGGGGTCCCGCCAGTGTGTGTGGCTGGTCTGGGCAGAGCAAGGAGCCACCACGTTCTCCAGAACCTCGGTGAAAACACCAGCACTCCTAGGACTAAAGTAACCCAAGGGCTGTATCTTTTATTTCCTATTTTTCGGAGTTCCATCTTTTGCTAATTCTCCTCTCCTCACCCCCTCAGAGGCTCAGTACCTCCCCAACCTGGCAATACCCAGCAGGACGAGGGCTCACAGAGCTGGATGGTGAGACATCCCAACCTGACGTTTCCCAGCCATCCCATGACACAAGGGCCAAACCCCAACACAGCTCAGAAGGTACCGCAGGTCAGCGACAGGAGCCACAAACCCCAAGGTCCTTCGCCTCTCACTCCCAGAAAGGAGTCACCCACCTTCAGGAAAGGAACCACCTAAAACTCTTTCATCACAGAAAGAAGAGCAAAACTCTTGACATGGCTTGGTTTCCTTAGTTTTCACCTGCTGATCAAAATGCATTTTATGCTTTAATTTCCAATTTAAGCTACTGTTGGTGGGTTGGTTTTTTTTCAGCTAAGTTTTCTTGTGGGTTTTGTTGCATTTTTTTTTTTTTTTACTCTGAGAATTACAAAATAACATTACCACAAAGCAATAAAAAACCCCTGAATACTTAAAGACCTTAAGTTGAATTAGTTATTCTGCAGAGTAAGAATCCGATTTGGGGAGCGATTAAGGAGGCACTGGGCTAAGCAGCAAGAATGAAAACTCGGTGTGTAACGCCAAGCCGCCTGCTCAGGTTTCTAGGAAAACAGAGAACATAAAACAGGGACGTCACCTTAGATTACTATATACAACCACTCAAACGTTACTACAATGTAAACATAATTTAAAAGGAAAATCACCATTGAATGCATTTATCAACATTGTATTTAAAATATTCAATTTCCAGTTTCTTTCAGATAACCCCTCAGACTCGGGTGTAACAGGAGGGTGGCTTTACGATGCCATTAAACATCTGGGTAGTTTTTTCTCCTACAAAGGGTGCAGAAAGATTCCCTGCAACGTGGAATCCTTGTTAGCAGGTGCATTTCTTTGCCTGTGGTCTATCTCAAGAAACGTTATCACAAGAAATAGCAGGAAGTATCTTTTTACGGCAATTTCATCTTTAGATCTGAATAATACACACACCAGAAACTTGTAGAAATTGGATTTGGAAGAAACAATAAAGCTAATGCTAAGTAGGTCTAATACTTAAGTAGACAGTATTAGCTTTGAACGAACGAGCCTCTCTCCGTTTACAGACCGTTTTACATGGCAAAGGAATTCTTGGGACCAAAAGAAATTGAACTATAAACATTGCACCCCAACGGCTTCACATCAGAGAACTTTAGAGACACAGCTTCAAATGCCATAAAGAGCAGAAGAGAAGCCAAGCCAAACCAGACCAAACATTTCCTTCGAAGGAATTCAATATTTTGATTTTTTTTTTTTTTTAGACTGGAAAACTTTTTAAGCTCAAAACTCTAACTTTGTATCAAATTCCTGGGCTGGCAGGGCGAGATGACGATGGCAACTTCCTGGACACGTGGGAGGGCAGCCCTTTCTCAAGGATGAAAGTTGCTGCGTGGCCAGCTTGGGCTGCAGAGCAGTAAGATAACGCCTCCAGCTCCTCCTGTGGGTTTTTGCCTGTTTTCTGTTTGTTCTTTTGAAGAAATATTGACTATTTTACTACCGCCCTTAAGAGGCAGTAACAGCACACCGTGCCAGCTACACACTGGTGGCCAACGCTCCCCCGATGGCCTCACACAGCAGGACAAGAGGAATCCCTGAAGGACATGACAACCATCACTTTTAAGCCATCAAAACACTCTACAGCCTATGCCCAAAAATTCAGCTTTTGGTAGGGATATTCTTTAAACAGGTCAATCAGAAGAGTTCAGATATGGCAGCTTTGGATTTAGCAACCTTCACCTCCACGGCAGCACTGATCTTAACAGCAACGTCCCGAATGTCACGTTAACCAGAATCCCTCCTCTTCCTCTTCTTAAAGTGCACTTCTGTAAAAACTGAAAATCTTCAGCAAACTCAAGTTTGATAATCATTTCCGACAACAGCCCGGTAACAGCACGGCACAAAACGGATTCTCCCGATGCTTACTGCAGGATGGATCTAAGGACGTGGCGTTTTGCTTGGGAAAACAAAACCTCAAAACAAAATAAGCCCAGTTTCCTGTGGAAAACACATGAAAACGGAAGCGGAGTGTGCTGTAAGAAAGTTGCCTACACACTGGGAGCACGAGGAAATTTATACAGATCTATGCGCTGTGCTCTAGTTAGAAATTCATCCTTGCTCAGATATCCAAAGGATAAATGTTATCCTCAGATTTCTGTGTAAACCCACGAAATCGTTTAAGGCTTTGCCTCCTTCCCGGATTAACTATTGTACAGTCAACAGGAGGAGTGTCACCTCCTGTCCTTCTCCCAGGGGGGGTGGACTCTCCTGTCGTTATCTCCAGTGTATGAGAAGTCACCAAACAGTCGTGTTTCTGGAGCAGCATCGGCTCGAGGTGCCGAGGGGAGATGAAACGTCCTCCAGTGGATGGAACCCAGCCCCCAGAGACGCTGGATTTCCAGTTGGAAAGTTAAGTCAGCTCTTACCCAGGCGCAGAAAGACTCACCGGGGGCTCCCACCGGCCGTCCCGCTCGGGAGAGGTGGAGCACCAGACCCTGCTCCTCGGCATCGTGCTGGGTCCTGCAGAGACCCAACACTCGGAGCTCAAGGGAGAAGGGGAGTTTGGAAGGAAAACGCCGCCGCACAAGGAGGAAACCTGTCGGCTCTCAACAACAACGAAACAAACCGGGGGGGCCGGGGGTGGTGTCACGGGGCAACAGCAACGAGCGTGAACTGGAGACGCGGGAAAATAAACCGACAGCGTGGAGATTCCCATCGTGGAGATTTCCATCGTGGAGATTTCCATCGTGCCCCCGCTTTCCCAACTTTCCCAGCTTTTCCTGCCCGTCACTGCCCGTTGGTGCCCTCCGTCGCATCGCACGAAGGCTTCTCTGCCTTCTTCGATTTCCTCTGCAGTTGCTCTTGTTCCTTCTTCCGAAGCTTTTCCCTTTGCTTCTCCATTTTCTCTTGAGCTTTGCGAGCTTTCTCCAGGGACGCTTTCATTTCCTTGAGCTTTTTTTTAATGATTGCTCTGTCCTGGGAAGATGTTATACCAAGAGCCTGAGGTGGAGGAGACAAAATTAAAAAAGAAAAATAATTTAATAGAGTTTAATCTATCACTTTTTTTTTCATATTCTGGTAATAACTCTTCTGAGGTAGAATACTGTAAAAACTAAGCAAATCTGAGACAGACTCAGGTATGTTATTGATGTGTAAATAATACAATTCTGTACTACTTTCCACGCTTTCCATCCCTAGAATATTAAAGAATTAGATCTCATTGCCACCACCAACGCTGATTTCATTGATCAAATGAGGTAAATAAAGATTAATTATTGCCTGAAGTCATCTAGGTCTACACAGAACGAAACTTTCCAATTCCCACCGCTGAGCCTCAGCCAAAAGTCCACCTGTTCCCTTCTGAAACCCCTAGAGTTGGGGAAATGCCAGCAAAAAAATTCAGAAAGGAAAGACTAAACTTTGACTTTCAGATCTACTGAGCCTCCCGCAGCTCCCTCCTGTAATTGCTTCTGACAAAAGTCGGCTCGTGTTTTCACTCGGAGGAACAGCGCAGGATTTATACATCAAAACCGTATTTAGTTCTGACACACAACAACTGGCATCAGCTCATGCCTGCAGCCTCCCAGAAATCGGTTTTTCAGTCGCTGCTTCTGATGTTTTTCTATTTACTGTCTTCTCTGAACCACCCTTTTGCAAAGAGAGCCGATGAGGGATCCCCACACGAGCCCTCCCTTACACGTGCCGCTGTCGGATGTGCCCAGGCAGACAGGGGGGTGTGACAGACACCCAGAGCTGTCACAAAGCAACTGCTCTCTGCTCCCCAAGCTCCTGAATCCATCTGCATTTGGGAATTTCTCAAAGCTTTGCTGTGGCTTTGCACTCCGGGTTTATTATTATTATTATTATTATTCCAGTCTACCACCACCCCACAACACGGGGATTCTGTGATTCTGGCCGAATTCTTACCTCCCTTAAGACGACCTAAGAATAATAATACTACTAAAGCAGCCAGTCCCTCACCTTGAGCTTGCTCCCGTCCAGCTGCAGGAGGTGCTCCCCGTTGACGTTCTGGGCGCTGAACTGGGAGACGTACTGCTGGAGGTTGAGGCTCACCAGCCAGTGGGACACCTGCTGCACGCTCCACTCGGGAACCGCTCGGCTCTGGCACTGGCTGTGCTTCGGGGACTGCCCGTCGTCAAGGATCTGCCACAAAAACACGTGCCACCACCATTACAAGGGTAACATGGGTGAGTAACAAGATTTTTTTTAATTTTTTTTTATTTTTTTCTGTGCAAAGTGCCAGCATCAGGGCAGAGGTACCGGGACTGTCTTTACCCTGCAACAGCATCGATTTCCCAGGGCTGTATTACACCTGCACGTAACCAGGCATCTCAGAATGGGCACCCAGAAAGTCTTCTATGTATAAACAGAAGAAGAAAAAGGGAGTGGCGTTCCTTTTAGCCCAAACAGGGGGTGAAATGGCCGGGGGGGGCACAATTCAAAACAGGTATGTATCTGTGACTCTACGCTCCTGTTCCCTTGCAAGATTGCCATCCTTCCAATTGGACTTGTTTCTAAAGGATGCAGTGAATTCTGCATCCCACTCCCTGGGCTCATTCACTGGTCTTTACGATGTGTCTAAGCCATAAAACAAGACATTCAGGGGAAAAAGGACCTCTGCAAACCACTCTAACGTTCAAAGGGATGACACCAAACAGCCAGTGAGACTGAGACTGTCTAGGGAAGAATATGAGATGGCACAGAGGAACACACAGCCATCCCAAAGCCCTGGCCCTGCTCCCATCACCTTGTGCTGAAGAGGAGGAGGAGGAAGGCACAGTAACAACACCAGGAAGGGCAGGTGGGGGTCTCAGCTGCCGGGGGCAGCCCCGTGTCCCTGCTCTGCCACTCCATCCCACCCAGGGGTATACCAGTGGGGCCCAAAACCAACACTGCTCTGTCCCAGCCATGGCCAGCAAAGCAGCTGCCACCGACCCCGCTGCCAGAGAGGACCCCACACCAGGTTAGACGGTGCTGGCAGCTCTCTCAGTTCCCGGGGCTGGGGAAAAGACAGTCCAAGCACTACCCTTCCCTTCTCCTACCACCAGCAGGAGCTCGGAGCAGCTGATGCTGGGCTGGCTGGGTTTGTTCCCACACTGACCCTCCTCCCCCTTCCAGCATTCCGTAAAAACTGCAATTTGCCACGGCCTCCAGAACCCTGAGCAGGCAGGAGAGGGGAATGGGGGACAAGGGGAGAGGAGCCAGGGCCATCTGCACGTCGTGCTCCAACGAGGGGTTTTGCCCCACGACAGGGTGAAAGAAGGACCGTGCATCTGCAAAGGAGAGGACAGGTTGCCACACGATGGCCACGGGGTTCACCACAACAGCCAGCACACCAGTATCTCACCTCATCATCAATCATATCCAGGCTCTGAGCGAGGGAGCAACAGAGAAATGGGAAAGAAAAGCATTATAGAAACAAAATACAAAACACGTAACAGCATGTAAAAGTTCAGGCAAGGGCAGCACTAAGATTTGCAAACAGATATGGCTACTCAAAACCAAAAAGAGATTTCTTTAAAACAAAAAATTACTTCCAGAAGCAGAGGTTATGATGGAAGCTCAGCACACACACGGTTTGGCAGCTAAACCTGAGACTGTGCCAAAGAAACCCCTCGCAGTTCCCGGTCCAGGCGCCCGAGAACCAGGAGGAACCATCCTGATGGCACCAATTGCAAGAGCAAAAACTCCTTAATTAGAGGAGGAAAACCTGCAAGGACTGGGTTCGCTCCCTGCATTTCCATTTTTTTTTGTCTCCTTCAAATAATCCTGAGGATGTGGCAGAGGATCCCAAGCCTCAGGGCGCTGGCAGCAACGGGCTGTGGGAGGCTGAGGAGCAGTGCTGGCCTCATCCCGGCCAGGGGCTGCGGGGGCTTCCCCTCCAGCTCCCCCCAAACAGGCTTTGTATTTGGGGGTGATAACAGAGAGAGCTGAACCAGCAAAACCTGAGCTTTTCATTCAATACCACTGGGAACAGGGCATTGTCACCAGAAAATGCATCATAGAAGGGGAATGAAACATGGTAAGATAATGAAATGTATAACTATGATACTGAAGAAACTAATACTGAATAAAGTGTAAATGATGACTCTTATTTTCAGTAATCCACAGAATCATAGAATCATAGAATGGTTGGGTTGGAAGGGACCTTAAAGATCATTGAGTTCCAACCCCCTGCCCTGGGCAGGGTCACCTCCCACCACACCAGGTTGCTCCAAGCCCCCTCCAACCTGCCCTTGAACCCCTCCAGGGATGGGGCAGCCATGACTTCCCTGGGCAACCTGTTCCAGTGTCTCACCACCCTCACTGTAAAGAATTTCTTTCTGGTGTCTAATCTCTCCTATGATTCTTATCATGGTTGGGGTTTTTAGACTTGCATTTTGGCAAATAGGGTTGCACAGAACAGTTCTCCCTTAAACCCCAGCAGGGCTCGAGGCAGTAACAGAGCAAACCTCACCATCATTGAAAACATAAGACATAGATACTTCAAGTTCCTCCTCCCTAGAAAAAAAGCCCTGGCTCAAACCTCACATGAAAACAGTGAAGTTCTTACGGAGTGTTTGTAAAAGAATGAAAGCACAGGTTTCCCCAGTCAAATTGTGCAACTTCACTGACAACCCAGTTACAGAGCTCAGACCTCAAGAAAGGTATTTTCAATATATTGTATTCAGCTGGATTAAGTCACCAACGTACAGGGTTAGGAATGCTTTTTCCCCCTTATCGTGGTTTGAAGCAGCTGAATTGAAATGCACCCACGGAATGCCGAGTGGATCAACGCTTGGATCCATATACATCCAGCCAGGAACAGCAACACACAACTGCTGCAGCTACAGCTCATCATTATTTAAATTAATCCAGGTGAAGGTGCCTTGCATTGCAACTACATCTGCCAAACCATACGGTGTATTATCTCAAAATTGCCTCTGTTAGGTCTAGTTTAGTGTCTGTGTGTATATTCATATCTCTATGGATCCACACGTACATATTTAGAATGTAGGAAAGATCTGTTCAGAATTCTGAGCATCCAGCACCTCTCAGGAAACTAACTGCATTCTGCTTTCCTACACCACAGGACCTTTATTTCATGTCATCATATGGACAAGAAAAATCATAATCTAGAAACCAAGGTTCAGTTTCTTCTCCCATTCTACTGCCTGAAAAACACCACTTTATTACTTGACGATTATAGAACTATCAAGCAAAATGCCACAGGAGAAAGAACACAACTATTAACAAACCTTAACCAATTTTATGAGCTTACCTCGTCTGACGACAGCACCAAGGAGTGCGAGAACCCTGGGGCTTTAGGTTCTGCCCCTAACCCGCTCAGATCAGCAGAACTGGTGCTGCTGGGACTGAAATCATCATTGAACGGGAAATTCTGTGGAGAAAAAGACGAGTTCGAATGAGCAAATGATCTCAGTTGTGCCCCTAAAAGGGAAATTTGCCTTCTGGCTTCCAGGCTGGCATAGGTCAGGAGTGATTCCAATCATCCACCAAAGCAGGTACAACACACAGGAGAAAGCTGAACTTTTAGTATTGTTAATATTTATAGAATACACAGAATTTTCACCCCTCTGCACTTCAAAAGACACCTTTGCCTTCTTAATGCCTCGAAGAATAGCAAAGGGGTCTGAAAGAAATTTCCAGGCTCCCTCTTAAGATGCTGGCTCTTATTTTGGAGCTAAATTACTGCTTCTGCAGGTTAATCACTAGCATTTTAGTGTCCTCCACATACTTAGGGCAAGCGTAGCCCAGGCAGCAGCACAGGGAGCAGCACAGAGGGTTAATCAGCAGAGAGAGGGGAGAGCTGCTCTGGGAACAACAAGAAGAACATCCCGTGAGTCCACTTCCAAGTCCCAAATAATCTCCTGGAAAAGTGAAAAGGTCTTCCCTCTTTGACTATACCTTCAGAAAAAAAAAAATGAAATTGAAAGTAAAAGAGATTTTGGGATATTGAATGTTATTTACTGAAATAATAACCATAAACCAAACACTGTTTTTTCTCAACAATGCAGTGACGGACATCACACCTTCCAGCAAAGAAGAGAAAAAGCATGCACATTATTTTGCAAAGTCACCACCAGAAGAAGATAAAATTTAACAAGTATGTCACAAAACCCAAAATATAAAAAAAAATTAATTCAAAACACGGTGATATTCCATTTAAATCAAACACATAACTGACGATATGGAGACCTCCAATCTCTCTAACATCTAAATGAATATCAAATTCAACTTCAAAAAATGGATCCAACCATCAAAACCAAAAATAACACTAAAAAAGTTATCTTTTTATCCTCCTCCGCCCCAAAGATATTTGACCTGTCTTTCCTGAAAACGAGAAGTCTTCCAAAAATATCAAGTGTTGGTCCTCTTCGTTTTGCAACTAAATATTGGCCCCGCACTTGAGCAGCGGCACAGGGATGAGTAATTTAAGAGCTCACAAACTTTACAGAGAACATCAAAGCGTTTTTGTGATCAGTTTTCTCACACCTACATTGAGAATTCCTGTTCTGCTGTTCCCAGCTCTTTATAGGGGAGAAGAAAATCCGAGCAGCTTCCTTAATATGCAAACTTTTAGCCCCCGCAGGGTTCCCAGGCCAGGAGTTCAGCAGCTCTACCTCCTGGCGTGCGAAGAACATCTTTTTAAGTACTCTGATTTTGCTTTCACCTCTATTTTGTGCAAGCTTCAGCGTCAATTTAAGTCTTTAAAATTTAATTTTCTCTAGGAAAAACACAAGGTAGCCAAGACTTGCTGATAATTATGGCAGCAGGACACCCCCTCCAGCCTAACAGTAATTGTAAAAGGGGATGCTTTTTTTCCCCATTGGAAAATTATTTTTATACCACGTTTGCTTAAATGCACAATCAGGACTCGGACGTCTAATTCTCACCTTTCTTTTTCAAGGGTAACCGATTAATTTCTCTTTAGGGGTCTCCTCTGTGGGTCTGATTTGGGCTGGCCGGCCCTGTGGGGCTCTCCCCCCACAAGGTAACACAGCTGGGGCCCAGCAGAAATAAGGAATTGCCAGCTTTTGGCACAAAAAGGATAAGAAATGCCTGCAGGAACTGCTCCTGTGTACACACAAGTGTTTGGAGAAGACAAAGAAATCCCATTTCTGATCCATATTCCTGTACATAAAGCTGGTAACTGTTCCTGCTTCTTTTTACCAGATCCGTATAAAAAAATCAACTGTTGCAAGTTATAAGGAGATACAGGCAGGAAATATTTTCCAGCAGTGAGAATAAACATGAAGAAGCAAAGTATATCATTATAATTAAAGGGTTATTTAAGGAGTTATCATGCTGAAACATTCATGCACATAGAAAGGAATCACACAGATGTACTGAATCGCAATAGTTCATATTTACAGTTCAAGCATCTTCATACAGAGAATTAAATCCACCATCCAGCATGCATGGCAAACAGATCTCATAACTGGGGAGGGGAAAAGGCAGCTGACCGAGGGCATTCAGCATTTCTTCCCTTGCAAACACCTCCTCTGAGCACGGGCAGGGGATCCCCACGATCAGTCCTGAAGAGTGCCGAAATCCTCGCTACGCGAGTGCCCCCTCCCAGCATCCGCTCGCTGCATCCAGATGCTAATTCCCACCGGCACCACGGGCTCTGGCACAGCACGCCGGGGTTAGTCCACCCCATTAATGTAGGGTGGGAGAGGGTGAGAAGGCAGGGTGGGGGTCGGCGGGGGGGCAGGGATGCTCCGCAGCCGTACAATGAACACCATGCGCTGTTTATTGTAGCGCCCGCGTCCTGGCCCGGAGACACGGAGCCAACGACGCCGCTCAACACAGTGGGGAGAAGGTAGCTTTGATTTTTCTACCTTTGACCCTTTTTTTGCTGGGCTTATATTTTCGGAGGAGGGCTCTGTTGAGCTGGGGGGCGACGGGAGGCTGCTGGAGGCGGGGGACCCCTCGCCGCTCTGCCCGTCCCAGGCCAGGGGCAGGCAGGGTGGGAGAGCGGGGGGTCGCTCCGAGGTGAACCATTTTCGGGTTGCTGATTTCTGCAGCATCTCTCTGACGGTCCTGTTTGACAGAAAGGAGCCCGTTAGGTGACACAGGGAGAGAAAACAAAGCGAGTGACATTCCCCCTAACTGTGACTAAAGAACCCAGTGGCACCCGGCTGGCAGGGACAAGCCTGAAATCTCTTTTTCAGCTAGAGAAGAAAAAAAGGGAGTTTTTTTGATTCTTTTTCTGCCTTGAGCTCTCTTGGGCAACACACCCCCAGTAAAGGGGGACAGGCACCAGCTGGAAAGCCCCCCTGCTTGGGGGGAACCAGCCCCGTGCCGTGCCTTTCTTACAACAGCTAAATACTCACCGAGCATCATTACCTTGATATTAAAGCTATCAAATATTAAGAATATTAATATAGGGAACTGAAAGTAAGACCTATGTGATTTTATCAGCTTCTCTCTTCGTAGTCACAGAGATTGCAGTGGATAAAGTGATCAAGGCAAAGATAACAGTTATAAAATAAAATGCCTGCGTTATTTGCTAACTGGATCATGTCAACGGTACAGTATGTAAATTAAAAATAACTATGCAAAGTGTCTGCCTCAAAGAACTTATGTGTATGTCATAGTCTCAGATTATTTATATCAAATAAACAGTTATATGTAACTGTTTCGGAGCATTAAACAGCAGTAAGTTGCAGGTCTGTAAATCTCCCCTCAATTTCTACCTTCTGGACATCTTCTAAACCATTAGTAACAACCACTAGAGCTTTGTACGTTGTGATGCCTCCCTTCTGTGGGGGGGAAACTGAGGTTGTCAGAGGGCCCCCACCCATGGAAGCAGAAGAATCCTTCCTCCCTCTAGCTACGTAAAGAGAGGTAGATGTATCTGACCCTGTCCTGTACTCCTCCCTCATAGAATGGTTTGGGTGGGAAGGGACCTTAAAGCCCCCCCAGTGCCACCCCCTGCCCTGGGCAGGGACACCTCCCACCA
>JAOQGM010000012.1:24001675-24035533 GCA_027564225.1 Gallinago stenura | reverse complement strand
TTGTAGAGTAGGGTAGATGGTTGGACTCGATGATCCCAAGGGTCTTTTCCAACCGAAATGATTCTATGATTCTATGTACTGAAGTCCTGCTTCCTGGGAAGTGGCTGGACATTGCCTGCTGGTGGGAAGTAGAGAATAAATCTTTTATTTTCCTTTGCTTCCATGTGTGGCCTTTGCTTTGACTTTGTTAATTGGCCTTTCTCTTGACCCATGAGGGGTTTTTCCATCTTATTTTCTTTCCCCGGCTGTCCAGCTGAGGAGGGGAATGATAGAGTGACTTGTTGAGCACCTGAAGTCCGGCTAGGGTCAACCCACCACAGTCCCACCATGCCTCACTATGTTCTTCACCACAGGCTGAAAGGGAATCTCTGCTCTGGCCTCTGGAGCACTTCTTCCCCTTCCTTAGAATCATAGAATGGTCCAGGCTGGAAGGGACCTCCAGAGGTCATCTTGTCCAACCTCCTTGCAGTCAGCAGGGACACCCCCAACTACCCCAGGTTTCCCAGGGCAACCTGGAAGCAGGTCATGAGCTCAGGATGTGAAGTAAGAAGATTGTATTCATAAAGGAGATGGAAACCCCACATTGATAGAGAAGAGAAAGCCCAATTTTATTTTGATACCTTCAAGCACTTTTGGACATCACTATGTTTTCTTACCATGCTGTAGAACAGGGCCTGAAATGAAGACTTATCTTAGTAGTTTCCTCTTTTTCCTTTTTTTTTCCTCAGGGCTGGAACGTAGAGAGAGCACTGATGACATTGCAGCATTATTTAAGTGGAAAACATATCGCGAATTTTTGATCAAAGAGTTAAAGCCACGCTCTTAGATCAGTAGATATTTGCTTTAAGAGAGTGTTGAACTTAACGGTGGCTTTTAGCACAAGATAGCATTGTATGATTGCGTGATTGTGGAGGCTTCGTTCCAGTCTAGACTGTCTGGATAGTTCCACTTCTTCCTATTCAAAGCTGCTGAACCAAAACCACTTTATTAGTCCTTTGCTGAGATGGGCAATTTCTTGTTTGTCACTTGAACCCTCTGTATGGGTGTTCTTCAAGAAACTGCGTTTATCAGAAATGCTATTTAGGTTCCAAAAGTATTTTGACCACCTTCAAAATGTAACAGTGAAAAAGGAATATGACAAGAAGGTAATGAGTCCTCTAAAGTGAAGAGTAGAGACAGTCATGGGTACCTTCCAAGTACTCTGTAGTGATATTTTTGAAGGTCTTATATCAGTGTCTACCATGAAAGTACAACTGTTGTGAAGTAGACTGTGTCATTACCCCATAAAGGTTCTATAAATAAAACTATTATATACAAGTACAGAATGGATGAAAATTGTATCTCTTCAGTATAACTTCCTCTGCTATTGATAAAATTGCAAACCCTTTGGGTACAATTTAGTCCTGAAATGGCTTTCTTGGAAAAGAAAAAAAGGAAGGGGAATATTTAATGTTTGGAGTCATTGCTAATCTATTTTTGTTGGAAATCTTTTTGATGCCTTTTTATTTTACAAATAACCAATGCACTATAACTTTTAAGATGTGTTAGCAGAAAGACACAATTTGAGGCTTAAGCTTTTAGTTTACTGTTTTGAGCTTCCAGTTTTATGTAGTGATTTATTTTTTTATCAAAAATAGAAAAAGCTTATATTTGCTATAATAAAGGTGGTAGAGCAATGGAAATATTCAGTATGCTTGTCATCAGGGCAGTAATAAGGGTCTATTTTCATTCCAACAGGGGCAAGGAATGAGAATGAATCTTCTTTTCTTCCCACTGCTTCACTAATACAGGGTAAAGCTTTCTCTGTTTCCTCTGGCTCCAGATTTCCAGCTTTTCACTTAAAATGTATGACCAAGGGAGAAAGAGAATAGAACGGATTGTTAACCATGGTAATTATGGGACTCATTCATTCCTGATTACTTCAGTCCTGTGTCTCATTTATCCCGAGTGTTGGGCACAGTCTTCCTCATCCCTTGTCTTTCAGGAATTGATGTAAAGTATGTCTCAATCTCTAATCTGTTGTGTGGGTTTTCCTGCTGCTCCTTTTGGGTTTAGCACTTCCTTTGAAGATGCCAATTTTCCACCTCCAGTTTAGGGTGGGTGAGTGACAAAACAGAATTGCTTTATTTACTCGACACCTTTGTTATTCTCCTGCTTCTAACCTTCTAATTCCTCCTTCATTGAAAAGAAACAATACATTTGACAAGTCCCATAATACAAATAAGAAACAGTGAATGAAGAATGGCAAATAGAGGTAGCACTTTGTTGTCATTTACCTTAAGGTCTCTTTTCACCACCCTGGCATTACAAAAGGATCTCAAAGTCAGAGAAAACACCTACTTTGAGGTTCCCTTCAGCTGACATATGGGTGGAAAGGGACTCATTAAAAATAAGTGTAAACAATAGTAAACACACAAAAAACCTCAAAAGAAAAATCATTCAAACCATTTATAAGTATGTATGAATAATTTCTGAGTGACTTGAGCTCACTTTTGGAAAACAGATTAAACAATTGTATTATATGTCACATGTGTCACTAGTAATTTCTCCAATGCTTACAAAATGATCTCATTTAAGACAAAGTTTGAAGGCAAAAAAAGACCAGACTTATTGTGAAATGAATGAAGCTGCACATCTTTTGGAGATGGCACTTCTATAATTGCTATGGACACTGATCTCTGTGAAGGGCTTTGATGGGAACTGTGCACATAGCAAAAGAGACAATCTGTTACATCCTTTGTACTGACTCGGAGGTCAGAGACCATCATGTGCCAAGTTTCTGTTAAGTCAGAGACAGGGAATCATACAATCATAGAATAATTTGAGTTGGAAGAGACCATAAAGGTCATCTAGTTCCAACCCCCTGCCATGGGCAGGGACACTTGCTACCAGACCAGGTTGCTCAAACTCCCATCCAACCTGGCCTTGAACCCCTCCAGGGATGGGGCAGCCACAGCTTCTCTGGGCAACCTGGGCCAGGCTCTCACCACCCTCACACCAAAGAACTTCTTCCTGACATCTCAGCTCCATCTTCCCTCTTTCAGTGTCAAACCCTTTCCCCTCCTCCTATGGCTCCCCTCCCCAGCTTTCCTGGAGTCCCTTTAGGGACTGGAAGGGGCTCCCCTTCTCTTCTCCAGGCTGAACCCCCCCAACTCTCTCATCCTGTCCTCACAGCAGAAGGGCTTCAGCCCTCCCAGCATCTCCATGACCTCCTCTGGACTCACTCCAACAGGTCAGCCCAGTCTAGTGGAATGTATCCCTGCCCATGGCAGGGGGTTTTGATCTTTAAAGTCGCTTCCAACCCAAACCATTCTATGATTCTATATCCTGTGGGACAATGTCATTTTCATCAATTTCTATGTGCATTTCCATCAGTACATTAGGTGGAAAAGTAGTGGGATCCCCACCTCTGCCCCATCAGAGCAGGGCAACCCACCTTTTATCTCTACCCAGCAGAGGAGAAGGAGGAGGAAAGAATGGAGGTGAATGTGGGAAGAGCACAGCTGTGTACTGGGAAGGGAGTAATCATCTCTACCATCCCATCACCCAGTCAGTACGACTGTCTGGCCACCTGACAAATGCCCATGGCAAATGACATCTCTTTGTGGCTTCCATCAGGAAGCAACGGGGAGTATCCGAGGGAGAGATTTCTTGGGAGCTAGAATTGGAAACAGAAAACAAGAGATGCCCTTTTCTCCTGGCTTTAATAGAACGGAAATGACAGCTCTAATATTCCCTAACCCAGAGCAACAATTTTGAATTAGTTTACATTTTGAAATATAAACACTCAAAACACTTTGCCTCATCAGTCATATTCCATCCTGGTGACCATGTTAGCGGTTAGCTCAGAGGTGGAAAGAAGGGAGATATATTGCTGCATAAAGCACAGTTACAGCTGTAAAGGTTGAATTACACTTTCAAAGTGGAATCTATCCATTAATAAGTCAGATCAGGTTTTTCTCCTAAAGCTAAATCAATAAATTCTATTAAACGATTATTTCTTGTGTGTGTGTGTGTGGCTCATACTTTTTATTCCAAAAAGGATGTTATTCAAAATTTCTATTATAACACACACGTCATTAACAGTCCTGGAAAAGATAAGAAGCCTCTATCAAGCCGTAGGGAGCAGTTATTCATGGAAAAGAGCCACCTTCTCCTCCGGGTGGCCCTAAACCACCAGAAGACAGAGAAAGGTCT
The DNA here is from genome assembly GCA_027564225.1 of Gallinago stenura. NCBI lineage: Eukaryota > Metazoa > Chordata > Aves > Charadriiformes > Scolopacidae > Gallinago > Gallinago stenura. The sequence goes on along the minus strand of JAOQGM010000012.1, from coordinate 24,031,336 downwards.
CTGCTCTCACTTGAGGAACCCACCATAGGACTGTGCCACCAGTGTGGGGCCGGTGACAAATGACTTAATGACAAAACTACCGCCCTGTTGCGATGACCCAGTGGTTTTTAACGACTCCTGTAATAAGAGCAGTGACCCTTGAACAGTGGTATTTCCTAGCACGTCCCTTAGATCTAAGTGGAATAATATCTAGCATAAGAATGTAACAGCATTACGAGTTGTTTCTGATGTTTTATCTTTCCGTTCACTCTTTGTGTTTTCTGGATGAAGTTGCGAAGGGAAATGGTAATAAGAGTTCTGGTTGAGCAGTTTAATTACTTTTTAGACGAGTCCCCTGTAGTGATAACACTCCAGTTTCTTCATGCCTTTGACATGAGAGTCATCTGGGGACTGGAGGAGGCTGAGGGAGGGCGGAAAGAGGAAAATGAATCTTCCCAAGCAATCCTAAACAGAGCAAAGAACTGCAGTGTGCCTGCCTCCTCTCCCACTTTCTGTCACAGACAACTCGCCTTTGTTTTGAGGGTGAAACATGCCGATTCAAATTGGTACTTATCGTCCCTCTCGGCGAGTTAAGCTTCATCAGTGGTAATGTTTTTAATTGGGAGTGATTCATACGGTGCCAGCAGAGTTCCCGTGGAAGCCAGTCTTGCACAGGGGAGGGAGAGGGATGAGCTCAATGAAATGGGGAACAAACCAATTACGGAGGTCAAAACCAAACGAGACGACCATTTTAAATTAAATTCTTCTGAGTGAAAGCATTTGGTGCTCAGACCCTGTCAGGACAACGTGTTCTTGCTGCTTATATTCACCGACTGCTGGTGGGTGCCAGGGACACTGCTGTGGACTTCTCTTCTGACCCCGTTCTTCTGTTCTTGAAGATCGACTGCTGGTGGAGCTCTATTGTCCTAATCTCCCAAGTCAGACAGGACTAAATTAGTTCCTCGCTACTTTTAGAAAGTTCTCTTTACTTTGTTTTGTAGTGCTGCCAAGCGAAAACATCAGAACTATGGCTTTAAAAAAGAAAAAAATAAAAATCAAACGAGACCTGCAGCTGAGGCAAGGACAAATTATTTCAATAGGCAAGGGATTGTTTGAATCTGTATTTCTGTTTTGAAATCTCAGTCCTTTTTGCTTTAGATCTTGACATGCAGCCACTACTCTTTTCCAAAGGATTTGAACAGCCGCACAATTACGCACACAGCCTGCGTGTGTGCACACATCAGCCCCCCAGTGGTGATTTTCAGTTGGATGCTTCGTGCTTTGTACTTGTGTTTTTGAGTGCGAATTAAAACAAATTCTTATTTTCTGCTTTGTTTTCAAAAGCCTGCCTACAGCTTTCCTTCGCTTTTGTCTCCTCCTTTTATCATTTGAGCAATGGGACATGAAATGAAGAAAAGGAAGATCAAGAAAATGATAGAAGGTTTGGAAAGTAAGATCTGTGAGGGTAGAAAAAGGTTAATAAGATAAGTGGGATGTTCAATCTAAAGAAAAGAAGACTTAGGAAAAAGCATGATAGCTCTCTACGGATATGTAAAGGGACAAGGGAAATTATTCTCATTAGTCACCCAAGACAGAGTAATATGCTTGAGCTCTTGCAAGGAAAATGTAGGTTAAATATTATGAAAAACTTTGAAACTATAAAAACAGATAGACAATGAAACAAACCGCCAAAGGATGTTGAGGAGTCACTGTCTCCAGAGGTATTCAAGGTGAAAGAACTACTCAGCTATTGGAGATGGTTTTGGACTAAACAAATTAAAAGAAGCAACATGACACGGGAGGGATGAAATGGAGAGATGACCCAGCAAAGGCTCTTTAAGATTCAAATGATTCTGGGGCCAAAAGACAATGTTTGAAGGGATGTTAAACACAGTAAGACAAGAAGACGACAGCATATAAAGTGGCAAAAAGAGAAAAATGGAGAGACAGCTATAAAAAGGTTACACCGTTTGATAGCAAAAGAAATGAAAACCTGAAATTTTTAATATTAAAAAAGTAAAAGAAATACCTCATCACCTCCATTAAGCCTAAATCTTGCCAACACCTTTGAATAATTGCAAATAAACATATCTGGGTAATCTTTGTGCAAAAATATTACCCAGATATGTATATTTGCAAATGTACACACATTGAATATAATCCAGAGCTTGTATAACCTTGCTTCCCCCTGTTTTCATAGATGCATCCAGGCAGAGCCTTGTTGATGGAGGGGTAAGAGTCTTACTGGATTATTATAGGAGGCACGATGATTATTGTCCAAAACTCGAAATGAAATATGTTTCAGGCTTCTTCCTTTTGAGCCATAACTTGTTCTCCATATAGTAATATTAATTTCAGTAGAGCCACTTGAAACTGAAGATTCCATGCATTATGAGGAAGAATGGTGCAATCTGGTCTCCTATCATGTGTAATAACTATAACTATTTATTAAGGATGAGGATCATTTATGACTTTGTATTTCCCATTCCACTGAGAGAAAAGATTAATATACGTTTCCTACACACTTTGGCTTGATAATGCAATCCCAGAATCAAAATTCATTATGAATAGTGACAGTCATCCAATGAGAAATACCAAATAAGGACACATTTCTTGCATCTTTTCAGGGACTGTAGCAATAGGACAGGGGAGGGGATAACTGTTTTACACTGAAAGAGGGGAGATGGAGCTGAGATGTGGGGAAGAAGTGTTCCTACTTCCCACTAAAGTAATGAAAACATGACTTGAGGAAGACCCTGTCAGGAGGCCAGGTTGGCATTCTTTTCAGCCAAGCATATTTAAGATAAAATATGTTCATTATATTGATATATCTTCTTTTATACGCTAATCTAGTTCTTAATACTTTTGCTTTAGGGCTTCTGGGTATATTCGTTTCCACAAGAGGAGTTCCTATTGGCAAAATGAAATTTGTTCCAAGGGTTAACTGAATTAATGGTAAATTCTTTCTTTTCTTTTTCTGTTTATGTAAATTGCTGGCCTAGGCTCTTAAAAGGTATGTTTATTTTTTTATATTTAATTGCAAAGCTAATTTAATAACGGTGTAATAACTCTCTTCAGTTTTGTTCTGTGTAATCGTATGTATCTGAAAGTATACAAAGCAGTCTTCTCAAAGAGTGAAGGTGATGCAGGACCCCAAAGACATGTGTAACGAACCAGAGACCTCCAAGACCTCAATTTACATAGCCAAATCCTTTCCTCTCAACCTTAAATCCTTAAAACACAATTTATTTAATCCCTGCTGCAGTCAAACACACTGAGCGTGTGTAACAATACATCAAAATCATTAGCACAAGCCCTTAAAATAGTGTATTGAATTTGTATAAAACAGCCAAATCCTTTGAGATCTTAGGTGTCACATCCAGACTTTCTGAAGGAAACACTGTTTAAAAAAGTGGGTACCAAAATGATATTGCTCGTTCTTGTGTCCAAGTCCTATAACATAATGTGCTTCCAGCAATAATTTTTCAATATCAAAAAGGGGAGACCAGAGAACTCCCAGAGGTGACACCGGAGTATATTGCTTTTCATCTCTAAGGAGTTGGCCACACTGTGGTTCTAGATGAGGATGATGCTTTTAGAGTATATTCAAGCTAATTCTAAACTATCACAACTGCAGGTTGGGTGGTAGCTGCAGGTCCAGCGCTGCCCAGGGTCTGGTGTGGTATCCTGCATCTCCCTAGAGGTAATAGAATATTATATAGGATCTATATCATCTATATGGAATAGATAATAGAACCTATTAAAAGACCAAGTCAATCTTTGGGAAATGACAGACCCACTTTTTGGTGTTGACTGGTGGAAATCAACTTCTGTGTGAGTGCTTAAGCTGCAGGAAGGTCAGAGAAGGTCACCGGCTCAAACTTAGCCCAAAGGTCTGCTGATTGTCTAATGGCCTGAATGAAAGGAAGGAAATGGAATGGAATTCTCCAGGTCCAAACCTTGAGGTTGATATGTCCATTTATTGAACCCCATAGCCACACGCATCTTGGGGTGGTGCAGTAAGATAATACACACGCATTGGAGTTAATCTATTCATGCTCTGTTATTGTGCCTATATTCTGAGTTTCTGTCTCTATCTAGGACAGTAATTTTTTATCCTAGGGTAAAATTTTCCAAAACACTTTCATTATCAGATAATGCATCAGCACGTAAAAGGCTAAATCCCAAAGGCTCAGGCTCTTGAATTGTTTGTGTCATCTTTGAAAATGGATTTGGAAACCTAATTTTTTCTGAGATCCTTTGGTAGATGTTCCTCCTGAGCTCTATCAGGTTCGTTCACTTTTAATAATGCATTTTTAAAGTTACCGCTGACATAAAGAGTCTGGCCATAAAAAGATGTGAAGGAGTTTTGTTAGAGTGGTTACTGTAATTCAGTTTTAGTGACGGGGTACCATACGGTAAGTGTCAACACTCCATAATGACTCAGTAACCATGAATCTGCATTTAAACTGGATCGGTGATCCAGGCAATCTAAAGAAAGATTTTTGGAAGGGTTTTGCATGCTGGGAAGGTTTACAGCTTGTTTCTTTACACAGAACTATTTTTTTGCTGAAAGCCGGGACTGATTCATCATTGTGTTATTCTAATTTTATGCTGGCACAAGCCCATTTTCTGTAATGGAATTTCTCTGGTATAAAGCAGGAGTGATACAGTAGTGAAGCGAAGGCTACATTTTCAAACTGGCACAGTCAAAAACACCAAGCCCCGTATATTTTTTCAGTGGTAAATTGTAGCTACTAATTCCAGCCCAGAGGAGCTAGGTGCTGATGCACTAAGTATTATCTAAGCCCTACTATTAAAGAAAAATGTTTTTCTCCCCTGGATGAATCCGAGCCACTACGCGACAATACTGCAACATTCGTAGATTCACAGATTCCATAGGTTTGGGTTGGAAGGGAACTTAAAGACCACCCAGTGCCACCCCCTGCCCTGGGCAGGGACACCTCCCACCAGCCCAGGTTGCTCCAAGCACCCTCCAACCTGCCCTTGAACCCCTCCAGGGATGGGGCAGCCACAGCTTCTTGGGGCAACCTGGGCCAGGTTCTCACCACCCTCACACCAAACAAGTTCTTCCCCACATCTCAGCTCCATCTCCCCTCTGTCAGGGTCAAACCCTTCCCCCTCCTCCCATCACTACATTCCCTTACAAAGGGAATTGCTCAAAAAGTAGAAAGAAAAAAGAGATGATGTTGCCCGAATCACCTGGGCTCAGAGAGGGGAATATCTGCTCCTTGCTTAAATGGGGAGTTTTTTATATATGTAACATTATTGGCAGTCTTAGGAAATAACTCAAGATTCTAGTTTCACATCCCCAGTGATGTTTTTTTGGCAATGGCAAAACAATGTATGTAACATCCACCTGACAGCGTGATTAATTCCACATCAACCAGCTGCTGTAATGAACATAACTGTAACGGGATCATCACCTCCTTCCTTTCTTGGAGCTCATACAGCTCTGGGTTGTAGAGAGAACAGCCTCACTCTTCTTCTGAGGGGCACTCTGAGGAGTCAGTAACACAGGCACTGACAGCGAGTGTGTGAGGTTACACTGAAATAATAACGCTCCCGTTTACAGAAGCACAGCGAGAATCACAAACGGTTATGAATTTTGCCTTGGAAAGCAGTATTAAACTTTGCGTTCAGTAACTGCATCCAAACTTGGAAATATTAACAAACAATCCAAATAACTGATTTATCAAATCACAGAATCACAGAATTGTCTGGGTTGGAAGGGACCTTTAAGATCATCGAGTCCAACCATCAACCCAACTGACAAAACCCATCACTGACCCATGTCTCTAAGCACTACATCAACCTGGCTTTTAAATCCCTAAAAAGCAGCTCTTTTCAGAGCTTCTGAAAGCTCTCCTGATGTGGGTGCTGTGGGGCTGCTGCCCATCTGGGGGCTTCTTCAAAAACATGTGGAATTGTCTCAAGACTTCTGGTCCGGGGGTGTTATTAACTGCCTGTGTGTGCATCTTGCAGACCAGCCCTCCCATTACTGGAGGCACCAGTAGCAGTGATGCCACCATATTATAAGCCTCGAAGTATTTTGAGATGATATGTCAGTCTTTCACTAGTTAAGAAACCTAGGTTTGTAAGCTCAGGAGGTTGTCTCAAAGCCTAACCCCATTCCTCTGCAGTCAGTGGGAGCGAGAGCATTCCCACCTGCCGAGCCCAGGAGGTTTTTCCCTGTTTCTGGCGGATCACCTCGTGCCCCCCCGATGCCCTACCTGCTGCCAGAGGTCACCCTTGTGGCATCTTTCTCTTTCCTCTTCTTGCCCTTGTTTGAACTCCTTCTCAAGGGAGCCCTGTGGGGACATTAGAGAACATCAGGAAAGAGCTTCCAATTTTTGCTTTGTAAAAGTAAGTAAATAAGTACTTTTTAAACAAATGCTTACCCAAGATCGGCGAGTTTTCGCTTTAGTTTTTCCGTATGCCCTATGGTAGGGCTGGTTGTTCTTGCTGCCTGAGCACTTGGGGCACCATCTAGGATACATTTGTACACGGGAGAATGTACATTATTAGTTTTAATTGCTACTGATTGCCGTTTCACGTCCATCCAGACCAGTCTGTGTATCTGTCCATATTAGATACACACACCTACACACGGGGGAGTGCACAACTTAATCAGCTGAATTCTCATTTTTAAGAAGATGGTGTGAAGAAGAATAAAAATAATGAAATACTCTCAGAATTTGAAAATAGAAATGAAGATATCTTACTTTAACTGAAGAAAAGGAAACGTTAATTTTGGTTAAGTTTTAATGAATATAGAGTGAGTTGAACAACACAAAATATTGCAAACATTACAGTGAATCCATCTGCAAACCCAGCAGTAGCTGCTGAAGTTCCCCTTTACAGACCTCGTTTGCTGTGTACCCTTTACTTCCCAAATATTCCTGAAATATTCTCTTGAACTCTGGAGCCAAAGGTACCTTTTATGATGGACACACTGGGTAACAGTCAGCTGTTTGGCCTGAACATCTTGCTTAAAACAAACATTCAACTTGAAATCCAATCATTCGGAATTAAAAAAAAAAAATAAAATAAAAGAGAATCGGAAGTAGCTTAACTAATAAATTTGCTTTGAGACATCTACTGATTCTTGATCTCTGCTACAAACACCATTAAAGCCTGAGGAATTCCCAGGGAATCTATAGGGGAGCTAAAAGAAACCACACGGCAGCTGAAAAATCCAGACACACTTTCTGTGATTTCTAAGCATAAAGAGTGTCCCCAGATTCTCCAGAGGAAGCAGCTGAAGGTCAGTCACTCCAGCACATGCAGTTTGGTGACTTTCACAAGGTGACTTCAGCTGGAGGCACAGCGGTGGGTTTCTACTGTAGCTGCCATGAATTAAACCCTCGGAATGAACCCAAACCACACACCCTATCACAGGACACTCAACTGCATACACAGAACTTTGTACACTGCTTTGTGGATAATACTTGGCCAAATTTTCATTCAAAAAAAAAATTCAGTGCGTGACTGGTTGATAAATCCTGGGAAAAGCAGGAACACAAGCTTCTTGCGATACCCACGCTCTAGAAGCCATGCTATTTTGACCAGCACGGGTCCTTATGTTCAAGAAAACATTCCGGAACAACCAATGAGTAACCTCATGCCAAAACAGCAAACGAAAAAAAATAATAATAATATGGGGAATGGCAAAAGCAAGGCGAAGTCTCCTGAGAAGAAATCCATCCCCAGGGGGGCTGAGGAGAGCTTCAGGTGATGCCCTACAGTGTGCACCCTCCTCTTCCTCACAGGTCTCACGTACCCACTGCCAACACGGCCACCTTCAAGAGGAAAATCTTTATTTTCACACATGGCAGGGGCACAAACTGAGTTGCACACACCAGGCGGAACCGAAGAATTTAAATTAATGGTACACATCAGACATGAAAAAGTTGTGCCTAGGAGAGGAAGGAGCAAAATTCCTCATCGTTTTGCAAGGAAAGTGCTCCGGTGCCACTCCAGCTCTTCCCACAGCACGGCAGGATCCCACCAGAAAAACCAGACAAGTGTGGGTTTGCTGATGCTGACTGTTGCTAACGAGAGATTAATCAATGGGCACGCACGCCCACAGATGTGCCTTCCATCCATCTCAAAAAATCCTCTCCCTGAACACACAGCACAAATACAGGGGCCTTTTTTCTTTTTTCTGAAATATAAAAGTTTGACAGCCAAATTGATAAGCCATTAAAATAGCAGTTGTTGCCATACAACTGCTTTAGGGCATTTATTTTTTTGCATTTCTTTTGTAGGACATATTAAATGGATTTTTTTCCATTTGGAACTAAATTTAGTTTAATTTAGTTTAATCTAATTTAATTTTCCCATACTCATCAGAATGTGGATACGCCCAAAAGCACGGGTTCTTCCCCTAACAGTCACAGTGCACGACACCAATCTTTACACAGAGATTATTTTTCAAACCTACATCGGAAAGAGCGACACAGTGGGTGGAATATAATACTCGGCTCCTCTCCACTGAACTTTTATCAGGGTATTTTTCCCTCATCAGCTGGAAATGCAGGATTTACAGCTTCACTGATAAAGCAGTCATGCGCTCAAGCTGAAGTACGAGTTTGGAAGGTCGCATTCTTACGTTCACACCCTCATTTTTACTTGAAAAATTCAAATATTGAATTTAACTGATTTATTAACAATTACAAAATTAGAAACTATACAGCAATACTAGTGATTTCAGAACCCATGTAAAAATACTACTGCATATTAACCTATCCCAAATTCAACTAAACTCCATTAACCTGTCTTTTAGGAATCTGAATGAAAGCCCTGTATGAACTAAAACCAGGTTGTAAATCAGGGACAAGTCTTCTCAGACACACAAATGAAAATCCTCAGCAAATTGTTCTTTTCAGTTAATTGAAGTAAGCCAAAGTCTGTTATGAACCTATCCAGACCTATTCCCGCAGCCCTTGCTTAAGAACAGGTTTTACCCCCTTTTTTTAATATTCTGTGATAGTTAAGAGAATGCAAGGTGCATGTACATATAATATATACACATAACAATGTGATCAACCTCCCCAGCAAAGTACTTGGTATTTTTTTCCTGTAAATGAAGAGCCTCCAGACAGTAACCTCTTGTTTCATCTAGCCTGGGCTGCCTCTCGGCAATTAAAAGCTCCAATCTGTTATTCCTGCTTTACACTCCTTTCCCCCCGCTCCAAGCAAAGCCCCTAGCAGTGCCAAACCCACAGAATCGAAGTACACTGCGTTAAGCACCTTTCTAATACAGAAACGCCCCAAGGTCCAATAATTTTGTGGGTTTTTTTAAAAACAAACCACAAGATTTTCTTAAAGGCAACGCCCCCCTAGCATTCTCAGTGAGTTCTAAGAAAAAAAAAAAAAAAGAAAGAAAGGAAGCAGTTCCTGATCTCATTTTATCCTTTTCTTACAGCATCATACAAGGTCATTTGTAGTTTTTTGCTGCCAGGCAGACAAAAGAAGTTAGGAGCTGATGGCTTCTGGTTGCTGAGGTCCTACTACGCAACAGAAGTTCATGGAGAAGGTGTAAGTAGGCAAAGTTTGCATCGATTTATTGTAAAAACAGTAATACCTTTATCCTGTAATATATTCCTGCCCGCGGGGTGATGCAAAGGAGATGCTTCGGAGCTGCTCCCAGACTTTGAAGGAGAGGAAAGCGGGGTGTCCCCCCGGGGATGGGGAGACAGGACACCTCCTCCGTGGTGCGGTTCCTCCTCGTGGTTTGGGGTGAGGATGTCGAGGGAGATGGCTGCACTGCTGGCCGCGGGGGAGAGGGAGGAAGCACCAGAATCTGATGCTGGAGAGGATGCTCTCATGCATGAGGGCAGTGGTGACTTGGGAATGTGCGTGGGACTACTGGGACTGTCTGATGGCTGTTGGCATAAGAGATTATAAAGCAGGTTATACCACTCAGGAACCAACCACAGCAAGCTTTATTTCGAACATGCAACTCTTTTATTTGTTATTTAGCCTTCTACTTGCACGAAACGCTTTAGCAATTTGTGGTGTTACCCTTTGACACCCCACAGAAGGTCGTTTATTGGTATTTGCTTTCAGAGGGAAGTCAGAATAGGACAAAGCAACGAGAGAATATCGTATCAATAGTGTTAACAAGTTAACAGATAGAGAAATGCACGGTTCAAGCTCCTTTCACCTCCTGCATAAATGAAAGCACCCGCTCTATGTTATAAAGGACACATAAATCAGAAAGCCTGGGATTCCTGTTTTAAAAAAACCACAACAAAACCAAAAACCCGGGTGTGCAGACACTGGACTCACACATCGCTCAGCAACACCCAGAGAGGAACAAATACCACCTGAGCCACCACGAGAGGACAAAGCCAGGATGAAATGACTTTAGAGGGGACAACCCAGCGCTCCACGGGAAGGACAGAGAGGGCAGAGTCCTCCTCACCTTTCTCTCCAGGCTGTCCTCCCCGTCCGTGGAGCTGATGCTGTCGTACAGCCGTGTTCTAGAAGGTCTCTGCCGCTTGTTCTTCACCGACAGCTGAGCTCGAGTCTTCAGGGCTTTGGAGTCCAGCCTCTCCGTCTCCGGCACCGCTTCGCTGAACTCTGTAGGGAAACGGGACGTGAAGCTGCTTGGGGGAAGAATCTTTGGCTGCCTTTTCCTACGACAGGACCCGCGATGGCGAGCACCTGCACCGTGCACGTCTGTCCTCACCCTCTTTAACTCTTAAACTACACGTGCCAAAACACCCTTATTTGCATAAACCATTAACACGTCTATTTATAAAGCCCCGGTAAGCGCACAGCAACGTATCCACTGTAAATACTCACAACCTGCAGAGGTGATTCCCAGTGTGAGCCCACAATCAGTCGGCTGCACTAGCCCAGAAGCCCCACTTGGGTTCCCTCAGAGGGACGTGCTTGGGCTGCAGAGCATCCTCCTTCGGGGCATAAAGCAAAGGAACCCTCATCTCCCTGCTCTTGGACAGACACTTCCCAGCTGAACATACCAATTTAGACCCAGGGACCAATTCACTTATCCTCAGTTCTGCCCTTTTAAGCCACTTGAGGAGGAGTAGAAAGAAATAGCTCGGTGAAGGTTTGTGGAAAGCAATTCCACAAGCTCTGCAGATCACCCAAATATCATTTCGGCAGGACTAGCTCCTTTTTATACATATGCTTTGCTAAAAATGTAATTCACATTGATTTGTTTGTAGAGCAATACTCAGTTTGGGTCCACACATGAAATGACTGCTAAAATATTACTTTTAATAAAACACCTCTGTGCTTGCTAGACAATTAGAATTTAATTTATTTGGTAGTGTAATGCATTTTTTTAACCAGAGAAAATAATAATGCTATATAGTTCATTTAAAATGAAAATCTATATAGAACAGAGTCTAGTGGTTCCTTGTCAGAATCCCAACACCTCTGACCCCTGATTTCACAGCTGTTACAAAATACACAGGAAATATCACTCCTGCACCAAAAAGTTCTGTTCCAAGGCAGTAGACCTAAAATTGGCTGGAATTTTGCATATACTTCAACAGTGAGGACCCACTTATATTTTCACTGGCACGGCCTGAAAAATGGGAAATATCTTTTCCAAGCAAAAAAGTAAAGGTGACAGTCACCACGCTGAGAGCATTTGGCTCTTTGGTAATGCAGAACAAGCTTTATGTTGTAAATCAGGCTGTACCATAGCTGAATAAGATGTTTAATTCATTTGCTAGTAAAGAATTTGCATTTTATTCACAAAAGGCTCCATCCCGAGGAATGGTGGGTGCCACCCACGTGGCTCCATTTCGTGTCTGCACCGAGGGGGGATGAGAACCCACAGAATCCATTCAAAAAGGTAGAGTTGGTTTTTCTCATTGGTTTTCTCACTCTGGTAACTTTGCTCTTGTTTGATCTTTGGTGGTTGGGTAATTAGGAAGAATTTAGGAACATAGGAGAAAACACATTTTTCTCCGACTTTATTAACATTAACAGAAGCTTCGAATGTAAATTAAATGTTGAGAGCATCCCATGGAAAGCTTCAAGAAACCAGTAATGATCTTTTCTTTAGTAGCACTTACTCACTTCCACTGCTTCCATGCACAAGGCACAGCAGTTCTGGGGCTCTGTATTGGCATTATTTGGTATAACCCTGACACGGCTGTCATTAGATACTGAATTTGGGAAAAATAACAACATCTTTGAATTATTGCTTCCTTTAAATCCTAAATCATAACCCCAGCATTCACATAAATTATTAATAGGAGTGACAGTTCGGTTCAAACCAACCTTGACTTAAGCCATCCAGGCAGGACACTTGCTTAGTATCTAGGTTTTCCACGGGATCTCCTCTAGAAACTTCTCCAAAAGATGTCTGCCGCTCAAAAATGTTGTTGTTATTGTTAACCTGGCTCCCGTTTTGCTTCATTAGCCTGAAAACTTCTGCTTCCAAGTCTCGTATCTGAAAGAAACAGCCCACAGTGTGACCCATAACACACACACTCATCTATAATACATGGGGTTTTCCCAAAAATATCAGATAGAATCGTCTCATTCTTTAAATATGAGAGTAAATACTACTCACACGAGCCTGTAAGCCTTGAACCTCTACGAGGTGTGCCTTCTCCAAATCCTCTATTTTCTTCCGTTCAGCTTCCTGGCGTTTGATGAAGTCAAGTTCTCTTAGGAAAAAAAACCAAAAAGATGCATTTGCTGTCATCAAAGCAATTAGATTCCAACAGAAAATAAAGTGTTCTGATCTATCCTGAGCTACGCATCAGAAAAATCTGGCTTTAACAGATATTTTATTACTAACCTAGTAAGAAGGATGAAACTGCAATTAGGACAAAACCCAAAACGATTATGTAGCCTGAGTGAATCTGCTAGGTGAGGATGTAAAAGTGGTAAGAGGAATTTATCTGAAAAATAAATAATCTCAGTTGTTCTAACTGATAATCCAGACAGTTAAATCAAACTTATTTTTTTATAGTCTGTATTTCCAGCTTAGCTTCCACTGTGATCTCTTGTAAGAAATGGAGCAAAATCTCTGTTTTATCAGGATGTGACCACACTCCTTCAGTGAGAGGAATTCCCAGGTACAAACTGAATTTTCTTCCCATCTCTAAGGAAACCCGTCTCGGGTGACGTTAGGAGTCTGAGATTGTTAAAAACAACTGACTAGATGTTTCACAAACATAAATCAGAATAACAGCAGAAAGGCTCTCCAAGCTCCTTCTAGTTCTCTTCCCTGTTTCTTTTTTATTTTGCAAATTGGCGTTTGTGATAGCAGGCACCCACGATGCCAGCCGGGTTCTGGAACAGCCACAAAATTCCCAGATGGGGAATAATGACATTTTGACTATCTAAACCCGTTTTTAATGGCACTGGATATTCACAGTTGTTACTTGACATTGCTTTTTGAGTTCTCTTCTTTAAATGAGTGTATTTCAGGAGAAAATGAAAAAGCTGTTGCTGCAAAAAAAAAGACTGGAAGCTGTTCTAGAAATGTAAGGTGTTATTATTCTTGCTAGTCATCAGGGAGAGGGGGCCGCATGAAAGAGAGGGGCCGGGTAATCAGCAGTGAGCTCAACTCAGCTCAAACACTCTGGGCATCTACAAGAAGAGAAAAAAATAACATGTGAAATGGAACAAAAGGCTTTGGGGTTTGATGTTACATTAGCAGCACGCAGCAGGAGGGAGTCCAGCTGACACAACAGCAACAGAAATCACTGCAAACCTGGCTATTCAATACTCTTGGTTGTTCCCAATCACAGTGAGCTATCCGGTAATTCTGAAACATTCTCACCTGGAATATCACAGGGTAAGTCTTTATTTAGCGAGAGTATTATTTTTCAACAATACTAAACTAATACTTGAATATTACTAACATTTATCCACAATAAAGAGCCTGTGTTTTTCACAACAAAAAAAAAAGAAAAAAAAAGAAAAAAGTGAAGAATAGTGGTTACCTTACGGGTGTTTAATAGTGGATTTCATATTGCAAAAGGTATGACATACATGTTTCCTATCTGGCCACTAAGTCATTTGCTGTGCCTGGCGCGGCTGCTTACTTTTGCTGAAAATCCTTGATTAATTTCTTTGCCTTGTTATATTTCTTCTCCAGAGCCTGATACTGGCTTTGCGTCTCCTTGAGGTGCTCATTCACCGTGTGGCACAGGGTCTGCGCCTCAATCCAGTAACTCTCTAACTTCATCATCCTCTCCTTATTCTCCTCAATGTTCTGCTGGAGCTGGGTCTTCTCCAATTCCCACCTCACCTTCTCGTTCTCCGCAGCCTGCAGCTGGAAAAAAAAGAGTGGAGATGCTGGTCAGGGAAAAAGCGCAAAGTACAGCCTAATGAATGGTGAAAAACACATGGATGGGGAAAAACAGTGAATTAACAGCTACACAAGAGCACTCAAAGACGAAGAAGACAGGCTGATGCATATGTTATTCTTGCTCCTAACCCAAAGCCTCCGTGCGTCCCTGGGACGACCAACGGGCTTAAAAAATGTCAATTGTGGAGCATTTGGGCAAACTGCAGCGTTAACCACCCAGCTCTGCGGATGCATTTTGCCCCCCTGCATCTGGCTCGGGCGTTAGAGAGCATTTATGTACTTTCAGAAGAGGAGAAAAGTCTTTTTTTAAGGGGAATTCTATTTCCAGGTTCTCGATTTGATTTAAGAACAGTTTAGAAAACAATAGTGGAAAAAGCCAATTGCATCTAATCTGTCTGCTTTTTAACCCACATGAGAAAAATCTATAGAAATCTCACAATGTCTGTTTTCATGGCATAATCTTGCTTCATCGAGAAAGCCAAACAGAGGAGGTTGGAGCACAATTCAAAATTTAACATCAGGTGATAACCCAAGAACCTTTTTTTTCACTTCAGCAAGCACAGAGTTTTGCATCCAATGCTGGAACCACACCAGGACTGTTAGGAGGACAAGGCGAAGCTGTTATAAAGGTGCTGCTCTGGCTCTCATTAACTTCACCTGCTGAACGGGAAGGAGTTAATCAGCAAAGGCCCAGACACCCCTGCTGTTGGAAACATGAGGGGTTAATCCTGCCAGACACACCAGCGCCGCTCAGCGCCGTGACCCCTGCGAGTTCTGCTCTTTGGCACCAGGGACTTCTTCCAAGTGACCTTAGGGAAGCCCAAATTTTGCTGCTGGGTTTTTAATAAACCTTATTTTTTTTGTTAGGTTGATTTTTTTTTGCTAGTTTTTTTTTTTTTTAGGTTGATTTATTATTTTTTTTGCATTAAGCTTCTCGCTCTCTGGTGAAGCCACTGAAGGTTTCAGGGGCCGGTGCTGCATTTGGGGGGATTTAATTGTCAGCAGCTTGTTTAATTTAGCCCCCAGAATTTACAGAACACACAAAAAAATGCCTTAACACCCCCGTTCGCTGATCAAGATGATTTAATTTGCTCTGGGCAGTTCTAGCATCGTGGATGACACACACAGAGAAAATCACTTGTTTGCAGTTTTATTAGCGAGGTACCTAAACTAGCCCCCTGTCCTCCGGCTCCATTCCCAGCGTTAAGGTAAAGGAGCCCACCACAAAAAGGCCCATTCACCCCGATTTTCCCAGTGGATTTGCACCGAGGTGCCCCTGCCACGGGGTCAGCGGGGCTCGGCACAATCCCCAGGGAACGCCGGGGGCTCCCGCTGCCGGCTGGAGCCAGGAGGATGGAGCGAGCCAAGGTTTCTGACTTTCGGACCAGAAACGGGAGGAACTGGCCTGACAGAACAGAGCTGCACTCTGAATTTGGTTTTAACAATAATTTATTCAGGTTTGCTCGACACTATGCAAAACGCACAGTGAGTACAAATAGTTGCTGGAAAGAAAGAGTAATCTAAAATCTTTTTTTTCTGAAGTACGATTTTTCTCTCTGTCTTCTTTTTATTGCCTTTATAATTTACTCAAACTCAAAGAGAAGGACGTAATTATAAAACCTAATATTATTCGACAACCGAATTATCAGTTGACTTCCCACAAATGTTGTCCTAGTATAAAAAATACCATTTCTTTTTATTGCTCTAGTAAATTCAATCTAACAAATAGCAACCGATTGGGAGATAATGTTTTCTGTTAAACTGGTAAGCTCTTTGCCTTCTAAAGTATCTTCTAAGATGAACTGCAGCAACATGAAACATCTCGTTTCTTCTGTATATAAAAAAGTGTTTTTTAAGAAATACCTTTAAATAAATGAGGTTTGGGGTTTGTTTTTTTTTTTACAGAAAATGTCAAAAAAATGGAACGTAAACAGGATACTTTGACATCTCTGGTAAATAAAAACACTAACTTAGTGTTGAATAATCAATCCAAATCCAATTTTAAAACCTGAGGAAAAGCCTTAGAATTGTAAGACTCAAAATGTGCCATTTAGTCATTACGATGCCCCTTAAAATGCACGTTTCATGGATGCTACATAAGTTGGCAGCTTCTCTTAACAGCAGCACTTAAGCTTTTACTAGAAAGTTGGAGCAGAGCTCGTTCCCCAGAGGAGATGGAGCCGCGGCACCGCGCTCCCCATCACCCTTTGGTCGGGCCCTTGGCTCCTGCACCCACACCCAGGCACGTCCCTGCAGCTCAGAGCTCAAACCGGCACGGACCAACCCAGGGTCGACTCTTACCTTCGTCTTCAGCTTCTGAATTTCAGCCTCTGTAACTGCATGTTTGATTTGCAGCTAAAACGGAAAATATAAAATAAACAGGTGAAGTCACAGAGAGTACTCCAGCATTTTCCCAGCCCGTGGAGAGCCCGGTGGCGCAGCAGAAGGCCTGGCGGATGCTGCACTGCAGTGGATTGTGAATTACAACGTCTAGCTTGCAAAATGACTCAGGCTGTGCAACCTAATTAAAGATAGGATGCCGTCTAACCACTCGTAATTTCAAATCAGAACATCCAATCTGTTTAGCAAAACCAAATGTCTTGTGCTTAAAAGAAAAAAAAAAAAAAAAAAAAGAGAAAAAGAAGAAAGATGTTATCCTGCTGGGCTTTGCTCCCCTCCGAGGCGAGCGTGAGACACCTCCCGGTGCTGGCAGAGCATCCCACCGCGCCGATTCCAACAGGCACGTTACAAAAGAGCAGATATGAAAACAAGCGATTTAACAACTCCGGAGGTCGGGAGAACCTTCAGGGGAGATACCACGAATTTACTTTGTGGAAGAAAAAAAAGGTAAACTGATGCTCTCCCTCTCCACCACCAGCTGGAGTGACTCTGCTCCAGCCGGCCGGTCTCAGCTGGGCACAGTACCACATTCCAGTACTGGGAATGGTACAAACCAGGGAAGGATGCTGAGGACAGGACTGACGGCCGTCAGTCTGTCGGTGTATCACCAAGGAGGGTGCCACAAGAACAGAGGGTCTGTGGGTGCTGGGACCTGGCACCCTCCTGCCCACCTTCCGGGGGCATTTCTTTGGGACCAACCCCCATCGTTCTGATGCTGGGCACTGAATACTCAGGAGCTCTCTGAGTCTATCGGGCAGCACCCCGAAACTTGGTAGTTTCACCCCAAAGGTCTGCTATTCACAAAAGGACAAATCTCTGAAGGACAAATCCAACCACAGGTCCAACAGCATACCCCCAATCCAGATGGAAACGATCAGGCCCCCAGTACAGCCCTGCTCCCCAGGCCCCCCTGCTCTAGCACTTCAAGCGAGCAGCACCTACAAACTCCTGAGGGGCCCCCAGACTAAAAACTAGAGCAGTGTTTAACCTGAACCAGTGACTTCTGCATGGTGGGTTGAGGGCAAGGGCCAGACCTGAATGACAGCCCAAGCTGGCACCGCGGCGGAGACAGAGCCTTCCTCCATCATTTATGAATACCAGGAATAATTATGGAAAAGTGTGTTTTATGTGGGGGTTAATTCTCCTACAAGAGAATTTGGGCATAGTTTGCAATGAGCTAATGGGGTACGTGAGGGAGCTGTGCTGAACCAGAAATTACCACCACTGGTGAAGCAACGGCTACATTCCTAAAGACCAGGCTGTTAGTAAAAAAATGTACAAATAATTTAAAAGAGAAGGAGATTTTCAATTTTCACAACAAGAGGAGCCGTCAGGGAGCTGATGGGTGCAAGTATCTTTGAGAAAGGCTGAGCTACTTTTGACATTCCCCCTTTATGGGACCTCTTGAACACTCTCCTTGTGGCACAGGAGGCAGTCTGGTTTGCAAATCAGCCTTAACTCACCGAGTGAATAAACCTAGTCCTTTCTGGTGGAGAATTACTGAGCTTAGGCTGGAAGAGATAAAGGAGACACTGATGCAACCAGTTCCATCTGAGGAACAGTTGAGGAATCTTCTTTCCACCCTCACTTCTCGGTCACTCTCCGGAGGAGGCTGCCTGCACTTCTCATTCCTGGGACCATCTCTGACTCAAGCTGACTTTTTGGCTTTGCATGGAAAAGTGTGAGGAAGGGCTCAGTGAAAGCAGAGGTAAGACTTCATTTCAAACGAGACCCATCACTGACCAGAACCGCTTGCAGGAACGTGTGAAACACAGCGGTGTTGGGCAAGAAGTGGCCAGTGATGTCACCCCCCCAGTGGCCAGGGAGCCGAGAAGGAGACCTTTTTGTAATTCTACAGACTAGAGGAAGCTAAGGAGACACTTCATCTAGCATCTGAGAGGTCACTTGCAATGTTTGAGCTCCCTCAGTCCAACCTCTGCTCTGCAGTTTTCAGAGACTGCTTTTTCTCGCCATTCCGTTTCTGTCCGCGGTGAAAAATTACGAAAGAATCATCTCAAAATGTGGTGGTTTTTCCAAAGCGCCCAGGCCTTTGCTCAGCTCTGCTGCCTCATTGTTTGGAGCGAGATAAAGTCAGGGGAAGGAGGGATGAGCCAGGCTCTGCCCTTTGCAGAGTTTATAATGAAATCCAAAAGGCCAAGTCTCAAAGCCTTAGGCTACCTGCTGCCAGTCCATCCCATCTCCTTTGAAAACCCCACAAACCAGCAAGCAGCACTTAAAGCGCTTATTGTTACACACAAATCAACTCCAAATTGTTGCATAAATGACAATCTGCTCAGGTACAGATGGTTTTAACAGCTATTTTTATATGCTCTGTTATTAAGTTAAAAAAAATTACTACTGAGCGTGCAGTGGGCTCATTGAATCAGCCCATGGTAGAGCAGATCCCACTGAGGCAGAAGGAGAAATATCCTTCCCTGCCCAACAGACAAATGGGGACCTGGACATCTACTTTGGAGTGGGGTTTTTTCTTTTTTTTTTTTTTAACAGAACTAATTATGCTAGCAGAAAAAAATACCACCACATTTATGGATTAGACTGAACAACAGGCAAGGTCAATTGTTTGGCAAGCAAAATTAGCATCCATAATTAAGAATTTTAAAACAAGTTTTCAAAAAGGGAAACAGAAATGCCATATTCCATGTCCCATATAATGCCAGATAAATTCTTGGCAGATAGCATTTTGTATTTTTTGTTTTATAAGTCAACATAAAACTGTGAAGGCTTCATTTTAACAAAAGACATTTTGAATTGTTTTTGGCAAAGAACATCTTTGCAAAGATGTCTTGAGAAGCTGATTAATTTTCTTCAAGTCTATAAAACTGTCTTTTTTTTTTTTTTTTTTTAGAATACAATATAGGGAAAATATCTTGAATTAATCTAAGACTGCAAAAGGCAGGATGGGATGAAAAGGTAGCAAAAGTTCAATACCTGGAGTACAGTGGGAAATAAAATACCCAATGGAATCTAGTAATCTCCATGAAAAGTTTTCTATAATACTGTATTTCTTAATAATAACAATATTGATATTACTATTATTAATAATAATAATTTTCCATATATTTCATTGAGATGTGAAATATAATACCTAATTCTTACATAAGATGTCCCTTCTCCCTGCAGCTTTTGTCTCCCCTCAATGAGCACAGCTACGACAAAGCTTCTAACTCTTTTGCACAAAGCAGTTAAGGAAAATCAGTCCCAGTTTTGCTGTTTTCCTGGCTGGGAAACAAGACTTGCAGGAGCAGAGTGATTCACCTCGGAATACCCATCTCTCCTCTTGACTTGCATTCCAAAAGCAAGGCATTTCAAATAGGAGTGCTCTTAAAGTATTTGAGCACGTTTTTCATTGCAAAGACTGAATTCAACTAATTAGGTCAAACTATTATGCTTAAAGATTATGTCCAACCCACTTGTTTAATACTTTTCATTAATCTTTTCAGTAAGAACAAGAAAGAACAGTTATTCTTTAAACACAATTCCAGAAAACACTGTGTGGGCTTGTGCAGCGTGATCGTGAACAAGTCCTCCAGTGTTGAAAGAATTCGGGGCTAATACCAAGAAAAATACATGTTCTCTGTAGCAGCCAACAAAACGCAGCTGTGTGCTGTGAAGTACAATCAGCGAAACACAAGTAGGATGCTCCAAACAGCGGCAACCGCGGGGGCTCCTGAAAGAGCCCACTCTTATCCAGGAGTGTTTCACGGGTTCTTCTCGGGGGTCTCAGCTACACCCGAGCTGGAGGATCCCAAAGTCCCTTGATCTCCTCTTCACCAATATTTTGAGGCCATGAAATCAGACAGGTCTCAAGTACGGCAACAGCCCAAGCTGATGGCAACTGGATTCAAGCAGAGTTTTATGGTTAATTTATCCCAAGGTCTTGGATGCCCATCGCTGCATCTGTGCTTTGGTACCCCTTTGAGAAAGCATCACTCTGTATCACACAAAGTATTAGAAACTCGAGTAAACTGCTCTGCTAATTTGCATGAGAGCCTGGAACTTGAAATACGGAGTGAGGAAATGATCATCTCAGTAAACTAAAAAACTTGCAGGAAACAATGATGAATTGTAGGCCGCCAACGGCTGCAAAGGGCATCGGCAGAAAAGGGAAGGACAGGTTGCTCAGTGACTGATTACTTTCCAGAGATTACTCTCTCCAGAGAGTAACAGCAACAACTATTTATAGAAAATAAAATATCTGGTTTGAGTGGAGGGAAGGGAAGGGGAGAGAATAGGGGAAGAAGGATAAAAGGGAGCCTCTCTATTTTAAAACTCCACTCTGGGCCCCAAAGGGCTCTGCTGCTCGAAGAGCCTATGAGCTCCTGGGTACTTCCACTCCTTCCATCTTCCTTGCATTTTAAAAAGAAAAATGTTCTTTATTGTCATCACTCAGCCCATTACTGTGAGCTTATATAAAGCCAGTTGTTTCACACCTTTATCTGCATCAGAATTCAGTAAATTTCAGGAGTAAACCACATCAGAAGCACAACCTACAGTACAGGAGAAAGGCTTCTCGGTCCTTTGGTGAGTGGAGTTACACGAATGCACTGACCACAACCAACATCAGTCATTCCAGCCTCAGCCAGTACAAATGATGCTACATAAACCTTAAAACCACAGAGGTTTGGTGAAACCCCAGCGCTACCGAGTACACAACCAGCGAGAAATGAAATGGGCAGCGAAGAGAAAAGTCAAGCACTGAGCAATGGGGTAACTCGAAATCTAATTCCAGGGAGATTTTTCAGAAATATTTTCTGACCTACCCCTTACCTCTTTGAATTTGTGAGCGAGCTTGCCGGTGTCCACATCGCTGGGGGAGAACATGTCATCGTTTTCGGGGAGATCGAACACTTCGATGGCCATGTCACCTCCTGGAAGGACGGGTCCCATGTCTTCATCTTCTTCATCTGTAGCATATTCCCCTGTCTTAATTTTACAGCATTTAAGAAATTCCAGTTATCCTCTTATTAAGCAGAAACTGTTCAAAGAGTAATTAAGCTAATTGTGCTGTGTGCAACTGCAGCATAATGCATATGAAAAGGTCATCTTTTCCTTTCCCAGCACTTATGATTTCTACCATACAAAAAAATACAACTCCACCGTAGTATTTCAGAACATGAAGAGAGAGGAGAAAACAGTAACTAAGAATTCAGTGCTTCAGCACAACAGGCTGTAGAATTCAAGGGTTTTCATCCTCTTCCAAACCAGGCCCTCTCTTCCATAGGAAGACTTCTCCAAATTTATCTCAAATTTAACAAGAAATCTTTTCCACACAGAAATAAAAGCAGAGTAGGACTGACTAGACCTTGACTGGTCTTTTGTAAGCCTCTGGAGGTAGTCATTCTCCAGTGATATTCCACACTGAATTTGAAAATTCACTGGTTTCTTCTTTATAAACAAATTAACAACAGAAAAGTCACAGCCCCCGAGACAGACTGCAGCAGGAAAAGAAACTGAGTGTCAGAGAAAAGCTCAGAGCCTCAAGTCAGAGTTTACTGAATTTTCACCCTGAATAAGGAGCTGCTTCTGGCCAATTTTAAAAGAAAAAAGCGCGTTTCTTGGGCCAGTAAACCCCAAGATGCGACCAATTTGCTGACAACACAGAATTAAAAAAAATCATGAGCTACAATCAAAATAAAACAAATCTATTGAAAAGAAAAAGGTTGCAGTATTAAACCCTGAGTTGCCTGGACAATCGTTTATCATCGTCCCTCCCAATCCCTGAGGTGGTTGGGTACCACTCCTCCTCAGCGGGGAGCATCCCCCGGGGATGCAGGACAGCCCACGGGCCGTGCAAAGGGCTGCCCAACCAGTAACCCAAACGCTTCCCCTGGGGCCACGTCTGGATTCATAAAGCTTGGGACTCAATAAGTACATGGAAAAGGAAGGGGGTGGGGCGGGGAAAGGGTGCAGTCCTGCTCACGTTTATACAGTAATAACACCAAAATCTTGACAGAACTACTCAAGTTCTTGTTCATGAGTTTTCCATTCCTTAGATGAAGGCACATAAAATATTATCATAAAGATATTCCCAGTAGTGCTAGTATTATCTATTATTGCCATTGTTTGCCAAAAAGAACTTTTCAAAACTTTCAACAAAAAAAAGAGATATAAGAACTCAGATGCCCCAACAACAGTTCCAGTCTCGACTTCCTATCTTAATTTCATTTCCCAGCTCTTTAGGCCTATGTGAATCTCTCTCAATTAAAAAGCAGTGCATGGAAGCTCATTAAATTAAGTCTAAATCACATACATACAGACAGAAAAGTGATATGTATGCATCCAATAACAGGGTGCTATACTTGCAATAGAACATCATCACTTCTTGGATAAATAACACATAGAATCACAGGGCTGGGTTGGAAGGGACCTCATGAAAAATTTAGATTTTCCTTTTTGAAAACCACTGACGTTTTAAAAAAACAGAGCCAAAACACACAGAAAGCACAGGATGATTTGGCAAAATCTTCTGATGTTAAAGGAACTATCAAAAAGAAGGTAAGTCACCAACATGCGTGACCCATCCGTACTTTCAATGTCACTGTTAATGAGAGGCACTTCTCAGGAGAGCTCTCTCTCTCCATAAATGAGTATTTGCCTACTCTCCAATGAAATAAACAGCCACCATTTATTTTACATACTTTATATGCACTAAGACCAAGACTCTCAGTCATCTTCAACAAAAACCGAGGAGGTTGCTGACGCGCTATCGCTGTCTTTGTGGGAAAGTCCCTGAGGCTCAGAACCTGAGAGCGTCACCAGGGGGCTGGATAAAGATCATTTTCTTGGTTATTTCTGCAGCGTTGTGGCTTGAGATCCGTGTGACCGTATTGTGAGAACTGCATGGAAACGAACAGGACAGCTGGACAGCTCTGAGACACAGCAACTCCTGTGTAATTCTGTGCCACCTCGGCACAAAACTCCTTCAGGAATCCAGATATTCCCGAATTTCACACAGCCGGAATCACTGTCACGTTGAGGAAACGGACTTGAAAGAGTAGGGTTTTTTCTACATTTGTGGATATTAATTCAGACAGGGTAAACTGAGATTTTCTTGCTGAAAAGATGCCTTGCTTACCAAAGCCACAGCCTGGAGAGGCAGCAGTGGTGACTGGCGCGCAGCGACATCAACCCAACATCTACCCCACCAGAGAAAGGTGAGCCCAAAGTCATAACGTTCGTATTTGACAGTAAATGGAGCAGAAGTGTTTGTGGTGATCAAAAATGTCCCTGAACTGTGTCTAATGTGCATTAGATCACAGCTTCCATCACATCCATTGTCTGGGAATGGTGCAAGTGATGGGAGGTTACTGGGATGGCATCGCCAGGTGACAAAAAAAATTAAAATCTACTTGTGGTAAGTCTGTTAATTAAGAAAGGGAACACGCCCTGTTGCAATGTTAGTAACTACACACCAGCCATCTACTCTGAGAATAAGGTCTACCGCCCTCCTCCCACACATGGCATCACGTAGTAAATGGGTAAGATCTTCATTGACCACAGTGGTTTTGTGAACTGAAGTACTGCATTTGTTCTGAAGCCCAATTTCTTCTCCTTCCAAAAGAGATTGATCTTCAATGATACTCTTGATCTTTGGTTGATGACTTTTCCTTTCTTCCTTCTGTCCTCGCATATGGCTAGAAGTCCCCTCTGCACTGCTGATGGCCAAAAAGCATGGCATGCTCACAGAGGTGGCCATCGACGTCGATGTAGCGTTGTGATAAGCAGAGATATACTGCTGAGCGTATATAAGAGGATATACAAGAGATATACAAGCAGGAATTGGGGACAGAAACCAGAACGTTAAAAACCAGTGAAGAGTGGAATTCTGGGCAGTCTGTTACCTCGTCATCGTCGGCATCATACTGGGCGTAGTGCTGCTCCAGCAGCTCTCTCTGCCGACGCTCCTGCTCCAGGGTCTGGCTGATGAGCTGGGCCACCTCGCTCACTTGTCCCGGCTTCTCCCGCCCGATCACAAACCTACACAAAACACCAGCGAGAAAAATATTACTCCTGTGCTTTTACCAAAGGTCTGGGGTTTGAGCCCTGTCTTGTACAGAGGGTAGCCTTTTTCTCCCAGGATCACAGAATTGTCCAGGTTGGGAGGGAGCTTTCAGATCACCGAGTCCAACCATCACCTCACTCTGATCAAACCCATCACTAACCCATGTCTCTAAGCACTATGGCAACCTGGCCTTTAAATCCCTCCAGGGATGGTGCCTCAACCACTTCCCTGGGCAGCCCATTCCAAGGCTTAATAACCCTTTCCATGTAAAACTGTTTCCTAATCTCCAATCTGAACCTCCCCTGCTGCAACTTGAGGCCATTTCCTCTTGTCCCATGGCCTGTTCCTTGGGAGAAGAGACAGACAAGTGGCTGTGATGGTTTGAGATGGGTTCTGAGGATGGTATTTGCCAGAGGGACGCTGTGTGCGAGGCCAGGAGTGACCAGACCATGGCAGGGGAAAAAAGAAGTGACCACTAAAGCCTTCGCTTCAAACTTCAGTAAAAATGAATGTCTGAGTTTGAGCTGTACAGACACAAACCCAGAGCAGGGCAATGGCTGAAAAATGTATCATCACTTCCATTCCTTTTGGAGCAACCCTGGAGCCCCCAGAGGAGCAGATGTTCCATAACAGCACGGACCTCCTTTGGGCAGCTCTCGGGGAGAGGAACACACACAGGGGTCATCTCTCTCCATCCTGACTCAGAAGCTATTTCTCAGCTTTTACACTTGCCTTCCTCCTGCCTGTAACAGAGAACCTATTTCCACATTTTAAGGTCTGGCAGACATTATTTCCCTAATTTTAAGCAGCATTTACACATTTCATTTATATTTCGTGTTGCTAAGGAGCATTTTTCTCCACGCTTATCTATTGCTGAGCATAACAAATCATAAGGGCAGTGCCTCTTTCTTGGCTGAGACTTACAGGACCTGCCTCCCAACCCTGCTTTCAGCAAGAAATTCAGAATTGCCTTGGATTCACTTTTTTCAGCATAGTGGCATAACTGTAATTAGATATTTTGCTATCTATAACATTAATGATAAAATCCCATTACACAGCACCAACACCGTAAACGACTGAACAAAAGCACAATTTAAAGATGTCAAGCTGAAGGGATATTCTCTTTGCACGCCAGAGAGACAATTAGGTAATTACAGGTGAAAAAAGTCTTACGCAGAGCTGAAAAGCATGATGAGGTGAGGCTGAGACACTGCCTATGGTAAATTATTTGTTTCCACAATATTTGGCTGAAACGATTAATTCAATTTACTACTGGAACGAGAGGTAGAAATGTGCATTATATTCCATGTAAGAAAATGTTCTGCCTACACTGCTAAAGTGGTTTGGGATTTGGCACCTGTGTCTAAGCCAGTGAGTGATGGACCCTCAACCCATCCCTGTGCCAAGGAGTTTGTCAGACTGTGAACTCAGGCACTACAGACAGAAATACAATTTGGAGATTATTTCAACATCATCAAAATAGCCAAGTCAATAATTCCTTCCCAACGGGTAAGAAAGGTGAGAATGGGTGCCTTTGTTTGAAATACTGACACAGGGAGCTCTGGAAAGAATTCACAAGGCAGTGTCTTAGTGCAAAAATATTAACAGAAAATACAGCAGAAAGTAGAACAAAACCAAGGAAACAGCATCAGCACTTTATTCCTGATCAAACCAGATCTTGCTCTGGCAATTATGAAATCTGATGTTGCTTCTCAGAAACGATAAAGAAAGAAAAAGAAGGTTTCTTTGTGGCCCCTATGCTTCCTCTGTCGTGCACACTGACCCACCCGGACCCTGCTCACCCTGAACTTTAATTTTACAGCCAAGATTCAGAAGACTAAACCAGCTGGTTTCAGTCTCAGCTGAGAGGAAGAACAAAGTTTTGATATTACTACATGAAGTAAAAAAAGATTCAACCCGTATTTGCTGTGCATCTGTCCCCTCAACGTAAAAACAAATTAAAAGACAATATGCAAAAAAAACCCCAACCCACTTCTGTTTTAAAAAACCACCATTTCCAGAGAGCAGAGAGAGCATCACGCTGGTGAGCACACGAGGGAGATGAAGACAGCGATGCGGGGAATTAGGGAACCACACAAAGTGATGCAAATGCCATATTCCCCCCCTGCCCCTGCCCGACACCTCCCCTCCCTCGGGAAACACCAGACTCGGAATATTTCACACCATCATTCTTGTACCCTGAGAACCCAGAACAGCCCCTTTGTAACGCACCTGATAACTCCTCCTTATTTAGGAGTGCTCTGGACACCCTGAGTATTTTCATACAGACCAGCAAGTTTAGGTAGGAAGTAAAAAGGTTAAAGCTTATAAATTGAATTTTTTTCTACTGATGTGACTTAAAAGGCTTGGATCATATGTCAAAGCGATATTGCTCAATGATACCCCAAGCTGTTAGATGACACAGGAATACAAGCCTCAAAGCAATGACAAAGTACAAAGCACATGTTTTCCCAAACAGAAAGAAGCAAGGGATGTTTGATTTTCCTACAATTTACTGCTTTAAAGTGAGATGTTTCTAAAGTGTCTGAAAAGAAGTATTTGGAAGCTTTCACTCTACGACTGATGGCAGCTGCAGGTACAGAACTGAGAATTTGCAGAACATTGCGTTGCCAACAATTACAGTTTCTACAAACCTTTTGCCCTGTTACACTCCATGACCTTAAGAATATGAATCTAAATAACTATGTTTAACTTGTAACTAAAATAAACCACAAATTATAAATTTATAATTTAAAGAGAGATGAATAAATATTTCTCTCTTACAAAACCCCAAAGCAGAGGCAGTTATTAAAATGCTAAGCATGAATTACGTCTAGAATGGTTTCAAATACAAGAACTATCATAATCTGAAGTGTTTCAATAAGAAAAAGAGACATAAGGTTGTGATTCACTGACCAGAAAATTAGTCACTGAACCGTAATATGCACACTTCAACAAAGTGGCTAATTATGTATTTCGCATCAATCTGGCTCACCAAAATTAAGCACATGCATTTCAGCCTTGATTAATTAGTCTCAAGGGCCAAAAGTATTATAACAAAGAACTGTAAATTCTACCAGCAATAATATATTTCAGGAGCTGGTTATCTTTCTGGATATGAAACAAATGAGGGTTTTAAAGCCTTTAAACCCCATCACAGTAATAAATTATTAAAGCCACCAACTGCAAAATAAACCCCAGTGAATCTGTAAAACTGAATGACAGCCCAAAACTGGGCTAAATCTCAGCCACTACTGATCATTTCTGATGTCCATAAAAAAAACAGGGGAGAGGAGAGAACCTCGCAGAGGAACAGGGCATGAACCCACCTCCCCATCCACCACCTACCTCCCTTACCAGCCATGAAACACTCTCTTGGGTTGTGGTTAAAATAAACAGGGACAGACCCAGGAATATAATGAATATCTGACTCTACCTTGGGTTTAAGATGATCTAAAAGAGTACAGCATCTGGAGAACCTGAAAATGCAACTGCAGCACTGGTGGTGAAGAAGAGCATTCTGCTGAAACTGGCAACGACTCCTGCCTCTCCTGCCACCACTTCATCATTTCAAAGCACACCTGATACAGGGCTTTCTGCATATTCCCAGCTTTTGCTAAATGAGAATCTGCAGAACTGGGCTTCTTGAAATAGCAAAAAATAATTTATTGGTTTTTTCACCACCCAGGGGAAACAGAAACATTATTGTAAGCGTTAATTTAATTAAGAGACATTTCCATTTTGAAAAGAACTTTCATATTAGAAAAATGTGTGGAGGCACTTTCTCTGTGACACAAAACTAAAGGTCTGCAACAGGGATTTTTAGTGATTTATTCTCAGTGAATGACTGATCTTAAAAGTACTTTAGGCATTAGATGTTCAGTTAAAAATAATTTACCATGGATTCCTTAAACTCAACAAAAACCACGTAAGAATTGACTCCTCCTAAGAAATAAAGAATGGGGTTTTTTTGCTGCAACACTATTAACATTTTTTTTTCTTCTAACCTTTCCTAAAATACAGTTTGGTCAATCAAAAACGTACATTAAAGTTCATTGTATTTAGGGGAGTTTTACAGATGGTTTTTAATAATGGTTTTGCTCTAAAGCATACAGCTGCTTCTGCTACCATTTATCTAATTTATTTCAAGATGTCTTCAATTACCTACCCTGGCTGCTGCCATTAGGATAATAGCCATATAATTAATCCAGAGTGCTAGCAGTGGTGTGAATCCTTCCTACAAGAAGGCAGGTTTATTTAGTTCCAGGTTTTCAGGAACAGGATCAAGCTCCTCGAGGTCACTGACTGGAGGTGAGGAACACACAAGCCTTAAGGTTGGACTCCGTTTTCTCAAGTAAAATTATGCCAAACACAGGAGCCATAATGACTCTGAATCACTGAATAATTTCATTTGGGAGGGAGCTCTGTTCAACCCTGACCCCCTCAGTTCAAAGCTGGGCCAACTTTGTCATGGCCTGGATCAGTTTGGAATCTAATAAATGGGACGTGACCTGTTCCAGCATTTAAGAAACTTCATAGTACAGTTTTTCTGGTGGAAAATATATAGTTATAATTTCCCTCACTGCAACTTGTGTTCATTGCCTGTTATCCTGTCACTGCACAGAGAGTAGAAAGAATGTGGGCTCACCCTTTCCCCTCCAGGATGGTACTGAGAGAAGACTTCTTCTAGAGAAGAGAAGGCTGAGGAGGGATCTGATCAACACCTTAAATACTTCAAGGGTGGGTGTCAGGAGGATGGGGCCAGGCTTTTTCCAGTGGTACCCAGGGACAGGACAAGAGGAAATGAGAAAAAAAATGAACGTAAGAAGTTCAATTAAACATGTGGAGGAACTTCTTTGCTGTGAGGGTGGCAGAGCCCTGGCAGAGGCTGCCCAGAGAGGTGGTGGAGTCTCCTTCTCTG
>JAOQGM010000012.1:23986740-23998890 GCA_027564225.1 Gallinago stenura | reverse complement strand
GTGGGACCTGCTCTGGGTGGCCCTGCTCTGGCAGGGGGTTGGACTGGGTGATCTCCAGAGGTCCCTTCCAACCCCATGGGATTGTGTGATTCTGTGAGACATCAGTGAGATGCCTCATACCCCGTTGTCCTTCTCTTCAGGCTGAAGATGCTCTTTCCATCTCTTCCCGTGTTTCCCACGTCCCTGCTCTCATACTCCTGGTGTCACAGGAGGCTCCTGAGGAGCTCTGAAGAGCAGCCCTGTCTGTTTGCCCATCAAACCTCATCTAACAGCTCACTAAAACCCTGCCTTCTGTCTCACGTCTGTAAATCCTCCAGCCCTCCCTGGCAACAGGGACAGGCGTGCGCACAGTAATCTTTATCCCATTAGCCAAAAATCTTTTAAATAAAGATTTCTTTATATATCTTGCACTCCCAACATATAATTTCCTATGTTCCCATACTTGTCCAAATGTGCAAATATTTGAAGAAATAACTTGCCATAGAATTCAAATTAGCAAGATCTCGGGACACAGGGGTTATGTTTATTCCAGTAAATTAAACAGTAGCAGGGAATGCTCCCAAGCACTAGGAATTGCTCATCTACACTATCAAATCACTGAAACTCTCTGGAACATTAAGTTCAGCATGCTGCTCCTGGTAGCCTTATAGAATGGCCCTTCACCAAGCCCCAGCCTGGGAATCCATACTTTTCTTTCCCCTTCTTTTTTTCTCTTTGGCTCTGGCACTTGGATTTAAGGAATAAGAAATGGACAAGGAAAGGAAGAGCAAAACCATTGCCCCCCAGCCGGAAAAAAAAGACAACATTATCCAGCTCTGGGAATCCAACAGGGAAGGTGGTCCACCCTCACGAGGTGGGGTGAGGAATGAGCTGAAGAAGGAATAAATGACACACCAAGTTGGTGTTAATTAAGAGGCGAGTATTTTCACTTCTCGCCCTTTAACTGCTTCTTGGATAGAGCTATACAAAGAAAAAAGAATGAAAACTTCATTTTGTCTGGCAAAGCTCAGGCTGATGGCTTCCAGCCCGAGTGAGGTCGGGAGAAGCACAGAACAATTAGTGATATTAGGCTGGCACTGCCCTCCCTCTGGGCCATTAATCTCCGAGCAGGGGCGACACTCAGCAAAACTGAAAAACACCACCCATTTCAACAGCAAATCCCTCCGGGATATAACCACAGGCTGAAATCCACAAATATCAGATATTAGAAAGCTAAATAGCTAAGCAAAATTATAAAGAAGACTGGATATTTACATCCATTGAAATAGCATTCCTAGTTGCATTTGCCAGATTAGAGTCACGAGGACATTAATTCTCATCCCTGAAAGCAGAAGCTGATTGCCATCTGGGATTACGGAAGAATTCCCCCTCCTCCCTTTCTCTCATAGGCTGCCGGAGCACAGCTGGGGGGTGTCTCCGGACAAAACATTGCAAGAAAGGATAATTGAATTTATTCTCATTGGAGGAGCCCAACCCATTGGTTGGGTCAAATCTTCCATTATTGTGTGACAACTCTTCTGAATAGCCCAGATCTTCAGACAATGGATAAAATAACCATAGATGTTTATATTTACTCATCCTTCCCTCACTTACAACAGTTCAAAAGGTAAAGGCCACGTCTTCATTTTCCCAGATTCCTTACTGTGGCAGCTACAGACAGCCTGGACACATTTTTCTGGCAGAAACACTGCAAAAAATCTATTCTAGGTCAACGACTTCCACTGTCGGGATCATTCAAAGTGCTCAGAAGGCTCAAAGGAGAGAAATAAATCCCTAAGTATTGGTATTACGCAAGCTCCCTGAAGAGGTGTTGCCTGCATTTATGGCAAAGAATTAAGAAGTAACTTTAATGTCATTCTGCTCATGAAAGTCCTTTCTCTGTAACTGATCTCACATCACAAACGCCTCTGCAAAAACCGGAGCGTGCTTTGACTCGGGGAAGGACAAAGCGACTGTGTCTCTGTGATGCTGGGGGTCTGCCTGAGCTTTTTCCTCCAGCAAGTTTTAAAGGAAGCAAAAATACCAAATTCTATCCGTTCCTTTCTTCTAATTAGACACATAATAGACCATTAGCCTGGTGAGAGGCTGCTGACCACACAGAATGGCAGTGTGCATGTAGACAATGACACATCCCTTTTATAGAATCATATTATCATATATTATAATTCCTATTATGATTAAATTTTAATATATGATAACATTATTAAATAAAACATTTAATTTCTCATTTAATATTTTTATGGCTTTTAAAATCTAGTTGTGACACTAATGCACTGGGTCATTTTTCTTGTGAAAGGCCAGCATCTGAACCGTGCCTAGAGGGGAAGATGCAGCAGCTCACACGTCTCTCCTGGAGAAATGAGAGCTGTCCAAAGCCAACGATCCCTGTCCCCAGGACACAGGCTGCACTTGGCAACGGGACCTCAACAGCAACGAAGCAATACTTCCAGCAGGACTCTATTTTATGACAAAAGGGTGTAGATTGCAACCAGTCTGGCTGTAATTTACTGCCCGAGAGAAGATTCTGGGAGCGTTCTCTGTGCAAATCATTTCATGTTTCTTCCTTCCTCCAAACCCATTATTTCTCCATGGAAGCAAGTACTCAATTCCATAATTTACGCAACACTAATTACACAAGCTAAGCTGATTATAAAGGCATATAATACACATGTTTTACGTGAGCGCTTCCTTCTTTTTTTTTTTTTTTAACTAAACCATGGAACACAAAACATACATAGTGTTTGCTTTGTGGATTGAAATCCCCATAGACATTATTCTCTGTCACGAGGATTTTATGTTTGAAGGTCCCAACTCTGCAGAAAACCTAATAAAGTACATAGTCATTTTTATAGTCAGCTCAGCAGGAACACTCTCAGCATGTGTGAGTCTTTGCAGATATGAGACTGATGTAGCTAAAACTGTAAATGTTATAGAAAAATATGCTCACCTGTAATTACGAGACAATTTCTAATATTTTTTTCATAAATAACCTCTTTCAAATAAAACCTTGATCAATCACCCCCAAGATTCTCTGCATAATCTGCATCCCAACGTTATCCCTAATGTTGTGAGGGACAAGCTACAGAATTACTGTGGAAATGAGCAGGCCAGGCTGTAACACCACTGCTGGGGGGGACCCCGTGTATTGTCACCCATAGTTCAGTCACAGTTCTAGAGCAGCCAGCCCCAAACTCATTAACTAAGGAATTCAGCTGTACTCACTGGAGAGGACTCAGAGAGAACCGAAGGGTGGCCTCAGAGTGGCTGTTGCCTTGCCATATGCCAAAGATATTTTGGGATTTATTTGGCAGAGTTAAACCTTTGCTGAACTTAAAAAAGCTTAGAAACTGAGAAAAGCTATGTGACTGCATCGGTTTTTAAATGGCAAAACAGTTCATTTCTAGGGAAATGCTATTCTTATTAATTTATGAACATTTTGCAGCCTTGTATCTACATTAGTTTAGAATTTTCCTTGCGGTACATGTTACATTTTGGAGTACAGCTGACCAACACCCCCAGCCTGCATCATTCCAGCCACGAGAAACAGTTTGAGGCCCATGGAGATCTAGGCCAGTGAGGTGTCCTCTTCTCTGGGAAATTTCAGCTTGCTTCAGTTGTGATATTTTAAAAAGTTAAGCCAAAAAAATATCTGTGATGTCACAGCTCATCCCTGTCTCAGGATAAGAGCAGACAGGACAGCGAGAGGCCAAGGAGCTCTGCTTGCACCCGGACCCGCTGACACTCCTGTGACATACACCAGGCCATCTGAAGTATTCAGGTTTTATTTTTCTCCTAAAGTACTCACCTGACTTTCCCTTTGGTGTTTCTAAGAACAGTAGCAGCAAAATTTTGCGTGACGCCAACCAGACTGATGCCATCGACTTCCACAATCTGGTCATTCACTTGGATCCTTTCAGGGGAAAAAAGCACAAATATATAAATAATTGTGCGAATTCTCGGTGAATTTTCAGCAAAACTCAGCACACAGAGATCTTTTCGGTTTGATATTAAACAGAGACTTTACATAAAAACCCAGTCATAAAATGATGGAGGGAAATGCCAAGGCATCACTCCGTGCACGCAGACGTCCCATAAATCCAGCCTCAAAGTCACCACCACAATTAGTAGCATCGATCACCAGCCACCTCCTTTGCATATAAACACAGCAACACAAATTCATCAATTTGTCGTATGATTTAAATTAAACACAGTACTCCAAGAGTTCTTATATCATTCTTCCCTAAGCCAGGCCTGAAAAACAGCATAAGACATAGCTCTGGTATTTCAGGCTAATGGGAAAAAAATGCAATATTTAACTCAAACAACCTGGTCATGTGCGGAGAAACGAGCCTGTGCACCAGCCTGAGCTGTGACCTACTCTCCTAAAATATTTCATCTAGCTTGCTCCAAAAAGATAAATTCCCAGGGGAAGTGTCATCTTTGGCTTGCTGCACACAACAGTAAGACCCCGGACTGTTTTAATGAGGACTCTCTCTTTGAACCCACTGTCTATTTACAGCGCCGGGGGAGCACGGAACACGCTGCTTTTCTCTGGAGGCAGCTCCGCTACGAAATCCCTGGAGCAGGGGCTGGACTCACTGGGGTTATGAACACTTGGGAGGAGGACTACTACCCTAAAGGTCCTCTAGAAACACACAAACTCCTATCGTTTCAAAATTTTTTAAAAAACCCAAACACACTCAGAACTAGTCAAAGGGAGCAATTTTCGAGTACCTTCGTGGATGCTGCTGACTCACATGATACACTTCGCAAAGGCACCGAGAAACTGCTATGAAAAATATCCTATTTAAATGATAGGGAAATACCTAAAATAAGGTATTTAACATCATAGGATATCTTAGTGCTAAGACTTCTTTTCAAAGAACACCAGAGGCTTCAAAAGAGGGCTGAAGGATTGCGACTCCGAGTACTAATGTCTCTGCCAAGTCTGAGGCAACGCTTTGCAGTTCGACACGTGTTCGAGCAGCATCTTCAGTTCTCTGGGCTCCACTGATGAGTAAGAAATACAAGTTCTATTCTTTGGCAGCCTCACACTGCAGAATGTCACTGTGTTCTGGGCAGGTCTCCCTTCTGTATACAAGAAGCCCTGAAAAAATGATCTTTCCTTTGTCTTTGTGACACCCTATAAACTCCTGCCTTGGGAATCATATCGGGCATTTTAATCTCAGGATTTTATTTCAGTTTACACTGAAGCATTTAATAAATACACCAATCACATGAATATTTATTGTATTTGGATACTGTAAAAGTTAATTGGGTTATTTTGTTACTTTGGCAAACACGAGGTGCAGTCAGACGGCCACAGGAGTTCCCAGAGAAGTTTAAGCTGGTGCCCAGTCGGTGGGAAGCTCCCAGTCTCTTGGCTGAAAACTAAAGAGGGGAAGAACAGGTTCCTTGTTGATGGCCATTGCCTACAACAGCTGACATCCTTCTCTACGCAGCTTCGTACAGAAACGTAGTTATAGTAGTTCAGGTGATGAAATGTCACCACAGAGAACTGTTGCCAGCAGCTTCCCAAGTGGCTCCACCTTCCCCCACTGCAATCAGTGTGATCCCATTTGTCCTTCCAGCATATTTTCTATCATCTCCTTCTCTCTAGTTTGTACAGCTCCTGAATTCATTTCCAACTCTTATTGGAATGGTAATTGTTCTACAAACTCCCTCTCTTTCTAAACGTACATATATTTTTATTATATATAAACATACACATGTATCAAATAATATACAATTAACATACTTGTTAATCAAATGATATGATTACATGTAATTAAAAAAGAAGTTTCCTGACTCTTGCTTCTATCCTCTCACAGGCATATGCTCCTGGCCACCTTCCTCTTCCTCGGACATCCCCTCCAGCTCCCCCTCCCACTGCAGCTCTCTCCCCTGTAGCCCTCACCCCTAGAAAAGCCACCATCTACCCCAAAATACTCTCCCAGCCATGTCCATGGGGCAGCCTTCCCCCCTCCACTAGAAGCTCTAGGCTTCCTCTGTCTCTCAAATCTAATTTAAAGATGAACAAAAAATGAAGCTCATGGGGGCAAAGCCCAAATTATAGAGGTTTAACTGCTTTTAGCATCAATGAAATTGGTAATTCTTCTAACAATTATTTTCTAATGGCTTAAACCTTTGCCTGTGCGAAGCAGCACTTCAATGAAGTGGCAACTACAAAAGAGAACCAACTAAAGTCAAACAAATTACTTGCCTAATTACTGCTCGGTATGATGAACTGAAAAATTTAACCTCTTCAAAGACAACATTTAGAGTATTTTTCAAGTTAAGAGCTGTGCAATGTTTCAAAACTGTTGTTCTCACTGTTATCAAAATACTTTAAAATGCAAATGACTCATCCCCACGATAATTCGAAAGAAAGTTATGAATCCATCCAGGAAAAGGACTGATTTTTCATATTTGGTCTAACGGTTGAGTTCACATTTTACACACTACTAATAATCCCTCTTATTAGGTACGGACATGCTTGCCTCTGGATTCAGCTCAAAGC
The DNA here is from genome assembly GCA_027564225.1 of Gallinago stenura. Taxonomy (NCBI): domain Eukaryota; kingdom Metazoa; phylum Chordata; class Aves; order Charadriiformes; family Scolopacidae; genus Gallinago; species Gallinago stenura. The sequence continues at coordinate 23,992,370 of JAOQGM010000012.1, read as the reverse complement.
ACCCTCCTTGGCTAGACACGGACACCCAACGCTGTCTGATGGGACAACTGAGCCCTACCTGTTTGTTGGCATCAGGAAGAACGAAGCCAACCCATGGGATGCTCCCAGGGGTGCAACCAAAGGGGTGCTCAATCACTGAGAAACCCCTTGGTACAGATTTTGGGTTTCCATGGGAGGTAAGGACTTTGCAGCCCGATTTGATGGACCTTTCCTACTCCCAGAGTATCTGATGTCAGTGCTGAAATACAGTTTTATTTTCTGCCAGGAGACTTTGTTTTGCTCTCAGTCAATGATTAAGCAGGCTCTTCAGAAGAATGAAGTGAACAGGACCCTTGACAGTTGATGCAGGTTATTACAGAACGGGCCACTCCTGGTGAGAGGATCACATGTCCCGTTCCCAGGTGAATGATCTGTCAGGCTCCCCGAGAGAAAACCAGAGAGAGGGCTACGTCTCAGCTGAGTGAACATTCAGCCACTTGAAAACCAACACAGATATTAGAATGGCCAAAGAAAGATACTATTTTTTCTCAGCTGACAAGCTCCTTTCAGATGCCATCAAGGGAAATGAAAAAAAGAAAAAAAAAAGACTTCTGCTTGAACATTAACTTCTGTAGCCCACTCAACCACGTAAATAATGAGAGGAACAGAAAATACAGATCATCATAGAGCAGTAATGAGCAACTCTGATTTTCAACCAGAGAATTTCCCACAGAATGCCAGTTGGGATCGAAATGCTTCCTGGCTGAGCTCCAGCATACCTTCCAGAAAAACGTTCACTTAAATTTAAAGTAATGGATGAAGTCATGACATCTTGAGGTGTCAGCTTCTTCACTCCCCTGCATCATTTTTAAGTCTGGGATAAATCACTACTTGACCTTCAACCTGGAGCCTTATTGCCAAGATCTGCAGAGATACCAGCAAGCCCAGCCTGGAGGACAACATACTTCTGTGGGTTCAGAGCACTAGTAATCCATTCTGCAAAGCCCTGCCATGGGGAGCCTTCTGCTGGAATTCCTGGGGGACACCATCTTGGGTCTGGCTGAAAAGCTACAGGGTCTCATCACTAAGGAATGAGGTGCTGCAATACAGTTTTTAGAAGAGACCATCAACTTTTTAGAGTCTATTATTTCTCTATTTACCTGTGTTTGGGATTATTTATAATGAATATAACAAATCACTAATGTTTACAAGCAGAAGCAGAGAATGCATAGAAGTAAACTTAATTGCTAATGTTTAAGGTAAGTAATGCTTTATTTGCATGCAAATTTATCATGGGTATGCACTGGGACAAAACAACAAATTATATACAAACTATATGGGTTGGAAGATGTTTAAGAATACGTTTCATTATTAAATGATTACATAGTAAAATATTTTTTCTAACTTTTAATGAGAAACACTGGTCTGACTGTGCAGGTGCTGTGTAATACACAGATAACTGTTTTCATTATGAAATACTGTGTGTTCAAAAAGAATTCTTTAACCTGCACATACCAAGTAAGAAATTCTAGAAGCAACCAGGTTTTATATGAGCATCTTATAAGACTACAAACACCAATTAATTTCTTTAGTGGGCAGGATTTAGGGTACAGCTTCTCATTGCAGCTGATGAACACAGTCAGTGCTGTAGGGGTGAAAACTGAACCCTGGAGCAGAAAAGTGCACAGAATACAAAATGCAAAGTAACAGCCTAAAAGGAGATCTATTTAGTAAGAGTTCAGGCATTCAGATACACTAATTATTTTCCTAATCAACTGTTGAGCAGAGCCCTTTTTCATAAGTATATTGTTTGAAGCTGGTTTGAAGCCAAAAGAACATGTGGGAGCTCAACACCTTTAAACTCTCAACTGCCTTGCAAGGTGATACAGCCACTTGGAATCTCCAGCTTCACTCAGGCTAAAGCAGGTAGTCATGAACACACAACTTCAGCAAATCTGTTCTCCTTAAACAGCTAAAACTCAGTACAGCAACCTGGTGCCTTCTCCTAACCAGAGCAGGTATTCGGACCTTACAAGGAAGCCTCCAAATTTCACAGCTTTGAGGTATCGGGACACACGTTAAGCAAACAACTCTTTTCCTATGAAACTCGTAATCCGTAGGAACTATTCCTGGGAAATTTTCCAAAGACTTGAGTCTAGTTTACCTGCCATCTCTTTCTGCTGCCCCACCTTCTGTTACTGTTTTGACAAATATTCCCAGTTTTTCAAGGCCTGCATCTGCTCCGACTCCCATCCCAATAATGCTTATGCCAAGTCCGTCTTCATCTGTGAGAAAGGAAAGTGAAAGAAGAAACTTCATTTGATTTGTACAGTTATTTGGTAGAGAAACATTTATGCTTTGGCTCCTCCCAGTTTTCCACATCCGTAACATTAATATGCTTTTGCTACCTTTAAAAATATTATTATTCTACCGTTTTAATTTCACACAAAAAAATACCACCTTATGAGATATAACCTTCACCCTCATGAGAGGCTCAGAACAACCACCAGGATTTTTACTGTTTCAATGGAGAATGAAAACATCTCACTGAGCCCTGTGTAACATCCTGTGTTAATGGAGTGACCCAAAACAATTCTCTTGGGGAAATAAAGAACCGCTTCTCTCTGAACTGCTGATTTAATTCCTTATCAAACAATACCTGAAATCCAAAAAAGGTGACTACAACAGCCTCATGGAAATCCAAGACTTCCCCAAAGCTGTAGAGCAGTGCCCCAGGACCTGGGAATGTCACCCAGACTCCCTACCTTTCTCTAGCTCAACCGGGAAGAGCTCCAGCTTTTCCACGCGCTTCTCCAGCTCATACTCAGCTGATGCAGCCACGGGGTCAACTTCATCGTTTCTCCTGTCATAGTCTTCGTTGGAATATGTATTGAAAACCTGGGGAAAAAGAGCAAAAATCACTCAACTGTCTACTTCCAACTCATGAAAATAGCAACTGCTTTTGTCGTGCGATGTTGCAGTGTTTGGCTTTTAAAAGACAAATCTCGAAATCTCTCCTGTTCATGGAAACTTCAGGCCTTTTAATTTGTGCCTTTTCATTGAAGTAAAACATAAGTATCACTGCAAAAGTCAACTGCGTATAAAGGATTGATTTTGATTGTGATTACAAATACAGAAGATGATCTTGAATGACTGAGTTGGCCCATACATGTCAGTATTTAAAATACTTAATTCAACAAATTAAGAATGCACTATTAGTATACTAACATTGCAATGGAAAAATACTATTCAATACTATCATAAGCATAGTGACTGTGTCACAGCTACCCCACAGCTACTGCAAAACCCTCCCAGCTTTATATCAAGCAGTGGCTGAAACAGAGACGACGTTACTCACTCAATGGAAACTTCAACTCCTGTGTTTTACATCAACGTGAGACACTTAATAAATTGCCTCTTCCAAGAAGAGCGAGACGATAAACGCTTTAAAAGAGCCCACAAACCTATCTCACATCGATTTTCAGTGCTATTGATGCAAGAAAAAAAGGCTGTTTTAACTAAATCATGTTCCTAAGGAGCCTTCATAAATATATCCAGTAAAATAAGCCCTAAGCGCTGCCCAACGCTGCGGAACATTTTATGCTGCTTTAGTACGTGCAAGATTGGAGGAAAGACACTGATACAGGAATAAGCATAAGGAAATGCAACATTTTACTTGGTCTAAAATAACCTGCAAAATCTACGTGCAAGTTTTGGCCATGCATCACAGAAACGGAGAAACAAATGGCTGACAAACAGTCAACCCCTTCCAAAAGTCAGTGATCACCTTCAGCTCCTTCCCACAGCTCCTCTCTCTGGATGCAGTAACTGCATCTGCATCCCGGATTCTGTAAAGGTCTTGGATGATGGATTAATTTCTGGTGTTAACTCCACTGGGTGTTTGAACTCCCGGTTACAATGGAAAACCAAACGGAGGGTGTCCATATGGAAAACATGGGTCTGTTTACCCTGGAGAAGAGAAGGCTGAGGGGGGATCTGATCAACTCCTATAAATACTTCAAGGGTGGGTGTCAGGAGGATGGGGCCAGGCTTTTCTCAGTGGTGCCCAGGGACAGGACGAGAAGAAATGGGAAAAAACTTGAATATAAGAAGTTCCATCTAAACCTGAGGAGGAACTTCTTTGCTGTGAGGGTGGCAGAGCCCTGGCAGAGGCTGCCCAGGGAGGTGGTGGAGTCTCCTTCTCTGGAGACATTCAAACCCACCTGGACACGTTCCTATGGGACCTGCTCTGGGTGGACCTGTTCTGGCAGGGGGTTGGACTGGGTGATCTCCAGAGGCCCCTTCCAACCCCTACAATTCTGTGATTTTTAAGGTTGATTGAAGGTTGATCTAACCCACTATCCTGTTTTGTTTTTTTTAATGGTATCCAGAAAAAGGATGCCTGGGAAAGAGACTCCCTCAAGGGTATCTTCTCTGTCCCTAGAGGTTTGGTGCAACTGAGACTGCTAATTAACGGGTAGCCTCTTACTTCTGTTTTGCTGATGTTTGCTGTGCCATCCATTGAGGTTACAGGCGCGGGGTTTAGCAGAGAACTTCTTTACAGAGATTGATTACATGTACATCAGTACACTGCTACTGGTATTTCTTACTGTCAAAGGAAGACCCTGTATGATATAACAAGGTGTGGTTGTTTGCTTGTTTTACAGAAAATTGATTTCTGCTTCAGAGAAGCCTTGGATCATGTATTTTTCAGCTTGTTCAGAACAAATACATCATTATTCTCTTTAATCTTGTCATAGGCTGTGCAATTAAAAAATGTGTGGGCTTTTCTAAAGGAGGAAAAAGTTGATCAGAGGAGCTGGAGAGCACTGTTACAGGACAGAGAACAATGCTCTTACCCTGTTTTGTCTCTTCTCACATTGGGACACTGAATTTACCAGATACCTGACTTTTTCTTCGTGATCAGAACTAAAGATTTTTTGTTCAATTAAAATAATCTCTCGGAGCTACATGGCTTCAAAAAGGTCATGTTGTAGAACCTTAAGCAGAACAACCCTCAGTTGATTCTCTATTCATTAATTCTGCAGAAGCACATTTTTTAAAGAGAGAATGGAAAACATTTTTACAGCCTGACGTGGCTGACAGCTTTGTCCTGTAGAGCCATGGGGTCATGGAGTAGACGGGTCCCGCCTGGTTTCCACTGTCAGTGCCACTAAGTTGTTCTGCTTTCTTCTCATTCCAAATTTGTTTTGCCCATAGTATGCAGCTTCTAGCATTTTCTATATGAAATCAGTGTGGGATTTTTATTTTTGTTCTGTTTTCTGCAAGAAAAACTTCCCTGATGAGTCTTGATCATCTCCATCATAAAGGTTTCTCCTTCATTCCAAGTTTTTTGTGGAGTCCCTTTGAGCTTCTGGGTCACCAGTATGCCTTCCTGGATTGTGTCTCATTTTACACTACTCAAATGCCAGCTGATAGCCTTCTTCAGCCAAGTTCTGCTTCTCTTCTGCTTATTTTCAGTTGGCTAGCATTCCAGTGAAGTCTGAAGAGACTTCTGGATTGATCTGTTTTATGGATTTTCATAGAATCATAGAACATTTTGGGTTGGAAGACACCTTAAAGACCATCAAGTTCCAACCTCCCTGCCCTGGGCAGGGACACCTCCCACCAGACCAGGTTGCTCCAAGCCC
>JAOQGM010000012.1:23966949-23977135 GCA_027564225.1 Gallinago stenura | reverse complement strand
CCTTGGGATCATCGAGTCCAACCATCTACCCTACTCTACAAAGTCATCTCCTACACCATGTCCCTTAGCACTGCATTTGGCAGGAGGGTGGCACCTGTGCCCAGCCTGGCCATGCCGCCGCTCGGGCACAGAAACAAAGGGGCAGAGCCTGAGAGGATGAAGGGAAAAGCTCCTGTAAGACAGCAAAAGGTCCGCCGTGTTTTGCAAACACCCTCCAAGCAGAGAGGGCAACGCAGCCTTCCCACTCGGTGACTCCGATTTCCAGAATCACCGACCCCTTAATTGCACCCACAGGGGGGACCCGGTCTGGCTGGCGGTGTCCTCCTAAGCAGAGCTTCCCACTCGCCCCATTCAGCACAGCAAACTGTGTCCTGATGGACCTAACACTGCCCCGAGGAAGCAAAGGAATGTTTATCCGTTCAGCGTCCCCAGGCAGTGTATTCCCTTACAGCTGATCACCGCAACGCTGCGAACTCCAGATGGAGGAGGTGACAGTCCCCCTAAAGCCTCCTGAGATCATTCCCGGGGTAACGGAGACTCTAACCCGAGCCAGGAACAGGGATTCCCTGCTCTCACTGCCCAACTGGTCAATCGGACGGGCTCCAAGCTCAATTTAAACGGAGCAAGAAACAGGAGGTTACAACCGTGCGCGCACGGAACATCCCAGCAGACGGACGGACGGACGGATGGACGCAGAGGAAGAAGGCTCTCGGGGCTAAGCCGGTATTAACGAGTAATGCCAGCTCGGGAGGAGACTACAGCAATAATGCCACAAAGTGGGGATTCAAGATAAATACGTTTAAAGTGACTCAATTCAACCCTATTTTTGGACATTTTTTCGACTGCGACGTGTGCTCTGACATCAGGCACCTCCCCTGAAATCAACAGCCAAATGGCCCTCATCAACCCCAGGAGGAAGAGGTGGTACTTTATTTTATGATTGTTTTTCACTCTACCCTCACACTGCGGAAAAACTAAATGAGCATAGAAATTACAACGAGTTCAACACACAGGAACACAATTTGGGAAAGCTCCAGGAGTCAAATGAGGAGTGGGAAAATACATCCTTTTTTGCTCGCTCTCTTTTCTAGAAATAGAGAAAATGGATTTCAGCCTGGCTGCTGTGGGAAATGGGGAGGATGCACTTGTGAAGGTGCGTTTGGGGTTTTTTTCACAGAATCACAGAATGATATGGGTTGGAAGAGACCTCTGGAGACCATCTAGTCCAACCCCTTTTTGGGTAGCTATTTTTTTTTTCTATTTTTTCTATTTGTATTTTTCTCTTAAGAAGTTTTGGTGGGTTTTTTCCCTCAGGGTTACATCTTGGTTTACCGTTCTGGGGTTGACCAAGCATCCCCCTGTGTATGTCCTTCCTCTTCCCAGCAGGAGTGGCCACATTGGGCAGAGCAGCAGGAGGGACACCATTATGGGATACGAAGACAGACACGGGGTTCAATGTGAGCCCACTGTTGTCCCCACCACACACCAGCAGCCAAGGTGGCCGTGGAAGCAGACGCGTGGCCAGAAAACCCCTATGCCTTTACAGCTGACTTGAGTCCTCTGAGCTTTCTGTCTTCCAGACTCAACTTCTTGACCTGCTTCGGACAGAAATATCTGAAGCTCAAGATAAACATTCCACCTTTGTGAGGGGAACTAAAACATGAGGCTGAGCATTCTCTCTAGATTTGCCCAAGGGAGGAGGAGAAAGGACTGTTCATCCCGTGCAGAGACCGAGAACAGTAGAAGCTGCAGAAGAACCTCTCTCTACATCTCGTCGATGCAGTGAAAAGTGGGGACATCTACGAGTGCTCTCCAGCTCCTTCACCCGCCGAAGCGAGCAGCACATCTGGCACGGCTGCCCCTCACAGCCTCTCTGTTCTGGTCACAAACAGCTGCATTTTCTTTTAAAAGTCAGACAGACCCCATTTGGCGGAAGCTGGACGCGCTCCAGACAACCAATTAAGCGGGGTATAATCTGTGTGTGACAGGCTGGAAACCCAATACACTAAGCCTTCCAATAATCTGAGAGTGTTTTTAATAGGCACCCCAGAACTGATATAAGGAACAAAGAGAACATACCCAAACATCTCTAAAATATCCCGACATTTAACTGTTTTTAAATTAGCTAGTGACCATCGCCTAAAGAAATCGGCAGGGCTGTGACTCCTGCCTGAACCAGGAGCTGGGAATGAACAGCCAGGGGAAGGCAGCAAACTAACCTTCCAAACCTTTGCTGGAATGCATTTATACAGATAACCTTAGCTATTTTTAAAAATCCCTAAGAAAAAAAAAAAAGAAGTAAATGTCTAAGTTTTTAGAAGCACATCTAAAATCCCATCCTATCGTCATGGTTTCAAGAATACCCATCCATGTGGAAAGGCTTCTTTATTTGGGCATTAATATTCTTCTTTATCAACTCTTCGTAGGTAAAACATAGGGAAAACCAGAAAATATTTTGAAGCAATCTTCGCAAGTCCTTCTTTAGTGTTACTAACAAAAGTCAGCACCAGCTGAAGAAAACCAGAAGCGTTGACCTTACCATTCAGTGGGCAACGGCAGGACAGAGCACCGGGACAAAGAACACGGTACTCCTGGCTGCGTTTTACCCCTAAAAAAGCACAATAGTGGGTAAAAGCAGTGTCTTGCCTGAGGGAGTCAGTTACATACAGGGAGTGTGGGAAAATAAATACGTGGTTGGACATCAAAACAGTTGAGCTGGTGAAACTTTAATCTTGAAAACTTCAATTTTAACCTTACTGTTATTGATTAATCACTCCGAGATTCTAAAAAGCCTTTTAAAAAGAGAACCTTTTGTGTGCAAATAAAATATCTGGGAAATAGCATGAAATGACAATTTCAAAAAGTCTTTTCTATTGTTCTAGTAAACTGAATGACCACAAACACAGTTCTGTCTGCAAATCAGCTCAATTTTTAGCTGTCAATTCCTTGCAGTAAAGTAAGAAGAGAAGCCCCAGTGTTTAAAAGGATGCCATCAACCATTTCAGTGGGGAAGGGAAGAAATATTTTCACAGATTATTCAAGGGTAAAACCAATAAAAGCACATGCCAGAAGGTAAAAATTTATCCCAACGTGGTTATTGCTCAAACCCACCAGGGTTACAACAGGGCTCCCCACAGACACAAAGAGCTGGGTGAGGGCAGCTGGAGCACCAGGGTCCACCCAGAACCACAATCACTTCCACCACAAAAAGCACATCATCAACATAAAAGAGGAAAGAAGAGCACAAAACACTGGAGGCAGGCAAGGTTTACATTGCAACTGCAACAGTGTAGGGCATTTATCATTTTATTTAACTCCCAAATGACACTTTAATCCAAATGGCTAGATGCTGTTGCTGCTACAGCGAACATCAATGTGTGGCTGTCACAGAAAATGCTGCTGAGAACTGTTCATCTTACAAGAGCGACCTGAAAACTGGCTGACTGAACATGTCATGCATGTTTTTGCTTATTTATCCTGAAAGTTAGGAGACACTGCTTCAACTCAAGTTTTAAAAGATCTTTTATCTGATGGGGCAGGCCTCCTAAAAGCAGTATTAAAGCAATCTTACTTTGCCTACCTTTAGTCTGAAAGCCTCCCTGTCTTGCTGAAAGGGCAACAGTCACAATCTGCCTGAAATTCAGGCTTTCAGACGGTGAATATACACTGTCTTCCGTGCCCTAAGCTTAATTTTATCTCTGATAAATGTCATAATGTAACTCAATAAAAAAGCACAATAAAACTACAAACTGCAGTGATTACGTCTCTGGGTCATTACTGCTGGGCAGCAAGAGGCAGATTGATGTCCTCATGTCTCTGGTGAGGAAAGAGCTTGTATTTTACTAACCCAGCAGACTTTTCTGAGCTTTTTCCAAAAGAGGTCCTTGAAAACCATGTGCATGAAGCGGGTTCCATCACATGCACCCAAAATGAATTATAGATGCAAGACACTCAAGCTTTGCCTTCATTCTACCAAAGCTTTAACTGTCTTATGCCTTGTATCAATTCCTGCCAAAACACATCAGGACAAAAACCCTTCCAGGGTGTAGGAAGGACGACTTAAAGGTTGTCACTTTGCCTTTCCAAAAATGCTTGATTAACCAGGGAGCCAGGCAGGGAACCAGAAATCAGTCAGCGAGAGACCACTGCGAGGTGATAATCACCTCGGTGGAAAGCCCCTGTGTGCAGGGAGAGATAATTGAATCCAGGTTAACCCTCCCTCACAGAAGCCACCTCTGACTGTTGTCCTTCTCCTGCCGTGACAGCTCGCCGCTGCCAGCTACAGCAAAATAAATCCTCTGCCTGACACCCCCGTGGCACGTCGTCAGCGTGTGAAATCCTTAGTGCAGCCCACCCGCAACCCAGGGATGGAACATCACCCCCCCTCTGCGGCTGAAGGTTCATTAAACTGCGACAATCCTGGGGTCCAAACCCGACAGCCCACATCTAATGGCAAAGCCCTCCCAAGCAAAACCAACGTGGGGAGTGTGAGGCACCCGGGACAGTGGCTGCCTACAGCCCCAGGCCACAGAAACCACGGGCAACACTGGAAAACTCTTCTCAAAGAAAAGAAAAAGGCCAGTATGATACCAGGTAGTAAAAGCAAGCAATAATTTTACAGTAAAGTGTTTTATTTACTTTCTAATCTATTACTAATAAGAGGTAAAATAAAATACGTGCCAAGTGAGGGTGAAAGGGACAGAAACGTCCCATCTGGCAGCTGGCAGGTAGTGGCTAATAAAGTAAGAGAACCCCTGGCATTCTCCACGGACTCACTCTGATGGGTGGTCTTCAATGCGTCTGTCTTAAATTATGTTTATTAAAAAAAAAGGCAAATTTAATCTGCTCCAGAGCAAAATGTTTTCTTGCAGTGGTCTCCTATGCACTGACTTTATAGTTTTGAACACCTGGTTTTTCGCCTGCAGCTCGTGTCCCCAGTGGGAGGGTTACCACCGCCGGCACGAGGGGAGGCAGAGGGCTCCTTCGGGGAAAAGCAGAGGTTGGAGCAGCAGGAGCTGGGGTTGGCCAGAGGGGAAGCAGCATCCCAACCTACTCCATAAGGTTCACCACCTGAAAGCCAAAATCACTTCTTCAAAAGAAGAACCACAGCAGGGGGGTGCTGGGTGAGATTTAGAAGTACTTCTAAGAGAAACGGGAGAAGGAGAAAAATAATATACACCTAGCTAACCTAAGTCTGGCCGATGGAAACGCTGAGGATGACTTAAGAGCAAAATGAAAGACACTGAGATGTCTTGAAGCAACGTTCTCACTGGTGATTTGTATTCTAGGGCAAAATTGCATAGCTCAAATAAAAGCAAGTAGTTGTAGAAAAGCAATAAATAAACTTATTTCCAAAATAAATAATAAATTAATTACATTAGCCCTTCCTTCAAATCCAGCCGGGCTGCTCCAGGCTGCCTTACCCGTGGAAAGGGATACACCGGTTACAGAAGGTGCAGGAACAGCCCCAACTGAACCAGGCACGGCTCAAACACATCCAGACCCCAAGGACGGGCCCGAGGACCCGCTGCACCCCTTGTTGGGGGGACAGGGGACAGGGCTGTGAGCAGGGGGAGGAAAGCAGTGCCCCCCAGAAAGCCCATCTCAGCCCCCCAGCTCTCCCGCGGGCAGGGGATGAGCAGGGTGGCAGCAGAGCAGGAAGGACAGACACTTCACTGCCCAACGACCAAGGACCAACATCAACCTTATGCTTCTGGGCAACTTTACTGTAGGGGAAACAAATCCATTCTACTCAATTCAAATAGGTGTCAAAAAGTTAACGCTGTCATCCAAGGAGCCCTGCCAACCTAAAACATCCTCATGTTTTATGACTGTCAAGGTTTTACAGTGTGCAATAAAAGTACTAAAAAACCACCTCAAGCTGGAGACGTGAGTCTTGTTTGCTCTGATCCTGTTGATCCACGTTTGCTGACACGGAGAACTGGTTGAAAAGTTTGAAATCTGCCTGGCAATCCCAGGCTCACCTCCCTCTGCACATAGAAAATTTAAATGAGAATCAGGTATTTGACCAGACATCACTGAATCGCTGCTATTTACAGCCCTTGGGGCTCTCAACAGCTGAGTAAAATATAAAAAGGAGTCCCAACAGAGTACTGAGAGTGCCAGGGGAGGCACAGACTATTGCTTTTTTCCATGTTCAAACTACTCCTGTACTGACACAGACACCCTGAACCAAGCTCCATCCCCTGAAAGCCCATTAGCCCCATGGCAACTTTAAAAGCCCTCAGAGCTGCTCTCCAAACGAGCCACAGAGACATCTCCCTTCATTTCAACACAATCGATACCAGGCCCATACCCAGTGGCTGAAAACACCAACTGCTCCCGCATAAAACACTGGTCTCATTCAGGAATCACAGGTAAACACTGGATTGGAAAACTCTTGAGGTTCTTCCAAAGGTTCCTCACCCGTTAAGACATCAAAGCTGCTCCACAGGGTCCTGGTAAGGCAGAGCTCGACCTCTCTATAGGCAACGTCTCCCCTGGAGCACCATCGGGCTTCGCTGGCCCATGAACCTCCCCATCACGAATGTATGGAAGCAAAGAACAGGGAATTGGCCACGGATGCTCAGGGAAGGCAAGAACAATGAGGTACAAACAGGACCTTAACAAACTTCTTCTTGTTACCTGACCCACGAGGTAAAGCAAAGGGACCACAGCAAGTAACATACTCCTGAAACCATTGCTGCCTTCTAATTCAGAATTATTTTCTGTACTTTGATCACAAAGAGCAATTAAACAAGGCTATGCCACTGCTCATTCTCTTCATCAATAAATAAGGGGGAAAAGTTACTCGTTAATAAAGAACCATGTGATTTCCTTATCTAGAGTCTGACACAAGAACATCTCCTGGCCTGCTCTGGTTTTCTTTTTTTTAACTCTTCCCTCTTAGACATTTAAGAGGCACAAGTTAATATTCATCTTATGCACTTTAGAACAGATGCTATTTCTGTTCTTCAGTCATCCAGATAATCTCTTAATTAAATATCTGCACCCTGAGAATTGGATTTATGTTTCAATCACACCTCTACTTTGTTATTTTGCTTTTCCTTACTCTGCCGTGTGGGAATATTGCACGGGGCTGTAAAACCTCCTGCGTGGCTACATTCCCTAATGCAGCCTCCGGAACCCAACCTCGGGGTGACCTAAATATGAACAGCACTGATTCTCACAAACAACCTAATGCAAAGTTGTTTTACAAGGTCATCATTTAAGTCACTGTGCTTGTATATTTCATATATTTATGTATTTAATAGATATGTATATATTACAGGTGAAACAAGCGTTATTTCTCAACTGTTTAAACACTATTATTCTCCCTGCCAAAAGCAGAACCTAATTCCCAAATGCTGCTCTGACAGCAAAAGCTTAACACTGATCAGAACAGCCCCGTGTTCTGAGCCCCACACTCCCCCTCCCCAGGCAACACCTTCTGGGGAACACACAGAAACCCAGTGGCTGAGGCAACGCTTTAGTGAAAAACATCTAAAATCCTTTAGTAAAAAACCATCTAAAACACCTACAAGCATCCTGTATCTGCCCAGCACACTGACCACTGAGATGAGCTGCTCCACAGGCATTCTTCAAAATGTGTTTCCAGTCTGACACCACTCCATTTTTTCTCTGCTTTCCAAGTCATATTCACACATTTATGCACTATAGAAAACTGACCTCAACATCTCCTGTTACAGAAAGGAGATTTATTTAGCCTTCGTGTGGGAAAACACACTCATGTCCATCCCTCAACGGGCTTCTCTAGGGCAGAACACGAGACAAACCTCCCACCACACAGTTTTACTGAAGAAAAGAGGGCTGCAGGATTAAGTTAAAGTTGTGCTATTTGTGTCCTTTTCCAAGGCATTATTCACTAATCCTATTATTTCCCAATGCCCTGACCGATGTATTTGGTTTGTCAAAAATGCCAGATCCCCTTCCCTCACCGGGGAGGGTCCCGTGGTGACCGTGTCACTGTCTCATGGCACTGACCAATTCTGACTGTGATTTGACAAACAACAGTCAGCTCTGTTACACTACAACCCAGGAGGGACCGTATTTATTAAGTGGAAATGAAAGAAAATTACATCCATCAAGTTAAATTTAAAAAATAACCTTCCCCCTCAAGAAATGAAGTTCTGGAATAAAATGCATGCTGTACCTATGCAAATACAATATAGGTTTATGATATTAATCTCTATACTAGTATAATATTGTATATATGTTTCTTTTTTGTGTTTTGATTTATATTTTTTATGTATTGTGTATAAATATTAAACACTCATGTATTGATATTTACTGTTAATATATTAGATTTACTCTTAATAAATATTTAAATATGTCACATATAAAATATAACTAACTTTCAAAGTGAAGGAAAATTTGGATTAAACACTACTAAATCAATAATGTACCTAAAACAAAAGATGCTAGAGTCACCCACGGAGAGTCCCACTCCATGGGTGGCAGCAGGAGGACCTCGCGACCACCTTCATCTGCCGGACGGGAGGGATTGGAAGGGACAGGAGCTCCCGAGGGAAAGGGGGAGAGGCCACAGACACCGACCTGCACGTGGGAAACTTTTGTTAGAAGTAAGGAAAGATTTCTCCCCATGAGGATGCTCCAGCGTCGGAACATGGTGTCCAGAAGGACTGTGGAGTCCCCCTGACCACAGGCAGATGTAGAACTGGAATAGGCAGGTGTTTCAATGCAGAGAAAACTCCTCCACCTGCCCCGAGCGGGGGCTGGCTGAGAGGATGTCCCCATGTCCCTTCCCAGCTCACCTCCCCTGTGACTCTATTCTGTGCTTGCACGGATGGGCATGGGAAAATTCTGTACCAACACATCGGGTAACTGCCACTTGGTCACACACTGGTGGGCAAGACTGAGGTAAGACCCCCAATGAGAACTTTACGACCTTTTTCTGAAATGTTTTGTAGGAGTAAAGTGCCCAATCTTGCAGATTTTCATTACCTGGTCCCTGTCTCCTGTAGTGCCTCTCCACATCCCCGTCCCCACAGCTTCTCTCCTCTTCTGAAGCCGGGCTGACCAAGTCCCAGGCACAGCTCGAGTCTCTCCTGCTTCCTCCAAACACACCTCCTTTGGGCCCTGCGATGGTGGGTACTCCGTAACTGGGTTTTCTCATCCCCCTGCTGCTGTCACGGATCTTACGAATGACAAATCTCTGTTAGAGATCTGCCAGCAATCAGCCAGATTTAGATATACATCACCCTTAACTGTGAGGGAAACGAGGCAACCAGGCTGTAAATATCATACTGGGGCAACCGGAAAAACAATGTTATGCCTTTAACGCTGGAAATCCTTTTCTAAGTGGGAAGTTTAAGTGTTTCTCAAGGACTACAAGGAAGGGAAAAGGGAAAAGTGGCATTTTCTGCACAGTACAGCGTAATTCTCCCCCACAATTTCTCATGAAAGTAAATGGCATTATTACTTCACATTTAAGAAACTTCATGCTTCTTCATATACATTCCTTCCTCTTCCCATGACTGTGTGCCAGCTACCACGCACAGCTCTTGCCTTATACTCAGTGACACAGAGTATGTCCTAAAGCCACTAAAAATGCAGACTATCAACAACAATTAGTGCTGAGATGAGCAGAACTCATCAATTAATGTAGGGTCTCCCTATTTGACCCACTTTTCCACCTGTGAGCTCTCTTGGACAATCCTATACTGTTAAACAGTATTTGTAAGGGAATATATTGATGGATTCCTAACCACAAAAATGCTCCCCCTTAGCTGTTTCTAAATGGCATTCTGTAAGAGACAAGTAGTTCCTGAAACACAAGAGTCAAGCGCAACCCTTCAGTGTTGTGCATCAGGAAACCTGAACTCTGTCTTAGAAAGGATTTTATGATTTATTTCTTGAACATCTGAAGCCTGTAGAGAAATTCAGGTCCCCATCTCTAAGTTCAAGGTGACAGATATGGGACTATGGATAAAAAAACCCAAACAATTTTGCATGAATTTGTATTGTTCTTTTTGCTGGAAAATCTATTTAAGAAAGCAGTATTTGGACTAAACTTTTAATTTTTGCATAGATATTTTCCCTAGAGGGGTTCAAGGCCAGGTTGGAGAGGGCTTGGAGCAACCTGGTGTGGTGGGAGGTGTCCCTGCCCAGGGCAGGGGGTGGCACTGGGTGGGCTTTAAGGTCC
>JAOQGM010000012.1:23918008-23929594 GCA_027564225.1 Gallinago stenura | reverse complement strand
AGGGAAGGGAAGGGAAGGGAAGGGAAGGGAAGGGAAGGGAAGGGAAGGGAAGGGAAGGGAAGGGAAGGGAAGGGAGCTGGGCTGAAGGGAGGTGGGATTCCGGGGGTAATTACAGCTGGTTTAGAGCCACCACTCACCAGCCTGCATGAGCTCCAGGCTGGGCCGCGAGAAAGAGAGGCCGGTGCTTCGGAATGGATGGTGAGGAGGTGGAGGCAGAAGGGGAATACAGATGGGAACAGAACGGCCAACAACCCGTCAGAGCTGAGAAGAGGGGGGTTGTGAGGAGTGCATGAGGAGAAAAAGAACCTGACCCTTCTTATGTATCTGGTTTGGGTGCCTTGGAATTTTCAGACGGAATGAAATGATGCAAACAAAAGAAGATGAGGCAGCTCCATGTGTCCATTCCTCTGCGCAGGCAGGTCCAAGAGCCCCACCAATGCCTTGACTATGAGGATGAAAACCAGACGAGCAAGCAATGAAATACTGGAATGTGTCATGTACTAGCTGTTAAGTGTCTTGATATTAGGGAGATTCCAGTAAAAAGAAAGAATAAAGTGACATATATTTATAGCTCTACAGAAGCTCTGTCTAGAACATGAATATTCTTACTTTCCCATCAGGCATACGATCCCTGGCTCTGGCTGGGGTAGGTGTATGGTAGAGACACCAGCTAATCTGTCCCAAAAAATCCCAGCTACAGGTGAACAGTTTTGCTTGGGGCTGCAGGAGCTCCAGCTCGTCTCATGACTGCAACAGGGAAAGAAGTTTTTTAAAAAGAAAAAGGAAGGAAGCGGCTTGTGCCGAGCAAGGAGGGAAGGACTGGGCTGGATGGCAGCTCTCCTCCCAGCCCACACGGGGGGCAAACCCCAGGAACGCCGGGCAAGTTACTGGGGTGGGAGAGGGGAGGAGGGAAAAAAAGCATTTTCTGGTCTTTTGTGTTTTAGAAGCTACTCCATCAGCTTTGCACAACTGCTCTGCACGGGAACGTACAGGCAGAGAGACCACATCGGGTAAAGAAACGCTTTCAGTGTTTCACTGCAAGGAAAAAAGTAAGTGGGTATTTAATGTAGAAGGAGGCAATAGTAACTCCTGGTGCTACTACTAGTGATGCATAGTACCATTGAGAGAAGGAAAAGAACACAGTGCACCCAGTCTCCAGAAACAGCTGAGAGAGTGGGAGTTGAGATGGAACCCGAATTCCCTGGCACCACAGCTCGCCCATGCAGGATGCTCTCCGCGGAGTGGGGGGGGGGGGCCGTCCCAGGCTATAGATAGCAGCATCCTGCACCCCCCGCCACGCCACTCTCTTGCTAGCTCTGCAGAAAACAAGAGAAGGCTAAGAGCAAGCCTAACTACCATCACTTTTCCCTTCCCACAACTGCAGAGCTGCCAAGTCCCTGCCAGATGCCGGAATAAGATGGGTAGATCCTCGGAGGGAGCCTGCACCCAAGGAAGGGAGTGGGAGATTTTCCTTTCCCGGGTTTCCACGGCTCTCCCTCCTCCCCGGACAGCAGATGGGGGCATTCATCAGTGATGGATTAGTTGTTACAAAGGATCTTCTGATGACTTCTCAATATAAAAACCACCTACGTGTCAGCACACCAGGTTGGCTTGGTGTACTAACTGCTTTTAAGTTTAAAAGACAACTGAGACAACTTACCAGGAAATAAATAATGAAAAAATATCTTTTCCATTCTGAAAACATTGAATTGAATTCTGCTGTCTTAACTACTGCAAATTTACATTGTACCGAGGTACCAAATTCTGGGTTTTATCAGGATGAAGATTATTAAATCATCAAATTGTTCTAGAGCTTCCTTGAATTAATTACGTTCAAGAGTTATGGGACACCATGAACCACCAAACAGAATGGGGAACGGCTACATTGACCCATCCTGACCACCAGGAAAGAAAATGGCTATAAAACTCCCCATAAGACTGCAGAGAGCACTGTCTGAAGGTCGGCTTGAGGACTCTCAACCTTTACTGTAACTGTAAGAATATGGGCAAGATACACACAAGGCTAAACTATTTGTTTTTAAGCACGCCTTCCCACTGCTGCCAAGAGCATCTCCTTTTGCTCATTAACACCCAAAACGCTTCTTGGTTTTCTTTTCAATAGATTTTCTGAAGCTCACATTCAGTGCTGCTGTAATAGCAAAATCACTAAATAGCCCACAAATAGCCCACAGAACTATCTGTTGGTGACAGAACAAAAAATGGGAAACAATGGTGAATAGTGTGGGGGGGAGAAAGCAGCAGCAGAAGATATTTTAGGGAAATACAAATATATACATTTGTATATACATGTATATACATGTATATATTATATATAATATATGTATATATATGTATATATATATAAATGTATATACATTTGTATATACATATATACATATACGTTTCTTTTAATATGCTGAGTGACTCTGGCGTTCAGTAGTAGTACAAAAGGCTCAGTAAAGCATCTTTCAAAGGACAGTACATCACCTTAGTATGAAGCAAAGAGGGAAAAAACTATGATGACCACAAGACAGGCTGGACAAGCCACTTCAGGATCTCTGACGGCGAGTCCTCCCACTCCCCCCGCCCCTTCCCTGGTTTTAGGGTCTGTTCATACGGATATGTCTTAGAAAAATGGCCTGGTCTGAACATAAACAACCTTATGGTGTTTTCCACAACATTTACAAGTGGCACTCAGCCTTTCTGCCCCTGTAGCCTGCAGTCTGGAAATCACTGCTAGCAGGAATGTCAGGGATTCAGAATCTCAAGATTGAGGTGTTTATTTTTTCCTGCCTTCTTTCACTAACATCTTTGCTCTCCCAAAACATCTTATTGCAAGGAATGACTCCTGCTACGTGGCACGTTGATAAGCCCAACCTTCTGACCACCTCCACTCAGATCAACCTTCTGACCCCCTCCACTCCTCCTCCCCCTC
Organism: Gallinago stenura; assembly: GCA_027564225.1. Taxonomy (NCBI): domain Eukaryota; kingdom Metazoa; phylum Chordata; class Aves; order Charadriiformes; family Scolopacidae; genus Gallinago; species Gallinago stenura. The sequence continues at coordinate 23,926,659 of JAOQGM010000012.1, read as the reverse complement.
AGACTCTCTTGGTAGCTCCAAACCATCTCGTTCAGCTCCGAGAGGAAATCACTGCCCACGGAGCCTTGGTCAACTCGTTGCCTTCTCCATTCCATTTGCAGCGAGTTTGAAAAGCTCAGCCTTGAAATTAAATATCCCAGCCATCTGCAACTCACAGCATTCCCGCGACACACACCGTTTCTCAGGTTAAAGCCACCTCTAACACTTGGAACCACAGAACATATGATGACCCACGGTACCTACCACCTGTCCCTTCAGGTAGAGGCCACGGTGTCAGAAATGGAGCCTGGTCGTGCCTCCCGTTTCACCAACAGCTCAATAACAAGGTCCTCCTGGATGCAACATCACAAAGAAAACGGGGAAGGTCTTGCTGAAGGAAAGAGAAAGTTGGCCAGGAGATAAGTCAGCAGGGGAGCCGTCCTCAGGCCACGGAGGTGGGGAAGTTCAAGGAATTTTTTTGTAGGAATGAGTCACAAATTCTTCACTAACTGATTCATCTGCAACACAAGAAATTTTAAAGAGGACACATAGAGAACAGTCTGTGTTCTTCCTGGAAGGCTGAAAATTGGAGAAGAAACATAGACGCTTCAGAGGAGAACGAGATTTTCTTAATTAGCGTGCTAATCTTGGGCATGATTAAGAGAATGTTTGTTTAACTTTTACCTTCTGAGAACAGACCATAACTCGCTACAAAACAGGGGCTGTTTTTAAAGTAACTCTTGCAGACTCTACTGCCTTAAAATGTTCTAAAAAGTAGAGAATCACGTTAATTAGAAAGCTGTTCACATCTCAAGCACCACTGCTTGTTCTGTGCTGCTTCTGGAGAAGAGAATTGATTTTGTACTTATTTATTTATTTTACATACCTTATTTACGTGTAATTGATTCTGTTATTTCAAACCTGTGCAAAATTAAGCACATAAAGCAACAAGGTGATGGAAGCTAGTATTTTCTAAAAAAGCAAAAGCTTTGCCATAATTACCTCTAGGTACACTTTGAAAGCAGATCTTGTTTATTTAACCACCGGCAGGCAATAGGAAATTACAGAGATGGTGCTAATTTGTATGTGCTTGTTTCTTTGTTTAACCAAGGCTGTACAGACAAATTCAGCAAAGTCCAGACCACGACCCTACGTGAATTTTTAATTCTTTTCAAAGTTACTGAATGGAAAAGGATGTAGACCAAAATCAGTAGTTCTGCTGGCAGGCTGTGCCCATGGCAATAGCTACAGCGGAGTGTAAAAACCCCCTCAACAACAACAAAAAGACCTAAACTTCTTCACAGTAGGTAGGAGCAGGAACCTTTGAGAGGTCCAGAAGGTACAAGCCTCCCAAAACACCGGCACGGCCTCAGCCTTCCTAGAGCTGGTGTGGGAGCGCTTGTGTGTGGAGGGTTGACCCTGGCTGGAGACCAGGTGCCCCCCAGAGCTGCTCTACTGCTCCCCTCCTCAGCTGGGCACGGGTAGCAAAATACAACAAAACACTTGTGGGTCAAGATAAGAGCAAAGAGAGATCACTCACCAGTTACTGCCATGGGCAAGACAGACGCGGGGACATTAATTCATTGCCAATCCAATCAGAGCAAGGTAATGAGAAATTAAAATTTAAACCACCTTCCCCCATCCCTTCCTTTTTCCTGGGTTCAACTTTACTCCCAGTTCTCTCTTCCCCCCGAGCGGCACGGGGGACAGGGAATGGGGGCTGCAGCCAGTTCGTCACACCTTGTCTCTCCTTCCTCCTCAGGTGGAGAACTCCTCACACCCTTCTCCTGCTCCAGCCTGGGGTCCCTCTCATGGCAGACAGTTCTCCATGAATTTCTCCATTGTGAGTCCTTCCCATGGGCTACAGTTTTTAATGAACTGCCCTGGTGTAGTTCCCACCCAGGGTCACAAGTCCTGCCAGCAAACCCCCTCCAGAGTGGGCTACTCTCTCCACGGGGCCACAGCTCCTGCCAGGACCCTGTTCCACCAAGGGCTTCACACAGGGTCACAGCCTCCTTCAGGTATCCACCTGCTCTGGTGTGGGGTCCTCCATGGGCTGCAGGTGGACCCCTGCTCCACCATGGACCTCCATGGGCTTCAGGAGGGCATCTACTCCACTGTTAACCTCCATGGGCTGCAGGAGGACATCTACTCCACTGTTAACCTCCATGGGCTGCAGGGGGACAGCCTGCCTCACCACAGTCTTCACCACAGGCTGCAGGGAATTTCCACTCTGGTCCTGGAGCATCTCCTCCCCTCCTTCCTCACTGACCTCAGTGTCTGTAGAGCTGTTGCTCTCACTCCTCTCTCCGGCTACAATTTCATGTGCACAGGTTTTTTTCTCCTTCTTAACTGTGTTACCCCAGAAGCGCTACCACCATCATTGCTGGGCTGGGCCTTGGCCAGCGGTGGGTCTGTCTTGGAGCTGGCTGGTGTTGGCTCTATCAGGCACGGGGAAAGCTTCTGGTGGTTTCTCCCAGAAGCTTCCCAGGGAAGGGTATTGCACACCCAACCCACCAGGATACAGCTGCTGCTTTCACTTGGTCCTGAACAAATTCCTTGCCACTTGCTCTAGGACGTTCTGGTCTGGCAGCCCCTTCTTTCCTTAAAAAAAGAAGTGGTACGGTAAAGGGACGCCCTGATGTTTTCTCAGTGTGATGATTATGTAGGAGAAACAATCCTGGGATGTGTCACACACATTCTAATACCTGCCTAAGATACGGAAAAGGAATGTAACCATTCAAGAAGTCGCTGGAATAATGATAGATGGGTTGTAATTCCTGAGCTGCTTCCCACCATTGTAAAGGCAGAAGTCAAACTATTTCAACACCAAGTCTACTCTTTCCCCCTCTCACCTAAGTTTATTTACTTACACTTTTAGGTTTACATTTCGTAGATTCAACAGCTCCCAGAAATAGAGACTTCTTGTTTGAAGGACTACTTAGTGGTCATTAAGTTACTTCTAGCCAAATTCTTGGATAATTGCCTCAAAGGTTTCTGTAAGGTAAAATATATTTGGCACGTGTAATTGGCAGAGACAACATAAAACTGCATTGCATCCTGTAAGTAAACAGTTCACATATTACTGGTTTACACAAGACCATATAAACAAGTATGCAAGAATTTGCTGGCAGACCTGTCTGGCTGGGTCATTAAAATAATTTTACTTCCATGCTTCTACCCTTTCACTGAGAATCAGACTTTTTCTACTATTATTATTTAAAATGACTACTGTTACTCTCGCAGATAAGAACTTGCCCCGGCGTATAGATTAGACATGGATGTCACAGTAACAAGCTTCTTTTAAACAACTCTCACAATATCCTGACCAACATTCTGTGCCTTTTCTAACCCAGTTTACATTTTAAAAGCTCCTTCAAGCTCTTCACCTTATAATGATGTTCAAATAGTAAAACACAGTGAAACAAGGGTGGCTGACAACCAAGCCTGATATTGGAGAGTAAGCACACAGTAAACAGATTTTTAGTGATTCTAAATTAGTCGATGCTTGTATTTCTTCAAAGAACATAGCTTACTTACTAAGAAAATGTTCCTTCCTTGGCTGAGTAAGAAAAAAAAGGATATCTGATAGTTTTGTCTTCCGCCGGGATAGTACATTTCACAGCAGAGTGAATTTCCACTGCGATTTTCAGCCAAGAAGAGGGCTGTATTGGCTGAAAAAGGGAGGGCAATTCCAGCACTGGAACCCCAGAAGAGCGTGGCCATGTGTTCAACAGCCGGGAATACCTGAGTCCTTCTCCAGCCCAGTAGAAATCTGGGCTCGCTTTTGGGGAACAAGGTCACTTCTGCTTCAGTGAGAGCCCTCCTAAAGCCCCCGCGTTTGGATAATCAACGGGGGGAACCCAGGGTCCAGCGTGAAGAAGACCCCAGGTATAACCATAGCTACTAGAGACAGGCACGGTAAATCTGATGGGATTTCAGACCAATGTAGTTAGCAGCACTCTAATCTGCACAAAACATTTATTTCAGCGAGCATGACAGCAACATCTACAAAAAAAAAAAAAAAAGTGTCTTATACTCATCTGTAGATTAGTCTAATTAAAACGAATTACCCAACTAAAGTTTGATTTTAAGTACATTTTTTTTTCATGAAGCCATGCCCACTTTCTTGGAGCACTGCCCACATTTATCACACTTGGACATTTTGTTCAGAGCAGACATAACATTTTTGATAATATACAGTACGTAGGCTAAAGCCGCAGCAGTTTGTCATGGGTGGGCTGCTCCTCGCCCACTTGAGTTAGACAGGTTCTGGAGGACTTGTGAGAACAGCAGAGAGCTCCTCTCATGATTAATAAGCAGGCAGCATTGTTCCATCTCCCGGGAAACGATGCTGTTTGATTTGGGCACGCTGTGATGAAATGGCAGTTGTACCAGCCCTGTCCTTTGTTCCACTGTCTCCTACCAGAGGTTTGGGAGCCACCACCACCACTTCTGCTGTTCTTATGTGATTATCACCGTATTCTCTCTCACTGCACCACCCAGGCCTTCAAGATAAACAGCAGCCCTGATGCTTTTTTCCTCCAAAAGAAAAAGTGCTTGACATTTATGATTCATTGGTGGAAACAGTCTTTGGTTTCTCCTCTCATAGTCATCTCGCCCGGTGTCTGCGGGCAGCAGTCAGGGATCCAGCTCGGAGAAGGGCAGGGAACACGGTGTGAAGCAGCCTGCCAATACCAGCATTTGGTGGCTTTTACACTCCCCATCCACAGCAGAGGGCAGGAAGGAGAACTCTCTTTCCCAGGGTAAGTTGAGTTATCTCAGCTGGGTACAGAAAGGAAGAGTTTTGGTGATGCCCTGGGCGTTGAGGTGGGCACACCGTACAGAGCCAGTAGCAGATCTACACTGGGTACACTCCCGTCTCAGTCAAGCCATAAAAAATGAATATACTCTTCTAGGCATTAAAAACAGGGAAACATTCTTCACTTGTTTTCACCTTTGCTCACCAGACCTGCTCAGCGCAGTAATCGAACACGAAGACATTTCACACCACACGGGAGGAAAGCTGCTGTTAGAATTCAGGGACAAAACCAGCACGACTTCTTGCTTCATCTGCACTTCATCTGCCTCCCCATCCTCTCCCTCGGGCAGGGATGCTCTGATACTGTCAGTTATACAGCCGGGGGGTCATCTCATAAGCCCACCAGAATACTTCTTCAAAAATACTTCAAAAAACTTCTTCAAAAAAACTTCTTCACCCTTTTTTAAAATGCAAACCTCTCATTTCATTTTAGCTTCATCCACAAGCTAAGTAAAAATATTTTAAAATTTGAGTCTTCATTTTTAAATACAGTAATTGCCTTCAGTGTTTATAACATGTTAATTACTGGTAAGAGACAGAAATGGGATTTCTGAATTTAATTACTGGATTAAATCATTAATCATATCTTTGTTTGATATATTACACAATCCAGAAATAACAACAGCTATTCTCCCTCAGGTTCTATGATTTCAACTAATTGCAAAAAAAAAAAAAAAAAGTTTTTCCAAACACTGTACTAATGCTCTGTGAGTGCAGTTTTTGTATTCTCTCTTTACGTTTCTGAAATAGAGATCAAAATAATTCCACAAAGGTGTATATTAAATACTTACGCTCAAAACCACTGGAAAATCAGATGATGGTAAAGAATATAAAGATGAGTTTAAGAGAATATATATTTAAAAAAAAATACCTTGCCATTTACTCTCCAATAACTCAAGCTTGAATTGTGCTACATTAAAATTATGAGTTATTGGTCAAATTTAAGTCTCTGTAAGGAAGATGTTTCTGGTCTTTTCTCTGCATCGGCATTTACAGAGAACTGGAACTTTGCTGCAAGGTTTGTGGAACTGGCTTTCTTCTCCTTTGAGGTCATCTTTCGTAACAGATATCACAGATCTAAAAAAAAGGGCAGACTCTTCTCTGTCCTTCCCGTATTTTTTTTCTACAAGAGTTAAACACGATGTTCCCATCTCTTCTCAGTATTTCAGGAAAATAATCCCAATGACTGCAGCAAGCAAATAATGGCCAGCTCAGCTGAGCATCTCACTGGCCTTCAGTGTGACTTCACTCACTACCTTTGTTCACCACCATCACTCTTGAGGGAGCCTGTTCCCTCCCACAGAATCCCAACAAACAACCCTCCCTGTAGCTGACGGCCACACTAAAATGCACTCAACCTTGTGCAAAGCCCAGGAGGGTTCAGTTCTGGAGAGAAGTTGATGCCAACCCCTGGGAAGACATCCCCAGGATTGGCTGCTGCAGGATCATCCATAGAATTATGGAATTGCCTGGGTTGGAAGGGACCTTTCAGATCATGGAGTCCAACCATCAACCCAACGCTGACACAAACCATCACTAAACCATATCTCTGAGCACCACGTCTGCCCAGCTCTTGAATCCCTCCAGGGATGGTGACTCAACCTCTGAAATGTTGCATTCACGACAACGTGGCTCTGTACCTCTGCCACACATGTAATTAGTGTAATTAACTCACCTCCAGCGACCACTGCTCCCTCCTCACCTCCCCTGGACTAGCAGCATTCTGATTTAACAGCCAGTTTCCCTGTCTCTCATCCAGGATGTCTCCAAGACAAGGAGAATTCAGTGGGCTTCCCTTTTCCCAGCTCCTCGGAGCCCTGCAGGTTCTCAGAGCAGAGCTGGCCCCCTTCCAGATGGCTTTTTTTGTGTTCCTCTCCTTCAAAACACAATAAGCTCTAGTGCCTTCCATTAAACACTGGAGAAGTAAATCTTTGCCCACTGGTAAAAAGCAAGATTATTATTTGACTGTTTCAAGACTCATCAGCTCTCATTCTCTGGTTCCCATGGAAACTGTCCCCGGTGAAGTTTGAGAGGGGCGATGTGCACTGCAGAAATGCCGATAATAATGGAGAGAATTAAGTTTCTGCAGGGGGAAAAAATCTTAAGTCATTTTCAAATTTTGTCCAGGCCTTGGATGGCAAATCATCTGCTAGTTTCATTTTTGCCAAATGAAAAAGCAGAAACGAGTATTTGGCCGTGTTCATTTTTAGGTCATGAAATTTTTAGGGAAAAAGGGTACTGGAATGAGGAAGTGTATTGTCTCTGAACAGAGACCAATGTAAACAGCACAAAATAAAGGGTACACTAGTAGGCTGAAATTAGCCCAGCAATTAGCAATGCTTTCTGACAGATTTTATATCTGAATTTACAGATAAAATTCTGCCAGCAGAGGCACAGCTACAATCTCCCTTGAAACAGCGAGACTGGTTCACTGAGCCTGGGCTATAAATCACTGCGAGGGAGGGAGAAGCAATACATTACAGTGGGACCTGACCCAGCAGCCACAACAGGAAAATACACAGGTATTTTTTTCAGTTAAAAAGTTAAAAAAAAAGTCAGTTAAAAAAAAAAAGTCCTCACTTAAATACAAAATTTTGCAAAACGTATGAGCGCTTTCAAATTCTGATCTTTAATGAATGAAAAGCAGTAGGTTCAATAATGACAGTACTTCATAAAAAAAAAAATCCCATGCTTAAATTAAATCTAATTATCTTCAGTAGAAAGAAGTTACGAAGATTTAAAACAAGCTGGATGATTGAAAGAAGTGGTTATAATGATGAGTGATATTACAGAGATGTGATTATCAGGTAAAGTATTACAGAAATTATGATCAGTAACTATTTTTTTAATATATATTTTTTTTACAGATTTGGAAAGAGACTAGGCAAAGAGACAGGAAAAAGAGCAAGAGCACTGACAGGGGGCCCTACTCAGTTAAGGCTACATTCAGGAGAGAACTGAAACACCTACATAATTGTACAGCAATTCCAAACCCATAAGCCAGGCAGCTGTGTGTGCCTGCTCCAAGGGGTACCTCCCACTTAAACCTCAAAGTTTTCTAAAAATTGTGCTTCTGTGCGAGCAGAAAATGAAGTCTCTTGGCAGCTGTGACACTTCTCTGATCTATCTGATTGCTCTGGCCCCCGAGAAGCAGGGGGTGTCCTCAGAGGGTACCCATCCTGCAGCAGGGGACCGGGGCACCCCCCGAAATGAAGGACTGAACGTGGTGTTGTGAAATGCAGCCAGAGAGGAAAACATTTTTGCAAGGGTTAATTTTCCCCCTGCATCCTGCTGGTTGGAGCACTCACTGGAAGAAGCAGGAGGCACCTGGGTTAAAAGTCTCTTCAGCAAAAAGGAGGTTCCTCTCCTGCCTCCTCCCTGTCTACTGCCCCAAAAATGTGTGTAAATACCAGGGAGAGCAGGGGGCAGGGACCAGCGTGTCCACCCCTGAGCAGGGAGGGCTGCTCCCCGAATGACAGAAATACAGACTGCACCCCTTTGATTAGTTTTGGGGTTGCCTTTAAAAATGCATGAACCAGTCTGGAAGCTGAGTCCAGAAGTGTGCCCTCCCTGCTGGGAAAGGTCCCAGGTCCCCGGACAGCCTCCTCCCACAGCCTCCAGCCTCCCCCCACAGCCTCCCCAGCTCCAGCCCCTCCAGCTGGGTACCCCCCCAGGACCTGGGAGATGTGACCTCGACGTGCCCAAGCGAGCAGCAAGAACCTCTCAGCTTAATTCTTCATCTGACTCACATATAAGGCATGCGGGGAAGAGGGTTTGTTTGTTGGGGGTTTTTTTTGGTTTTTTGTTTTTTTTTTTAAAAAATAAAAGACATAGGATGATAAGAGCATGG
>JAOQGM010000012.1:23902231-23917998 GCA_027564225.1 Gallinago stenura | reverse complement strand
ATTAGGGTTTGTTTGTTGGGGTTTTTTTTTGGTTTTTTTGTTTTTTGTTTTTTTTTTTAAATAAAAGACATAGGAGGATAAGAGCATGGCCCCACGTGCTGGCAGGAGAGGCTGTGTGCCAAGGGAAGGAGGTTCCCATTGCCCACGGGGAGCTGTAGGAGGAGGCAGGATTTCAGAGACATCCCCCTTCTCCTTAACTGGCAGAGAGCACCGACTCTGCATCCTTCCCACGCTCTGCAGCCATCACCCCAAGGCTTCACCAGAGGCAATCAGAGTGCCAGACACCTCAACACTACACACAAGAGCCCATTTTCCATTCCTCCACTCCATTACCTCTAGCCTTCAGCCCCTACAGACCACTGCCTTCCATTAAAAAGCAGGTAGAAAATAAGCTTTCTGTTCCAGAGGGGTGGCAAGGACACGGAGATGCTCAGACACTGCAGTAATGAGGGTCACAGCACGGGATAAACCTCACCCAGAGAAGATCCCGGTCTGAAACCTTACCTGTGTGGACAACAAACCCAACCGAGAACAGAGGAACATGGAGTGATACCAAAGGATTAGAATATTGAGCTGGTTAAAAAAGACTGACCAACCCACGTTGCGGGAAGGAAATACCCCCACAGGCCACACCAACATCACAAGCTTTCTGCACCAAAGCAAAAAGCAGCAAAACCACCCTCAAAATTCTCTGCTGCCTACAGAAGGGAAGATGGTAACAGCCTGGGCCAGGACTCATCCCTCCCCAGGAGCACAGCACAAGCGAGGAAGGGGAAATCATAAGGAACTGGCACAACCCAAACAAGATATAATTTTTTTATCCCTGGGTTGGGGAGGGGAAGAAGTAGATGAACGACTGCAGAAGTGACAAGCGTTGGCAGAAAGCAGAGTGGGGCTGAGATGGTGACCCTGCTGCTGGGGCTGCCTGGAGAAAGATGTTTCTGCCTCAATGAAAGCTGAGATTTCAAAACCTGGCTTCAAGCCAACCCAAGATGGAATTTTCCACGCTAATGGTTTCCAAACATGACTTCTGGAAAATAAGGAAGATGCTTGATTTTACATTGAGTAATGATTCTGTAATACAAAAGCAGCATTTGTTATAGAAACTCGGAATTTAGACTTTAGCTTTAGAATATTCTATTTTTGTCAAAGGAACTTCAGTAAAATCTACGTGTTTTGATAAACCTTCAAAAACAACTGCCACCTTTCATGAAATGGTCTGTGCAGTCTCTGTCCTTACCTACTCACAAGTAGCATCCTTGATAAAAACAAAACCACAAAAAAAAAGCAGGAACTGGACACAAAGATCAAATCAGAAAATAAGTACTAACCAAGAAAAAAGATGGATTTTTGAAGACCCGAGAATGAACGTGGTACGAAGAGGCTCCACTGACAGGGTGTACCTGTCCAGAGTGAGACAGGATTTCAAAATGGTAATGACTGCCACCCAAAATACACCGACGGGGACAAGACTAAGGGACTGGGCGTCGAAAGCCTTAATAATTCCGTAAGACAAGAGTAAATATACTACACTTCATCCAATTAAATAACTCCTTTCCTATGCTTTTGCTGAACTGTCTCTGTCACTGTGCCACAGGAGCATCGTTCCGGCACAGATTGATGGGGGAGCCTCACTCCTGGAGGTAACAAGTCTCAGACTGAATCCCAGAGATAGTAGATCCTCCCCTTCCTTCAGGCAGAGAAATACATTTGGGAAGGTGCCCGTTTTTTAACTGACTCACATAAATTCTGCTTTATATGTAGAAAAATACGGAAAAAGGGGATAGATGGATAAAAATAAGCCTGTCAGTCTGGGAGAACCCAGAATTTTCTAACAGTCACCACTGCAAACTGTGAAGAGCTGCAGAGCCGATCCGCAGAGGCCCCGCTTTGGAAGCCTAAGGTTGCCATCTTTTGGAATTGCCTGTGAAGTGTGTGGCTCCCACCCGCTGCCATTTCACGGGGCCAGGGAACAGCAGCAGTTTAGGGAAGGAAATTTTGGATAAGACAAATTGCGTGTAATGCTAAAAAAATCTTTAACTCAAAGTGTTTTTATCAGTAGTAGCATCTGACTTCAGAAGAAATTTCCATGCTTTTCATCGGTACTGACATCACCTAAGGAAGACCAGTCAGTGTGGAGGACCCCAAATCAGCCCGTGCCTCATGTGGAAGTGCCACATCCCTGCTTTTTGAAGGGAGCATATGGAAAGGCTTCCCATTTAAACCTCCACCTTGTCCCCATGCTCCTTGAGAGTCTCCTCCTCCTCATCCTGGAGGCAGGCTTCAGTGCTCCCTTGGGACATCCCCATCTCCCTCCTGGTATACCTGGAGTTCCTGGATACTGGGGTAAAAGCAAACAGTAGTAAAACCACTGTTGGTGTAAGTTTAAGAAAGCACATTATCTATCACATTTATTTAGATACGTGTTCAAGAAGGTTTCCATCATGGAAGGCATTAATTTCACTTAGTTTTAGCCAGTTAACTGCCAGAGCCCTGAGGGACAGAGAGATCAGCGTGAGCAGCAAGGCATCCATCTCACTCCTCTCAAAGGACTCCCCTCAGCCCGGTACGATCCGCCTCTCTCTTCACTTATGAGAAATGGAGCACAGAGATATGAAATTTAACCAGCTGAGATTATGCAAAAAGACAACCTTTTGACTAGACATGAATCTACATCCTCACCAGTAAGCACCTGGCTTTGAAAATTTATATTTAGATGGCCTGGACAAAATCCCATCTTTTCTTTTTCCCCAAAGAATGTCAGGGAGAAATAGAAGATCTCTTAAAACACATCATTCCCACGATTCAGCTACAAGATTCTGCTTCACTCCTTGCAGCCTTTCTTCAGAGAAGCCAAGAGGAGGTTCCATCGTGCAGCTACTTCTCGTGCACTCACCAGATTTGTGTGGAAACAACCCTTTTTCTCATCCCAGCCTGTAAAGCAGCTACAAAACACAAAAAGCCACTCAGCTGAGCTGTTTGAGTCCCAGCCACACATGCTTAAGATCTGGCTTAGGCGTTCCTGACAGACACTGCAATGCTTTGTAACTCGGACAGTACTGGGGTGCCATCAAAAACCCAAAATTCTGTCGAGGAAACCGGCAGTATGGCTAGAGTAAGCCCGATGGTTCTGATCATTAAGTGCTCCTGTAAATGGCATTCACTGTTCTAACAGTTATGTTTGAGTGAGGAAAGGACCTCCTAGAAGTGATAATGGGTGACTGTCATGGTACAGAAAATACTCAGCTCCAACAGTCTGTTATTAAGCACTTACACAGTCACGCAGCTAATGCCCTGCCTTTCCAATAGAACTTAACTTACCCAATGACAGTGAGAAAAACGAGGGTTTTTTTCCCCAACAAGCTGAGCAGGGCTGTGCAGTGCTCTACACAATTTGCAGCTACTACTGAGAAAAAGAGATTGAGAGAGAGAGAACTTTTTGTCTCTTTGTTGTGAAACTCAGTCACGCGGAAAGAGAACAAGTGTTTACTATTCTTTCAGAAAAAAGAAGCATCTGTGATGATTGCCAAGAAGGACCCTTGCTCACTTAATGATGTGCAAAATCTTGGTCAAGGCTGGAAATATTTTAAGTTGTACTGGAGTTTCAGTAGGAGCAGTGCAAAACCTCCTTTGTGGAAATACAGCAGCCATCTCCAGGGCGACCCAAAGGAGACAGAATTAATTTTGGAGCTTGCTATGCTGTGGAAGTTTATAATAATGTAACTGTCCCATTACAAAGATTAGACCTTTGATTTTGATTGATTAGACCTTCATTACTTTTTGAATGGGTGGAAGACAGGGAAAGGGGGAGGCAGGATTGAGGTTCAGTTTCAGCACCCTTTAATTCGTATCTATGTATGATCTTTACTCACTAAACAGTCTTAGTGATTCTAACATTTAACTAGTTACAAAAGAGTATAATTGCTCATAAATAAATGTAGAGGGGAAAGAATCCTACAAACAGGCTTTCAAACATCAATATCAATTCAAGATTTAGTGGCATCTTAAAATCAAAGGACAGCTTTGCAGGCAGCACACTGCTCAAAATCACTGTAAAGAATCTCACTTTGGTACATAATTTACATTGTTCTTGATATGAACTCAAAGATGAAGCTTTGTTTAAAGACAGAGTTCAAGTTACAAACATTAAAAAGGAGGTGGTGATACAAAGTCTTTCATCTCTGGCAAAAATACTAAATATTCTTATGAAAAATGGCTAGTTGAACTCAAAGTAGGCAGTTGAAGTAAACCCAAACATAACGTCCTTGGGTTTGTTTCTTTAGTAATTACAGAAGACTCTGAATCTCTTGTAGAGAGAGAATCCACTGTATTAAAATCCCAGTTTTTAAAGTTTTCAGAGAAATCTCAGCCACGCTGCGGCAGTCACACCACCACCACTTGAAGTCAGGTGTCACTACTGCTGAGTGCTAATTTGAACATGAACATGAACAATTGGAACAGGCAGGGCCCGTCTTGTCACCCCGACACACACTTGCTCTACCTTCTGCTTGCTCAAAAGCTATGCACTTGGCCTATACAGGCCAAACACTTTATTAGAGAATTATTAAAGGTTATTTGTGCCCAGCTCCAAAGTGCAAACAAGAGAGAAAGGCGCAGAGATGCCAACTGAGAGCCATCATTTGCTGTGTCACATCTCCTTAAATATCAGGATCCTCAGTCTAACAATTCCAATGGGAATATTCAGCTCTGTTCAACTCCACTTACCTCCTGACTATGTTTATAATCTCACAGCAGTCCTCCTCATTCAAAAACACTTTTCTGTGCTTTTACAGCTCCAGCATCCTCCTGTTTGTCAGAACAAAACATCTATCATTTCGTCGTTGTTCTTTTCTCCCACCACTCTGAGTATTTTGCCAAGTCCTGTGGACTCCCCCTTTGCAGTATGTCCTTGGAAAATAAGCAAGTCCTTTCTCTCCCTCCCTGTGGTTGGAACCTTTGAGCTCTGATGGTCTTTCTTCGGGAGTTTCTGAGCTACTCTCACAGCTACTATAAACTCCTGCCACAAAAGCACTCCCTCTTTCAAACCATGAATCACCTCAAGAGCCTCCTCTATATTAGCAAGCAAATATTTCCAGTTTTGCTTATCCTATTCTTTCTGGTATTTCTGATTTTTGTTTTGATGCTATCTTCAATTGTATTGGCACTGCCAGCACAGGTAATGAGAGTCACCTCCTAGCCCCTGCAGCAAACTGCCACCAGCTCCTTTCCACAACTATACTTTTTTCCACTACCATACATAGCATTATTCTACATACGTCCTCCTGGGAATATATTTTTTTTCCCAAGAAAAGTTGGGTTTGAGTATTCCTGAAACAAACACCACAAACTTCTGCACACAGCTTTCTACACAGCCTGTGCGACAGGCTCACATTAGAACTTCACAGGGAATTAAATACTGTAATTTCTAGCTTAATGCAGCTGATCTGCTACATAAAGGTCCTCCTACACAGCAAGCTCTCTCACGCAGAGATTTTGTCTTTGTTCTGACACTTTACTGAGAACATATATGTCTTTAGTTTGTATAGTACAGGACATTTATTCCTTGTAAAAGCAAAATAACTCCCTGCCTTTCCCTTCCTTCCAAAAATACAAACTATCCTCCCTCTCTCCCCCTCGAAAAAAAATTAATCAACAAACCTCTAATTAAACTAAAGGACTTGAATCATTAGCTTGCCTGGCGGCAATAATTTTACAACTCAGGGGATGGTACATGCTTAAAATGGAATGTTACTTTTACATGGAAAACGTTCAAATTTGTTCTTCGGATAATTTGATGTGGTCTTGCCTTTATAAAGTTGTATATTCACAATAAAATATATTCTTGTACTTCTAACCAAGCTTATGAAGCTACTTGTGCCTTACTGAAAAAACACACCAAAAATCTTCTGCCAATGACACTGCCCCGAAACTCCCAGGATTGGGAAGGCTGGCAACGATGCAATGACTTTAAAAACCAAGGAGGGCAGTGCCCTATGGCAACATAAATAATAAAAAAATGTTCAGTGTACAAAGCCACTTATTTGTGAGTGGATTGGGGTTTGAAATACTTCAGTTCTACTCTGTCTGGGCCCTTACAACGTGGTGCAACTTCATAGGAGTGAGCCCATTGAACATCTCTGGCCCCCCACACACGCTGTGGGGGCTCTTCTCCAGGGGTTCTAACAGACACGGTTATTACAACCACAGGCAGCAAAACCCTGGGCTTTGCAGAAGTGACTGATCCACTTCACAGTCTCTGCTCTCTTTACACTTATTTTTCGGATTCCGTTTACTAACTTGTAAAACACAACTGAAAGAAACAAGTTTTGCAATCACTGCTTTCCTTGAGTTCCAGAATATCCCACTGGTTGTGTAGAGCTCACTATTTTATTCACAAAGTTATTATCTGTCTGCTGGCTAAATCCTTTTAGCCTAAAGATAAACAGGAGTCTCACCTTCAGGACTGTAAAGAAACACTTTTGCTTTGGCACATACAAGGTGCCCGAGACTTTTCTTCACTTTCTTCACTTCACTTTAGGCCTAAAAAACCAGAGCGACATGAGTGTTCACAAGAATATACAGAAAGGGAATGTATGACAGAGAGGATGAAAAATACAAATGAGTGGGGTTAACCCTCAAAACCAGGGCAGGAACCCTTCCCACCACCATTCTGGACACACAGCTCCCTCCCCTGGAAACCACACTACATTATCTTAAAAGAGTGCCCCTGCCCAAAAAACAGTTGTCCTGTGCATAGTTACCCATAATTAAAAATTGGAATATTACTTTGAACCATTCTGTACTAAAGTTTTATGCAAAAATTAAGGTTGTGTTTTAAATATTTGAAGAGAAGCAACTGAATGATTTAAAGGCAAACGTTCTAATCAGATGGGAGAAAAAGAAAAGCATGTGCTAAACAAAGATTTTAAAAAATTTCAAAATAATTCAGAGTTGCTGTAGGAAACTGAGGTCTTACTCTACAGTTAAAACATGCAAGATATTCAGAATGTCAGCAAAACAACTTATAACATTAAACCAAGCAGCTTTGTGTGTTTGGCACACAATTTGTTCTGCGGGAGAAAATAACACAGATCAAGATTTTCATTGTGCAGAACACTTCAGAATAATGAGGCTCAACCTCATGCAAAATCCAGATTCCTTAACAATGCAAAAACTATGGAAATGACACATCACTACCACAATTTGACTAAAAAATCTCTAATAATGCTCTGCTTAAATTCAGTCTCTTGCAAATTACTTCAGATCAAAAGACAGCTAGGGTCTATTAGGAAACAATATAAAAATGCTTAAAAGAATTCTTATAAAAACCTGAAGAATCCATTATAGATCTCATTTGGAACTACTAGGTGACAACAGGACTGTCAGGTACTAATGATGTTTAGTGGTCTGACTTATTAGCCTGACGTTGTAAGGCTAATAAGCTGCCAATACACAGCTCTTTGCATTAAAAAATCTAGAAAGATGATATGAAGGCAAAAACAGTGGGATGCCAGGAAGCTGTAGCTTATTTCTATGTGAAAATTATAGGAACAAACTTAGAAGAGTCAGAAAATATCTTCCTTCACCTGTTGCAGAAGAAGCTGAAAAGATTAATTTTGAGTCCTACAGTCCTGATTATTGAACTCTGTGACATGCTCTTTATTTTTTTAGTCTTTCTTTACAGCTTAAACAGCCCCATTTGACCTGGCTCTTTCCACAAAAGGTAATACCTCACACAAACATGCTGGAGAGCACATGATACTTATTTAAAAGAAAATATAGAAGTATTTCACTGTTCTGCCAAGCAAAGCTTGCTCTGCAATAGAAAGAAAACTTGCTCTTTGTTCTGTGAAAACCTTGGCCCTTCTTCCTAGCATTATTTTCAAATTTCATGCCTTCAAGCTGAAAACACTCCATTTTTCATCAAACCATTTTCTTAAATCCGCACATAACACCCATATCCAACACAAGCTTTTGCTCTGCTCCTTTGAGGTGTTTCTGCAACTCCCACACTCTTGGCCAGAACTGACTCCAGGTACGAATGCAACACCCTCCTTTATTCATCACCTGGGATGTTCAATTAACTTACTTTTTTCAAAGTTGTTGCCTTAAGCTCCGGGTGTTGACTACCCCTCTGTGAGGAACTACACCTTGTTCAGTGTTGGCCCCTGTTCCCATCTCTTTGGGCTGAGAATTCACGAGGCAGGATCTGTGTGTTGAATAACCTGGCCAAACCAGTGCTGACATCCCGAGTTTGGTTCCTGCTAAGTGTGTTCCATCCCCCAGTTCATCCACTGGCTCCACCTTGAGATGGAAGCTTCTCCAAAGCACCACTGATTTATTGCACCAAACCACACAGGATTTAAGTTCAGGGACATACAGTCTTACCCGCGTATGACAATGCACGTGGAACCTCTAAATAGAATGTGCAACATTCAGTCTGGGTGAGTTAAGTTACATTTGATACAAACCCTGGTCTCAGCCCTTTCCAGTAAATTTTGTAATATTCAGTCAAGGGAGATGGAATGGGCATTAATGCACAGGAAAAAAAATAATTAAAAATCTCATTGCCAGAGGTGAAGATTTACTCACCCAGCTTGCATTTGCCAGTGTGTGCTCATCTAGCCCACTGTTGTCTCTAAGAATTCCTTTGGAGCCACTTCTGTGCATCCAGAGAGTGTATCATCACATAGATACATTCCAGGGCCCATGCTCTACTAAAAAGAACCAAAAAAAAGTTAATTCAAAGTATAAATATTCTCTTATTTCCACAAGCAGGACCTCTGAAATACAGAGGACCTTACTTAGTTGCATCACCCACAGCAGGTGTGTAGCTTTGGGCAGCCACAGGTTAACAGAATTTAGAAGTTCTCATTTTTCAGCCATTAACTCTGATAATTGTATTTCGCAGATGCTTTTGAACAGACACCCACTCTTACCTTCCCAGGTGGGGGAGGTTTGCTTTGATGTGGAGTACAAAAAAATAAAGGCTGAAACGAGGAATTTTTGTAGATAACTTAAGAACTGATGAGCAATGAAGACACAAAAATTAGTTCAGAATTTTTACCTAATTTAGGCATCAGACTAACTTCTCTATGCAGAATTTACAGGAAGTTAAGCCAAATTAAAACCTAGAGATTTAGGAATGGCAGAGCTCACAGAAAGATGAGGAAAATATTAATTTAGTGATACTCATATTGGGCTAAGCCTACTTATCTGAGTACTGCAGTCATTTTAAGAGATTCAGATAATGGTTCTGCTATGATTTTTTCACCTGTGATAAATCAGTAGATATACAGTATTTATTCTCTGCACCATCCGACAAGATGCAGCCTTTCCCAATGCAGAGCAAGGAGAGAAAAATCAAACTTACCACTGCCTAGCCATTTTTCTGTTTTTCTAGAGTATCAGTTAAAAACACAGATAGAAATAGTAATTCTTTGAACCAACTGTTCCCTAAAAGCTTTGACCGCAGGAAAAATTGTGTGGGGGAAATCACAGTCAATACATTTTTCTTTTAAACTAAAGTAGGAGCCATCAGTGAGCAGTATGGTGTGAGAAATGGAAGCCTCTCCGAAAAGCAAAGCGCACCTCGAGATTGCCTGGCTCGCTGCTGCCCAACACGGGGAGAGAGGGGGGAAGAAGAGGGGCCATTTGTACACATAAAGAGCGTGGAAATTCTCCTGAAAGGTTGGCAGGAACCAGTATTTCAGGTGCTCGAACTCACGCTGCACTTCTACTTTCTTCCAGGCTCTTTTTTTAAAATTATTTGTTCTTGTTTACCACTTCCATATTTGGGCATATGTAGCCCTCTTGCTCTGAACATGTGGTATTTTCCAAAATACATGCCAAATTCTAGAGAAAACTACTACAGTACGTAATTCAATCTTTTGAGCTTCTCTTAACCATTTAAAATTCCAGGAAAAGGGGGCTAAATCAGCTAAAAACACAGCTCATGAAAATCGATTTCTGTTCCACTCTGTAAGTTAATTTTGAATAATGTGCGTTGTTTCAATAATCATCAGTTGGATGCATTTCACATAATATTACAATTCTTCAAAACCTACGTTTTTAAGATATTTTTTTTTTGTTGCATATAGTGTCCTGTAGCACCGCTGCACACAAAACTTGTAAACACTGCATAAAAACTAGTAGTACACTGCAGACACAAATTACCACATTAATGTGCCAAAAGGCTTCCAGCAAACATCAGGAAGGCAGAAGTAGAAAAGAAATAAGAATTCTCGGAATGCGATGAAAAGTGGTGTTATGATCTCAGGACTCGCAAACTGGAACACAAATTGTAGTTGTTCTTTTTATATGTTACATAATAAATTGCTATGTGAGTTGCTAACCTTACTAAAAGCTATATATGATACACAAATATTTTCCCCACAAGAGGCAAATGGATCAGCCTCTGTTCCTTCTGCATGAAGCTAGCGACAGAAGGTGTCTGAAGAACAAAAGAAATCTTTGGACCATGGCTCCAAAATGCACATTGTCACTATTGCATCCCTAAAAAATGAGGGGGTTTACGCTCCAGAATTAAAAAAGTTTTAGCTAAAAACTCTTGCAGTGTTAGAGGACAGCTCTTCCACTTGCCAAAGCAAATGCACTATCTACAGAATACTGAACAATTTCTGTAAAAATGTCTTATCACTGCATCCCTTTCCATTAATTTCTGTTACAGGCTGTTAAATTACAGTAAAGGAGAAAGAAATACTGCACCTGTACGGCTTTGTGTGCTCCTGTAAGGGAATGAACAAAAAAATCCCATAGCACTTCAGAGTGGCAGAAGGTCTACTCAAAATTATAACGTGCTGGAGAACAGAGAGTACTTCCAGGCAGAGGTAAATGAAGGAGTGTGATTTCTGCTCTGAAATATATATATAGTCAAATTAAAAATGTAAATATATTCTGAAAGAAATACTTTCTTTCAGTGGAAAGAGAATAAAGGATCCTTTACCTGGAATAATAAGCTGGCTGACTAAATCAGGGTGTTTTGCACCTTAATGTCGGGCAGAAGTTCTATACTGAAGGATCTCTTACTGTGTAAAGTTCCCTTTCATGAGATGGATTCCTGGACATTTAGAGACTGAAGTCAGACAGGGTAAAGCCTTCTACGGTTGTCTTTTCCCCCCCTGCTTATAAAGAGTTCAACAGGGTCACTACAATTTGAGTAAGCCGGGTTATATGTCTTCCTTCCAAACCTCAAAAGCACACAATTATTATTATTTTTTGCAAATGCATTTGGCTCTCAAGAATGGAAGTGCTTATGAAATTTCATGAGGAATCAAAATTCTGTATGCAGAACAAAGGAGGGAAGGTCATTTTCATGGATAATGGAAGACTTACTGCAATTTGCAAATATCAAACATGACAATGTCTTCCTCCAGAGGGAGAAAATAAAAGTAGAAACAGATCTATTTGTTGAGCTGAGGATTTAGTTGTGGAAGGCAAAAAAATATCTTCAATGGCATTCTATGCATTCCAAGCAAATATTTCACAGTAACTCTCCATCCAAGCCTTGTCCCTATTTAAATGTATTTCTGTACCAGTCTATATAGCAAAACAAAAGTATTTGTCAAAAAATCTACCCTCCCATGCATAACTCCTCTAAGATTCTGCAAGTTTAAACAATGAGCTAATCAGACCTACCAAATAATCCATAAAAGCAGGCATGGCTCTGGATGGGGTTCTGTATGTAGTTCTACTACAGGGGCTACTCTGATATATACCATATAGAAAGCTGACAGAGTGTAGCTCCCTAAAATAAAAAGCTGTATTTTCATAGTGCTGTGTCTTAAGTGCTTTCGTATAATATATACACACACCTACCCACAAAATACATCCCCATTGCCAAGAACTGAATTTGACAATATTCTTCCTTCCTGCAGCCGAGCAAACACTGTCACAGCTTTTGGGCTACACCACAGACGTGAAATGGCAGTCAAAAATCAGTAATGACTCCTGACAGCATAATGAAGGCAGTGTGAAGTGAGGCAACGTGGAATGACCAGACCAGAGTCAGGAAATTGGGTGCAACCTTTAATGGAGGCCACAAAGCTCATTCAAGGGGAGCGACATCTCCACACAGAGGGGAGCCTGGGGCTGGCACCCCTGACCACCCACCCCCCTCCAGGCACCCTGTTTAGTCCTCCACCGCTTTGGATTTCCATGTAGAACAGGGATATAGACTTAAAAAGGGGCAAGACGTTCAGAAAACTGAGGATGCAAGGGGTTTGGCTGAACGTCCTCCAAGGGCACGCCACGGCTGGGTGCACCAGGTAAACCTGAGGTGTCCTGCCTTCATGGGGGTGCCGGGGCCCCTCAAGGGAAGAGGCAAGGTGCCCCCACAGGCAAGGTGCCACAACCGCCGCGCTCCCTTCCCCTCCCGGCCCTACAGCGGCTGGCTACCCCACCACCTCCTTCCCGCCACCGTCCGCCCGAGGGGAGAGCGGCCGGGCCCTGCCCGCCTCTCCCCTGAGACAGCGACGAGCCCCGGCAGGGCGGGCACCCGACCCGAGGGGCCCACAAACCGCCTCTCAGGGGAAAACGGGTCCTCCGGACTCCGCTCCCCTAGAACCCCGTACCGGGCGGCGGAACCCCCCGAGCCGCCTTCTCCCAACATGGCGGCGGCGGGCGGCTCCTCCCGGCATGCCCCGCGGGGCCGCCGCGCTGCCTGGCGACCGCCGCCGGGGCGGGGCGAGGCGGGGAGGATGCTGCGGGGCGAGGCGGTGGCGGGGCTGGGTGCGGAGGATGCGGCGGCGGTGGAGGCAGGAGCAGCAGCAGCCGGCGGAGGAGCGGGCAGCCATGTGGTGCTGCGCGGCGGGGCCCTGGCCGCACGGCGGGGGAGCCCTCACCACCCTCCTGCTGACAGGTCGGTCGCGGCGGCGTTTCGCTGCGGGCCTCGCCTGCGGTGCCCTCCCTCCCCCTCCTCGCGTTTCCTACGGGCTTCGTGTCCCCCTTTCCTTCCGTTCCCTGTCGGTGCGGGGTGTGAGCTGCCGCGGCATCTCCTCCGCTGCCCGGCGCGGCGGCGGACACCCCGCTGGCGGCCCGCCCGCCCCTCGCCGCGGGGAGGACCCCCGGCCTCGGGGGCAGCGCTGGGGGGCTGTGGCGGACGGAGGCGGGTCGGGCCGGGGGACGAGGCCTCGCGGTGCGGGAGCGGGTTTGGCGGCAGGGCCGGGAGTGGAGGCCTGGCTGAGGGCCGCGGGATGGCGGGGGCGGCTCCGCTCCCCGGGACAGGGCCGGGCCGGGCGGTGGCCGCTGCTCCCCTGCCCAGGCCTGAGAGGGCTCTGCCTGTCCCGGGGGGGCAGGGCTGTTGTGAGCACAGGGGGGGTTCTTATACCCTTATCCCACCCCACCCCCGCAAAATTATTTCCCAGTTTGACCATTTAATCCAGCTGTGTGAGAATGAAGACTTTCAGACTGCACAAAAGGCGTTAATCCTGCTCCTTAACGCCCGTTCCCAGGAGCTGTCACACAGCAAGGCGGGTTTCGCACCCCCAGGGCTCTGCCCGGTGAAACACTTCCAAGGGGCAACCCCTCAGAGCAGCCCAGCCACCGGAGTGCCTCTGAGAGGCTGCTGCTGCTGGCCCAGGAGCAAGTTAACAGCAAGAAATCTTTCGGTTAATTTCTTTAGGTTATGTTGTGGCCTCTGGGGTCGGTGGTGTGTCATCTGAAATCTACCAATCTGCTCAATTTCTTCTTGAAGACCATTTAGGTACACTTCTAGTGCTTCTTTAAGTAGATGGCCACGCTTGCCATGGGATGGTGACAGCAGAAGGGACACCAGGCGTTGAACACGCAGTTAGCTCAGGAGTGTTAAGTTGCTCAGCGTGAGGGTAATACTTTGCATTTGTCAGATGTAAGACACTGCTTTCTCCATATGTGGAAATATATCTTCCTGCCTGCTCTGCCTCCCTCTCCCAAGGCCAGCTGTGGGATAGCGACCAAGAAAGAACAGGACAGTTAGGATAAGCTTTTGGAATCGACTAGGATAGTAAGTTTAAAAGAGTTCAACTGAAATGAGCTTCTAAAAGCTGAGTTTTGAGCTTGATCCACAGGTCCCTTCCACCCTGCATGGTAAGGGAAGAGGTCTTAAGGTTTTTCTTTTAAAGACTTAGGCTTTTTGCACTTCTTAAAGGTGTATGAAACGTACTTAAAGGCGTTTTGGAGGAGGCTGGCTGCTGTCAGAAGTCCAGGCTGTCCCCCTCCCACTCCTCCCTAGCTTCCCTGTGGCAAAACATTATCTCAAAATCTAGGCATTTCAAAAGATTTAAGAGTTTAAAGGGTGTACGAGTGATTTTGGAAGTCCAACATGTGCTCCTAGGGGGCTAATATGGCACTCGGATTGAAGGTACTGCCTCTCAAACACTAGCTGATCATTTTCTCCACTGCTAGAAGTGAGACGTTGTGACAAGTGACATTTAGGGTTAAGCATGTCTAATACAAACTTTATAGTTGTTCTTTGACTCTGGCTTCACCGCAACAGATTTGATAGAAGTTTACTAGATTAAACCAATAAAGGTGGTTGGCAGAGCAATAAAATTGGTGCGTATTCTGCTTCTGCAGAGAAAGTGGTTATCAAAATGTGTGAATGGCTGTGGCCGGTTTATGGTTGTTGCCCACCTGACTGCTCTCAGGCTCTGCCTGTGAAGATGATGCCCATCAAGTCTTTGTACTAATCTGACCCAGATCAATAAATACAATCTATTGTCAGTAAGTACTTGCTCGAATAAGTAACTGTGGAAGGGGAAAAGCCAGCCATTCCATTAGTATGCTTTTCATTACACAGGCACGTTATTTATAGATGGTGTGGTTTACATGGAGACGTCGTAGAGGCCCTAAAGTCAGACAATAAGAACTCAGCTTTACAGCAGGAATTTGCCTTCTAGATGTAACTTCTAGTATGTGAAGAGAGGCTTAGTTTTGCTCCTTAATGTCTTTTTTTTTTTTTTTTTAGATTTGGTTAGAAGTTCATTAAAGTACTATAGGAGTTACGGTTGCCAAAGTAAAACTCTTTCTTCTTGGTCCGTTTGCAAACAATCTTTAGAAGAAAGAAGGGATTTCAAACCTAGACAAGAATTTCTATTTTGGTGCTGCCTTTGAGTAGATATCCATAAATTCAAGCACAATCAGTCTACAGTGCTGCCTTTTGGCAGAGCTCTAGGCAAAAGGAGGGCGTTGGTAGTTTTGATGACTTCCTTAGGAATTTGGAAAAAACAGAAGATCCAAGAAACCAGAGGACGCATATATTAGTTTACCTCCCCAGTAGCTGAACTGCTGTTCGAGCAAGTAGTAGCAAGAAGTAGTAGAACCAAGAAGTGCTCTAACCTGAGAAAAGTTTTTATGTGATCAACTTTCTGAAGTGTTCCCAATGCACAACCGGCTGCTACAGATCCAGAGCTGAAGGTCTGGGTTTCAGCATCCACTGACGAGTATTGCTGTGCTGGAATTAGCATGGATGTGTTACAGAGGCTGAAAGCACACATTGTTTTGTTAACAGCAGAGTTATGGGGCTCATTATGTAATACTAGAAAAAATTTCTTTACGAAAACATAGACTGTGCCTAAATGTTGTTGCAATACAACACAAACCACCAAAATGCCTTTAAAGTGTAGATTATTTTTAGTGGCAGTCCAAGCCATGAAGACAGAAAATTAGAAGGAGCAATCTAGTGATCAGACAGAAGTCTCAGTGTCTTGAAATCTGTATCTTTTCTGAATTCCTGCAGTCTTTCAAATCAATTGCCACCTCCGAAATGT
>JAOQGM010000012.1:23885171-23902131 GCA_027564225.1 Gallinago stenura | reverse complement strand
GCTGTGCTGGAATTAGCATGGATGTGTTACAGAGGCTGAAAGCACACATTGTTTTGTTAACAGCAGAGTTATGGGGATCATTATGTAATACTAGAAAAAATTTCTTTACGAAAACATAGACTGTGCCTAAATGTTGTTGCAATGCAACACAAACCACCAAAATGCCTTTAAAATGTAGAGTATTTTTAGTGGCACTCCAAGCCATGAAGACGAAAAATTAGAAGGAGCAATCTAGTGATCAGACAGAAGTCTCAGCGTCTTGAAATCTGTATCTTTTCTGAATTCCTGCAGTCTTTCAAATCAATTGCCACCTCCGAAATTTGGAATATAATTGCAGGGATACTCTGATAATTCATATCAAGAGAGGACAGAAATGGAGGGGGCGTGCTGGAATCACAGCTTTAGAGGGTGACCTGGCCATACCCTTGGTTCCACCATGGCCTTGGTGCTGGCTGCAGGAACAAGCAATGCTTTCTTTGCCTTCACGGAGAAGCTCATTGAACTGGGTTCCCTTGCCAGGCCTGCAGTAGGAGGGAGGACGGTGGTGGGTAAATGTTACTATTAATAACACACAAAGTTTTTGTTCTTACGGCACTTAATTTGCAGCATTCCCCAGAATGTAAGTGCCGAAGTGTCGCAGGGAGACTGACAAAACGCCTTAATTCTGTTATTTTCTCCCGGTGTTACAAGCCCTGGTGGGTGCTGCAGCAGCTGTGGCAGCGTGTGTCACAAGCTGAAGAAGCCTGACATTATTAACAGGGTTTTTTTCCGTGTGAGTACAAGGCTGATCAAATTATTCTAAACAATCTCTTTGATAAAATGCATAGTTTGAATCCCCGCATTCTGTAGCGTAAGGCCTCTCCTGTCATCCTTTAATCATATTCACAGATCTTCCCCGAGCTTTCTTCACGGGGCTGTGCTGCCTGAAGGCTCTGGGTAGGTACCAGGCACGGCGTTGGAACAGTGACAGCATCTGTCTCAGGTGCCAAAACATAATCTCCTCGTTCCTCCTTGATGTTGCTGGTTGCGTGTCGGCCATAACCAGTCTTCTACTGAGACCCTCTCTCCAACCCCTTATTATCTGACGTATGTCCCCATTTTTTATCCCAGCTCAGCATCCCTGAGGTGGGTGGTGTGCCTATGCCGGGCTGGCCTTTCTGCCTGGCCCTGCATTCCTATTTTATTCTGTTGCAGTGCCCATCACTGACCATCTTTTTACCAGCCAGTGCAGGCTGTTCTGTGTTGGTAGCGTGTCATCCCCATTATTTGTCAGTCTGCTAGCCTTTGGTTTTATCTGCAGATTTTCAGTGTACATCATACATCAGTACACATTCAGTACACATCGTGTGTGTATGTATATATATACACACAATATAAATGTACTATGCCAGTGAAAGTAACTTTAGATATGTCTTTCCCTGTATATGAGGTTTTGCCAGTGCAAATATATTAGAGAATGCTCTTCATCTTTATTATCAGTGTAATTCTGTCTGCAGAAGTTTAAGCATTTAGTGTAAATTTAGCTAATTTGGAAAAATGAGTGTCTAAAAGATGACTGTCAGGTTAGTATATGGTGACAGACTCAAATCAACCACCAGGTTCTTAACCTGAGGTCCCTGAACTCTGACTAAAGCCAAAACCAGATTTCAAAAGCATCTGATCCCTTCTGGTACTTGGGTTGTGGGACTCTGTTGATATGACTAATTTTATTTTATTTTTTGCATTTGTTTTATTCTGCAAAGCTTTTTTGTTAAGCTCTGCTGATGGCACTAATGGAACAGTTAACTGGACGACTAAGCGAGCCCACAGTTATGTTATCAGCAGAATAAAGGCTGTTGAGAAGAATGGTGAGTTTAGGTTGTAAGTTTAAGTCCCGCGTTGGTTCAGTCTGCTTTTAATATTACTCCTGCTTTTTCAGTCATGTCCTTCTTTTAGGAATTAACTGCTATTTCAAGGTAAGTGATTTGGAAAATTTTACGTTTCTTCAATCTTTTAAACGTTCACAGACTTGTGTGTCTTTGGGTCTTCCCCAACTTTTCCTGTTCCTGCAGCTTTGCTTGGAATAACAGCTGTGCGTGTACCTAATGGCACACAGGTTCTTACCGCGGTACCGCTGCACTTTGCTTAATACAATAACTCCTCTGTAACATTGAAAAAAAAATTATCTTTCCATATGCGTCTGCAAAAAGACTATTTTACTGTCATTTATGCAGGTACACACAGAATATTTTAGCTAGTGTACACTAGCTGAGAAGGGGCCTGGCACTGAGCGCCCATCCAGGCTGGCCGTCTGGACCAGCCCCAAATCACCTTATTTCTGGGATTGTGCTTCATCTGCTAAAAAATCATGGGAAGAGAACACACTGAAATTCCCAGGAAAAAAAATTTAGGGGGATTTTTTTTTTTTTTTCCTGAAGATCATCAGCATACAGGCTTCAACCAGCATCTTCTGAAATTTCTGGAGCTGGGGTGATCCGAACCTGAGAACCTGACACAATCCTAGCAGAATTTCAGAACTCTGCCCATGTTTAACACCCTCAAGAAGAACAACTGCCACAGTTTCTTTGTATGTTTAAAAAGAGCAAGGCGTGTTTTCCAACCTTCAGTTCCCAGTTAATCTATTTCTTTCCCAGTCTCCAGAACTTCTAACCTTTCTGCACAGATCTATCTTGGGATCTGCAGAAAGTCCTCCAAGGGATGTGGAAACAAGAAAGGAGAGAACGGTGCTGTCGAGGTAGCTGATACTGTCTGTTTTTTGTACCAGGGATCTGTTGTGTTCCTACGTAGTGAAGAGTTCTCATTTTCCATGGTTAGTTTTACAGTTTTCCTTTCTGTAAAGGCTGAGATTTTTATCTCCCCCGGGGAGTTTGCCGAGGCAGCTCAGCTCTGGCAGGCTGCTCTGTTACACTAGTAGTTGGTGAGTACATTCAGTGTCAGCCCTAGATCACCTAAGACAATGACACATTCATCTCCAGTCTCAGGCAGGCTTATGAAAATAATTTTGGGTTTTAAAAGCTTCTGAAGAAAATATCATTACTGGTTTGGTTATTGAAAAACAGTGATTGCTACAGTGGGGTGAAGGCTCGTCATTTTCCTTCTGATATTGAAGGAACTTGACAGAGAACCAAGAAGAGCTTCTCTGGTGAGGAGGGCGAGGACTTTCAGATTCTTAATCTCCATACTTGTGGCATTACAACATGTTTGTTAGAAAATAAAATAGGTTTGGGGATTTTTTTCCTTCTGAGAGGCATTTTTAGACTTCCACCAAGATGACAGTTTTCTATCAGCATGGGATCCTGCCTGGTATGTTCCCCAGCACCAGAACTTCCCATTGCTGGGAATGGGCAGGCGTTTAGCGGTGGCAATAGATTTCCTCTGACAGACAAAATAAATACATTATATGGGTTGGGGTTTTTTTTCAGTTACTGCTGATTCTATTCGTCTTCTTTCTTTCTAAAACTATTGCTTATGGAGGAAACATGCATTACTTTTTCACTGGTCATCCTGTTTGAAATGGATTTTCATTGTGGAGTCAAAGCATCAGAAACAGAAAAATGGATTTTGTTTCTAGATATTTGATACATTTTCAGCCAGCCGCTGTATTTTTGTCAGCTTTTCTGCTCTATTAATGTTACAAACTACTTTTTCTGCTTTTCTTGAAAATATTTTAAAGGAAATTGATGAGTTTCCTTGCTCTATTTACATCTCATTCGCAGGAGTGCAAAAGTTTTTTGGATCATCAATTTACAACTATTAATTAAACAAATCAAATACCTATGTTACTGTACTTAAATCTACATAATTAAAATTATAGTAACTGGTTTATTAACCACATGAAATTGTAATAAACTATTTAAATTTCAGGATTCATTTTAATTTTTTATTTAAGGTAGAAGCATTAGAAAGCTACTCTGTTCAGCGCTGTGTTAAAAGCGGCTTCCAAAGGTGGGGAAAGAGACTGCTGTGGGATTTGATCAATAACACATCCCGAGCTTGAGACTGTTAATTGTGCACTATCAGGCTGGAGGAGAGGGAAGTAACTAAAGGTAGACTGAATGTGCCTCTCCTCCCTGCAGCCAGCGGGGATCCAGGCAGTGCAGGCAGCAGTCTGGGACAGGATTCCTCGTTTCACAGGAGAACTCAAATTAATCAACCCCTGGAAGCACTCGTTTCTTCTCCTCTGACTATAAAAGGAGCCTGTCTAGCTCGGCGGTGGATGTTGTTTCTGTGGGCATCTAAAATTAGGTGAGAGAGATTCCACACTGAGGACGTGGTGGGGGAGCTGGAATGGCTGTGATGATTGTCTCATTAGCAGTGGCTTTGGAAGCGGATCTCCCGTAAGAAGGTTGGTGTAGTGATAAGGCTGGAGAAGTTATACCAGGATTAGGGAATGACACCAGCTGGATCCACATTTTAAATGTATCTTCCTTATTGATGCAAGCGTTGAAACGAGCCCATTTATCTTCGAGGAGGTGTCAGTTTGTTCCCCTGGGTTTGTTAGGAGGGCTCTGGAGGCTCTTTGGGAGTTGCTCTTCTCCCTTTGGCAAGCACAACAGGTAGCCGTGTGTCCCCCTACCTGGGACTTGTCTCCACTGACCACCCGTGTCATCCTCACTGCCTTGACAAAAATGGTCAGCAGTGATTCAGGGCGTTGACTTAAATTGAATCATAATGTGGAACAGCAGCACGACCTCCAGCGTGTCTTGTTGAGACACTGTGAGAAACATCTGTTAGATCAGTGTTCTCCATCTATGCTTTAAACCTGTTGACAAAGTGATTTCTTACCCATTTAATGGATAAGAATGCATCCATGCATCACGTGATGCGTAAGAATGCATCACAATCATTTTTGTATTCTAATTCATCACAATGTGTATATAGTACTATGTCAAATATGTTATACATAAATAAGGTTTGCGTTTATCAACTAAAATTGTAATTTCATAAAAAATCATATTGCTTTTTACATATGCTGCTGGTTCTGAATTAAGTTTCCTTTAGGTTTTTAATTCTGAGTCCTGTAAAATACGGCTTCATTTTTTTTTGGTTTGGAATCAGTGACCCCTGACTGGGCTATAATTGCCCACGTCCCCCTGTTTTAACCTTCAGTACCAGCACATCTTCAGTAACGAGCTCTGGAGGCAGGATTTTAGCTGTACGTTACCTGAACTTGCTGGTCTGAGATGATCTCACTTTGAGAACTCACAGAAACCCTGAGCTGCACTGAGTTCCTCAGTCCTTTTCTGCATGAGAACTGGAAAATCTGCCCTTGAATCGGTGCCCTTGGTTGGTGAATTTCCTCTCTAGTTCTCATGTTCCTTATTTTTATGTAAAACAGCAAGAAAACAGGATTGTATCGTTCATTGAAGCTATTCTTATTTCTGTACTATTACAAATAAACCAGTTATAAAATTACAATAGCCTCCCTGGTTTGTTTTTTTGGTTTTATTGTTGTTGTTGCAATAAACCCCAAGGGCTGGAGCAAGTCCTGGGATCCTGACCCCGCTGGTTGTTCCTGGCAGCGTGGGACGGGAGAGGGGCTTTGCTCTGTGTCCTCTTCCTAAAGCTCTGCAACCTTTTAAAAAATACATATTAACGGTATCTAATATTCCTTGTTTTCCTTCCCCTGGATTGCCCACGCTGCTGTTGTGATGCATGCTGTGTTCTCTAGGGCATGTCTCATTTTTGGCTGTTTTCTGTCTCTTCTCTTCCCTTCTGCCTTCCAGTGTACACCATTCTCTCTAAGGTGCACTCCGACCGGAATGTCTACCCTTCTGCAGGAGTTCTCTTTGTTCATGTTCTGGAGAGAGAGTACTTTAAGGGGGAGTTCCCTCCTTACCCAAAGCCTGGTATGGGATGCTAAGATCTTCTGTATTATATAAAAATGCAGGAAAAAAAAAATATGTTTAAAAAAATTCAAGTTTATTTAGCGTAGTTACAGTTCAATGTGTAATGTATAAAGGACAGGTTTTAATTTCTTTGAAATATCTTCAAATGAAATAAAATAAGTGGTCCTTCAAGTTTAAAATGTTCTTTTTTGTGATCATCAGTTGTGAAAAGATGCATGTAATTGTGTATTGGGAAAAAATACTTAATAATTTGGGAAGGCATAATAACACGTTATATATCTGGGATTAGGAAAAATAACTTTTCTTCACTTTCACATTAAATATGAAATTGTGGAAGTTGAATGTCTGTTAAAAGTGCCATTTATATATAGTTATATAAATATAACCATCCTATTTTCCTATAAAAATAGGAAAAAACTATAATAAATGCAAAGTGCATACATAATCAAAACCTGTTTTGCTAATAAGCTTTTGAATTGATTTGGAAGTATGGTTTTCAAAACTCAAAGAAAAAATAAGCTTCTGTTGGCATTGGTTAAATCTTGTCAGGAATAAACCCAAATGTTTTAAAAATTCCCTCTCCTAGTCAATGAGTGCAAGCACAGGGAGTTAGCCAGGGCTCCGAGAAGCACAAGCACATTAATTTCTGCACTTTTTGGATATTTCGTAGTACTTGCTGGTACTGAGCAGGATTTCACCTATTCCTCAGGTGGGGAGAGTTAGCATTTTTTTTTTGTTGTTTTCTTTTTGGAAATTTTTAGAAGATGTAACTGGAATGCTGAATAAGATTGTGTAACAGAAACATCAAAATCGCTGTATAGTATTTTCTTGCAAGTATTCTAATGGGATTTTTCTTATCCAGGTGAAATAAGTAATGATCCAATAACGTTTAATACCAACCTGATGGGTTACCCTGACAGACCCGGGTGGCTGCGCTACATCCAGAGGACACCCTACAGCGATGGGGTGCTCTACGGCTCCCCAACGGTGGAAAACGTGGGCAAACCAACCGTCATCGAGGTATTGTCTTTGAAAGGCTCAAAAGCATCTATTTTGGTTGACAATGCAGAATTGTCAACAAGTATTGCCTTTTTTTTTTTTTAAGTCAATCTTCCTCTTTTTTAATTGTAATTATAAGGCAGGGAGACAAGACCTTGTTTCGTTAATGTTTTCTCCTAGGTGCCATTGTATCCTCTTTGGAGAGTAAGCCAAATTGTGTGAGATTCCATATTGTACTTTTAAGGTATAACTAGTAAACAGCAATAACCATTTAAGCTTAATATTCCTTGATGAAATACCTTTGGATTCTTGCCCTTCATCTTTCCAAGAGGCATTTAATTTCAGTAATTTAGGAATATATTAGAGTTGTATTCTAAATATAGGGGAAAAAACCTTTTGTAAACAAATGTCCTTGAAGAATATCTGAATTCTGACCTTTGTAACGTTCCACCCTAAATATGAGCCAGACTTTTCCCCACTGGAAAATAATTCAGTCAATATTCAGTCAATAAACAGGCTTTGGGTTTGTTTTTTTAAATTAAATTATTTTTCATCAAATATTTTCTGGTTCATTATTCATGTTTATTGATAGATTTAATTTTAATTAGCACTTGTATGTATTTAATTCTAACCCTATAAGCGTAGCAATGACAAAACCCACTAATTTATTTTTGACAATTAGCTATCCAAATGTTTAAAAGCGCCAATTATTCCTTGAGCAGCATCTGAAAGGGAGAAAGGCCCGTGTTTTCCACCAGGCATGTCCTAGATAGCAAACTCAATCAGACCCTCTGTGCTTCACAGTGTTAAGGAAAATCTGCTCATTAACTTACTGCAGGCGTTTTGCTGCTTCAGCAGTATATTGGTCTTAAACCCTCCATGAGTTTCTTTTTTTTCTAAATTGTATTTGATATAGTTGTTCTTCCTTAAGAATGACATCTCTAACCATTAAGTAATGCTGTGGACAATTTCACCCGCGCTTAATTCGATATACATGATTGGCTTTTGATTTCAGCAGGACTAATGACATTGATCATTGACGAGATCTTCATTGATGTTTCATTTACCTGATTTTCATATTTATGCTGTTGTTTTGCAATCACATCTTTTCTTTTCCCCCAGATCACTGCATACAACAGGCGTACCTTTGAGACAGCAAGACATAATCTGATCATTAATATCATGTCAGCAGAAGGTATGTACAGAAAATAGCCTCTTGTGTTTGGAACTGAGTAAGCAAAGCCATCTCATGGGCTCCTATTCTTTTAAGTTTAAAAAATTAATGTAAAATAGTTGTCTGGTGTTCAAGCCAAATGTGAGGACACAAAAGGGAAGTAAAAGAGTTTTCTCTCTTTTGATTCGATTTGTTATTTTTATCTATTTTTTTTTTATAATTTGCAGTTTTTTCTCCTGTCTTTTTAAATGAACCTTGCACAAAGGATTTTATTCTCTGCATGTTCGTTATGCAGAGAAGGATCCTACTGGCAGGTTCAGAAACAACAGATTATGGCACATATGGACATTGCAATTAAAAAAATAGAATAGTTTGTATCCTTAAAATTAGTTCTCTTCATCATGTTTACATATTTATAGTCATATTTATATATTTATATGTATATTGCAGGTTGGGATCCATTGTCACTGCAGATCAGTTTTGATCCCCCAAATTAGCATGAGGGTAATTTTACCTGTTTAATGAAAATCTACCACCAAAGACTCTTCTTCAGTCTGCTCTGTCATCTCCCAGTTATAATTAGCCTGTGGTTTTCAACTTCAATAACAGCTAATAGTACTAAATATTTAATTAAACTTAATCACATTAGGTTGAAAAATGAGCTGGTTCAAATACAAGGTTTTGGGGAAGGTGTGTCCATCTTACAGTGGTGCTACGGTAATAGTTACGGCAAATTCTCTGTAAGGGAGCCTTTGTTTAAGGCAAAACTCTTCCTTTTTTTACCACGACTAGATTTTCCTCTGCCGTACCAAGCGGAGTTCTTCATAAGGAACATGAACGTGGAGGAGATGTTAGCGAGTGAGGTTCTCGGGGACTTTCTGGGAGCGGTGAAAAACGTGTGGCAGCCGGAACGCCTGAACGCCATCAACATCACCTCAGCCCTCGACAGGGGAGGGAGAGTCCCCCTCCCCATCAACGACATGAAGGAGGGGTAAGCACGGCTTTCCTGTACGCTTCTTTTTCTTACCTAAAAGCTTAGTATTTTTCAGGTTTTCTAGAAACTTTGCAATTGCCGTTTTATATTTTGGAAATCCAGATTGGTATCAGATATGAAAACTTTCCTGATATTCCAAGCCCCCGTTATACTGTGGGTTTGTCACGGTAGACACCATTCCAGGAGGTGACAATTCCTATAGATTAATTTTACAATCCAAGGAATACTGATAAATTCCTTTAATTATAAAAAGGTTGGTAGTAAATACGCTGATTTTGTAATTGCAGTCTTACTTCTGAGCAGCCATTTGACATTTTTGAGTATTCAGCAGTTCCCAATTCACAACACATCATGGTCCTGTGGGGTTTGTGGGTGTGTCCTGCCATAGAATCAAAGAATCCTCTGGGCCAGAAGACATCTCCAGAGGCCACCCAGTCAACCCCCTGCAGTCACAGGGACACCCCCAACTAGACCAGGTTGCCCAGGGCCTCCTCAAGCCTCCCCTTGAATGTCTCCAGGGAAGGGGCCTCAACCACCTCCCTGGGCAACCTCTTCCAGTGCTCCACCACCCTCATTGGAAAGAACTTCTTCCTAAGAAGAAGATCTAACCCCTGGAATGCCTGCACGCTCTGGTAGCCTAAAATGTGAGATGCTCACAGTGTGACAGCAAACACACTCTGTCCCCAAACAGCACAGCCGTGAGAGAAACTTTTCCCCTGAAAAGGAAAGAGTCAATCCAAGAACTAGTGGCCGCGAGCAGGTACAAGCTGGACGGCACCGAGGACACCATCAACTACATGTCCTTATTTGAAGAAGTAAGCTGATGTTACTTAAGTTTTCCTTTTGATTCAAACTAAGCTTAATTTAGGGCGTAAATTAGTTTTACCAGGCTAACGAGGTTTACCAGACTAACAAAGCTGCAGTGCCCACCACAAGCTCTAACACCTGAAGGCCACCCACAGACAGTGGCAACGCAAGCCTTTTCTGTGATAGGGATTTTACTGTATTTTTACTTCTTTATCTCCACTCTTCACACGGAAACTCCATTCCTACGATAGCTGAGTTATTTTAAGACACTTTGAGGGTCCAGCCTGGAAAACGCCTCCAGCTTTAAGGCACCTGCAATTTTTTCAGGATGAGGAGGGGAACGCCACACCTTTCGTTGCAAAGCTCCGGAGCCAGCACGTCCGGGAGAAGCAGGAGTATCTGAGGCAGCTGAAGAAGCAGCTGGGAGATGTAACGTAAGTGTGGGGAGAGCAGAAGGGGACAGCACGGGCTGGGGGAACTCTAGGGTGAATAGTGCAGTAAATAACAGATCTGGTTGAGCCCCGCTCTACAAAACGCTGCACAGCCTTGATTCCTCACCCAAAGGACCTGGACACGGCAGGGAGTGAGTGGAGAACATCAAGTTGTACCAATAATCCCCTTTGGTACCCAAAGCCTCATGTCCCAACACTCCTCCGCTCTCCAAAAGCAGCGGTAAAGTCCCGTCTGACCTTGGCTGGTTCTGAGGAGTGGGAAGAGCAAAGAGGACCGACGCCTGCAGATTTAAAGAAAGAATTCCACCTCAAAACAAGAGGCAGTTACTGCACAGGAAAAAAAAAAAGTGTGGTGCCAGGCAGCGTGCACACCTCTGAAGGTAGGGGGACACCCACGTGACGGTCTGTCCGAGGTGGGCACTCCATTAGCAAGGGAACCTGCTACAAAGGGTATCACAGTGCACAAAGAGCAAAACTAAGGTCTTCCCAGGCTGTCATCACGAATCTCACAGTTCTGAGCAGTTTGAAATGTTGGGGATGTTTATTACACGTGTATTTGCTAAACAAGGGGTTATCAGGGGAGGCAGAGAAAACAATAGTGAAAGACATCTCTGCTCTGCATTTCAAGCAGCGCGGAAAAAAGTTCAGTGTTCCTTTTATGTACCAGAGTGACCCGGTTGTTTCTGAGCAGGGAGGTGACTGCGGATGATCTGAAGGCTGCCTTCTGCTCCATTGATCCCGACATGGATGATCAGATCCTGGAGACCTACCTGGGCCTGGCTCTCCGGGCCGGAGGAGAAGAAGCGGAGCAAGGAGCCACGGCTGTGGAAACGGCGCTGGAGAGACTGCTCGCCGGGGACGTGAGACGAGTGGGACCCGCAGCCAGGGAGGAGGCAAGTTCTGAAGGAGAGTGATTCCAACATTAAGAATAAACAGACCGCTTGATCCTCAGGCTTTGGTGCCTGCAGGAGCCCGAGTGACTGCGCTGCACACTCCTTGGCTGGAAGTGGTGGAATCGTCCCCCCTAGAGGCATTTCAAAGAGGGGGAGTTGTGCTCAGCGAGATGGGTTTTGTTGGTGTTGGGTTGATGTTTGGAGTAGATGTTCTGAAAGGTCCCTCCCAACCCAGAGAATTCTCTGGTTCTATGGCTCCCCTGCACCCAGAGACACAGCTGGTAACTAACACCCGAGAGGTCAGGCTGGCTTCAACTCTCAGAAGCAAGCAACTCTCAGCTCAAGCAGCAAAATGCTGGTTTGCAGCAACATTTCAGCCCAGGAAGACTTGCCCTGGGAGGCTTCCTCAGCCCCGAAAGAGGCTTCACACCCCCAGGGCACTGGGGCACCACGGGGGGTGGGCGCTCTGCTTGGTGACAAAAGGATGCTCCAGCAGCCACTGCTAGAACCTGAAAAGCCACCAAAGTCCAGGCTGCACCGTGGCTGCTTTAGTCCTTTGGCCTTGGGGTTCCTTGGCTCAAAGAGGGTTTCCAAGACACCTTCCCAAAATCAGGTGCCATCAGCACGGTCAGCGCGCACGTGGAAGGCGAGTTCAGCCAAGTTTACAATCATGTCTGTCCCCAGGGAGGCTTTTATCTCGGTGTAGACACTATTGTCCAAGATGAAGTCACTCTGAAAGAAATTCAAGTGCTGCCCCGTGGGTAGATTTAACCAAACCCTGAGCTGCAAAAGCAACGTCTGCTCAGAAACACCCAAATCCAGCATCTGTTTCGGTAACTGCCTTTCCAACCACTGGCATCAATAAATCTTTCCCACTCAGTGTCCTCTCTGTCCAACACATCACCCTCTTCAGGGAGGGGAATAGGGGCTCTTGAAACAAAGAACCTGTAGGAAAACATTGTTGTACATCAATTGCCAAGTAAGTGGAGCAAACCTGAGAAGCAAAACCTGTTTTTTTTTCTCATAACAGTTTGAAAAACAGAAAGAAAGCTGAAATCAGAAGACATTATCCTAAAAAAAAAAAAAAAAAAATCAACAACAACAAAAAAAACCCAAACCAAAACAAAACAAAAAAAAACAACCAAAACCAAGTATCTGGTAGATGAACATCAAATTTGCAAAGCTTGTCAAAGCAAGCCCCTAATGAGGAGGCAGAGGAAGCAGCTGGCTGCAGAGAGCAGGAATCCTGTGTTTTACTTCACCCTGAGGACTTTAGATGCCTAAAAGTGAACAGCTGTTTTCAGTGCTGGGCATCTCCATCTTATGCCCTTCCAGCTACATTGGCAGGACTTGAAAAATGTGTCCATAGAAGTCTTGAATCTAGTGAACCCTATTTCCTTTTGAATATTGCAAAAAATAAAAATCCCTTTGTTATATTAGTGGAATTACTTTTAAAAAAAAACAACCTTGAAAAAAGACCTTTGTCTTGGTGTAGCCTGCCAAAGAGATTTTACCTGTATTGGCCATCATTTCCTCTAGTGTTGAGAAAAACCTGTTTAACTTGCAAGTGGTGCTGCCAGGAGCTGGGTTTCCAGGAGCCCTTTTTACCTGCTGTTACCTACAGCCCTTTGGATGGAGGTTTGGGACACGGCTTACTCCAAAGAGGGGGATCCACATTTCCAGCAGGATTTAGGACAGGCTTAGGGCGAGGAGAAACAACCAGAGGGTGGCAGATGCCCTGTGTGACCATCACGTGGCTGTGCCGCTGCCGGCAGAGCCCACATGGACTGGGGGCATCAGAAGAGGGACCTGGGAGGTGACACTTGGACTCGGCTCTGACTTACCCCGACCGGACCCTGCTCAGCCCTGCTCGGTCCTGGTTGAGCCTGGGAAGCAGGAGCCTGAGCCGTCCCTCCTTCAAGATCCTCCACAGCAGCTGAGCTCATTCCTGGTGCAGTTTAGGGCCCCCACAGGCAGTGAAATCATAGATCAGGATTTTGCTTGTATCGTTTCCCTGCTTGAGGAACACAAGGGACAGCACAGACCAGCAGCTGCCGGGATGGAGCAGCGGATGGAAGGCTAAGCAGCTCCCCTCCCCACCTGGGAAACTGGAAAAAACAAGAAAGCCCAAAGGTTGAAATATAAACTGATTTAATAGATTACTACTAAATAATTATCATTAATAGTACTAAAGAACCAGCACTGATCCTGATACCAACAGAAACCACAGGAGACTGTCCCCAGCCTGTTCCACCCCAGGGACAGCCACTGTGGGACACTGCCAGCGCTGCGGGAGGAAGGGAAGGGCTCTGGGGCAAGGAGTTCTCAGGGGGCAGCCATCAAGGGGGGGAGAGAGAGAAACTCCTCGGCAAACTTTATAATTTATACTGAATGAGCTGTTCATGGTATGAAATAACCCCGTTGGCAGCTTGGGTCAAGTGCCCGGGTCTCGCTGCTCCTTGTCCCCGCTCCTGGGGAGCTCAAAACACTCAGACCTTGAGCCCCGCACCCCAGAGCTGGCTGTAAAGGGAATATTGTCACCAATTCACACACTGGAGCCTTCCCAAAGTGCAGTTTTTCCAAGTATTAGAAGAGACCTTACCAAAAAGTAAAATTACTGAAAGATAAATTAATCCCATGTCGCTCAAACCAGAACAATTGCTAATTAAAAATACAGTAGGATAGTGAGAAACAAAGACAAAACTTAAAATATCTTCCCCCCCCTCCCCTCCTCCTTCCCAGGCTCACTTTTCTCCTTCCCACCGAGCAGTGCAGAGGGGATGTGGAACTGGGGATTCAGCGAGTCCATAATTTTGTCTCCGATGCTCCTTCCTCACACTCTTCCCCTTCTCCACGGTGGGTTCCTCAATGGGACACAATCCTTCAAGAACCTGCTCCTCCTGCTTGGGCTCCTCTCCACAGGCAGGGCATGTCTACCCACCACAGCGTGGGGTCCTCTGTGGGGGATATCTGCTCCACCGTGGTCCTCACAGGGGGACATCTGCTCCACCTTGGCCTTCCGTGGGCCACAGGGAGGATATCTGCTCCACTGTGGTCCTCCACAGGCTGGAGAACACAGTGGGACAACCTGCTTCCCCCATGGTCTTCTCCACGGGCTGCAGGGCAGTCTCAGCAGCAGCGCCTCGGTGTCTGCAGGGTTGTTTCACACTTTGCTCCTTACTCCTCCCCTTCCTCAGCAGCTGTGTGGTGTTTTTAGCCTTTCTTGAACACATTGTCACTGAGGTGCCACCAGCAACGCTGCTGGGCTCAGCTTTGGCCAGTGGTGGGGCCATTCCGGAGCTGACTGGAACTGGCTCTGTCCCACCTGAGGGTCCCCCCCATCCCACGGGAACCCAACGGAGACAATTAACTCATCTGAACCAGTCTCTCTCACTCTACCTACCATGTGTGCACCAGAGAACTTCATCTCTCTAATCATCTTAAAGTGTCACTTGCTAATTCCCCATCAGATTTAGTTTTTATATATCTATACAAATAAGTATAAAGTATTTTGCCCCGTTTCCATTCCCACCAGTAAAGAGCTGTGGTAACAGACAGATTGTCACCTCCTCTAGACCCAAGAGACCAGATGAGACTTGCAAAGAGGGGCGAGACCCCAAGCTTTCCAACCAGAAAAATCTAGCAAAACCACAGAGTTTAAACAAAGCTCTGCTTCTTCCTAGAAGGGAACTTTCCCCCTTCTCTTCTAACAGCTGGGCAGCAGGAAGAGCATCGACACAGCGAGATGTCTCTTAGGAACATCCTGAACATCCAGCGCAGTGAAGTAGCCTCCCAGCTCATTGGAATAAGCAGCATTTCCATTGTGCAAAATACATCTAATATTTTATTTATCAGAGCTGTACAGGTATTTGAAGGTCGCATAGAAAGTCCAAGACAGTAAGATTATTTGGAATTATAGTTGGTGACGTCGAGCAGGCTGGTGGGACAGCCACAACCTGCATCAGTTCAAGAGAAGGTTGACTCTCAATTGCCCCGCTCGTTACTGGTGGAAAATTGTCACAGGGTGACGTTACAGGGAAGAGCCAAGGGCCAGCTTCCCTCCCCCAGGGGAACAGTCACTTGCAGGGGATCACTTTATTCCCACTCACGGCAACCGGGATGAGGACCTTCCTGTACTCCAAAGGCAGGTAACGCTCAATCAGCACATTCAGCGGCATCTTGTCCGTCACCAGCCCTTGCCTTGGGGAGGGGAGGGAAGAGGAGGGGAGAAGAAGATGGAATTTTTAATGAAAAGTGTTTCCATTCAAACTTACTATCAGAGTTAAGTTTCTGAAGTTTTCTTGCAGTGACATTTTTGCATTTAATAGCTGAAATGCCGTGGCTGCTTGTGCCCGAGGAGCTGCAGATGTCTATTTGCAGGCGGCAAATAGAAGGGATAAATTTGTCCGGTTTGAAGCCGTGCACGGAACGATGCAACAGAAGCAGAGACCTCATTACCCAGCAGGTTTTTTTGTACATTCACAATTCAGAGGGGGTTGGCACTGACAAACCGTGCAGGCCAGCTAGTTTTCTAGCACACCTTTGAGGTGATTGGCCTGAAAAAAAATCAACATCATCTTGCAGAAACAAACAAACAAAAAAAATCAGCCAACGCCTTTCCTCAGACGTGCCCACAAAGCCCCTCAGATGACTTCAACATCACATCTGAGACACTTCCAGCAGAAAAAAGGAATAACTACTTGGAGCAATGACTTCGAGTGATGAATTTGCTTCAGGCTTCACAGAGATACACAAAGGGCTTCCAAACCAAAACCCAATCCCTTGTCTTCTGGTCACAGGGCAAAGCGAAATGCAGCATGAGATGGGGGAGCTGAGGGAGCCCACGGGAAGGAGCAGCAGAAGAGAAGCTCTGAGAACAGCTCGCTGGCCACCAGCCTGCTTGCCCCTCTGTGGGGTCCCAAAGAGGCAGCACGAAGTTGTTAGGAGAGGCCAGTCCTAGATGGCCAAGCTGGAGCTCATCTCCTACACTGGAGAGGAACTTTCAGTTTGAACTCAAAGTAGTGGCTTTTGCAGAGGCAGGAACTCCCTGAAAGGAGGGTGCAGCAAGTGGGAGGTGTCTCTTCTCCCAAGGAACAGGTGATGGGACAAGAGGAAACGGCCTCAAGTTGCACCAGGGAAGGTTTAGGATGGATATTAGGAAAATCTCTTCACCAAAAGGGTTGTCAAGGACAGGCTTGGAACAGGCGGCCCATGGAAGCGGTGGAGTCACCCTCCCTGGAGGTATCTAAAAGCTGGGCAGACATGGTGCTGAGGGACATGGACATAGTGGTGGGTTTGTCAGTGCTGGGTTAATGGTTGGACTCAATGATCTTAGGGGTCTTTTCCAACCTAAATAGTTCTACAGTTCCATTATTTTGTTTGGAGAAGTCATCAGAGCAGAGAGCCGACCATTTCAGTTGCAAGAGCTTTTTGGAAAGAGATGGCTGAGGGACACCACGGTGCAGCTCAGCCTCGTGCTGGCTGTTACTCTGCCGCTTCTGCTGACACCATTCCTTTTCCAGCCACAAATCCTTCACCCTCACACGCATCCCCCGCCTCTTCCTACTTGTTCCTCAGACAACCTCTGCTCTCCCAACCCCTCGCTATTTCCTCTTGCCCCTCCACCACCGTCACCATGAAGCCCATGTCCATGAATGCCCTCCTGGCCAAGTGGCATCTCACAGAGTAAATCACAAGGTACCACATGAACTGTGGAAACACGTTCTGTGAGTGAACACCCTGGCATGGACAATCTTACTGGGATATCAATGCCCCCACCCCCCCCCAACACT
>JAOQGM010000012.1:23867771-23885071 GCA_027564225.1 Gallinago stenura | reverse complement strand
TGGCTGCCCCATCCCTGGAGGGGTTCAAGGGCAGGTTGGAGGGGGCTTGGAGCAACCTGGTGCGGTGGGAGGTGTCCCTGCCCAGGGCAGGGAGTGGCACTGGGTGGGCTTTAAGGTCCCTTCCAACTCAAACCAGTCTACAATTAATGCCCTACTCATAGCAAAATCATGAACTTATGGGAAAGTGCACTTTCAAAAGCCACCAGCCAAACAACAAAGCCCAAAGGAGCCAACCAAAGATCCTGCAATTATTTCTGTTGCACTAAACACAAATGCAGAGATTTTACAACATCGATTGTAGGTCTCGGCAGACAACACACCTCTAGCTTTCTGCTGAGCCTCTCAGGCTGTGTCGATACGTGACAGCTTTGGGGGCAGGGGGGGGATGGTGGGTCCGTGGAGAACAGCGGTCTCCGTAAAGGACTCCTTTCTCATGGAATATTTTCTCCACCTAGTCATTTCCTTACCTCATACAAACACAGCCGCATTCCTGATGTTTAACTGTTTGGACTTTTGCAGAAAAGAAAAAGCTGGCTGGGGCAGTTTATAAGGCCAGACATTCCAACTGCTGAAAAAACATATTCAAAGGAAATAGTAAAGGGAGAACTTTTTTAAGTTTTCCTGTCCTATTTTTACAGTTTCCTGTTAAAGTCTTAGCCCGATGAAACCTGAGATAGAGCTCCATGCACAACCATCCTCCAAGGGCTCTCCATTCCAGCAGCATCCGAGGCACAAAGCACACATACTGCAACATGGGGCCAGTAGTTCCAGCAGTTGTAGGAACCTCAGGGAGGGTTGGAGCAGGGCTGGAGAAGGGGCTGGCACTGCCAAGCTGTGTCCTCCATCTGGAAGAGACCATGGGGTCAGAAAGCCATGGGTCATTGAATCACTGCCGGGTCAGTCAGTGCAGAGATGGAGGTGGAGGTGCTGGGGGTGATATGGGGCTTTGGTAGCACCAGACTCTGCCCCACACACGTGCTCGCCTCAGCTGGAAGCCTTGAACCTCTCCGACTCCTTTGGCAGAGATCAAGGCTGTGGGTAGGCTCCTGGATATCGGGGGAAAGAGACTCTGGAGGTGGTGGCTGAGCTGAACTGTGACTGAATTTGGGGGGGTCCTCCTGGACACCCAATTGTTTGTTCCTCATGGGACTGAACGAGGGAAGGAGAAATTTGTGTCTGCCAGATGGGAAATATTTCAGGGAAGAGGGTTTGTAGAGTCTGCCTAACTTCCTTTGGGGACAATGAGCTTGGAGGAGGGGATGGCAAGGACACCACTGAGCAAGGACTTCCAGATAGTGTGGTTGGTTTTACAGATTTTGCCAGATTGTATTAGTGTCACCGTGCAAGAGCTGCAATCATCTTCACCTTCACCTTCATTGCTGCATTCAGCAAAGGTTTTGTGTTTCAAGCGTGGCAGTAGAAAGCATGGCTTGTGCTAGAGAAGGCAAGGTGTTCTTTGGAAGATGTTTATCCATGGCTAAAGTACCTTGGAATAGGAGGAAGAAGTCCCAGAAGTGACCACGCAGACACAAACAACATGTTATTAGATTCTTCTTGGGCTGAATTAATGGAAGTGGGAACACTGTACTCTCCTTAGCATCTCATTATCCCAACAAACTCCAGCAGGCTTTGTATTTGCATCCAATGGGAAGCATTCCAGGTCCCAGTCCCAAATGGGGTATGTGGACCCTGCTTGGCTGGACATGCCTGGAGCTGCTGGGCCACCATGAGCTGAGTTCTCATTCACAGAACTGCCCAAGGGCCTTGAGTAGATGTGGACTGAACAACACCTCTCCTGGCAGCCTGTGTTCCTCCTCATCCATCCTCATGGTCTTGCAGAGAACAGAGGTTGGTGCACAGCCTTGGGTTGGTATCAGTGCACCTGAACTGCAGACGTTCATGCATCTACCTCCAAACGTGCTCCGCTGAGCCTGTGATTGGGATGTGATGTCCCATTGCACTCCTCCCAGTCAGCTGGCATTTATCTTCATGCCACTTTTCTCCTGCACGGATCAGCAGGTTCAAGAACATCAGGATATTCTTGCTCACAGATGCTGCTCCCCGCAGTGAGAGG
The DNA here is from genome assembly GCA_027564225.1 of Gallinago stenura. Classification (NCBI taxonomy): domain Eukaryota; kingdom Metazoa; phylum Chordata; class Aves; order Charadriiformes; family Scolopacidae; genus Gallinago; species Gallinago stenura. Next base: position 23,882,997 of record JAOQGM010000012.1, on the reverse strand, counting down.
GAGAGAAAGCCACATCACTGCATCCAAGAGTGATGGAGGGTCAGAAGATACATCACCTTCCTGCCCAACCCAGAGCAGGCAATGAGGTGCCTTCTGCAGAGACAAGAAGGTCCCAACCCACACTGGTCCAGTCTCCTTGGCTCACTCAGCTACAGCTGACTCAAATGCTCCTGTTTCCCACTAACCCTGCAAACAGGTTGCCTTTGGACAAGGTTGACTCCTCCATCTCTTTGCAAAGACCCTCTGTGCTATTCTTTGTACCTTTGCCAAATTTTACCTATTCAGGCATTTTTGGAAAATTCCAGTTTCCTTCCTTCCTCCAGAAGGTCTCTGGAGGAAATTAATTCCAATTCCAGAGGTTGGTTCCCATTGTGCTCTCAGCCACATGCTGAACACCAAGCAGAACACAAAGGTATTAAGTAGCTGTGCTTTGGGAGCGCTGCCCACCCTCCGGCGGGGGGGGACACGACTACTATGTGATTGTCTCATTAAAGATTATACCATAAAGCCCATGGGCATGCAGGAAAATTATATGTGCAGGATGCATCTACATCCCACCAGTGCTCCCAGCAGACTACGACTGGCTTTCTGCAGAGATCAGAGGGAAATGTGGTTTCACAGAACTGTAATTATTTTATCAAGCAAACCTGTGTGAAGGAGGAAAATGGGAAAATGGCAACCTACAATTGAGTACGGAGCTGAACTCTGCTCGTGGTGAAGTTTCTGCCAGACCTTTTTGCATAAATGCAGGGAAGTTATAGCAGTAGATGTTGGAGCTCTGTGGACTACAGTTGATGATCAAAATGCTTTCTCTCCCACGACGTAGAGAAAGAGGAGCTCATGCCTCACCTTTGGAGGCAGGCTGAGGAGAAGGAGCTCCACCACATATCTTAGCTACGAGTCCTGCATTATGTCTTAACAGCTGGGTTAGCAGAGCACTAGGAAAAGTCAGCAGAACACCTGGTTTCCAGTGAGGATGAGAAATCTCTTTGTAAACACAGTCTTTTATTAAAAAGCTCATCTGAGGGGGAGAAAAAAAATAAATCATAAGCACTGCCAGTAGCATTCCTCCGTAAGAGTTTTGGTTGAAGCAATTTGAAGCACAATCTGGAACTGAGGGGAAGAACGGGATGATGAGAGTTGGGCAAACTCGTGTCTCGGCTGCACCCTCTGCTCACCCCACCCAGACAGAGCTGAGTGGGCACAGCTGAAAGGACCCACCGCAGCCATAGCTCTCCCTTGTCTTCCTCCTCCCCCTGAGAAATGAAATCCAAGAAATTACTAAGCGTCCCCGACACCCTGGAGCTGCTCCGCATCTCAGGGGACACACATGGAGGCCCAGGCAAAGGAAACCTCAGCTTGGTCTCAGGCTTTTGCCTGCACGCATGGGGATCAGACACATCCTGTGTGGCTGCTTCGTTTCTCCTCAGCCTCCAAATTAGACCGAAAATTTAGGAAAAAAAAATAAATAATCATTACGAAGAGGAAACAGAAAAGCTGAGACAAAGCCACTCTTAATAAATCTTCTCAGGAGGGGGGTTGGAGAGCAAGAATAATGGGGTGTTCTGCAGTATTCCCACCATCTGGAAATCCGAGTGGATTAAAGCGCAGTTTATGCTGAGACCCTCACCAGCATCCATCTGTATGGCACAGGATGGTGTTTTGGATCACGTATTCTGTTTATACACAGCCTGGGGTGTCTGCTGCTAGAAAAGCTACGGCTGGAGGGAAGGCTAGAGATCAGTTGGGACTTCTCTTTCCTTTAGACAAGACTGATTACCAGAATTAGACTTATCCAATATTTGTATAACTTTGCACTTAAACACCTACAGATATGAAAATCCATAGTCTCCTTACACAGATCTTCAAACGCCTGAATATCTCAGGGCAATGGATGACTGGCAATTAGATTGGTAGAAATTAAATGGAATTATGAGAGGAACTGCTGCCCTGTACAGTAAGGATCTCTGAAAAATTGATTTGGCATATAAAAATAAGTTCACCTGAGGTCTTACATTAGTCTGACTCGTTGTTAATGGCAAGTTCTTCCAGGACTGGAATTGTACCAGTTAGAAGGAACCCTGGGTTCACTAGCAAAATCCTCCCAAAAGACATCAAAATCCTTTTTTGACGTTGGAGGATCTGCAGACACAGACACGTTACGCAGACACACAAATCCTCCCTGAGTGGGAGGCAGTTTTTGAAAGCCTATGTCCTTCTCCCTCAGTGATTGACAGTCCTTCTTGAGGTGTTTGGAAAGAAATAGGAGAAACACCTGCCTCTTGAAAATGGCACTGAATTGTTGAAAGACACGGATTCTGGTGGTGAGAAGCTGCTCTTTGGGAGCATCACTTCAATCCAACCCAGTCCTGGTGATGGTTTTGGAAAGAGAGCAGTGTAGCAGTGGGGACTATGGAAGAACAGGAGATAATTGTTACCTTTTCCATAGACATTGCATGTCTGAGACCTGCTGTGTCTCTAATCCTTCCTTTTTTTTTTTTCATGTGTTTGAAGCCCTGTGTGCAACAAGAGGGCTTTGTCTTCTTGCACTGATTAACGAAGAGCCAGAACTCCAGTCCCTGGATGCCAGTTTGAAGTTTGCTATGACCATTACACAGACACAATCCCTTCCAAGGCTCCTCACGGGATATGGAACTATCCACTGAAGAACACCACTCCAGGAGCTGCTTAAACTTTTGGAAACCTTGCACCCTTAAAAGGAGAGGACATTCAGACAAGGGCCTTCTGAACCAGGCATATGATAGGAACCACAGACAGTCTCCACAAAGATCAAGAATGTTACTCTAAAAATCTTTTTCCAAAGTCAAAGGAGATGTTCTTTCACCAGAAGTAGCAACTGGCATCCACAGCGAAACTTCAGCATTTGGATAGGAAAAAACCCAAATTAAACCTCATCCTTGGAACACAGGAGGAGCTTCCACACCTTCACCTCTGTCAAATGTTGACACTTTTTACAACAAACTTTTTCCTACTTGAAGGAGGGTGAAATCAGAGACATGACATCAAAACATTTCGTTTTTCTCTCAAACTATTAAAAAAAAAAAAATTGGCCTCTCTCCCCAGAGATTCATTTTTTCTGTGCTGCAGCTTTTCCTCCAACACTGATGTAATGTGAGTTCATGTTACTGAAGGCTGGGATTATACAATATATGCACTAAGTCTTCATCCCCAAAGATGTCAAGTGGAGGGAGGAAATGATGCTGAGGTTCTCTGAGTATCAAGCTATTAAGGTGTTTACCTCTGAAGTGGAGAATTTCCTGAATGAAGTGTGAAGGTAGTTAGATTGCTTCCATTACAAAGCAGCCTCTTACTGGAGCCCTAAGCTGTTGAACACACAGCTTGTGGACGGCAGCAGAAAACTCAGCTTATTAGAGTTTAAAAATAAAATTATCTCTTTTGACGATTATAGCAAAAGAAATTCAAAAGAAAGTAAAATTAAACCCCTAAATGAATCTCTAATCTTGTAGGGTTTTGATAGATTTGTAGGGTTTCAATGCCTTCTTTTAAACGACACAGATGGGCATGTTTTTCAGTGCCAGTATCAGTCTGTACCGATACCCCAAATCCTGTTGGAAAGCACAATGCCAGCGAGAAAAGGAGCAGCTAATGGCCACACTAGAAACAACAGCAATTAGACAGGGCTAATGAGCCTTTCTGGCTCCTCAGCACAGTTATTAACTGCACTAATGCAGCACTGTGTTCTTTGAAACAAGTTAGTGTCTTCACTGGTATTAGTTTCTGTACAAATAACAACATGAGATCGTGGAACCGCACTGAGCCTTGGAAGAGAGAGAAGCTGGAAGGACAGAAGGACAACTATCTTCACACCATTCGGGCTTTTAGAGATTTAAAACCTGTAAGAATGAGTTGGTCTGAAGTCCAGCATCATTCACGGATGAGGATACAGCCCTCAGAATATATAGTGTATTTCACCAAAGGTGGGGTTTGGATGTCTCCAGAGAAGAAGACTCCACCACCTCTCTGGGCAGCCTGTTCCAGGGCTCTGCCACCCTCACAGCAAAGAGGTTCCTCCTCGTGTTTAGGTGGAATTTCCCCTGTTCCAGTTTGTGCCTGGTGCCCCTTGTCCTGCCACAGGTACCACTGACAAGAGTTTGGCCACATAGAATCATAGAACCATCTGGGCTGGAAGGGACCTCCAAAGGCCATCTAGTCCAAGCCCCACCCCCCGCAGTCAGCAGGGACACCCCGAACTAGACCAGGTTGCCCAGGGCCTCCTTGAGCCTCACCTTGAATGTCACCAGGGAAGGGACCTCAACCACCTCCCTGGGCAACCTCTTCCAGTGCTCCACCACCATCATTGGAAAGAACTTATTCCTAATCTCCAATCTAAATCTGCTTTTCTTCAGTTTAAACCCATTGCCCCTCGTCCTGTCCCTGCAGGCCTTTGGAAACAGGCTCTCCCCATCCCTCCTGTAGCCCCCTCAGGGACTGGAAGGAGCTCTTAGGTCTCCCTGGAGCCTCCCCTTCTCCAGGCTGAAGAGGAGGTTGTCACTGGTCTGTCACTCCTCTCCCTGCAGGGTCTACGTCATGGTCGGGGCAGACGTTCCCTTCTCCTCCTGCCTGAGGGAGGTGGAAAACCCACAAAATCAGCTGAGGTGCAGCCAAGAAATGGAGCCTGTAATAACCTGCGACAAAAAGTTCCGCACACAATTCCACATCGACTGGTGTAAAATCTCCCTGGTGAGTTCATCGCTGCATAAAAATGATGTTTGTGGAAGTACAGTGTTGTATGCCAGGTTTAGGTGAGAGTTTGGCTGGACAGCTCTGCCAGATTCCACTGCACCGTGTCTGATGGACATTGTTTTCCATCTGGCAGATGCTCTTAAGGTTGGTTCAGGATCAAAGGGAGGACAGAGCTGGGCTTCCCTCTGCCTTGTCCCAGCTTGCTTTTCCCAAGCCAAGGGAAGGGGCAGGGAGTCCCCCAGTTCCCAGGGGCTGGGAGGGAGGTGGGCTCCCTTGCCCACAGCCACAGAGTGAGAACACAGCCATCCTCTTCCTCCAGCTTCCCATGGGGTGCTGTTGGGGGTTAGCACCTAAATCAGAGAGTAGATTTAAGCTTGTGGGTCCCAAGTACTGGAAGGAGGGACAACTTACACCCGTTTCCTCTTCAGGCTGCTTTCCCACGCTGTGCCTGGCCCTCTCGCAGTCACAGCAGTAGCTTCACTCTTCTTTTTTGTGCCTCTGCCTCAGGCTTGAGATTGAGCCAAGCAGCCAGGTAGAATCCATAATTCAGTATGTTAAAATATACTGCACAAGTTAATGAGTCAAGAATACATAAATTAACTTCTGTCAAACTACACGTTAACTGATATTATATTATAGATATTATATATATGCATCTGTATGCATTTGAAACTCAACATAATGCTACTTCTAGACTTCCATGACAACCTGTTCATCCATTGCCTAAGTTTTAATATGGCATTCTATGATTTAAAGTGTAAATTATAAAGAAATGACCATCAATTGCAAGATTTCTTGATGAACAGTCAGGCAGAAAAGGTCAAGCATGTAGCCAAATATAATTTATTTTCATTAATGATCTGGAGAGCTTGCTTTTCCGAGCACTGGATGTGGAGCTTGGTAGGAAGGAAAAAATGGAGAGGTCCCTCCAGTCTTCCTCTCTAGCAGCTTCCCACGGGAGAGGGCAGGGGTGTTACTGAGGAAGACCAGGAGGAAGTGCATTCATTCAGCCAAAAGACATCAGGAGCAGATAATTAATATCTGCATAGAAATGTTTACAGCATTTTCACTCAAATACTGTTTGTGTGAGAGATCCCTAAAATTAATCTGTAAAACATGTAATATCTCTGCTAGATACAAAATAAAGCAGTAATGTGATAAAAATTGGTATTTCTTATTGATGAGAAGCTTTCAATGAAATGCAAAGCTTTATTGGTTTATAAAAGTGGTAGGGTGAAATTGTACCGAATTTGTCAAACGTGTGACATGGATTGATTTATGTGTTACGGCTGGGGGAACACCGCCTGCTTTTATACTCTTTTAATTTGATAGATAATTGTCTCTTTTTTTCCCTTTTGTTTTTTTTTCTGGCCACCAGGTCGACAACACAAAGCAAGTTTCCACCTTTCAGGAGGTGATTCGTGGCGAGGGGATATTACCTGATGGAGGGGAGTACAAGCCCCCTTCCGAGAGCCTGAAGAGCAGAGACTATTACTCGGATTTCCTAATTACCCTGGCAGTGCCCTCGGCAATAGCACTGGTGCTTTTTCTAATCCTGGCCTATATCATGTGCTGCCGACGGGAAGGAGTGTGAGTACTTTAACGCAATAATCGCTAATTGTAGAGACTTTTTTTTTTTAAGATTATAATGCACAGAAGACTGTTTGTTAGCAGAATTCCATTCAGTTCATTAAAAACATTTAAAACAGGCCAGAAGATACTTGCTTGAAACGGTGCAGTGTGTCTCCTCTGAGCACACGCAGTAATTTCCGAGGGAGTTGAAACAGGGTCTTTAACTGTTCTAGTTGAAAGGGTTAAAAATCTCAACGTACCCACAGATCTCCAGAGATCTCCACATGTGCACAAGTCTCCAAAACGCCCCAAACAAATAAAATACTAATAAAGGATCATCGATTCAGGGAAACATTAAGTAATTTCTAAAATGCTAACTTAGAAAATAACTCCGGTTGAGGATCTGAACTGAATTTAGACGTCCCATAAAAGAAAAGCACATAAAAGGAAAGCAGCAAGTAACGCAGTTTCTGCCATTTCTTACACAAACTACAGTTCCATTTTGTCACGGAATTTATTTTAGCCAGAAGCTTGTTCTTTAACTTGCCTTTCCATCTCTGTGTGTGTGTCTGTGTGTGCCATCAGTGTCACCCCTCTCTTCCTGCCTCCATCCAGGCCTCAAACCCAGCTCCAAATGCTGCCAAGCTGCGGCCAGCAGTGACCTTGTCAGCATTTCCACACCATGGACTACTCTCATCTGCAGATAGATTTAATGTTCCAACTATCAATGCTATTATTTAATTCATAAATTTTGTTTTGTTTTTAGGGAAAAGAGAAACATGCAAACACCAGAGTAAGTGTCTTCTTTCCTGTTATTTTTCTTTTACCATTTAATTTTCATTCTCAGTAGCTCGTCATGCTTCATACATGTGTGTCATAATCTTCTCTCATTCTCTCTAATCCATGGTTTAATTCATAAATGTGAAAGCTGCTTTTAAATCAGTCTTGGCAAGGATAGAAGACCAGAATAAAAAGGGTTTGAAATTAATGACTCTCAATTCAAAATAAAATAGTGCTGTTAGAGTAAAATATGTTAATATGGAATTTATACTCCTGGTTATTGGACTTCCCAGCCTATACCTTAAGGCAGTGGAGAGGAGGCCGGATACCCTGGCAGGTACCCAGTGCCTGTCTATGGACTGTTCTAAAATCAATCATCTGAGTTTCTATGAATCTATCAATCACAAGAATCAGGAGTCAACCAAAACTTTTATTTTAATGGCAGCAAATAAATGGAACGTTAGCAGCAAATTGCACAGCCTTGGATCCTATGCGAGCTCCTTACCTAGCCAGCAAGATCTAATGGAATAATTACTGCCTTAAAAATGAGATAAATCCAGTATTTATTAAATTAGCTATGTAAAAGTGTACTGTAATCGCTGCACGAGAGCATGCATCCAGGTCCTTGTGTTTATAAGAAAAACAGGAACCGTAAAATCCTATCCATTTTGATAGAGCATTTAAAATACGTGTTTACTGTTGTATTTCCTTCTGCCGTAGCATCCAGCTGGTGCACCACAGCGCGATCCAGAAGTCCACCAAAGAGCTGCGGGACATGTCCAAGAACAGAGAGATAGCCTGGCCCCTCTCCACGCTGCCCGTCTTCCACCCCGTCACCGGAGAGATCGTGCCGGCCCTGCCCACGGACAGCTTCGAGCCCACCAGCATGCCCCTGATGCAGACCCAGCAGTAAGCCTCCAGCTCTCATTTTTTACTCGTTAGCACTCGTTAACGAGGGATGCCAGCGCCTGTCACCCGCAGCGCGTGGGTCACGGAGGTGTCGGTGAGGACTCTCTGAAGTTTGATGGCTCTGACGTTGGCCTTTCAAGCAGAAAGGTCTTCTGCTGTAGAATTAAATGGTTGGGTTTCAAAGGGCAAAGCAGCTTTGGGTGGAACGGTAATGTTTCTGTGTATTTTGGAGGAAAAGCTACTTTTGACAGAGGAATCATTGAGAAGTGATCTATTTTAGACACCCTGCCTCTTAACCCTTGTCTTTGGAGTTCTGCTATAAAACTAGCACCAGGTTGGTCGTTTCATAGCAGAAAATCCAGACTTTGTAAGTATTAGAGCACGGGTGACAGGCACGAGTGCTGTTTGAAGTGTTGGCATCGACCAGAAGAGCTTATTCCTTTACACAGGCAGGAGACACACCCTTGCCAAGCAAGGCTTTTAGAAACACAGAATTGCCTGGGTTGGAAGGGACCTCTCAGATCATGGAGTCCAACCATCAGCCCAACACTGACACAAACCATCCCTGACCCGTGTCCCTCAGCACCACCTCTGCCCGGCTTCTAAATCCCTCCAGGGATGGTGCCTCCACCACTGCCCTGGGCAGCCCAGTCCAAGGCTTGACACCACTTTCAGTGTAAAACTTTTTCCCATTATCTGTCCTAAACCTCCCTGGTGCAACGCGAGGCCATTTCCTCTTGTCCCATCACCTGTTCCTTGGGAGAAATAAACACTCAGGACACAAAAGTGTGGCTTTGCCGTGGTGAGTGACCTGTTCCCATGTGTGACACTGACTGGCCAGGCAGTCATTCCACCATCAGTAATTAAGTTGCAAAGACTCACCTTTTCTCTGTTCATCACTTATGGAAATGAGCTTTGGGGACTCTTGTCACCTTTGGTATTGCACCAGCTCCGAGCCTTTGTACCCAGTTGACCCAGGCAATGATAGGAACTACGCCAAAACACTCGTTTTTTCTTTCATTGGCTGACCATCTGCCCACTGAAAATGGGTTATTGCTTCATGAGCACAGAAATGAAGCTGAAATGCTGAACTTTCACGCGTGATGTGCTCCAGCCTTTGCATGAAGCACTAAAGGTACAAAATTGCTTTTTGCAGGAACCTGCCGCACCAGACCCGCATCCCGCAGCAGCAGAGCGCAGGTCAGTCCTGAGGGGACACGGGGTGACCAGTGCTGAGGGGACCCTGGTCACAGCGCGGGCAGGGGGACCCCTTCTCAGGTCTAGTGAAGTATCACAGTGTTGTCCTTCCAGACAGTTTTCATACATCAGGGAAAATTTTGGGATAAGGGGATAGGGGATAAGGAAGGGGATAAGGATGGTGCAAGGACAACATAGAGGCCGAAATATCATTTTTGAATATTTAAAGCCATATTTAGGCAGAACTCTCTATATTTATATGTATTGAATGTAATTTGGGAGCTACAGCTCTAAAAGGCAGCCTTGTTTTAACTTGGGAGTTACAAAAGCAACTCTTTTCATTCCAACTCCTTCTTCTTCATTACTGCTTTCGGGGATTAAAGGAGAATTTCGTATGACAACATTTCAAAGATTTGAGGCAAGTATATAACAGCCGCTCCTGCCCGTGGGGTTGGGGCTTTCGTTATCTGGGAACTGATAAAACCCACCACCAAACGGCCCTGGGTGCAGCTCTGCCAGCTCTGTGTGCTGTCTGTGTGCCTTGGAACAGCTCCGGCTGGATCTGTGCGTGTGTTGGGAGTGGGAGATGGTCTCGGTGGTCTCCACCCAGAGCCCCTGGCGCTGCCTGGGCTTCCTGAGTCGCTCTGGAGAGCTGCTAGAACATCGAGTTTGGAAGCCCTGCTGTGGCTGTTTCTGTGGTACCTTATTTCGTAGGTGACACCTCTTCTGTCACATCCATCACAGACGCTGCCTGTGATGAGCTCTCAGAAATCAGGGGGAAAGCAAATGTTTTTCCCAGAAGTAAGAAACAGTTTGTTTTAAACCCTTACATGAAAATGCAGGTTTAGGAGCTGAGAGAATGCTCCCCTGTTCCACAAAGTTCAAACTCTACTCGGGACAGAATTACATGAAAGGCAGCGACTCACAGCTAAGGGTTATAGACCCTGGTCTCCAGGAGGGAGAGGTGAATTAAGGTGTATAATTGTCTGGGTGTCAACTGGCAGAAGGTGCTGATGGAAGGGTTTGTAGGATATTCCTGTAATGGCAAAGGCTAAATGGTAACCCTGTACTGCATTCCTCCATTTGGAGCTTCGCAGTCTCCTTGGGAAGCCTGGTGGATCCTGAAGAGAAAGATAAATTCCCAGTTAAACCATCTTTTCCCAGATTTCTCCCTTCCCAGAAGCAACCCAGCACAGGTTTCTGGTGTAGATGTTGTGTTCTGCTGTGGGTTGTGTTTGTGGGTGTTGGCACAGAGGGATGAGCGGGGCTGGAGGCGGGATGGGGTGTCACCCTCCCCTCTCCCTGCAGGTAAATGGTATTCCTGAGGAGCGGAAGCTGACGGACGCCATCAATTTGTAATCATCGGAGGCGGTGGTGAATGCTGGTGTTTCCTCCCATCCTGAGGGATACAGGAGTGTTCCGGCTGCAGCGCTGGGTGGTGCCGTGCCGGGGCCTGGGATCCCCCCCAAACCCGAGGTACCGGAGCCTTTTGTACCTTTTGGAGACGTTGGACAATTCCTAAACACACCCATCGCTTTTTATATTTGTTACGTTCAGGAAGTAATCTCTCAAGTCTATGTATTGATAAATATCCGACTTCTGTTCTCTCTTGCCATCTCTCCTGGAAGTTTCCCCAGGGGAATCAAAGCTGCTGGAAGGGGGTTTCAGAGGGGTCGGGGGGAGATGTCACTGCTCCACCTTGTGCTGTCACGCAGTTCCGTGGGAGCAGCAAAACCTGGGCAGTGGGATGAGGCTCAGAAGGAGCATCCCAGCTTTGTTAGGCATGAATTTTTGTAGAGATTCTCAGAGTGTAACAAAGTTACTTTTGAGAAAAAAAAAAAAACCTCAACAAAAAACCCAAAGAAAAACCTAAAGATATTCCTGTTGAAAATTGGATTTCTGTTTCTTTACCCGGTTTGCCACCTTGTATGAGCAATAAACAGTTTAAAATCTGTCCGTTCATTTCATGGCAGTTGAAAAATGAAGTTTCTGAAGCCCTGGGGATAAAGACCATTCTGGGGCCCAGAAAGTACCGGGGGAGATGGTTCAACCAGCCCCCAGGAGCCACCCCCTGTTCCCAGCAGCTTCGGGGGGGGGAAGCAGTGAAAAGCCAGTGAGCAAACTGCCCCCTGAGAGTGAGAGGAAAAGGAAAATGTCCATCTTTTATCCAGGCTGTGAAAGAGCTGAGTGGAATGAACATTTGGTTTCTGTTCCTCTTCCCAGCTGCACGGGCCGGCAGCGCTTCGGAGCAGAAATGAACGGAATGGATTTTAAATCATGATGTTTAAAGCAACGTAAGCCTAAACTTTGTAACTAGTACTGGGTTTGGATCAGACCCCTTCCCGACAATCACTGGGATCCCTCTCCAGCTGCTCTCTCTTGTTTGTGTTAACGTGGAATAGCACAAAGAGAGTGACAGAAATTTCCCGACACGTTACTGCAAAAAGAGCCCCTTTGTCCCCGTGGGAGCTTCACCTGCTCCGAAAAGAGCCTGATGCTGCTGGGGAGTTGGGGATTAAACACCCCCCCACTGTTCTGTGATTGAAAACGTCATTTATCTGAGATTAGATAGATATGTTTAATACCAAATTGTGTATTTTACTTACGGAAGCACGACCTGTGGCAGGCTGGCTCTGTAAAGGTGGCTAAAGAAAGAAGTAGTTAGAAGGGCTGTAAGTTAAAGGTGTAAACACACAGGTTGGTGCGAGGGGGTGCAGTGACAGCGTGACCCCGGGGAGTGTTGGGGAAGGGACACCCAGTCACCCAGCAGGTACCACCCCTGCTCTGTAAATACCTGACATGGAAACTCCAATAAAGAGGAACCGGTTCCGCAGCGCTGCCTCCGCCTGGTTACTGCACCCCCTGCCCCCCCAGCTGCCCCGGGAGGGACAGTGACAGGGGACGGGCACTGGGTGAGAAGGAGGAGCCCACTGGGTTTAACTGGGGGAGACACTGACCTGGGAGCAGTGACTGGGAAGGACGGGGAGCATTTGTCCTGCAGAGTTCAGGTCCCACCTCAGGTGGTGTCTCCCCAGGGACACGAGGAGTTTTTGGGACAGGAACTGCCCCCGAATCCTTTGGCCGAGGAGCCCCTTCCTCTGGGGGGCCCTGAATTCCCAAAGAAAAGCTCAGTGGCTTCACCCAGAGCTTAGGGGTGGGTTCCTGCAGGTGCCAGACAGGGAAAGCAGAGGCAGCTCCTGGGCGCTCACAGACCAAAGCCGTGGGTTTGGGCTTCAAAAAGTATTCACCACCCCCCGGGGGGGCTGTGGATCCTGATGAAGCCCCAGCTCCCGGAGGGGGAACTGGCTCCAATTCCCTCAGAGCTGGGAGAGAAGGATTGACTGCAGAGGAACCTCCCTCCTCCATCCGAGTGAGAACCTGCCCCTGGGCTGGAGGGGTGATGCCCCAAACACCCCTCTGGGGACACGGTGGCACCAGAGGGAACTCGAGCAATAACGAGTCTTTACTTAATTGATGCTGCTCCCATTACAAAAATAAGCATCCACAGCACATTTATTTCATGTTTAAATTACATCATATTTTTACATGACCTGAAAAGAAAATATATTTATCCCACGTACAGTCATAGTAAACAAGTGCATTATTTCCAACATTAAAAATAAATCTTTTGACCGAGTCTGTACAACAGATAAATAACATTCTATCTACAATACTTAAGTTGTGAAGAACAAAACAAAAGTTATCCCTGGAACTCACCGCTCCCCATTGCTCCTAATACTGGCGTAGAGGAAGGTCCTGGCTCCTGTCCCCCCCAGCGGTCACCGGCGCCGCGTCCTTCAGCCGCTGGGGTGCCCTGATGGAGGGGGTTAACCCGTCCCAACGCGGGCACACAAACTCCACACGGCTGAGTGTCCTCCCAGGAGCTTCAAAATGAGAACTAGAATTAGTCAAACTCCTGAATCTGGGGGAAGGCAATGATTTGTTTTGTCTTTTCCGTAATGAGGGACCGGTCATTCTTTAAAGGAACCTGATTCTCCACCAAAGAAACAGAATTGAAGCTGTTCTTTACATAATTTTTTTTTTTTTTTGCACTCGTTGGTGGCTTCAAGTTTGAATTCCATTTTTAACTGGGCTGAAACAATGTCCACCACAGCCCGTCCGGTACAAATGGGGATTCTCATTGTTTATAATCAATCCCCCAGGATTGCACACCTGCTTGGAGAACAACACTGTGCTTGTGGCTGTGACCACCACCAAGTAACCAGTAGAAGAATGAAGTGAGAAAGTGACAAGGGGTCAAACCATCACTTGAACCAAACCCACCGACAGCAAAGAAATGTTGTAAATTCACTGGGTGAGGGGGAGGGACATCCCAGCCCCCCGGGGAAGGGCTATTGCTGGCGCTTTGGGTTGACAGGACAGAGGGGAGCTGCTGGAGGGGCTGGGAAAGGAGGTTCCTCCAAACAGCTCCCATCTCATCCCATTTGCAGTTCTGAGCCTCCACCCCCTGCGTGTGGTGAGGGCTCACCCCCTCCCCATGACACCAGTGGCCCCGTGTCCCCCACTCACGGTCTCACACAGGGTGGAATATGGCACCGGTTCCCCAGAGACACCCGGTGAGGGTCACCTACAAGCTCAGAGAGAGGTTGGACGGGCACCGTCCCCCTCTCCTCCCCCATCCTTCGGACCTGACGGAGTGGCTGGGATGGGATTGCATCCGGCTGGAAAAGAGAGGGGGCTCTCCCAAAAATCCTCCACCTTGAACCGAGTCTCTGAAAAAAAGAATCGCTCATCGTTGTTCAGTGGGATGTTAGAGAGGACTGTACACGGTTAAATCAATTGGTGAAAAATGTATGAAAAAGCAAACCATTTTAGGGAAAAAAAAAAATCCTTATAAAAAAATTTCACCTCAGAATTCACCCTATTTGCTGAAAACATCTTAAATCCCTAAAAAAAAAACCCCATAAAACGTGATGTAAACTTGTATATAATCTGAAATCACTGAACTGGTGAGGATTTCTTATTTCCACATAGAAAGGGGTTCATCTAAGGCATCCTGTATGCACCCAAAATACTCATTTCTGAACAAAAGCTGACCCTTTGCTGGTCCCGGGCCAGCAGTACCACCCTGCTTCAGGCATCCCCCGGGGAGGGACCCCAGCTTTGCTCTCCTGTCCCTGGGGACCCCGGGACACACACACACAGGAGCATTAAACCACTCCTCCTCTTGGTGCCACGTCCAGAGGGGTTTGTAAACACAAATCCAGTAGAAAAGACTCGTTTTTCACATGCAATTCTGTCCAGTGCGTTCTCGTCCCTCGGGTGACTCGAGAAGGCCATCTCCACACAAAATATGTACATCTGCACTATATACATTTTTCCACGCACATCATTTAAATGTCTCCTTGTACCTCCAGTTGAGAATTGTGGTTCAGGCAGACGCACAGGAAACCTGAAGAAAGTTCCCAAGAATCTGTTCAAGTTAATGCCGCGCCTGCTCTTGCATCGCTGAGAAGAGGAGAAGTCCCGAAAAAAACCCAGCTACGCACAGCAGCCTCTTCAGCAGAGTGGAGTTGTCCTTTGGAACCACGATCTGCGCCAGGTCGTTGGTGATCTGGGAGATTTCGTGTGCCACGCACACAAATATGAAAGTGCTGACCAGGACGTTGAACATAGGGTACCCGGGAATGAGCACCAGGATGCCCTTGGTGTCTGCCGCCAGCCAGATGTGGTACTGGCAGATGAAGAGCTGAAAGAAAGTAAGAGCATCCTTAAGAATAGTTATATATATAGAAAGTAAAAATATCTTTATAGTTATTACATTGTCTCCACGGCTCCAACAGCCTCTGCTCAGGCACTGTGTCTCTGTGAGGGGCTGACCTAACGCCCCTGCAAATAAAGATAATGCTTCAACTGCTGAGGACCACAAAGGTCCCAGGAGCCGAACAGCACCTCAGAGTTCACAGAATGCTATGGGGTTGGAAGGGACCTCTGGAGATCATCCACTCCAACCCCCTGCCAGAGCAGGGCCACCCAGAGCAGGTCCCACAGGAACGTGTCCAGGTGGGTTTGAATGTCTCCA
>JAOQGM010000012.1:23844118-23867686 GCA_027564225.1 Gallinago stenura | reverse complement strand
GCACCACTGAGAAAAGCCTGGCCCCATCCTCCTGACACCCACCCTTGAAGTATTTATAGGTGTTGATCAGATCCCCCATCAGCCTTCTCTTCTCTGGGGGAAACAGACCCAAGTTCATCAGGAACCAGAAACATTGAAAATGGGATCCTTTAAAAAACCCTCAAACCCGTGTATGACATTGACACTGTGGTACAATGGGCTCCTCCTACAAGTTCCTTTCCCTTTTGAAAATCTATTTCAGTAATATGATACCATTAACCATTGAAAATTACTAAACTGCAAAGAAAATGGAACGTGAACTAATTCCCACCGTTTCAGGAATACACGCTGGCTGGAACAAGGTCACGTTTGCACTGAGAAGGGGTTGGTTTGGGGAGTTCCATTTGTTTATCGGCAGAGGAGGGACATTCCCGGGTGTGCTCCCAGCCAGTCAGTGTACCTCCTGCTCCCCGGAATTCTCACCTCCCACCCGTGCCAGGGCTCACTCCAGCCCCAAATCCCCACTCCCCAAATCCCCCCCGAGCAGCGTGAGACACCGCTGGGCACGGGGAGGCTGCTGTTCCAGCCGGGGTTTGTAAGTGCAGGGGGAAGCTGCGATGCCAGAAGAGGTGAAACAGCGTGGCACTGAATAACCCAACACACCTTTTCACCTTTCACCATCCACGTGTTGCCCCACAATCTGGGTGACAAAGCCTCCTCCCAGTTCCAAGTGCCAATTCACTGAGCCTCCAACCATTCCACTTACCTCCAGGGAGATTTTGCCGAACCAGGCGAAGAAGGAGCTGTACACAGAGCGGACATAGCCCGGAATGTTCCTGATGAGGATGAAAGCTAAAATCTTTTTTTTTTTTTTAAAAAAAAAAAAAAAAAAAAGTTAAAAACCCCCATGTCTGTGGATGACAAGCAGGTTACACACACAAAAAAAAGGTGCATCCATTTTCCCCTCTCTAAACTGAAGTGCATCATGCATTACATTTTCTTTAAAATCTAATAAATATATAAAGCAAACAAAATTCCACACAGTTTATACTTCACAAAGCAGGGCTTGAAACCGCAGCTCTCAGACCCACTGTCAGGGCACAGCCAGTCACATCTACACCTGCAGCAGAACGGTGGCCCCGAGGCCAACAGATGCCACCGCAGCACTGCCACAGAGCACGTTACACCCTGCCAGCCTCGCAGGAAGGTGGCCACAAATCTGAGGTAACCCCCAATTTTTAAAGAGAAGGTGTCAAGATGGACAAATGAGCATTAAAATTTAAGTCACACGTGCTGCCCCTCAAGAGAGAGGGATAAACTATTAAATAGAACAGGTCAGACAGAGGGAACAGTCAGAGAGCTGGGGTGCACTGGGGCAAGGCACACAACCAGAAACAATCTAAACTTAAGAAAACCACACTCACATCCCCATGGGCTGCTTCTTCTCTGCCTAAAAGTGTCTGCAGGTTCCCAGAGGTGGCATCCTGCACAGACACCCCCCAAACACCCGTGCATCCCTGCTGCTCTCCACTGCCATGCCACCGGGCAAAAGCTGGGTCGGGACTTAAACAGTGGTAAGGACATGGGGGTTCATCAACAGCCCAACCCCAGCGTGGGGTCTCAGTGCTCACAGGCACCCACAGACAGTGAGCATCAGAGTTCAACCTGTCCCCACTTTCAGACAGGAGAATGAAGCCCACTGTCTGATATTCCACACTAACACAAAAATATCTTTAAAAGCCCAAATAAGAACAGAGCAGAGTCTATCACCGTAAGGAGAAGGACTAGAGTGATAATTACCTGTACCACAGACACAGAAGGATGTAGTTCATTGCACTCTGTCTTGTTTTTACAGCTACTGGCCCAAATAGAGTAGGTCTAAAAGATAGAATCACAGAATCACAGAATTGTCCAGGTTGGAAGGGACCTTTCAGATCACTGACTCCAACCACCAACCTCACTCTGACAAAACCCATCACTAACCCGTGTCTCTAAGCACTATGGCAACCCATCCTTTAAATCCCTCCAGGGATGGTGACTCCACCACCTCCCTGGGCAGCCCATTCCAAGGCTTAATAACCCTTTCCGTGTACAAATGTTTCCTAATCTCCAATCTGAACCTCCCCTAGCACAACTTGAGGCCACTTCCTCTTGTCCTATCTGTTCATTATATGTACCATTTCAAAACAAAACCAGAAGTGCTCTTCAGAAGTGCTGCAGCAGCAGCTGGTCACTAAGAAGTGTAGCAGCAAGAGGAAGAAAAGACACTGTGCTTAGTTCTGTGTCTGCCTCCCATCCCTCTCTGCAGCCCATGGAGAGGGACTGAGACAGTCCCACTGCCCACTGCCACCCCACGGCACAGCCCTGGTGCTGACCCCTCAGTCATTCCTCACACTGACATCGGGGCAGAGCCGAGGCCAGAGCTGCCTCATCTCCCTCATCATTTTTATCCTTGCAACAACCTGAAGAAGTGATGTCTTCAGCTACGGTTGACTGAAAAGACACTATTCCTTCCTGTCTGTGAGCAGACAGGTAGGACTGTGCACAAAACCGCAGCTGAAATATCTCCAGATCAAGACTTGCTTTTTTAAAATCAATATATTTTCTAAAAAAGAACTGCAGAAAACTTATTCTTTAGAGATTTACCAACCTGAGTATATTAGTTATACTTGGTACGTACCAGAAAGGATACAATTGAAATAAATAATAAAACATTTGAAACTCTGCTGGAGAAAAGAGGATCTCCCTTTCCTTCTGAGATCATCTGATGCTTCTGCAGTGCCAGATAAATAAAAGCAAACAGCATCCCGTGAAAAACCACCTGTAAAAGACAAGCAGAACGCAGTTAACATTTCATGGCTTTTACAAGTACTTCAGGTACAAACTCTTAACAGAAACGTTACAGGGGAAACTATTTGTAACACCAAAGCTCGGGTGTGAAAAGGTCTTTTCCCAGATTTACTGAATCAAACAAACCGAGGCTTTTCTCCACTCCACTGCCATGAGCTGCGTTTGTACCTCTGCTCAGAAACGACTGAAGCACCTCAGGAAGGCTCCACAGAGCGCTACGGGCACAGCAACGAAATCTCAAGAAGCTCTCAAGTACCTCCTGTCCCCTCTGCAATCTGTGCCAGCCCCGAGAAAGGCTTCTCCTGGGGAAAAGCCACCGAGCTGTGGCTGGTGAGAACATTCCTGAGACACCAGCAGTGCCTCCCTCCCCCAGACACCACCCTCGGGCAGAGCCAAAGCGTTTTCCCACTGCAAAAACCATTTGAAAAATATGTGCAGGAATAATCTGCTTTTGGCATCAAGGCCCTGATTTTGACAGTGTTTTAAAGGCTACCTTAAAAGAAATATATCCCTAACTGATGCGACTTTCCAACTAAGAAAGTCACTAAAATAATCCCCCCTGTATTTCTACAGCCTGAAGTGCTACAGGGGGTACATTTTCACAGTAAAATCTTTGAGAAAAGACAAATCTAGGTCACTTTATGACTTTTTTTTTTTCTTTTAAAGCAAACTAAGCAGGATCCGCAAATAAATCAGGCCCCATGTTTTAAGTGAGGCTCTGACAGATGTTTGCAGAGTGAGGTAGATGCAGCTTAGTCTTCTGTTAAACCATCCAGGGGGACAAACTCCTGTTTTCCCTGGAGGAAAGGAAAACAAGCCCTCCTTCCTCCACCCTAATTAAAAAATACACTTAAAAGTAGATTTAAATTTATGAAAGAATTTTATATGTATACAGGAATTTCTGCAAATGGTACCTACATAGCGATCCAGCTTCCACCTAAACCACCATTCATAGACATTCCCATTCAGTTCAAAACACTTGGAGAGTGGCCAAAAGGAAAAGATCTTCTCAAACACACCCTGTAGAAAATAAACCCAGCAGAGGCATCAACACCCGTGTCAACCACGTTGACCAAATATAAATCAACAGGCTGCCTTCTGATAGCACCACAGCCCTATTTCACCATGCCAGCTACGTGGCATTACCAAAATAATAGGTATTCCCATGACAAAAGACATTGAAAACCACCCAAAAATACTTCCTCAACTGAGAAAGGCTTTGGCTTTTGCTTCCTGTTTGTCCTGCAGACCTCGCCCTTCAGAGCACGGGCTTTTCCATTTATTACATTTGTAATAAACACTCAAGGATTTCACACAAACAAGAAAGACACAAAACTGTGTTTTTTCCAGCACCCACACCAATTAAATATATACAGAAACAGAAAGGTTCCCTTTTTTTTTCCTTCTGTATTTATGGTACAGGAGTAAATATACAATTACGAGCACATTAAAAGTAGAAATAGATACTATATTCCTAGGGAGTTAAGGTTAAAAATAGTCAAAATTTACACACCTGAGAATACGAGAGAAAATATATACATGTCAGTAAGCAAACCAGCTTCAGCAGCAAACCCAAGTGCCACAAGCAGTGCCCTGAGGAAGAAATAAATTAATCAATGTACAATCATCAATTTTTCAATAGCAAAACCCAGGACACATTAAATAATAATTGCTAATTAGTTAGTGCAGCTACGCTTAGTAAGAGATACATTCACAAATAAATGGTCAAACATTACTAACAGTATTTTATCACTATCTGCATTTTTATATTCAATTTTACTTTAAGCAATTAAAATAAGCATTCATAGCAATCAACAGCTGATTGATCCTAAATTAAGTCTGTCAGTGAGAGACCTAAATCAGAACTAAAACCTTAAGACTCTTAGATCCTCCTTCCCTATTGATGGGGCAATATCCAGATTTTGTAGTCTGCAGATACGACAACGGGCTATATCAAATGCCAGCTAGGAATATACACTGCAAAAATATAATTAGAGAGTAGTTTTAGAAGATCCCTCTAAGGCAAATAGCTCCATCTTTTATATTTTTTTTTCTACTAAGGCACTTGTATTACAGACACAGGGCAACGAGTGGTGTGTGCTGGGGAACAGGAGCATATTGCTGTAAGCGGAGACAGACTTTAGTTTTCAGCTGCTGCGTTTTTCTATCGAAATATAATTCATCTGAGACAAACCACATTCCTGTGAGCAGCTGCTTAACATATTTTTACTATGTTAAAAAGAGAGGAGATGAACTAGCATTTTCTAACTAATACATTTCCTTTACGGTTATCATTTTTAGTAACATACAGATGGTTTATAGCAGAAGAGGGGAAAAAAAATCCCTTACCATTTGCCTTCTTCTGGACGATCTGAGGCCATACAGCCAAGGTGGCATAAATGATCATGAACCAGACAGTGACTAAGGGCACAAAGTAGTAGAACTGGTAGGGCCGGTCCATCACGATGCACAGCACCACCACCAAGAAATTGAGACGAAATAAAACCTGGAGGGAGTCAGAGGAGAGAAGGCAGAGGGCATATAAACCAGGAGGCAAAGCTACAAGTTGGGGGACACGCTTCTCCTCACACGCTTGATTATATTTGGGTTGAAACAGGGGAAAAACAGCTCGTGGAACATCAAAAACATGATATTTTGCTTTCACCCCAGGCTCAGTTAAAGCCAGGGCAACGTGTTGCACCCATACCTTTAATAAGCACAATGACCCGAGTTACATGAGAACATAACACCAACTAAAGATTTATTTTTAAATCTACAGCACTACAGCACACCCTGCAAACCTGGGAGGGAAAACAAAAACAGGGATGCTCTCCAGAACTGGCACAGTGTGAAAATTCATTTTCTTTATTAACAAGTATAGGCTCCAATAAGCTATCTTTGGAAAATGACCATTAAAAAAAAAGTCTGGAAAGTTTTTCTTTTCTCCTTATTTTGCACTTTGAGTGAAAACTCAAACCTGTAACTGAAAGGGCTTTTTGACCAAGAACTAACTATCCCAACAAAAAAAACACCCAACCCAACAAATTCTCAGTTGAGAATGAGAAAAAAACTAATGTATAACATTTGGCAACTTTGCTATGTCTTGAAAGTAATAAATACTACAGCCATGACTCTCGCTCATGCATTCGGAATCTACTTCAGTGCAAAACAGCAGGATACTAAATAAAATAGCAACGTGAAGAGTTTAATGGATCCAAAAGATCGCTCATCTGAAGGAAAGAAAGGCATCACAAGTGCTTTGGGACACTATTCATGGCCCCAGCTAACTAGTCACAAAGTTTTTCTGTTCGCCAACAAGTGAGGAAAACTCCAAAGTGCACACAAAAATTAAAAGCTTTTCAAAATTTTAGCAAGTGGAAATCACTTCAATTTAAATCAGAGACAAGGCAACGTTTGTTCCATCTACATAAAGGCTTGCCGTGCTGGCAGCCAGCAAACCCATCTGCTGAGCAATTCCCTCTGTTCACAGGAGAGGACAAAACCAGAAGTTCTGTACACAACTGTCCCCTGGAATCACCAAACATTTATCATTTAGTTGTATAAAGAAAACTCTAATAGAAACACAATAACTAAACCAACCCAAACAGACAGGAAAACATCAACATGGAGCAGACTGATGTTTTAAGAACAGGGTGAGAGAAGCAAAACAAAGTATTTCCAATAGCTGACTTGGGAAATCTGTAAGTTTTTTTGCCAGCAGGGAAGAGGAGCTGAGAACACTCCCACCACCCGAGGTTCTCAGTGGGAACTGGCAGAAGGCTGTTCAGAGGGCAATTCAGAACTCCCCGGCTACTCAGGAAAACCACTCACTCACCAGTAACCATGGAATAAATCCAGGAAGGTTTCACAAGTCGTGAAACCCTGCCTGCATCCTTTCTTATATATATGCTGTAAACTGCTACTGCCATGAGGTTCCACTGCTATATGGTGGAAAGTGTCTGTTTTGATATTTAGAGTCTACATACTTATATTTCTACATTTCTATGGTATATGTTTGTATTAGATAAATACTGCTGATGAAACAGGTCAGATTATACAGAAACAACAGCCATTTCTAATGTGCAAGCCTGGGTTAAGCAATCTCCTACCACATTATTTAGGGAGTACGGGTGTATCGAGGATATTTCGTTATCTGAACAAATTTCTTTATAAAAACTGGTAAGTGGATTATCATACCTGGCACACTCTGTATACACCAAAGTCCCCTTTGATCCAGAAATATGAGAAGTGTCCGTAACCCGTCTGGAACAGATATGCAGCGACCAGAACACGAATGTGCATGTACACCGGCAAAAACTGTTGAGAAAAAGAAAGTCCCTTTCAAAAATGCTTTTGATTCTCCTTTCTTCCCCTTTATTTTATGCTTTTTCTGCATTGCAGTAAATCAGTTTTAACTAATAAAGGAAAAATTACGCTGCACTTCCCAGGTTCTTACTAAGCCCTTTTGTTGCCCTGACCTCTCTGATGTTAAAATGAGTTTCTGCTCTGAATTGCTCTACCCTTTCCATATTCTGTAACCAGGGAAGGGAGGGTTGAGAAAGGCTCTGCAGACCTTCAGCAGTTTCATGTTCTGAACATAAAAACGAAGCGTTACCAGCAATTAAACTCATGTCATATTCTACTTAGAGGAAACAAGTGTATGTTTTCATTGGCTAATTGATGCATAAAATGCTCTTATCAAAGAAATCTAGACTTAAATAGAGAGAAAAAGTAAGTCTGCTCATAGCATTTTTAAAACTACAGGAACAATAGCATGAGTTATTCATTCTATTCAACTCTAATACACATTTGTACTATCTCTCTTTTGAAGTAACATACCCAAATTGCACTCCCGCTTTTAAAAAACATATGAAATTCCAATGACTTACAGTGCTTGCTCCAGAGATATGATAAATCAAAATAACAAGTTGCATCCAGCCCTTCCATTCATCAGTCTGTTCTCTATTTAACACTTTAGTCTAATGCAAAACAAAACAAGAGTGTTGCTATTCCAAAAAGTACAACGAACATCTACAAAATGAGGAGAAAAAGTTCAAAACAATAAACCACTTTACGGGTAAATAGGTCTCAACAGAACTTCTGTCTAGTGGACACAGCTCTGCCAGATTTCAGCATGCACAACACCCTCACATAGCTTTGGATCTGAGTGCAGGGGCTAAAAGTGCTCCTTCCCATACACTTCCATGAACTTTTTGCATCTAATTCCACCCAAACATTATATTGCCTATGAGTGCATTCTTTTGCAGATGAGTTATACTGACTTTGAAAGTTTTAATTTCAAATATTTAGCAATTAGTTATTTACACTCAAACAGAGAAATGTTAACAGTAGGACATCAACATGATTATTACCTCTTTGGTATTTTCGGTATAAAATACCCCCAAAACCAAGATATAGACGATCGGTATGAAGAAAGATGAATGTGTATAAAATTTATTTTCCTTCATGAAAAGATTTGCTCTGTCACATAGATAAAAATAGGTCATGATTAGACCCAGTTTGCAGAAGGAGTGTAAGAGCATCTCCAAAGTAGAAACGTTAGGAGTGCTGATGGCAGGTTTCTTCTCCTCTCCGCTTTCCAAATCAGCGCATGATTTGTTCTTCCGAAAATTATTCCGATGAATTAAACTGATAATTAAGTATCCAATGATGGAGAAAGTAAAGAAACAGAAAGCCAACTTCTGTATGAGAGTGAGAGGAGGCTGAGGCTGGCAGCAGGAGCCATCAATGGGCTTCATTATCTTATTGCAGTAGACGTTCATAAGAATCATCGCATTCTGCCAAAGGAACAGACAGCTTTGTCAATTCATCTCTTATAAAAAACATTTTCCTCATAAAAAATTTTCTTCCAGACCATGCACTGACATAAAACATCTGCAATCCTCCATTATCATGACAAAGTTTCACAGTACCCCCACATTCCTAGTTGCATTCAACTTCAACAGTAGAGTCCAAACACCTCTTCTGAACAGAAAACCCTTGAGCAGAGAGAACTAACCTTAATCCCTCCACCAGAAGGCTTCTCTCTGCCGGCTGGAAAAGAAGCTGTAAAGAGCTAAATGGACCACAAACAAAAAACGGCTCACAAACTTGGGTCCTGAAGCAGCATGGGAATGAAAGTCTCTAAAAGGTGACAATGAGACTGAAACCTGTGGTGAGACCATATTTAACTCAGCCAGGACTTGGGAGCAACTGGAACCTGCAAAGGAGTGGAACTCGAAGTGACATGGCAGGAGAGCTTCGTCACAAGAAGGGCAGAGAGACAAAGCTCAGAGGGGCTCACTGCAGGCACGTGTGTGTGTGTGTGTGTGTGTGAAAATTACACGGGCACGGAGGGGAAAAGGTCAAGACATTTCTTAGCACCACTTTACATATCATTATCACTCCAACTCATTCATGCAGATGAAGGCATGATGTTTGCACTCAGGATCTAAAAGGAGGAGCGGATTAACAGCTATTTCAACACAGCCACACACTTCTGTGTTTGCTGTTATGTTCTTTAAACATCCTGTATAACCGACTGCCCTCCCACCTTTGAGAACTCCTGAGGAAAATTCCTTGAAGAATGTGCAGGTCCTCATTACAGCCACAGCATCTGCCACTTCACAACACTCACTCACAATCTTCTTTTACTATTATTACTTTTTAATGTTGACCAGTGATAAAACCACTTACTGTATCTCTGCTTGATTCAGGGAGATGCAGGCCATCTGCAGACTTCATGATGGTTTCTTGTGCTATCAATTTTGATACACTGAACAATTTAACTTTAGCTTTGGAATTTCGGGAGCTGCTGTTCAGAATACGAACGGCTGCTTCATTATAAGCATCTATTTTCTCATTAGTGATCATTTTCCGACTATCACTCAGCATGTCTTCGTAAACAGGGTCTGAATTTGAAAGGACAAAGAATAGGCACATTAATGTTAACACCTGACACAGACTTAGCCCGAGTTGCCCAGGCTGCTTGCACTGAGGCACTCACAATGTGTAATGGCACAGAAAAAGCATACGATGAGGACTGAGTGACTGACAGTTACTAGAGTAGTATCAAGAGTTCTTTACGATGAAATGCTCTTATTGCCATTCCCTGGTCATGCATGTGTACTTACAGACTAGAAACCTTTAGACATGAGTGCCTGTTTTATTTCCCCACACCCATGAAGAGAGCACAGAGCTGGAGTGCAGAGCTGCTGATGCCTTCTCTCAGTAATGGAATCCCCCAAGGAAAGACTCCAGAGCCAAGAGGACAGAAGACAGGCAGCAGATCAGACATGTTAAAAAAACCACACCTCTCAAACTCTCTAGCTACTGCAGAAGAAACCAGCTCCTCATTTCTCTCTGTCACAGGCCATAAGCATATTCCACTCGCTCCTGTTGATTCCAGGGTAACTGATGGCAGAATTTGAGTTTCAAAGAAGAATGGAACACCACTTAATTGCCCACAGGCTTCAGAAATTATGCAGAGCTTAACACAAAGCCATGTGGGTTCTGGATCAAAAGGTCAGCTGGAGATTGGTAAGTTGCTATGAAAAGCTCGTGATGTTCATAACTCTGGTGATCCACGCTCTACAAGCTGAGTTGATTTACTTTAGCTACCTCAGTGTCTACTTTTGGACAATCAGTGTCTAGGCAACTCTGTGTACACAGACTGCTCTTCCTCTTCTTTGCTCCATTAAATAGCTCAGAGATGATTTAAATCAAGTGGACATTTATCAACTGGGACATGTCTGACAGCTAACTATTGTAGATAAACACGCTTTTGAAAGGAACACGAGAAGATCAATCTGTTGATTCAGTTTAACATCTAGAGCCAGCTTCGACAGGACCCTGGACTCTCAGGGTACAGCTGGGTATATTCCTACCAGGGCTCAAAATCTGCCCGTGTTTCTAACCGAGGAGATGATAACCTAAGAACTGTCCTTTATGGCAGAGAAACCAGGAGCACATCCTACCTATAAGCTTTTTGTTCAGGGTCAGAGCCATACCTTAGATTTACTGAAGAAAAGCAAAAGAATGTAAGCTTGGTACCATAAAAAAATATCACAGACCCATTTGGAACCATGACTTCTGGCTCCCAATCTTAGCCCATAATGCTTTGCGTGCAGAAGGCAAGTTTCATTCTAGAGACTTAAATTCTCTGTATTCTTTGGAGTATGTCCATTCTAGACACGCACAAGTGCATTTAGAGGATGCATTGGTCGAACCTCTCCTATTATTTATGCACTTGTGATCTTGACTCCCAGGAGGCCCGTATGGAGCACAGAAGAGGGCAAACAGGCCTGGCATATCGAGTCTGAGAGTGAGCTAACACGGAATTAGGAGTTCAGAAGGCAAAAGATTTTCCTGAGAGGGCTTTAAAATCTCCATCACTGGCACTGGCTAGTCAGGTACCAGCTAGTGAAGGCTGCAGGAAAGGCCAGAATTCAATGAACACCCTTTGTCTTCTGCAAGTCAGCAACATGGACTAAGTTTTCTGTGGGGTACAAGAGAATGACTCAAGAGGCATTGGCAGTACAGACTGTTACCTGCTGTTCTTTACTTTACCTTGTAAGACCCAGTAAACATCACTGCTTTTTGCTAATTTTTCCAAAAGAGGTGCAATGGAAGTGATATTGATTTTATATTGCGTGAGGGCTTCGTTGCTGCCATTGTGAATCTTGATAGACCACTGCAGGAATAAAGAGAGAGATTCAGAAGCTGAATTTAAATTTCAGACCATTTAAATGCAGACTATATAATATCCAACTTAATATGTATCTGATTTTTCATAAATGAAATGATGCAAGGTGTTTTAATTAAAAGCCCCTTGACTTTGAACAATGAAGTAGCAGCAAAGCCAGTCACATTATACAAAAATCACGGCCAGTTCAATCGATTTTACTCTAGGCAACCTGACCCCAGCAAGAGATGTGTGCAAGCAAAACCTGACGGTGGAATCAAGTCAAATATTTCCATCTGTTTTACAGGTACCCGCAAAAAAAAAAAAAAAGAATAAAGAAAGAGAGACATTTTAATTTCTGATTTAATCTTCTATGTGATATGACCAGGGGAATGCTATGGCCACCCAAGAATCTCTCCTAACTTCTGAAAAGGATCTCCCACACTATAAGAAAAATAGATACAGTATTTTTTTAAATATTACTTTATCTATTCTCATTTAGCCAAAATCTGTAAAAAAAATACATAATAATTTAGCCTGAATGCAGTGAACTCTCTAGCTATTTCTACATATCTACATAAAAATTTTGCTGCAGGCCAAGTACACTGATTAATCCACTTCCTTAGAATATAATCAAATGTAAATGAATACTTCATGAAGCCAACCAGCATCTCTGCCAAAGAGCAAGTACTGTACATCACATATAAAGACAGAATAAGCTATAATAGAATATATCTGATAGTTTAGAACTACCTGTTATAACAGAAAATTCATTGAGAGTATATTTTTTATTGTAAATTGGGTTTAATAACTGCATCACATAACCAACTCAAGAGCATAAAAGTTATCCTAATAGAAGTCACTTTACAAAAATACTCATATATGTGTAACTTACCGTGGCAGCTCCTGCTACAATTATATGAGGTTTTGCCACAGAACCCTAAGAACACAAAGCAAAAAGAAGGTACTTTAAAATTTTCACAAATTATACTTATTATTATATTGAGCAGGTTAATTAAGACTCATATCTTAATTATGACTCAACTTGTCCAGCAGCTAATGGTTACAAAAGAACAGATTTCAGATCTATTACACAGAACATCAATTTGTGAAATATCACAATTTCCACATCACAGAATCTGCAAAAAAGAACCACCAGGGGCCATCACTAAGTAATTCCAGGCTTTTTCAAAGGTCAGCAAAGGAAGAAATGAGATAAATTTAGTTTCCAATCTATAAACATATCACGTGTTATCACAATTCCATACATAATTTTATGATTAATAACATGCCAACCTGTATCACAACTGAAATACATAAAATAATTAGTAAGTAATCTGAGGGAAATACAGAAAAGAAAAATAATCAAGGCATTCTTGACATTCCAAATCGCTGTTGTCTTTCAGTTTGCAACACTCAAATTAATACAAACATTAAATCACAGAATCATGGAATATCTCAAGTTGGAAAGGACCCATAAAGATCAAAAATGTTTGGTCAGATAAAAAAGGAGCTATTGCAAACACAGAGGAAGAGAAACATCAAATCAGAGTAAAATTCTTTCAGCTCTTAATAGGACAAATCAACCTGCTCCTGGGAAGTAGTTTTTTTCTGGTTTGGTCTGGGGTTTTTAGCCCAAGTGAAGCCATCCTTGTGAGACCAGGAGATGCCCAGAAACATACCCACCAGGAAACGTCTCCCTTTTACCATTTTGCTGTCAAATTTTATATCTCTGGAACATAACTGACTGAACGTATGTGAGATGCTACAGTTGCTGGACTCCTAGAAATTACAGATGTGTCTACTGAAAAAAAAAGCTAGTAGCACTCAGACAGTTGCTGTATTTTCCTAAAATTAACAGTTCTTTAAGACAAACCTCAGTCCAAGACTTGATGCGTTGCCTCATAGAGCCATTAACTTCTGGGTACCACAGGAAATCCTGTAAAATAAATGCAGAATTGCATGTCAGTCCAGCATGGAAAACAGAAAGAAAAAAACCCAACAAAACCAACAAAAAACAAAGGAAAAAAACCCATCTTTGCCCCCATGACAAAAAGAAGAAATTTTCATTTGTAGTTCAGGAGTTAGGATTTCACCAAGGCGGCAATGTTTTAGCTTCTTCCAAATGGGATGTCCCTGACCTCCCCATGCAACCAGGGCTAAAACAGAGCTCACATCTATAATTTCTTTATTACAACTTGCTTTTTGCTCAGTTTCCCAAAGCTGCTACTGACAAGTGTGTTTTTTTTCTTCCAGAAGCTTACGTAATGTGACGGATAGCTTGAAAACACAATTAAAGAAAAATTAAATCTTAACATTTTACATTACCGCTTCATAAATGATTACCTGTTTAAATCTAATAGCACTATGCATATTAAATGCATTATCTATAGGCAGCCATCAGCTGCGGCTGAAGAAGGGAAGGATCAGTATGATGACTAGGAAGGGCAAAATTAAACTTTCTGCTTCTTCTCAGGGATTTTCTCTTTTTTTGGTGAAGTACTTTCCACATTTCAATTATTGAGCCCCAGGCACTCAGCTGCCATGTCAGTGATGTCAACAGCAATATGGCATTAAAACGAGGAAGCAGCAGACTAGGAATACACTCTTAACTACCCAAAAAGCTCAAAAATCTCAGATCACCTACCAAGGCTTGAGGAGTTTTGAAGCTGTAGTTCTGTGCCAGCCTACGCCAAGGAAAATCCCAGTGCTTTATCCCTCTGTCCTCCCTTGGGTTCTGCCCCCAGCACTCACATGACCTTGTGATGAGCCACACCAGACCTGACCAAATCCAAACCCTACAGGGTGAGGTTTTGGCTGCAGTGACCCCAGCCCAGCCCACCCCAGAGCTGTAGCAGGGCTAGTGACAGCATGAACACTGAGACATGCTGTGAAGGACAGCACAGCCTTTAACTGCCACGGGCTCACCCCTTCAAATGTCTTTCTGTACCCTAAATCTTAACCATGCACACAAACAGGCACTGAAAACTCATTTGCAGACAACTCAGCAAATACACTTCTGCTTTGGTTTTCCCAAACAGAGGATGAGTTGTCTCCGGGGAATAAACAAATCCACAGCCAGCAGAGCCCCAGCGCTGCTGACAGCTGTCGTGGGAAGGAACGGCAGCCACGGAGGGCACCATTCCCCTGCCAGCGCAGAGGAGAACAGAGCCCCTCACAAAACCCAACCCCGAGTACTTTGGTTGTTCTCCTTTTTTTAAAATATCTACATGAAAATCAACATTGCAGTCATTTCTGTATGCAAAACCAGTGGCAGGAATACTTGCTGGGATAGCAAAGAGCGCTCCATGGCAATTATGCCAATTACCCCTCCAAGGGAGTTAGCTCCAGAGGGAAAGAGTAAACTTCCTGGCAAAAGCTATTTTTGGGAAGGCCAGATTATAAGATCTGACAAAGAAAAAATCCAGCTCTAATTGCAATTTGGATTGCATTGTATGAATAATAATATGCATTGTTATGGCTTGGAATTTAATGCTAGATAATGACTTACCACTTTAATTGAAGCAGATTTATCTTCAAAAGGAATATTTCCATGCTGTCAAAAAACCCAAAACAATAAAACCAAAGTAAGACAAACTTTCAGAAGGAAAAAAAAAATTACATTCATATGTTAATTTGCTCTCACCCAAACATTTATCTTCAGTAGAAAGGATGTTTCTTGTATAAACTTGCCAGTATATTAACACAAAATGTTTATATTATCTTCTTGGAAAAAAAAGCTGTTTGTATAAAGGGGTTTTTTTTCCTGGAAGAGATCTATCCAACAAAGTCTGAAATGCTTTCTGTTCATTCTGTTACAAAGGTATACATTTTTTCCTAAGTTTAGCCTCCAAAAGTGAGAAAAAACCTTCTTCTTTCTTTTCTTACACTTCCTTTCCCATAGCTCTCCTTCTGATCTGCCCATCTCCTTCACACAAAACAACTGAAACAGTTTTAATTAAAGCACTTTAAAAAAAAAAATCTCATGCAGAAATAAAGTCTGGAATGCATTATTAAATTTGCTGGGTGAGAATGTAAGAAATCAGAAAGGAAGTTGTCAAATACCACATACACAATCCTCCTTTAAAACACTGCTAAATAAATATTGGTTTTAATCTTGGTCTGAAAGAACAAGTGTATTTCTCTTCCCCAAACTGAGATCTCGATTTCATAAATACCTGACAACAGATACCTCTCAACTCAGAAATCAGTGACAGCCCTCTGTCCTCTCACCACCACTGCTGGGCAGTAACAGCAACGTGCCAAACAGACTGGGAACAACCCAGTTATTCCATCAAACACCTCGCTTTCTTCTTCTGATGAGTGGAAATGACCCCCGCTGCCTGCTGAAAAAGCTGCCAGCTTACCCTTCTAATCAGCAGAAGTGCGAAATAATGGGCAAATCTCACCTACAGTTGAAAGTGGAACATCTTTTCCCTCCCATATGTACCCACATCCATAAAGGGAGATGCTCAAGGGGAATGATATAGCAAAAGAAGTGAATATTCTGTTCAACAAATGACACAGCTAAACCCTTCTTGCTGCCCCCAGCCAGCCAGCTGCAGCTTACCTTCTGCCCCTGAGCAAATTCCAACAGCTCCTCAGCAGCCATCAAAAGGAAGGCAAGACCAGAAGCTATTTTTAGTTTCAGCCTCAAGTGAGACCTGGAAATCTGTCATTGCCCCAAGGATTTTTATGAACAGATTAGATCGGCAATTTAACTGACATTTAACATGACAAATTATAAGGCATGAATTACTACTATTTAAAAACACACAAAGGAGCAATCATTTTCTCATCAAGAAGCCAAATCTGAAGCCCAAATTGCTATGGGACAAGTCAGCTTCATTAATTTATTCCCAGACTGCCGCGAGCTCTCCCTCCGGCTCTCACTTCTCAGATTCCCCATCATCTCATTAGTATCCAAACTATTATCTTGGTTTAATCTTGTTCTTCTCCACAAGACCTTTCTGTGGTTCTTCTTCCTGATGTGTATCCTAGTAAATGGTATCATTTCTTGCTTTTTTGAAGTTCAGAGAAGAGTTATGAGGTAAATTAGGAAGCAGAAACAAACACATCATCAAAATAAACTCTCACCTTATTTCCTTCTTCTTTGACTTGAGGATTTATGAGTTTTATAAATGAATAGAACAGCTGTCGAATTCTAGAATCTCCTATAAACACAATATGTTTGTCTATGAGGCAATTTTTTGCTTCACTGTAAAACAAAACAGCAACCTTCATGTTACAGGAAATTTGTATTTTAGGAAAAAGTCTTTTAGAAAATCTACAGAGCAATATAGATAATTCTAAGCATTCTGCCAGCTCCAGGGAATAATACATCTTTTTTAAAACATGCTGAATTAATAAAAAGTTTAATGTAATTTGCATAGAAATGAAAATGAGCTCTTCTGCTAATGCGATTAGGCAAACATCCAAGCAGGCTTTCCTGCTATGTGGTGCCACAAACACGGTAGTTTCAAAACAGTAACATACAGCATAATTCTAAAGAACAAAGTGCTGTTACTGGTAGGTGGAAAAAGTGAATGGTAACTTTATTGGGGATTTTTTTTACTGGTGATTCCACACAAAAGGTCAGCATCTTCCCTTCCAGCAGCCCGAGAGTGGCATGAAGCTCTTGTGGCTCCCCGGAACACACCAGTACTACTACCAACAATATTTATTTGTGGTTTTATATATAAATACAACTATGGTAAACGCTGCAGGCACGCAGATAACACACAAGGAAAAGACTTCCTTCTGATACATATTGTATATTTTGAAAGCCTAGAGGATCAGCTAGAAAGCTTAAACCAGATGACACTGTAATTACTACACTGCAGTCAAACAGCAATTACTCTTCTTTCCAGGCAGATGAACAGCAGTTTCCTTACCTGTTTTTATACTTGTGCATCATACAACTGTGGGGCTGCCATACTTTCTCTCCAAGAAATCTTCCACTGGATAGAAGATACTCACATGTGTCACCACCTTTAAAATGTTATATTGAAATTAGAATTCAGACACATGGAAGTTAAAACACAGCCTCATTGCTGTCAAAGAAAATAATCCGACAACATCTGAAACACAGGAATTGATGCAATCAAGACCAGTAGCCAAATTTAACTTTTGGTAAAACATCTTGGAAAAGTTTCTGCAAATTGCCTTCTCAGTTATTATACCACACCTCTCTGTAAATCACTCCTCCACCCACAAAATGTTGGTGGTCCCATTTCTGCTGCCAGAAAGATGCTGTGACATAGAATGGCATTTCCACCAAAATACGCCAAGCCACAGTGCTACCTACTGCCCAGAATACACTAACACAAAATTAAAGAATTACATGACAGTTCAGGATAATAATCTTCTATACAGAATCACCATACACAGCAGCTACCTTTTTTTCAGTCAAGAAGTTTTACAGCAGTAAAGAATAATCACTTTACAAGCAGGGATGTTTTAGGGCAATTTAAGTTCCTGTAAAACACCTCAGTTATGAAATGAGTGAGGTTTATCTTCTGCAAACCCCAGGTCAGGTTCTGCTGCCTCAGAACCAAACACAGGGAACAGTGCTCACGGCAAGAGAAGCTGCCCTCCAACATTGCTGTCAGACTTGGCATTTCAGAGCACCAACAGACAAGGACACTCGTGGTAAATGAAATGGCCAATACTTTTATTAGCTTGTGCACACACCACAAATATAACACACACTTAACACCTTCTGTGAAACTGCGTCTTCGTTAAACTCAACGAGAACTGCTCTTTTTACTCCACCAAAACTTGCTCTAATCCTAAAGAACAGGGTGTTTTCTATCTGCTCATTTTCAGGGCTGCTGGAAGCCACACATTATAAGGAGACAGACTGTCTGCTTCTGTTACCATGAGAAAATCTAAAGCTCTAGATAAAACTGCAAACTTTAGTGAAGAGTGAAGGTGAAGAGATGCACGGAGTGCAGGGCTGTAAGAATGGGAAGTTACAAGGTACTGCTGATGTCTGTCGAGACCCAAGCTCACAGCCCTCAACATCAGCACTATAGGAAAGCCTTTCAGAAAAACAGTGAACCATGGTATCACTTCCCTTATGCTTAAACAAAGGCTTCCATAGGCCCACAGCCAATCACTAGCAAAAAAATGGGAAGAAAAAGGTATACTGGATAAAGGAAGGTTTTCTGTGTAACGTTTGGATAAGAAAACGCATCCGAAGTTATGGTTATGAGATCACAGAATCATAGAATTGTCTAGCTTGGAAGGGACCTTGAAGATCATCTAGTCCAACCATCACTGTGACAGCTAACAAGTTCTCATATGCAGTGGATCAACTTTGTTGTTGCTGTTGGGGTTTTTGGAGTTGGACATAGGATAATTGGGAAAATTATTTATTTCCATAATTTCCTAATAGTGGGAAGAATGACAATAGTATCTGTATGGAAATAATTTTTCTATAAACATTTTAAACCTATAGGTAATAAACTTCCGAAAACATTAACAATTACATGGGTGAGGGAAACATACCGTCTTTCCAACAAATAATGGAACTAGGATCTTTATAATCCTGCATGACCACAGATGTTTTCCGATAACTCCTGCATTAACACTAGCAATGATGATGCTACTCTAGCTTGTGAGCTGACACTCAGCTGCCTGCTCCTCCACAATCCACCTGGAGAAACAGAAAAGTCAGGTTCCCATCCACGAAGCTGGAAAAATGTTACAAAAATCATAAAACTAGATGCACGTTTAAAGTATAGCTGACACCCAAACCTCTTAGTTCTCTCTTACTTCAAAACTCTAGCTCTCTCCGTGTCAGAATGCGTGAAGAACATCTCGGAGGCAGAGGCCCAGAGAGAGCAGCTCATGGATACTGCTGGCTGAAGAACGTAGGGTTTGCTTGCGGGAGGGAAGAAGCTGCAGGGATGTGGCACACGGCCAGATGGAGAGGGCCACACGCTTCCCAACATTTCAGGAAAGTCTCATGAAAGCCCCCTGAGACCACAGACGTAGGCTGAACTCCAGAGCTTTCCAGAAAGGTATGCTCTGTCACTCACTCTCCCACCTCTCCAGCAGTACAGCTCACTCCACGTCAGCAAGAGCATCTTTTTTTTTTCCCCCAGTCACTGCCTGTTTCATTATTCAGTACATTGCCATTCCTAACAGATTAAAGAAAAAAATCTTCCAGAAGCAGTTTATCAATGTCTTTCTGCTCCTCTTCCAGCTTCTATTTACCTGACAGCAGCTGATCTGCCGCCAAAGCTTCTGCAGCAGCAGCTCAAAACACAGCAGATGGCACCAAAAGCTGAACCTTTACCTTTTTCTTAAATAGGATGGCACAGCTCAGATTTACTGGACAGATCTCTTTCTACTAGAAATCATACATTCAAAACGACCATAGCATATCAGTTTTTCTCAACTGTTTCAAATAAAATCCTGCTTCCATGCTTTGGCTTTCAAGCAACATAATTTCCTTGATTCTCAAACACGTAAACTATCATTTCTAGGAAGATGCATAAAAATGAAACTGTCAGAAATAATAAAAAAATTATCAAATTCATGTTGCTTGTGATTAGGTTATGAGAATAGGTGACTTACCGTTAATACAGCTACTGCTACAAACCACTCCATTTTGCAGGTGATGAAAATTAGCAGATTTATCAGAGTGACACAAGAGCAAACTATGCAAAAGAAAATCCACCACTAATTACCCTCATTCTGAAATCGACTAACGTGCTGAGGAAGATGTGTAAGAAAACCAGGAGAGTTGTGCCCAGTCAGGCCAGTGGTCAGCGTAGCCCGGTTTTCTCCCTGCAAGAGGGGGCATCAGCCCATGCTCAGGGATGAAGAAGACAAGGGCAAATAAATGTTATGTTCTCATCTAATATTCTTCCACCTGTGTTGAGTCCAGGGACTCCCTGGGTAGAACACCGTTTCTATGTATTTTGTAGAACCTTCCACAGATTTCTTTGCAACAAATTCATGCAGTCTTCTCTTCATTTTTTTTTAGCATCCATAGCATCCTTCTGCAAGAGGTTTCCAGATGCACAGCTGCTGCTTGAAGAATCATCTGCCTTTATTTTAAATATGGTTCTACAAAATTTACTTGGCACTCCCTGGTTCTTACACAGGAAGAGATCTGTAGGCCCCTAGCAATCCTTCCTCAGTCAAGTTTTCAAGACTGAAGAATCTCAGTTTATTAATTGTTCATAGGAGAACATGATCCATACCTTGAGTTCACGATCCAAGCTTGGTAGCTCTGTGCTCCGTGGCACTCCTGTCATAATTACCCACAAATAAAACAATCCCCCAGCCTACAGTATGTTTACTGAATAACATTCCAAACATCACACAATGTATACATTTTGAGCATAAAGATAATATTTTAGATCAAGGAGTTACGCCTTCTTTCCCAACTCCAGATACCAAATATCTTGGTATTTCCCCAAGCTCCTGAAATTCATTAGAGGCATTGTTGATGTCTGATGTCTCTCTTTAAACATAACAGTAGAAGTTTTGGGGGGAAGAGGAGGGAGGAGAATGAAACAAGACTGGAACAGCAGCCAAGAGAATAAACTGCTAAGAGAGCACCTCTGGGAAATCCCAAGTCTTACTAAGGCAATGAAACACACAGCAGCCAAAGAACCACTCGTGGTTTAATATACCACACCTTCTTCTTAACCATTCACGGGATCTTAAAAGAACAAACAAAACAAAAACTCCAAAACCTCATAAAAAGAAATCTATGTGCCATTCTATAGACATTACACAGACCGCTATTTTTAATTTTTAAGGCTGCTTCCTTTGAGCTTTGCTTAAATCATCCTTCCAACATAATACCTTTTATTGTCATCAAATGTTGCACTTAGATACGCTACAGTATAGTTATACAAAGAGTATAATTTCTCTGAATTTTATTATGCTCATTATTCTCATTTATCATTCCTCAAAAACATGCTTTTTCCATTGAAATTGTGAAATCACAACATCTTTGCTCAGTGCCAGAACAGACTGTGTTTCACAACACCTTCTTTAAAAGGCACACTCTCTATTGCACAGAAATGGAAATTCAACCGCTCTCTATTATTCCAAATTAAAACATAGTTTTAAACAGTATCTCTCAGGGCTGATTTTAAGAATGCAACATTTAAAATGAGATTTAGGACCGTCCCTTTGAAATATGATAATAATTGAAAAATACACAGTACTAACTTCACTGCATTTAGTCCAACTACCTCTTCGCAGCAGCTGTGAGCAAGTTAAAGACAGCCCTTAACTTCTCTTCATTGTCTTTAAGTTTTGCAAAAAATCTAGGTGACCTCTGGGTATGACAGTCTCCCTGACCATGAATTTGACCTTCCATGACCCCAGTCCAGCGTTTTCTCCCACAAGTAATTTTCATACAGGCAAGTTCTCCCGGGCTGCTCCTGTCCATCACATGTATTTGTACAACTGAGGCCAAAATTAGCTGAAAACTTTACATTAATTGCCAAAAACATTTGCTAAATTCCAGGTGTTTGGGGTCACTGAGGGGTCACAGAACAATCTCCAAGCACCTGTGCTTTTATCTACCCTGAAAACTTGGACGTGCTCCACCCTTCTTTCCTAAACTATTTGTGTCTTTTGAATGTTATTTGTTCAAAGGAGCCCAAACTGGTAGCTGTGTATTCTCTCTCACTCTATGCCCTATCATTTAAACAGTTAGTGGAAAGCCTCTCTCTTACCCTGTAACAGATAAAAGAAACTAAAAGCCTTGGGCAAAGGAACTTGCTGAAAGCTTTGTGAAAATCCATACAGACCGTATCACCTTGCATAAAAGCCTGCAGATTCTCACCGCTTCGTGACTCAACCCATCATATATTGTATTGTAT
The DNA here is from genome assembly GCA_027564225.1 of Gallinago stenura. Taxonomy (NCBI): domain Eukaryota; kingdom Metazoa; phylum Chordata; class Aves; order Charadriiformes; family Scolopacidae; genus Gallinago; species Gallinago stenura. Next base: position 23,845,315 of record JAOQGM010000012.1, on the reverse strand, counting down.
ATTGTGTAACTCTCATATCAGATATTGTATGTATGCACAGTCCAGCTTCCTTGTACCCTGCCCAATTCAGGCAGGGTTTCCTGAGGCCCATCTCACAATCCCTCTTTTAAAAAAAAAGTCATATTTGCCACCCTCCTTCCATCTAGTTTGGGGACTGATTTGGGCCTTAAGGAACTCAGCACAAGAAAGTTCAGTTTGTGTTTGAGCTTCCTCTGGAGCTCAGAAAATGCTTCTGTGTCTCACAACTCTATACCCTCCAGCTGATCAGCGATACTCCTGTGTATCCACACTAACGGCTTTCCCAGTCCCACAACAAACTGCATCAGCCTCATCTTCCAGGGACGCCGGCAGCAAGTGTGAGGACACAAGGACGCCACTTGTCCTACAAAGCACAGTCGTGGCGATCTCTCCTTGGATCAACTTTTTGATCCAACAGGAACCAGAAACAAGAAAATATTTCCTTCAGCAGTTCCATTAGCACTTGCGCATCGTGCCAAGATTCACAGCTTCGGGGCCAAAACAACCCAAAAGAGGAGGGCTCAGCAAAGCTGCCCCACAACCGCCGTGCCCCCTGGCACAGCCCTGTCACGGCCACCAGTGACAGAGCCCGGGGCTGGGTAACGGGCTTGTGTGGGGCCACCAACACCCCCTGAAACCAAACAGCCCTTCATTCTGCTTCACCCACCAGAGAGGCTGGATTCTGTTACGCTTGAGGTTCAAACACTAAAAGCACACACCAGGCCTTACGCCCATTAAGATATTAACCAGTAATTACCAGGTAAAAGTCGTTAATCACCCTGTGAGGGAACAAGTGACAGGGAAGTCACTCTCTACCCCCGCACTTCACCTGCGGCCGCGCCGCTGCTGCGCACCCCGCAGGCCGGGCCAAAGGGCCGCCTGGTGCCGGCGGTGAAAACACTCCCTCGCCACAATCACACTCACAGTCGCCCGAGCCCCGGGCCCTCGCCCGCCCGGCGGCAAGTCCGTGCAGATCCCGCGGCCGGGCCCTACGGGCCGGGCCCCGCCGCCGCCGCGTCCCCTCGGCTCGCCTCCCGCAGCAGCCAGCGACCTGCCCCGGCCCGCCGGAGCAGAGGGACGCCTGCCGGCCCCGCCGCCCCCCGGCCCCGCCGCGGCTGCTCCGGGGTGAAGCGCGGGGGGGAGACCCGCCGCTCTCCCAGCGCGGCCGCGGTCCCCGGG
>JAOQGM010000012.1:23814474-23844018 GCA_027564225.1 Gallinago stenura | reverse complement strand
GCCGCTCTCCCAGCGCGGCCGCGGTCCCCGGGGCTCCGCCTCCCGCTGCCCGCCAGCCGCGGCCCCCCGCGGAGCGCCCGCGGCCGCCCCCTCACCTCGGTAGCGGCGGGAGGCGGCGTGGCAGGCGGTGAGGAGCAGGACGGCGCCCAGCGCCAGCGCCTTGGCGCTCCTCACGCTGAAGTAGTAGTTGATCTCCCGCTTGCCCAAGGTGTAGGCCAGGGCCGCCATCTTGGCTCCTCCATGACAACAGCGTGCGATGGAGCGGGCGGGCGCAGCGGGGCAGCACTGGGTCCCCGCTGGCGGCCAAAGGCAGACCCCGCCGCCGCCGCCGGCTGCCGCCGTCCCCGCTGCGGCGGAGAGGAGCCCGTCACCCCGCTGCCGGGGCGGAGCCGCCGCCTGTCCCCGCCGCCGCTTCCCCTCGGCAGCCAGCGGGCGGCCCCAGAGCTCGCCTCCCCGCCCGGCGGCGGGTCGTGGGGTGCGGCGGAGCCCCCCGACGCTGGGGCCGAGGCTCGCGGCTGAGGGAGCGGTGGTGGGGCGGGCACCCTGCCGGTCCCCGGCCTCTGTCCCTGAAGACGGTGCCCGTGGCCGAGCCGGGGCGTGACAGCGGGCACTGGGCAGCGCCGGCTTATTTATTTATTTGTTTTATTTATTTATTTATTTATTTTCCCTACGTGATGCGATTTTCTAAAAGGCTTGTCGCTTTCCAGTTGACATGGAAGCAGTCAGCCCGGGCTGGGAGACGTTGACTCCCTCTGAATGCAGATAACACCACAGGGAAGCTGAAAAATATTCACAGATTTACCTGTGTTTACAGGAAAAAAAAAAAACACCAAAACACACAAAAAAGGTGTGTGTTGTGAGTGAAATGCTGAAATGTTACAAAAGGGAAGGCCTGTTTACCCCCCAGAAAGGTGCTAGGCAGCAGTGGGCCGAGGCCTGGCGAGAAGTGGCCGCTGAGGTGAGGGGCACAGGCCCAGGCGGGAAACCCCTCTCCACAAAATAATGTGGCCCTATATAAACCATCACTAAACACAGCATAAGGCTCAGGAGAAGCGTTCTGTATGTAGTCTCATAAATACGAGAAATAAAACAGCCAGCAGGCAAGCTTCAGGTTCACGTGGAAGTACTTTCTGTGTTTGGCAGATTTTGACATACTTCTCTTTCAGATCCAGCAGGTCTTTCCATTAGGACTGGCCAAAAAAATTTAAGGTGCTCTTAAAATTCCAAATTCGTTATGGGGCAGCCTTTGGAAGCCGACAGCCACTGTCCCAGCTGGGTCATGCTCCTGGAGCATTAGAATCCTTCTCTCCTGGCTGCCAGCAATACAGGTGCCATTGTAATTACCACGTCCTCTTTAAAACAGAGAACATAATTTCCACTTCTATCAGTGCAATCTCTAGTAAAAATCATTAACACTAATCATCATTAATGTTCTGTGCACTACATTAGTAGTTTGTCTGATACTGATCTGTAAAAAAATACTTAGTGGATACATAGGCAGAGTAGTTTTTATAAATGGAAGGGAAAATAACTTAGTAGTCCTTGTTTCTACATTTTAAAATGTTAAAGAACATTAGCTAAACAAATGTTAAACAAAATACTAATAGGTAGTGCAACTGTGAAGGATAAATCTTACCAAAGATTCAGATGATGAGCTGTAAGAGGCTAAGAAATGAGTGTGTCCTGAAAAGCAAACGTCTGAGCCAGCATGGGGCTATTCGCAGAGGAGCAATGCCTGGGTGCCCAGCCCTCCCAGGGGCTAGTGTCTGAGCACTGATACAAAGCTGCATTACTGCTAATCTAACAGGAAAATACCACTGAATTTTCATCCTGTCTCTAGGCCAACTAAACACAGTCTTTAGCCTCATTTTTATGCTCTGTGCTGGCCGGACCAATCTGCTCTTGTTTTGTGCTCAAATTCTCCCTTCTCCCCCCCTTCCCATGATATCATCTTGCCATACTTTAGGCCTAAAGATGTAGTTTCTTAAATATAACTTATAAGATCTTAGAATTCCTATTAAAAGGACGTGGCTACTTGTCCTCCAGCACCCCTTGGCCAGGCTTCTCTCTGCTCTGGGAGGCAGGTTTTTGCCCTGTGCTTGCACATCGCCTACACTTAGAGCTTTGCTCCTGGCTCGTGCCCATTGATCCTGCTCCAAAGGTTTGCATGTCCCAGGACATCTGGGTGTGCAGACAGCGTGCAGCCTTCCAGAAGCTGAGGAAATGGCACAGGTTGAGAAAAAAAATATTTGATAAGAATAAGAGAGAGATCAGGCTGTGCTCGATATGAATGTTGGGTGAAGGTAAAGCGTCTCTAAAGCAGTTCTCTTCATTCCCTTAGTTCTTAAAAAATCATTGCAGTTTTTCAAAGCCTGGAGTCTCTAATGGGGTCAGCAATCAATATAGGGCAAAACACAGCAAGGAAAACAGTGTGATTGACAGAAAAACAGTCCAAAGCTAGAAAATGATCAAAAGAACATGAGGGAGAGGCTTAGATGAAGAGGGGAACTGGGTTTCCTGGCAAAACAGTGTTCACAAGCTGAAATGCAGTCTAGGGAAGGAGTGATATTTTGAGAGTTGGAGGCAGGTAAAAAGTTGGAACGAGAAGGCGAGAAAAGTGAGAAGAGAAGCAGCTTTTATTGCCTGCAATAGTGCCTGGAACACTGGGGTAGGAAAATATCCCAGCGGATAAGAAAACACAGGGATAGGAAACTCAATCCCTTGATCCTCGAGTCTGGACTGAGGCAAACTTCCGTGTCACAAAGGCCATTTGGCTAAAGAAAAATTAAGTATTAGTGATGAATGAAGTGTCATCTACTGGCCATGAGAAACTGGAAGACCGTCCCACCGGGTTCCAGACCCCAACCCAGACTGACCCGTTTTCCCTCCTCGATGATTGCTACTATTTTTGTGCAGTTCAGTGTCTCAGGACCTCTCCAAAATGAAAAGTAAAATGTGAGCTACACCTACAGCCGTGGGCAAATGCTTGGCCAGGTTATTGAATGCTGCTGGAGGGCAGCTGCGCAGCATCCTTCGGGTGGCCACTGGGAATACTCAGTTCCACAGAGCAACTTCTAACACAGCCAAAAAAGTGTTAAAAACATTTTAACATTCAGCAGCTTTCCCTTCACGCTCTCATCTGGTGGCGCTCGTCCAGCAATATTTCGGGCAGGGAAAGTGGGTGATGATTGTAAAAAGGGGCACAAATTTCACTGTGGAACCAGCTATGAACGAGGTATGGAATCTATAACTTAAAAGCAAATATAAAAATGGGAACTAGTTGATGGGACAAAAGCTAAAATGGAGAAGTCAAAGTATGAGGAGCTTTATTTGTGAATGAAAAATTATAATTGACTGTTATGGACAGGAGAAATACACTTTTCTGAAATTACTAAATGTCTTGTCAGCTCAGGTTTTTTCAAGTAACTGATATTCATAGACTAGATTCTGTAATTCTATTTTAGGAGTGAAAACCAAGCTGTATTAGAAGAACTAGGTTTTTATAAAGGTCTCTCCAGAAGGCCTTTCTCACTGATGTGGGTTTAGCTCCAGATCTTTAGAGTAATGCTAATTTCCCAAGTTTATCTAAATGAGTTTGAAATTTGGTGGAAATCCGAAGTACCCCCAGCTGGTGGTTTGGACAGCGAGAGAGCCAGCCTGTGGAGGAGGGCTCTTTTTTCTCTGACTGAGAGGGAGAACCCGCCAGCCAATGTAATTTCTCCAATAAGAACAGTCTTACTTATTTTCCATCATCATTCCTCCCTGGAATTTGCAGGATGCTCTTGAGTAGTTTTTGTATTTAAACACTGAATTACTTAGACCCTATATGAGAAAATGCGCTGCAATGAAATATGGTGTTGTTTGGCTTCTTTCAGCTTGAAAGATTCCAGGATATAGTAGGAGTTAATGCCGAATATCTCTGCTACAAGGAATCAGTGGCTTTAGGAAAGTAATTTTATTTTAGGAAGGAAAAATATTTTTTATTCCAGAAAAATTCTGCAGAAGGGAGTCTCTGTGGCGCAATTGGTTAGCGCGTTCGGCTGTTAACCGAAAGGTTGGTGGTTCGAGCCCACCCAGGGACGGGTTCCCCCCTTTCCTCTGCTGAGGGCAGGAACTAAATGACCTTCAAGGTCCTTTCCAACTTTGATTTAAGCATAACAGCACAGAGTGTTCTGGAGAGATCATGCAGTTTTGTAAAACCTTTGTGTCTGTATGGCGCTCTGTTGGGTCGCTGTGAGCTCTAATAGCTCTGTGTAGTTTTACTGTGTTGAATTGTAAACAGATGTAGAGAGAATATCAACCTGGGCCACTGTGCACCTCAGGCTTAGCACGGACTCATCGTTTAGGAATTAACAGAAAGCTGCAGGGCTGTGCCGTTTCCAGAAATGTCGTGTAGAAGGCGGGTGAGCTGGGCTCAGCAGGGCAGCTCTCACTTGGCTGCTGCCTTCAAATCAGTGCGTGGCACACTCTGATAATTGCTCTAATGGCAGCCATATGGACCTAAGTCTTTGATGTGATGTTTTTGCATATGCTTAACTGACAGAATATGACTTTCTCTAAAGCCTAAACCCGAAACAAATCCACATTCAGTGAAACAGCTGAAGTCTCCTTTCAGCCATTCTCTCTCTTAGCACTTTATGAACCAGCCCTTCTCTCACGGGGAGAACTGGGGGGCTCTCCCCCCCTGCCCATCTGCCTGCATTCATGGTACATGCAGGAATTTGGTCTGTGTGAGGTGGAGAGCTGGAGTATAAGGGTCTAAATGCTGTTTTCAAAGCTGGAAGCAAAACCTCCAGCATGCTATGGGCTTGGGAGCAAGCAGCAGGCAATTAGCTGGTAAAGAGGTGAGCCGATAGCTGAGGAAAAACTGCAGGAGAGCAGCTGATAATCCAGGAGATCATGTGTTGGCTTTGGCAGAGAGCTTCCACCATGCAAAGAAGGCAGGAGGCTGAAGAACACCTCCTGGGTTTCAGCAGAGGGTTCTGTGCCCTCAGGGTGGCAGAAGAGCGCAAAGCAGCTGGAAAATGGAGAGGAAATCCCAGTGTTTCAACAGACCAGATCCAGATGATAACCAGGTTTTAATTGTTATTTTTTTAGAAGATCATACTATCATAAATTTCAGAGCTTCAGATAGTAAAAGGCTATGAGTTTAACCAAAGTGTCTATTAAACTTAGACAATGTGAAGGCTCCTTGCCCTGTCTGTAGCTCATCTCGCTGAGTTTCAGCTACGGTCCTGGAGAGGAAAGACCTTTTCTTCAGGTCTTCATTGTGCCCAGCACAAGCCAACTGCCTGACTCTGCTGAGCTCCAGCCCTGTGGGCCAGACGGAGTGTCTTCTGGGTGCTAATGAGACCAGAAGTTGTGAGGGAGCTGCTATGTATTTTTTCCTGGTTTGATTTCCATCAATTTGGCATTTGCCCTCTGTAGGTTCCTTCCTAATCCTCGTGTTACCTGCACCATGGATTACATTTTTTTCCCTTCCCAGGCAGGGACAGTCCACCTCCCAGCCCTGGCAATACCCTCTGCTCACAGCCCAGGGCATCACGTACACCGAGGGATCGAATTTTAGCTTTTCAGTCCTTGTAGGAACTTCCTGGCAGGGAGGTAACCTGTGTGAGAAAAGAAGCTCTTACCACTTTAAAGCATTTAATTATTTTCTTTTTACATCCACAAAAATTGTATTTTGAACTACTAAGACAACGATTGAAATAGTAACACTTCAAGGAGCATCGTGGTCCAGTGAATAAATTCAAGCATTTACCTGCATTATGTTTTACTCAATTAAAAAAGGGGTCTATTTTATCATGGCAATTCCCCTTCCTTTAACCCAGCACACAGACAGGGGCACACGGCAGCCACGCACAGGGCTGTGTTTTGTGATTTGCCCTTTTTTCCTTAATCAATACTTTGCAAGAAAGAATGGAAAAACTTTCTTCAGAGACAGTTTTTAGTGCTTATTCCTCCTTGCACTGTTTGGAGCTGCCTTCAGCCTCTCACCTTCAGGTTACAGGGACCTCCTGCTGGCTGTTTCCTTCAGGCACTCAGCCCATCTCACCTCTCCCTTTATCTGCCTTTGCCGTCATCCTCACCATCCTTTGGGTGTCCTTCAGGTGTCCTTGTGGGTCCTTTGTGCAACAGAAGATTCCTTCTCTCCGCCCTTGGAAAAAAAGGAATTATTTCTGCTTTTGAACTTCTCTCACTACGAGGCACGGAGTTCCTGACTTTCTTGGGGAATTTTCAGAAGGTGGTGTTGAAATGAGGAACTGAAGGGGGAATCACACCTGAAGACCACTGAAGGCAGCCTTGGAAAGCTCCAAGCGTGTGTTTTACAGCAAGGGGCTGGGAGAGTCACGGTGCTGCAAACGGACTGTCACTTCTGGGCACGAGTACCTGCCAGTGCAGCTAAGCAAGGAATTTAACTCATTAAATAGTTTCTTTTGGAACACTGGACATGCTTTATTTCATTTTTTTTTTTTCACAATTTATTTAAACATCTCACATATACAAAATACATTTTCTTTTTTTGAGAAATGATGATTTTTATTTTTTTTTTTTTTTACCCATTGTAGAAGATGGAAATGAGATTTGAAAGCAGGAGCACCTGATTTTGGAGGAAGAGGACAAAGATGAGGAAAAATGATCCACGTGCTTAAGCTGCGGGTGAGACAGGACAACCGAAGTTTTGAGACAGACTTCAAAGACACAGAGAAGTGATACCTTAAATGCTACTAGCACCATCGAAGTTCAAGTATTGGAAAGATACTCTGTAATAATGCAATTAGCACCACTGTATTTTGAGTGGAACTGACAGTACCTCAGATCATATCGAGAAGTACCTAGAGAAGATGTGGATCACACTTGATTTAGTGTATGAGGTAGTTTAAACCTTTGGAAGTTATGGTTTTAAACTTCCTCTGTGGAAGATATTCAAAGGCCACAAGTGGTGCAAACTTTCAGGATTTTTTATTTGGTTTTTTTTTTTTTTTTTTTTCTTTACAAAGGTTGACATTTCCCAAAGCAAGGTGTTAAATCTTGAAAGACTTCCAAGTCCTTTTGGGGCTGTATTAAATTTCATTGCACAATGCTCCAATCAATTCTTCTCCTTCTCTTTCGCCCAGAGTTTAAGCAAGTAGATGAACAGAAGAAATGGAAGGAGTCAGCTTTCATTACAAAAAGAAATGACAAGAGAGTAATTTGGGAGAGGCTTTAAGTTAATTTTAGTTCATTCATTTGAAACAGACTGGGCCAATGTCCAAACCGAATTCTTGGTCAGCGCCACCAATATCCAAAGGTGCGATGTCGAGGATGGGCAGGCGAGAAGGCTTGTTTGTTCTGTATTCAATGATCGTTTTGCCCCATTCATTGTTCTTTCTCTGCAAGAGAAGGTTCATTACAACTGTTACCGCGTTGTTCATAGGACTGAGAATTGTTTCAGCTGAATGGATCATTTCTGAAATAGTTTCACATTAAGTTGGCTGCCACTGTTGGCAAATCAGGTCCCCGTTTTCAACTGCTTAGATCTCTGATACAGAGAAAATAGTTACTTTAAATTTTCTGAAGTTATACATGTGATCCTCTACAGAAGCTACCATATCATTCACACTCACATTAAAATCCTCAGTGCCTGAGTTTTTCAGGACTTGAAGGTCCTGTCCCTCCTACAGCTCGTGCACTACTTTCTCACCAATGCTCAGCTTGTACAGAATTTGGGTCTGGTCCCTCTGTGAAGCTTTTTCCTTTTTTTTTTTTGCCATGCAGCACAAGGCAGGATTTGTTTGTACCCCAGTACTTCCCACATGCTAAACATCTGCCATAGATGGTTTTGTAGGCTGTTCACCTTCACTGCACAAATTCTGCTGGTCTGACTGGTAACTGAATTCTGACTCGAAGCCCAACTCCGTCCCTCACCCCGTGCTTAAGCAGGGGCACTGATGGTGCCCGGGGGTCCTGGTTACTTACAGAGCAGCCGTCCTCCAGCACACTGAACGTGAATCTGCTGTTGCCCTCAGCTCGGAGCTCAACGTCGTTGGATCCCTGCAGTATAACAGCCTTCTTGAGGTTGCCGGTTTCCGCATCCATGTAGGCGATGCTGTTCTTGCAGTGGTAGGTGATGTTCTGGGAGGCCTGGTTGGCCAGCAGGCGCATGAAGGCAAGCTGGGTGGCCATGTCCTTCGAGGTCACTCCTTCGTTGTTGTATTCGAACTGAAAACCAGAAGGAAACCCAGTAAATGGCATTGCTGGGGGAAGGCGGGTGTTTGTAATGGGAGTATGGGGCAGTTGATCTAGGGACATTAAAAACCCCAGCAGCTGAGTCTGCAATCATCTGTCTATTGCAACTCCAGAGCATCATATAATGCTGGGGGGAGGCTGAAAACCAGACACAAGTGTGTGTCGCTGAAATGTGGAACTCTGTCCCAACACAGAGCGTTAACAGTTTGTGGGGATTCAAGGATAAGATCAGACCAGTTCAAGAAAGGAACTCCATGAGTTCCATAGACACACAGAACCAGTGCCTGCCTCAATAAAACCCTGATTATATTTTTTCAGTCTAACAGAATAGCATCTGTGGATATTACAAATGTTTACTTCATTCTTATATTCTTTTACAGCATCTTTTAGCCATTGGAAGAAACAGCCCCCCAGACTCCCCTGGACCCTCGCCCTGAACCAGTGCGATTACTCTTCTGTTCCTACATTAGATTCCTTGGACACTGCAATTTCATCACAAGAGCAACTCAATTTCATTTAAGAATTATGTAGTTAGGTCTCCTTGGCTATAGAAAAGTCACTTAGTTTCAATTGGCCAGTACGGTGCCTAACATGCACATAGAGATATTTCTGGTTTTGACTTACTCTGGCAATTCTGACTGTTAGGGTGGCATACGCTCAGGGTCTGTCATGTGTAATATAAATAACTCCCCTGGAACAGTGTCATAGGTAAAAGATCTCAACCGTAATAATAAGCAATGATGTTTTTCTTACTTTTTCAGACTGTTTCTAGACTATCTTTATACTAACGTGCCATATTCCAGTGCAGGCTTCCCTTAGCAATAGCCACTGTCATGCTGAACTCATCATTTGCAGGCACCAAGAAAAATCAGGACAAGATTGAGAAATCCTTTCAGCAAACTGTGATCGAAACGGGAACTGGAGCCCTGTTCCCTTGAGAGAGAAGGTAGTTCCCTTTTCCATATATTTCTCCTCTAAGAGAGTTTGATTTATGTGTATGCCTGCTGACAGTGAGTGAATTGGGCATTTTTTCAGAGAGTACTTGTAGGAAACCATCACCCTCCCCTCAGTCACTCACCTGGCTGCCACCATTGATAGTTTCACCGAACCATACGTGCCTCTTGTCCTTGGGATTCTTGTTGACATACCAGTTCTTGGTGGGGATGTTGTCAGGGTTGGCGTGGATGCAGGTCTCACCAGTGGCAAAGTCACAGTAGGCTCTAATGGCATCTGCAGAGCAGCCCTGGTTGGGATCGATCCAGTAGAAACCTGCCATCGAGGGGAGAAACACCAACAATAGTTCACTCAGCGTAATGTCTGCCATTGGTTTGTACGCACTTGTTTGATGGAGGAACTCAGAGAGAGGTCACAAGTGTCACAACGAGGCACAATATTATTGTGACAACTGGGATAAATAAGTATTTTAGATTGTTAATGTACAAGAAACTGCATTTGAAAACTAGAGTTAAATAGTTTTATATTAATGACTGCACAACAGTAGCTATAAAGAGCTTTTCAGAATGTCCTTGTATCTATTTTCAGTGGAGGTAGAGACATTCTTCATTGGTCACGTAGTATTTTCAGAGGGTGGCCAAGGATCCCATTCATCCGAGAACACTAATAACCTGGAAGTGCTCCCCGAGCCAGAAAGGGAAATCTCTGGCACCAACGTACCGCTGCTCCACTCGGGGTGGCTGAGTCTCAGGTCACGGCAGGTGCGAGCTGGGTTCTTTCTGGAGCCTTCTGGGGTCAGCAGGGTCTCGATTTGGTTGTTCAATGTTTTCAGAGTGGCATCAACTTCGTAATCCTTGGGCCTGAGGGAAGGCTGGTCAGCCCGGTAGTATTCCGCGTCATAGCCAACCTCGTATCCACCACCGTTGGGGCCAGGGGGACCGGGGGGACCAGGAGGACCAGGGGGACCCTGAAGTTTTTCAAAAGCAAAGGAGACACAGCATTCTGTTAGACAAATGGTTCTCTCAAATGTTTCCACACACACATAGTCCTACTTAATTCTAGCCCCCACTCTGCTCTACTCTGAGGCAGCAGAGATGGACCTGCCCTGGTGACTACTCCAGGTTCAGGCAGTAGAAGACACAGTGTGGGACTATCACAGCTTTGGGTACTTGCCATACAGAACAAACAAGGACCTCAGGTTTAGGCCCATTGGGGAAACATTAAATGGTAAATAACAACAGACATTTGGAAGTCTTCTCCTAAACTGCTAGGCCTTTGAAGTGATTTTCTTGTAACTGTGACATAAATGTGTTAAATCAACAAAAACTAAGTTATACTCACAGCAGGGCCTTGGCTTCCATGAGAGCCACGCATACCAGCAGGGCCAATGGGTCCAGGGAGACCATTGCGACCATCTTTACCAGGAGGACCAGAGGGACCAGGTGGACCCTAAAAGGAACCCCAAACAGTTTAGTAGAAAACACTACAAATACAGATTCATATACATGGGAGTGTACATATATATTGCATACAAGGAATAGGAGAGTTATTGGAATATGCTCTTAAATCCACATACCCTTGGGCCAGCAGGGCCGTTGTTGCCAGGAGGACCTTGGTCACCGTGTTGGCCCTACAGGGAGAAACACATCCATAGTCACTAAAGCAATGCAGTGGCACACGTTGGTATTAGCACGATTCAGGGGTGAACTAGTCAGCACTCAGTGAAGGGGAATCTAGGACTAATGGCCTTTTTTAGTGGAGTTGGGGTATAAAATGCCTGTTTTGGGGAGGGAGGAGAGGCTATTTAATAAGGGGATAACCTATAAAAGTCTCACTATAGCATTTTTTCAGATTTTCAGAGAAGGCTTTAAAATAAAAGTCAGAATTCCTAAAGGGGATACCAGAATTTAAAGGGAAGAAAATCTACAAATTACTCCTGCTTCTATGTGATATAGAGGCTTTACAATTTCTGGCCAGAGTAAGAAATAATCGTAAAACAAAGGCTGAGCTTTTTGAATCCTGTGCCAGCCCAATGCAGTAACATTTCAGGGCTACTGATGGTACTCCCAGTTCTAAAGCCAACTATCAATGGCAGTATCAAAATTTGCCATTTTATTTGAAGAGTGCTGAGTTTTAAAGAATCCTGTGACTTTTGAAGTATGACGTGGAGGGGAGTTAAGCAGTATCAACCTGCTGGGTTCTGCACATGTAATTCCATGCTACAGTGAAGTTAGTCCCTTTATGCTCTTTATATTCAGAGTACTGAAAATGGTTTACTTACAGCAAGACCAGGAAGCCCCTGCAATCCGTTGTGTCCCTTCAAGCCAGGCAGACCTCGAGGGCCCTTATCACCAGGGAGACCTTTCTCACCACGTGGACCTTGTGGACCCTAGGAAGGGATAGAGGTGTCAGAGGAATAAAACAGAAGGCTTCACATATGTACCACTGTCAAAGCAAGAACAAATCACAAACATTCTATAGTATGCCATAGGTTGCCCCAATATATTTATATATATGTACAAGCTGTTAAACACACCCGGGAAGAGTGTCAATCCCAAAAGCTTCAGGATCGGTCCCATAAGAGAGAATGCTGATCGAGATTCTACATCTATAAATATTTACAGCTTCTTAAGCACTACTTTTTAGGCCCACGTCTTCAGCACAGCCATGAGTCCTTACTAATAAAGCATGCTTTCTCTTCTTGCCCCAGTGTGGTGATGTATTTAGAAATCAGACTTACAGCAAGACCTCTTGGACCAAAAGCACCAGCAGGTCCAACAGCACCAGCAGGACCCTGGAATGGAAACAGAAAATGCATGTCACTGCTGCATATTATATCTAATAAAGGTTCCATACTCAACACATTTCTGCAGAAAGCAAAGGAATTATCCACAAATTGGAGGGGTTTGCTGTATAATGTATATATATGATTGAAAAATGTTACTCCTGTGTTAATCAAAAAAAAAAAAAAAAAGTCACATCAACTTACAGGATCACCACGGTTTCCAGGCTTTCCAGAAGGACCAACTTGGCCATGAGGACCAGGAGCACCCAGAGCACCGCTGGGACCAGGGTTGCCAGGAGCACCCCGCTCGCCCTAGGGACAAAGGAGTGCAGAGGGAGAGACAGTGTGTTGCTACTGACTTACACATATTGGGATATTTCTTCCATGAATATGAAATAAAAGAGAACAAGTTACCTTGAAACCAGGAGCACCATCGCGGCCTGGAGGACCATCGTTTCCGGGGTTGCCCTGTTGAAATACCACAAAAACACATTAAACTCTTTATCTCACATGGAACTGTGCATCAGTCTAACTGCTCTCAATGCGAGGAAGAAGTAAGAAGACAGTGAGATGGAACTGCATAACTCTTGAAGATAACAAACTCTTCCTTATAGATGCCACTCTCAAATCCCTTAAATACATTTATGTTCTCAGAAAAATAAGATGGTCTTCAAATAGTTTAGGTTTTCCAAGTTCAGCATAGAAGAAAATTACTGGGTTTTTCTATATTTCTCTGAATGTAAAGGTCACGACAATAGTGGTTTTCATCTAGCTTGCTCTCTTGTAAAACTGAGACCTACTTTTTAGATGAAAAATGCCAGTGGTGAGAAAAGGACTTTAACAGTAGTCACAGCTGAACCACTTGGTTGTGGTACTTCACAAGCTTAAACAGCTTCCTTTGTGAACATTAATTGCACTTCAGCTGTTTCACTGAGTGCATCAGCAAACCTTTTCCTTCAGACAATTCCCACGAAGCAGAAAGTTTCCTTCTTTTTCATATTTATAAAATTACTACTCTCTGATGTCTTTCAATCCAGTGAGTCTCAGGACGTGGAGGAGTCCTGTGTTAACAACGCTCAGGTTATCAAATAAGCTTCCCTGACACAGCCCAGAGAAAGCTTTGTCTGGTTTTGCTGTCAGGAGACAAGGTAACGTGTCACTACTTGACCTGTTCTCACAGTGTAAGCCATGGATAGCCACTGGATCCCCTTCTTCACGGTGAACTACTAACGTGGACAGTTAAACTGGATGGATAAGTTTCCTTGCTGCTCTGTGAGGAACTGGGAACAGGGCCCCATCCTCCAGCCATCACTCAAGGCTGGGCATTAAAGGGAGCAATTTGTTCCACTCCAGGTTCGGAAATTGACTCCAGGATGTATTTCAGACACAACTTTTGTCCTGAAGGATTTGTCACCTAGTTAGGGGTGGGAATCCCTGTCTATTAGAGTCCTGCCCTGAAGACAGCAGAAGGTTCAAGTTTGCTGGCAGAACAACCTCCACTTGCATCCGTCTTTTCTGGGTATGTGTCTTTGGCTCAATAAAAGAAAACCAATCCCGAAAAGCAAATAAGACATCACTTACATCACGACCAGCTTCACCAGGAGCACCGTTTGGACCAGGAGAACCCACAGGGCCAGAGGGACCACGGGCACCAGGAGGACCAGAAACACCCAGGGGACCAGGTTCACCCTAATACAGGAACAGTGGTAACAAGATGTGACGTTATAACACAACACAAACTGGTCTTACAGAACTGCTGACCTATATCTAAGAGAAACATTTCTCTGCAGTGGATTCTGGAAGTGATACAGGTCCAGGACACAAGAAACATGTCCAACTGTACTAAATATTCTCTTCATCCTAAATTTTCTACCTGTCCTATCAGAAATCTCTGATGCCATTCAAAAATATGCTCCCCTGCAGACACAAGGCTTGTGCAGACACATTTCTTCCCCTGCTCTAAATCCTCAGTTTGCAGCAGCAATGGAAACAGCAGGATCTACATCTCTTTTTTCCTGGCTTCCCTTAAGAGGAGACCTGAACTTTTTTCTTTAGACCTGTCTGTTCACAGGATTGAACTGGTCGCATACTCACTGTTGCTCCGGCGATGCCTGGAAGACCACGTTCTCCCCGAGAGCCAGGCAGACCAAGGATGCCAGGAGCACCAAGAATACCCTGAGGACCTGGGGTACCAGGAAGACCCTAGGACATGAAGAGAATATTATTTATATTAACAGAGATCTCAATGTGGTGTCAGGGCTCGTTCCTGCACAGACATAGCTGTAATCAAGACATGAGACTGAGCTCCAAAGGTAAAGGTCTATAAGAACATAATGCTGGTTACACTCCCAGTGCAGTTACATTTTTCGTAACTAAAATTAAATTAGAACATAAAAATTAGAAAATGTATTGCTTTATACTGAACACTAAAGGGCAACTTTTCAATTGTCACTCTCAAAATTTTAACATACATATCTGACAGTGACACTGAAGTTCTTAGCTGCAACTTCTGCAGATGACAAAAGAAATTTCTATAGATTTTTGAGCAACAGACTGGTAACTGGCAGAGGTACATAGTTCCATAAGAGAGAAATGCGTCTAACTTTCAAAATACCAGTTATTCTGGATGTGCAAGCTTAAAGACACTCAAAATTTATTTATTTATTTGCACGATTCTGAGCCACCCTGGGGTCAGATGACTTTAACCTTAATGACTTTAGAAGAGAAAAACCTGACCCATGTGAAACATCTTCAAACAATTTCCTGAGTCTCAGGGGAACTTCTACTTACAAGCTTTCATAAGTTTATGTATGAAAGAGAAAAGCTTCACAAATATCAAAAGTATCTCAGAAACCGTAACGATTACTTGAAGAGAAGCATTTTTAATGAGATGTGATACTTGGTTACTTACAGGAGAACCAGCCTCTCCAGATGGACCTTTCTCCCCAGCAAAGCCAGGTGGGCCAGCAATACCCTGTTCACCAGTACGGCCAACGGGACCAACATCACCACGCAGACCTCGAGCACCGTCTTTGCCAGCTGGGCCAGGAGGACCGGGGGGACCAGTGATGCCCTAGGGTTGAGTATGAATACAGTCTCATTAGACACATTAACTGGGAGAACAGAGATAACGTTCATTTTATGTCCCCGTACAAAAACCGTGTGTTGCAGTAAACAGGTTATCAGCTGCTCTGAAGCAGCAACTTCCATTGCTTTTGTTAGCAGTGGGGAACTGGCATCAGTAGAAATACTGAACTGAGAGATACCGTTATTTTTACTCAGTGCAAGTGAAAGTGGCAAAATTTGGCAGGAAAACGCTCATTTGGCTTTGGAGACATTAATTGCAGATATAAAATCTATGTGAAAAAACCTCTTCCAGGAGGATTTTTTGCTTTGGATGCTGGGATTTTCAATATATTTAAAGGTAGGGTATCTAAGGAAAGAAGTACCTTTTCATAAAGGTTGAAAACACCTTTGAAAACTACAAATGTCAAACTGAAATGAGAATTTTTGGCTGAAAAATAAAGAAGCAGGGATTCTCAGTCTTCAACAAAATGAGAGGTTCCCCTGCTGGAGTTGGGGGCTGGAACTGCAGGTACTTTAGGAAGCATGGACACAAGATCACATTCTATTTCAAGTAGGACACGACCTTCTTATTCCATTCAAAAATCTATGGCTACGCAGTTACTCATGGTGACCATAAGCAAAAGGAACACAGATGGTGGGACACCTCAAGATGCAGAGGGATGGTTGAAGGAATGTAAAAAAAACCCACCCCAAATTAAATGCATAACTCCTGCTCTGGGACTTTAAACAGCGAAGCTACTTCTCATCTCATCCAGGCCTGTGAGGACCTGACTTGACTGCAGCGTGGTTAGAATTTGTGTCCGTGTAACAAAAATGAGGATTTTCCCTAGCCAATGCAACTCCTGACCTATCTCCCATTCGAGCTTCCCCATTAGTCACTTACGGCAGGGCCAGGAGGACCAACTCTTCCAGCAGCACCAGGGAAACCAGTCATACCCTAAAAATAAAAGTGAAAGAAAGATTTGGGTTTAAGAAAACAATGACTGCATGAAAAAGCAACAACGCCAGTGCCCAGAGCCTGGATACTTACAGGAGGACCAGCATCACCACGAGGGCCAGCGGGACCAGCAGCACCAACGGGACCCTACGCATGAAGGATTGAAGAAGAGAGAGGAATCAAGCAAAGACTCCCAATGTTCGCTGTCGTAAGGGCTTAGGCTCACTCTCTTAAAAGTTAAGGGTGATTTTGCTTTTTACTTTAACAGGAGAAGGACTAGGCTCAAACCCACAATTCCTGTCCTGGCACTAGGATAGTAAGTTCTCACAGACATTTCAAATCAGTATTGGATGGACTGAGAAGAGCTGCACAAGGCATTTATTATTCATATTAATTTTCCCTGCAAATGTTAACATGCATCTAAGCAAATCTAGAATTCAAACTGTGAAAGACTATTAGAAGCCCACAGTAAGAACCCCAAGCCACGTTATCTTGCAACCCTTTACAGTATCTGAAGACTCCAGGGCCTGACTGTCTGCATCATTTCAGGCAGTTCCCCAAGACCGGGCTGCACACAGCCTGGTGACTTTCCTCAGAGCCCCGTTTGAAGTTCTCTTTCTTTTTTTAACTACCTTTTCAAAATTCGAGGCCTCCAGGCTAGTGTATTGATGCATAGCACGGTTAAGAACCACGCGTTTTACAGAGACACGGTTCACTTACTGGTGGTCCAGAGGCACCCATTGGGCCGATAGCACCCGTTGGTCCACTTTCACCCTTAGGTCCTTTCGGGCCACGCTCGCCTTTAGCACCAGGCTGACCAGCTGCACCCTATGGGCAGAAAACCACACAGAACAAGGAATTAGAAAAGCCTGCAAAAGAAATAGAGGATTAGCCTGGCATGGGTAAGAGGAAAGCAAAAACAATACTCACAGGAGGTCCAGCAAATCCACTGGGACCTACAGGACCAGGCTCACCACGTTCACCCTAATGAGAAGACAAAGAAGACAAGACTGGTTGGAATAGGCTTTGAAAGGGCATTTTTCTCCTTTAACCAGACCAGTTCTAGGAATTGCTACTTACAGGGATACCACGGGCACCAGCGGGACCGGCGGGACCAGCAGGACCTCCTTCACCCTAAAATAGATGGCAGAAAATATTGTGATGCTGTGGGGGAAGGCCTCGCTGCAGTCAGAGCAGGGGTGATCTCGTGGTACAGACACGTGGAGCCAGTCTCCCTGTGTCTCCAGTGCAGAGGGAACTACTGAAAGTGCTTCTGTTTTGACCTGCCCTGTATTAGTAATTTCTAGCCATACTTGGACAGGATAAAGAATCATTCTAAGCCGATGTGTTCATCATCACATCAGAACCCAAGGAGGATTGTGTACTCTCAACAGGGAAGGATTCATACAAAGCCTAAATCAGAACCTTCTCCCCATATAACCCACTGCCAGGTAGATGGGCCTCCCCTCCCTGCCCTTTTAGGAGAAGCTCTGGGGTGCCAGGGCAAACTTCACTGAAGACTTCTACAGTCCCAGTAATGCTTGCCTTCCAAACCTGAACAACTTGCAGAGCTTGTGCAGACTAGAAAAATGGAATTGGTTTTTATGGAACTCCACATCTTAACTATTCATGTGTGGGTAAAGTGTTTAAAGAAACAAGATGCTTTTTCATTCAAAGAATAGACTTACCCGATCACCAGCACCACCAGCAGGACCAGGAGCACCAATAGCACCAGGGAGACCCTAGAGGTCAAGAGACAGGACACCATTTCTAACAAAATGTAAGCAGGAGTAACTACTTTTAACATTTTTTCTCTTTCCTCCTGTAAACAGGTATGTGGCTTTCTTTCAGCTGTTTTTAATATAATCATAGAATGCTTTGGGTTGGAAGGGACCATAAAGACCATCCAGTTCCAATCCCCTGCCCTGGGCAGAGACACCTCCCACCAGACCAGGTTGCCCAAAGCCCCATCCAGCCCCTCAGGGCTGCTCTCCAGCTATTCTCCACCCAGTCTGGGTTTGTGCCTGGGATTGCCCTGACCCAGGTGCAGGACTTGCACTTGGTCTGGTTGAACCTCATGAAGTTCACCCAGGCCCCAACTCTCCAGCCTGTTGGGGTCCCTCTGGATAGTATCCCTTCCCTCCAGCATGTCAACCACACCACACAGCTTGGTGTTGTCCCCAAATTTCCTGAGAGTACACTCAACCCCCAACATCCATATCGTCAACAAAGATTTTAAAAAGTCCCAGTAAAGGACACATGATTTTATAAAACAAAATCTATTATGTTATTTTCCTTCAAAACTATGAATGCTGGGACAAGCAGCCGAAATCTCAAATTAATGATAATTTTGTGTGGCTTTGCAGGCTGCTTTTAGAATTAAAGAGGATAGTGTCACACTGAACAATTGTCTGTGAAATACAGGACTCTCTGCTGATGTAATTTCTCTGCTTGTGCGCACGAGGAGTGATCACTTTTCTCCCTCTCCCCCTAAACTCAAGCATCCCTGGACAAGATGCAAAAAAATCATATTGCTTTGTATCAAAAATGAGCAGAAATAAGAGGGGATGCAATGAAGCAGGCAGTGTAAGTCCTGAGGATCCTTTTCAGTGCCTGTGGCTCCCAGGCGTAGCGGGGTGAACTCAAGCAGAACCAAGAGAGACTTACCCGGGCACCATCTCTTCCTGTGGCACCAGCGTCGCCTCTCAGCCCTGGGGCACCCTGCCATCCAGAGGGGAAACAAAAGCATTGTGTTGGGAACCAATACAACAGTCTGGATGAAACAAGTCTTTGGATGAAACAACTGTTTGCTGTGTTACTCGCATATCATAGGAGGTGCTGATCATGCTTGGTTTTTAGGAAATGAACTTTGGTTATTATTTCGCTCTGACTGCTGAGGACCTGCCGACTTGTAAAGCCAGATTTTCCCAGCAAAGGGGACTGACATGCTTTTCAGAATTATGAGCCTCCCTCCTTCATGGGAAACCTATTTAGTTTCCCCTTGGTGGCAAGGATTTTGAATAAAATTAAAAATTCAAACCCAAGCTGATGTATATTCCAAATGATAAAGGTAAACCCTCCCTCAAAAATCCCTTTACTTTAGGTCAGAAAACCAATCATACATCATTCTTTTGGGTATTCAGGTTGTGCTTTCTAGTTGGAGCAGGAAAACAGCTGTTAAAAACAATGGTGTCATATGAGTACTCACATAAAATACCCTGTTTTGTCTAATGAAAACTTATATCCAGGCCACCACTAGTGTCAAGAATTCAGACCAGCACTCTGTTCTCTTTTTTATAAAAAATACATCTTACTCCTCTGTATTAATCTGCACGTCAGTCCAGAGTGTTTTACAAAAAATCATAAGTGATTTTCATCTTCATTTCCTTACAACTCCACTTGCGCCAAAGGACTATGGATTTTTTAGTGAAAACAAATTAGGCAGTTCTAGAAATCTTGAGTTTAATAGTGAGCAGAAAGGAATGTGGAATGAGAAGTACGACGCAAGATAGAAGTCTGTTTCAGAAATAATTAGATGGATAAAGCAGGGATAGCAACAGGACTTGTAGCCAGACTTCACAGCTTCATACAGGGGCTTACATTGGCTAAAATGCTTTCTGATTTTATAGACAACAACTGATAGAACATTTTTGTAACTGATTTACTTCTATCATAGTCACGGCACCTAGAGCAGTCAAGGGTTTGATGAGAGACTCAGTCCTTTAAGATGGGCAGGGCCATTCCTGCTGGAAGGCCCATATTCAGAGGCAGCTTTAGCATTTCTTCAGTAAAGATAAGCTCATTGCTAACTAATCCTGTGAAGCACTAATTCCCAATGCTGAGCAAAGATCAAAATACCACGTTAGAAGAGGCTGCCAGTCTGTTAGACCAACAAATTCTCTACTTACTGGCTACCAGTGAGTCACCAGTTTCACAGTAAATAGAAGTTGCATTGGGGTAACCTGCAGGTTTTCAAAGTTAACGATATTCAAGCACCTCAAAAACTCACCCATACAGTAACGAAGCAGGTTGAACCTTACCTTTTCACCCTTGCCTCCTGGGACACCAGCAACACCTCTCTCTCCTGGGATTCCACCGGAGCCAGCAGGACCAGGAGGACCAGCAGCACCGACATTGCCAGGCTCACCCTGCGGGTAACAGGGCATCGTGTAAGACAGGGTCAAACCATACACACCCTTTGGAACAAAATTCTGCCATTCCTACTTTGCCCTTCGTTCTGCTTGCTTGCAAACAGCGTGAGCAGTAGTATTTCACCTTCAGCTATTGTACTTATTTTACTTTTTCAGCTAGCGAAGATGACAGTCATGAACACTCTCTCTGATTCTGTGGGCTCCTGAGATTTTAGGCTGTCCCACATTCTAAACTAAACTTCCCTGGAGAGATTACCCATGAAAATCTTGAGAACTAAGACCCATATTTAGTTACCATCAAGTCAATGCTATTTTGGTAGATGACTGTTCATTATTGTGCTGATGTTTTGGGGAAAACATAGCTTACTAGACACAAGAGCTTCCTGGGTATAAATAGAGGTGGGTATAAATAGAAGTCAGCATGAATTTTGGCCAAAATCCTGGACCCTACCTCAAACCAGAATAATAGTACACCCAGCTGAAAAACTATTCAAATGGAGTCCAAACTGGAGTTCCCCTCACATCATCGATCATGCTAAACAAAACCCTTCAATATCAGCATGGACCAGCTGGGATGGAGCTTCACCACGTGAAGAAAGGACCCAGGGGCTACAGGTAACTACCTGCTACTAGTCATCACTTCTGCTCTTAGGAAAGAAGGTTTTGGATTGCCTGCATCAGGGATTCAACAGAAGGACAATGGCTGGAGAAGCTGGAACATACCTTGTTGCCATCAGGGCCTGGTGGGCCAGATGGACCACGGCTTCCAATGGGACCGGTGGGACCAACAGCACCGCTTTCACCAGGAGGACCACGCTCACCCTGCAGGAGAGAGTCTCATCTGAGTCCTTCCTTCAATGGTTCTCTAGCTTACAGGTTTAAAAGCACTAACTGGCAGCAATAACAACACAATCTGTCTTTACCTGAACAAACCATGAAGAACTGGGTTAGAATTGTGCAGAGATTAACTAAACTGGTGCTAGGAATTAGCTTTTGACACATATACAGCTAAATAAATTACTGAACTCTTGCACCGTGACACCAGCTGACAAAGCCCAAGTACTTCTTGGACATGGATTTTGGGTCCTGTGCTCGTTCTGGTAACAGTGCTGTATTCTACTGGCAAATGGAACTTCTGATACCCATCTGAGGGCAGGCAAGGGATTCTAGGGAAATTAAAACCACAGTAATTGGCAAACAATTGTTTTGACAGTGGCATGTGCCTGGTGAATACTAGTGAATAAGGGTGGCAGATAAAGCCTGCTAATGTGACCTGGACATTATAAGAAGTAAAAGGATGAATTCTGCAGCAGAGGCCATCTGGAGATGTGGAAGCAGACACAAACTGGTCTTAAACACACGACTGATCTATCAAAGATAGAAATACCACTTTCACTAAAGACATCTCAAGTTATCCCAGTATGACCAAGCTGGACTTCAGTGAATAATCTGATAAGGCATAATGGAGAGGTTTAGTTATATCTGGGAATTTGCATAAGAACTGACTCGAGGAGAGACAGCACACTGCTAAAGAACACGGATGATGGAGAAGGCTAACTTATACTGCAGCGATGTTCCCCAAATAATGCATCTTTTCATTTGTAAATGACAGAGAGGCAGAAAAGGCAGACAGGTATTTGTGAAACACGCAGAGATCACAGATGGAAGAGGAAGAAGGTTGGCATGTTACACAGGAAGAAGTGAATAACCTGCTGGGTGTCACAGCACAAATGGAACAACATGCAAGCAGAGTACCAGGCCATTTATTTAGGCAGCAAAAA
The DNA here is from genome assembly GCA_027564225.1 of Gallinago stenura. Taxonomy (NCBI): domain Eukaryota; kingdom Metazoa; phylum Chordata; class Aves; order Charadriiformes; family Scolopacidae; genus Gallinago; species Gallinago stenura. Next base: position 23,822,094 of record JAOQGM010000012.1, on the reverse strand, counting down.
TAAGGATTTGTGCTGTAAATGGGAGTTTCACCTGGTGGAAGTGACAGAAAGGGAAAGGTGATAGCTAAGACATTGTGCTACAGACATGGAAAAGGCAGATGTGTTGTGTCACAAGCAGTGGGGTGTTTCTCAGAAGCATTGATTTTGTCACACAAAGCATCAGTAAAGCCTAATGTGGGATGCTGAGTGAAATATGCTCTGGCTGGGTATGAGGGGCTTAAGGCAGGGCAGAGCTGAGCCAGTAACTGCTGCTGCAGTGATAAAGGGAACTTGGCTTGGAGGGATTGGCAAAGTGAAAGTTTAAAAGAGGAACAGTTATCTATACAGCCTCTGGGCACTAAATATAGGGAGAAAAAGTGCTATTTAAACTGATTGACATGACTGGAGAGTTAAGGGGAATGTTTGCCATGAATACATTTAGCCTGGAAGACAGAAGAAAAGAGGAAGCAACAGTAGTAGTTTAAATATCAACCTCTTTACAGGTGGATCTGGAAAGTGAGTGATTAACAGAGCATTTAATAAGCTAATCATTGCTGTGCATAAATGGGAGCTTGCTGCCCCACAGGCATGCTTCCACACAAAGCTCTTTGCAGGTGTTTATCACAGTGCGATTCACTGTGCTCAGACTGAGAAGGGCTGTTTGCCTGGAGAAACCTATACATGTCTGTAGCTACTCTGATTTCTGAACACATCCTTTAGACAGGCTGTACAAGGTTTCAAATGAGTCACTCACTCTTGGGCCAGCAGGACCAGGGACACCAAATTCGCCGTGAAGACCCTGGAAGAGAGTAGATGGATTGGTAAAGCTTACTTCTAAAACAAACTGCTTAGCTTAAATTGTGCTTTGGTGTTCAGCAGTAAACAGAAATGCTTCTCAAATTGCAGCAGCGTATTGAAAACCTTTAGACTAAACCCAGTCTTTTGGATACACAGAAATAACTCTTTTTCGTGAAGCTGTGAAATATCTCACAGCACACATGAAATAGTAATTTCTCATCTGAAGAAAAGTTGGCGATTAAAATCCAAGCTCATTTTTCAGGTACATGCAGTGTAGACTCCTTTACAGGGACACAGAGATGTAACCGTGACCATTAAGGTGGTTATGACCCCAGGATGCACAATTTACAGGTCACATCCCACACTGAGCAGAACCTCGAGCCTGAATTACCAGGGAGCCACCTCAGCTGTATCCTGCTGGAAATTCACCAAAATCAACCGAATCACAAATGCATACAACTGGAGTAATGCACAACTGGAGTAATGCAGGTAAGATTGAACCTTGAAGATTTCAAAAGGAATTCAAAGTAGAATATTTTTTATGTACTGTCTTGTCTTTGGGGCACAGTTTCTTGGTGCTTAAGGCCTGAAAAGCAAAGGACTGGCTTTGCTCAGCTTCATACCAAAACTTGGGGAAGAAAAATGCTGCAAATTCTGACAGATCTTCTTCATTTGTGGGTGGCTTTGACAAAAGGGAACTGTTAAAACTTTGCCCATAAGGCAGATTGCTTTCTTTTGGCAAATGGCTCCAGCAGGCTTTTGCTTTTCCACATGTGCAAGTGTAAAAATAACACTTCTGCAATACTCACCCTTTCGCCTGGTTTACCAGCTTCACCAGCGGGACCCGAGGGACCTGGCAGACCCTAAGGGCAGAGAAAGAAGAGGACAAGTAAAGTTAAGGCAGAAGCACCTCGTGCCTGGTAAACCCTCGAGCAGATTGAGCAGAGCAAACCCTCCTCACCTGGAAGCCGGGAGGGCCAGCAGGACCTGTTTCACCCTTTGCACCTTGGTTGCCCTGGATGGAACAAACAAGTGATTAGCTTGGAAGGAGAAATGCAGGAAAATGGATTTTTAAATGGGAAGTCCCATTAATGAAAAGTAAACCACACATTGGATCCGTAACTTACAGTGACTCCGGGAGGACCTTGAGCACCGTTGTTTCCCTCTGGCCCAGGAGCACCCTAAACGTGTTCAAGCAGAAAGCTGTTATCAGAGTTTTGATTTGTTATGAATAACATATCTCTAAAGTGATTCTGTGCCAAAAACAATAAAAAAAAGAAAAGGTCCCTGGCTGCATACTTTAAACTTAACCATTTACTTGTAAGAGCTACACTATCAAAGGGTACGAAAGATGCTTAAATTTTAAATTCTGGTGATTGTTTTAGTTATTGCAGCACATCCATCCTTAGGGAAACTCACTTTGGAATTACAGGTTATAGGAACCGTGCTGATAGCATTTTTCCCACAACAGACCAATTATTTTGTCCCTTAAACAGAAGAATTGGTAAGTTTCAACTACCAGTAAGAAGCTGGAAATTTACAGGATAAATTAGAACCCATACACTGTCCTCAAAAATTTTCACAGGGAGTGCTATTTTTCTCACTTCATAGGAAGCTAATGCCCCACGATTAATTACCAAAGGGTAGTTTTAATTTATCCATTAAGCAATAGTCCCCACTGACATGAGGGCCAGACGAGTGCATTCCCAGGTGCTTTTCTATTTCATCATCTGTTCAAGCTTACACAAGATAATGCTACTTTATTACAGAGGTTTTAAAAATCTCCTTTTTTCTCTCTGGAGGTTGATAAAGAAATCATATCCACATACCCTGGGGCCAGCAACACCAACATTGCCTCTTTCACCAGGTTTGCCAGGTTCACCCTGAAGTTGAAAGAAAGAGAATCAAAGTCAACCAAGAGTTCACCCTAGATTCAGTTTGAGCTACCAAACAATGACCGATATGCTCCTGGCCAGAAGATGTATTGTAATATTTCTTTAACCTGACTTAACAAGGTTGTTGGGTGCAACAAGCTCTATCTGCCTTGCTGAACTACTTAGAAAGAACAGCTCAAAAATAAATACCTTCCCTTTTCAAAACTCCATTCCTGTATTTTTTGAGATGATAATTCATGACACTCTGCAGGGTGTCCCATGCAATACACCCTATGTCTGTGTGTTTGTGTACGTACAGCCACAGCACAGAACCAGGAGATGATTATTGTTGCCTGTAGTCCCTGTGTCACATGTCAAGAGTCCCAGTAAAATCACTGGCAGCTTTTCCTCTGAAGTTTGCAAGCTGTGGATTGTGCTCCATGAATAACAATGCTCTGGGACTGAAATTTAGGCTTGGTATATTTTTTCTAATCAATTCGATGCCCAAATATTCCTCAACTAATTAAATTGTTTTTCATTTCTTCAGTAACATTTTAAATAACTGGAAAATAATTTAAAACTGCACCCTGGAAGGTAAGCAGATGCCACCCCGTAAGCAGTGGGGGAGCACACAGGGAGATGTCTGCAGTTAGGGTCAGGCGAGTCCTTAGAGTTGGGGACCCAGAGGTTAGCCTGGAAATACCCCATGGCAGTAGGACGTTTGGGCTGTACTCACAGTGGGACCCTTGGGCCCAGGGAATCCGATGTTGCCAGGCTCACCCCGATTGCCAGCCGGACCGATGGGCCCGACCCTGCCGTCTGCTCCGGGGAATCCCTAGGAAAAGAAGGCACACTCTTAGGTGGCTGGGTCCTTAGGGCTCCGGCTGAGGAGGAACGGGTACTGACAGGAACCAAATGCCATTTAACTTCCCAACACTGCTCAGACATTGCATGCTCATGCATCCCTCCGCTTTCCTCCTTTTTGTAAAGCTGTGTAGTTAAAGAAATGTCCCCTTCCAGGGGAAAGGCCCACAGAAACGAACGGGAAGCTCCTCACTGATCTTCTAAGTAATACGGCAGTAAAATATCTTGCTGGTTTTAGGCAGGGTTGTGTTCTCAGTGCTGAGATCTCTGCTTTTTAAAGCCCCAGGTTCTGCCTGTGTTCCACATGCAATGGGGAAAGAGACTGAGAATGGGGGTACTTACAACTGGGCCTTCCTTGCCAGCGGGGCCTGGGCTGCCAGGCTGCCCTGGGAGACCCTGAGAAAGGAGAGGTTTCATGTTAGAAGGAAATCAACTCACCCAACCATTAACCAACTTTTTTTCCCCCTACATCTGTGCGCACACAGAGACACCACATTCTCAATGTGGAAGCAGGACGGTATGTCCTATTGAACCCACACCTAAAGCACCCTTGGGTGGTGTGTGCTCCCACAGCAGTTGCAGATCAGCGTAGGCAAGTACCTGTTGCCCTTAGATAAACTCATTTAGGCTCTGCTTTAGCAAATTAAGTGCTTAAATGTTTGCAGATGCCCAATAGTTCCCATGTGCATTGAAAGCTCTTTCCCTTCATGAAGCAGGGTAGATAAAAAAAAAGAGCATTATGAAGAGGGTACAAGGCAGTGACATGGACATATTTTGGCTGCAGCCACGTCACTAAAAGTGGATGGCTGTTTTCAGTGAAATCATTTGCAAAATAAAATAGAAATAATTGAGCTCAGCCATCTCCCATCACTTCAGTGTGGTCTGCTCTTCTTTTAGTGAGTTACAGAGGACACACTTCAGCTGTGCTCTTAATGACCACGTTCTGCACATAACCTCAGGAGGCAACGTACACAACGCGGGGCACTGCTCCAGGACCAAGCAATCAACTGCTACCCCATACAAAACTCATTTCAATAAACATTTTGATGCTTCTTAATCACTTCCTTATGGATGTTTTTTTTTTCAACAAAAGTGATAGAAATGCCCTAACTGTGGTTAGCACAGGCTGAGGTTTTTTGCAGTTGGATTTCTGAAAAATTTTGTCCCTAAATTGTAAATAATTTTCTTTTTTGCATAGTTCAAACTTACACCACAGAGGTCAAACTTACTCTTGGACCCATAAGACCAGGCTCACCAGGACGGCCAGCATCACCATTAGGACCCTTAGCACCAACAGAACCACTAGCACCACGGTTACCAGCAGGTCCCTACCAAAACAAATATATAAAATTAGGCAGAGGTAGAAAAAAAAAAAAGCATCACACATTTGTATAGAGAAGATAATTTAGAAATAGTGACCCAGAGAAAAGTCTTACCATGACACCAGCTCTGCCATCAGCTCCAGGGAGACCACGAGATCCAGGGACACCCTGCAAGGGAAGACAGAGCAAATGAACAAAGGGAAAGAAATCAATCTGTAAGGCTGAATTTCAGCCCCCCACCAGCAGAGCCTGCTGAATTCGGGGGAGGTGCAGCTCTAAGCAAACACACCTCACTGTAAAGGGAGAGAGATCTCTCTTGTGGGGTCCTTTTAGATTTCTTTAAACTCTCATCTGCTTCTCTCAGAGCATTTTCTCTGCTCGTCGTACTCTACTGGTGCCCAGCAGCAGGACCCCCCCCAACCCAGCCCATGCTCTTCCACCAGGAGCCACTGGCTTCTCTCTGACTCTCAGCCCCACCTGAGCTGCAACACTGAACCTTTATCTCTGAAACAGTGGTGGAAACACTGCCATTTCTCCTCCTCTTTTCTATTCCTGCTCCTGCATGAAGCCCCACACCTCCCGACGTTCCCCCAGTGGTCTCCTCGCCCAGTGAGGAGGACACCAGGCACCCGTGAAGACACCCAGCTGAAACCCTTCGCCTCACATTACGCGTGAGCCAATTACCTGATTTAAGCAGTCAAATACCATCACCAAGCTTTAAGAGTAATCAAAGATAATTCACTAAATATTACAGAATGGGGGAACTCAAGCAACCCCTCATTGCTTCAGGGCAAGGCAGCCAACAGCATGAACACAGGGCAAAGCCAGCTCTGGTCACAACTAACCCGCAGGCTCAGGACAAAGGACCTTTGCTTGGTGGCACTGATGCCAATTTCCTTACTCACAATTACTTAATTAGCCATTGTGAGCCTAACTTTATTTCCTCTTTTCTTTTCACTTCTATTCCTGGAACAGGGAATATCTTCCCGGACTGTATTTCTGGAAGGTGAAGAGAAAGCCTACCCTCAGACCAGCGGGGCCGGGGGGACCGGCAGAGCCAGGTTCGCCGTTGCTGCCTCTCTTGCCTTCCTCACCACTGGGACCAGGAGGGCCAGCGGGGCCAGCAGCACCCTGTTGGGGGCAAACAAGAGAAGAGGAGGAGTCCAGGCGCTGTCCTGCACACCCCGTTGGGCTTTAGGTGCTGGGACACCCTTCCCGTGCTGCCATACTTACAGGCTCGCCCTTGTTGCCGCTCTCTCCCTTGGCACCAGCAGGGCCTGGCTCACCCTGGAGTCCAAAACAAAGAGAGATCAGGGAATTGAGCATCACCAAAAAAAATTTCTCATTTCTACCTGGACAACTTTCTCATGAATCAAAATGCTCTTCAGCCACCCAGAGCCATGCCTGCCTCTATTTTGATAGAAGGTCAGGGAACTCAACCATATTTTTGGCTTAACAGGCAGGAAAAGAAACATGTTAAAACCACCCAGAAATGGCAGCAACTCCCTGAAGGGAGAGCAAAGCAAATCTCCTCAGTCTCAGCATCTGGAGCAAGCAGTGGGACGCAGAAACGAACAACAGTGTTTAATTATAGCAGAGCAAGGCAAAAAAAAAAGTCTGCATGAAATACAAAAGAGGACATCTTTCACAGCTGTGGACACCATGTCCCATTTTCAGCTGGGGCCATGCAAAATACAGTGTCACTTACAACAAGTCCTCTCGCACCACCAGGACCGGCGGGACCAGGAGGACCAGGAATACCACGGGGACCGGGCAGACCGGGAGCACCAGCCACACCAGGAAGACCCTGTCCAAGAGAGAGGGAAAAAGGGGTATTATTATTATTATTGCATTAACTGACTTGTTCTTTCAGAGCAGACAAGTGTGAGTAAGGTGGTACTTACAGCTGCACCTTTAGCCCCTGGGAGGCCGTTAGCGCCGGGGTTGCCCTGTTAAAGATAACGATGCTGGTTAATTCAGCCTCTCAGGTGCCTGCAGCCAACACCAACGTCTGGTGAGTTACTCACTGGGGGGCCAACAGGACCACTGGAGCCGGGAAGTCCGATCTCTCCTCTGGGACCAGCAGGACCACTGGGACCAACGTTACCAGCAGGTCCAATTTCACCCTGTTGGAGAGAGGAACAGAGCCCTCCATCAGTGTACACGGCGTGGACATCTTAGCCTGACATTAAGAAAACTATCTGATGTGCATTTTCCCACTCCAGAGGCCAGGAAACCAAGGAGCTGAGAGATTCTAGAGGCACTGAAGCTGGGAAGCCTAGAGCAAAGCTGATGACTAAGACGGGAACAACGGGTGCTCAGCATGTCTGAGAAGTTACATTATCACTGAGGGTTACACAGAAGGTTGACCAGGAAAATTTGGATTCCAGTCACAGCCCTCTCTGCAGCCATGTGCCTCCAGCAGGAGCCCGGGATGCCTGATGGAGTATGAAACCTAACGGATCCCCATCCTGCACCTTATGATGCCGTTTGCACTGACACAGAATGCAAACCAACGCCTGTCCTGAGTGGGACAGTGCTCACAGCGCAGTAAACGACAGGAAAAAAGGTCCTTGGTTTTACTCTCAGAAGGTTGTGTTCACCAGGTCTGCTACAAAAACCTGAACAGAACCACAGCTTCTCTTCAACAATTCTCCAAGAGGTCCAAGTTCAGCCTGCTCAGGCAGGCAGCCTGCTCTGGGAATCACACTGAATTTCACTGAATTTTTTTGGAGTTGGAAGGGACCATAGAGATCATCTAGTCCAACTCCCCTGCCAAAGCA
>JAOQGM010000012.1:23799402-23811052 GCA_027564225.1 Gallinago stenura | reverse complement strand
GTAATGTATTTATGAAAATATAAACTTTCTGAATTTCCATTACAGTGACTCATTTATATTTTAAATTCCCAAATCCTAAAATCCCAAAAGGCCCTACTGGAAGCAGGCTGTCAAAGATGAAGAGTGGAACTCACAGCAGGTCCGGTGGGGCCAGCACTGCCGTCGCTCCCCCGAGCTCCCTGGGAGGAGAGAACGAGACAAGGAGTTTGAGGAGAGATTCAAAGGTTTGAGGAAGCCACACTAAGTGGCCGGTCACGATGACAAACAGACAGATGGGAAGCTACTTACAGCTGGTCCAGGGGCACCTACTCTTCCTCTCTCACCAGGGAGACCACGAGCACCCTGAAAGAAAAATTAACTCATTTATGTCTATTCACTGAACAAAGATAGACAGATATATATTTTTTTTTCCTCCTGCTAAGTCTCTACATGAAATGTGTTGCAGGCAGACAATTCTGTTCTAAACATTCACATCCTATTACATTAGAGCATCCAGCTGGCTGGGGTGATGACAAAAACTGACCAAAATGCTGGCTGAACCCTATCTGTCCCATGACCATTTCCCACAGCACGGAGTAAATACTTACAGGTTGTCCAGGGGTACCATTTTCACCAGGGGCACCGGGCTCTCCCTGTGAAAAAGAAAGTTTGCAGGCTTGAGTTACTCACAGGAGGCTTTGGACAGATGGCACAACACCCTCTAGAGAGAGATTCAGCCCCTGGATCCCTGCAGCACTGACACCCCAATGCACAGTGACAGCACGGGGCATCCCGAGGGTGACTGTCCCTGCAGGTGCTTGAGCATGGCCAAGTGGAACCTCTCAAAAGAGGAGGGTCAGAGCAAGCTGCTCCCCCCTCCCAGCTTTCTTTACCCCCTTGCTTCATTCTGCTGTTTCCTCTGCAGCACGTACCTAAGAGACAGGGCACGGGTCTGCCTCGGGTGTTTTTAACTTCAGCCCAACCCAAGGGAGCTGTGAGTGACAGCGTGAAAAGGTGAGCCCTCTCCCCTCAGCACTCTGTTCCCAACAAGGCTGGAGGAGGTCTAGGCTGGTCCACAGGGAGCCAGTTCATCCTCGAGCAGTGGTACCCTCCCTGCACCTGAACACACCGTGTCTGAGATGCTGCAGGAGTCTTTGCCTCCATCCCTGCCTTTAGCACAGTTCTAGCATGAGTGACCTTCATTTATTACGTTTGTATTTTCCAGACAGATCAGCACTCTTCCTAGTAACTGTTCTTTCCTTCCCTTAATTGCTTTATCTGCTTTTAATCTCCAAAGGCTGGACAGACTGTTTGCTCTCTCTCATCACCAAACTTTTTCTGGAGATGAACAACTGGCAGTGTTGTGAAATTCTCACTGGTTTTACTTAAGTGAAGAAAAAGACTAAATGCCCTGTAATGTATTTATGAAAATATAAACTTTCTGAATTTCCATTACAGTGACTCATTTATATTTTAAATTCCCAAATCCTCTATGCAGAGGCAGAGGGACAAAAGGCCCTACTGGAAGCAGGCTGTCAAAGATGAAGAGTGGAACAATCTGTGACAATCGATAACTCTATGAGCAAGTAGTGCTCAGCTGCTAGAAACAAGCCATAGGGAGAGTTAGTGTCCGAGCTTCTCATTGTTTTAGCACAAGCTCTGGAATGCACATCTCCTGTGAGGAAGGTTTCCCACAGCCCAGCACTGCAGGGGCGTTAAAGAACCCCGCGATCAGGCGCTGAGGGGGAATGGAAGAAGAGACTAAGAGAGGGAGAGTTCACTAAATATTTCTAGACCACATTTGAAAACATCTTTTTAAGGGTAGTGTTCAAATGTGCACTGGTCTGAGGAAGGTAAAAAAGGAAAAAGACTGGGCAGGTCAAAGAGCCTTAACCCAGAAGAGCCCTGCATCTACCCAGGGCTCTAGCAGAAAGCTTTACCCTACAGCCTGTTCTGGCACAGGAGAACTCTCTAGAAAAATAAGAACTTTTCATTTCAGTGTGTACAATCCATGGAAAAGCAGAGATAGCAAAAATCAGTCTGAAGTGCTGCTGGAAAACCCATCACTGGGAGCTGAATCCCACAGCTCTGGCTCAGGGAAAGCACTAACCCCACTGAGGGCTGGAGAGCAAAGCCCCAGGAGAAATTCCTCATGGCAAGGTGCACGTACTGGTCCTACACAGACCCACTGGCTGCTAGGTCACTGCAGCTGGGAAAGGGTTAATGACAAGGCGGAAGATTAATTGGAGGGGACATCATACATCTTTTGCTAGAAAGAGCTACAAATGCATCCTGCATTTCCAGGTTTCATCTTTACCTTGGTGCCAGGAGTACCGGGTTGTCCCTTCTGACCATCCAGACCATTGTGTCCCTATATCAAGTAGAAAAAGAATATTAAGTATACATTTTCCCAGAAACGGCTATACACAAACTCTTAATCTCATAAGGTAAATCCTTCTTTCCACAAAAAATTATTTCCTAACATAATCTCGTGATTTACTCTTTTAAATAATCACTCTTTCACATCAGGAGATACTAAAAAACTTCAAAGAGGTTCATGCAGTTAGAATATATATTCTTAACGCGGAGGGGATTTCCAGGGAATTTCAGTACACTGAACTGTCGTCAGTCTTAGGTATTTGGGGAAACAGTATGTTCAGACTCACCCTAATTCCCTTAAAGCCGGGCAGACCAGGAGTTCCAGGGAAACCACGAGCACCCTAAAAACACAGAGCACGTGAGGGATTGTCTCTCGTATTATACGCTGCAGTTAATGAGAAAGAAAATGCCTAAGCAGTAGGTCTGGGCCGTGACCATTGCAGTGAGGAGCAGAGGCCATGCCATAACCCTCCCAGGACTGGGTTGTTCCAAGACCAAGGGGGATCAACCCAAGTTTCCAATTCAGAATCTCAAATCTCGGGCGTCCCCGTGTGATGGTGTGGCTGTGGTGGCCTTCTGTGCCCAGGTGCCTGTGTCACTGCTGGGACTAATTAGCCTGGCTCTGCCGGGGAGGGGGGAGCACGACTCTGTGATGTCCCCGAAGGTAAGAACTGGAACGGGATTGATGGGTTCAGGGAGGGGGAGCAGCCTGTGGAGCCAGCGTGATGCAGAAAGGCTGTCGGGTGTCTGGGATCAGGATGGCTTTGCGCTGGGGGCAGCAGGTCCCTACCTACCTGAGGGCCAGCAATGCCCCTCTCGCCAGGTCTTCCAGGTTTGCCAGGGTGACCCTAAAAAAGGCAGTGAAAATGCACTATGAACAAAAACTCATTTTATAAAATAACAACAGAAGCCACCCCCCAAAAAAAAAACCCACACCACTGCAAAAGTGAAACTTTGCCAATAAATACAGGGAGCTTGGTAGTTTTCAAGTTTCCTGTATCCAGGAAGCTAAATTACATATTTGGGGAGTTCTGGAAGTTATCATTTTTTCTGTACATTCCCAACATCCAGCATCCCTCGTGCTATAAAATAGTTATTTCAGGGGCTTATTTATTCTATCCAATATTATAGAACAATGTAGAAGTTATGGCCAACAGAATGTTTAGCTTAACAATAACCTGATGTTAGAGCTGAAGGACAGCCCCAGAAGAGATGAGAAACATTTAATAACCACTTACGTCTTCACCAGCCTTTCCTGGAGGACCAGGGGGACCACGAGGACCCTGGGCACCCTGTTGAGAAGAGATTGAGGATTACTTAGAGCATCACTCTTCACGTGAGTCTTTTCACTGGTTTCTGACTTGGGTTGGGGCACAGCTGGAGCCTGAACTGAAGCAAGGTCCTTCCTCCCTCATTGACTCTGCTTTATGACTCCAGTCTGAGTGTCCAGCTCTGCTTCTGTAACAGGACCGAGCAGAAATGCCCGATTCCAACATTCAAGGATGTGCTCATGGAGAGGAGAAAGGGGCCTCAGCTTCACGAGCCTCCTTTGGGGTCCTATTTCTACTGTGGGCAGTGTCTGCACGTGGAACCTGCACTTACCGTTTGACCGGGTTCTCCAGGCTCACCAGGAACACCTTGAAAACCAGGAGGGCCCTAGAAGAGGAGGGAGATTTTGTCAGTGTTTGAACAAGCCATTTTGTGATTTTACAGGTGTGTTAATGCCCCCCAGTAGCAGAGATGAGACCGCACTTACGGGGGGTCCAGATGCTCCAGGTGGGCCTCGGGGTCCCATCAAACCCTAGGGGAGAAAAAATTACAACATATTTTAAACAAAATCACCATTATCTAAACTCACCTATAACTCCAATTCCTTGTATTTCCAAACGATTGGCAAGCCTTACAGTTTTCAGTGTGCAATGTCCAAGTCTAGGTGGGGGAAGTTAGGAGATCTGTGTGAATTTGCACAGGCAGATCTTCAAACTGCACTGAACCAGCACAGACTCAGTGAGATGGTCAGAAACGTACCATTAGGGCTGGGAACCTTGAGATTAGGTTTCTAAATCTAATTTGGCTCATCAGCCAGCACGCTGCTTCATCCCTCTGTGCACCCTCTCCCTTCCTGGGCATCAGCTTCCAGAGTTTAAAGATCAGGATCATAACAACGTGTTAGGAAACACTGCATTTTTGGGCCTGTGGATTTTATCATGATTTTCAAGAAGGAGATCATTAAAATGGTACGCAGGTAAGAGGAAAAATCAAGGTATATAATTGGCAGCATTATCATCAGCTGGGAGGTTCACATGTAATTTTGGGAAGAAATCAAACCACCCTGACACATCTTGCCTATGCATCTCTCTCAAACAATGATCAACCTCTATTTAAATATTTCGTTCATATTTCATAAATATTCTAGTATTGGTTCTGCTCATTTCACCTCCAAAATTAGTCACTAACATATTCCCCTTGACTGAGTTCAGAATTTACATACATCTCGCAAAAAAAAAATAGTCAAAAATAACTTTTAAAAAGAAAGTTTCCATAGATTACTGCACCTTCTTAACAGTTATCTTAAGCTTCACTAAGCAAGCAAACAACTTTGAACTGAAATTTAATTTAGGCTTCTGTTGTCCAAACAGAAGTTTTGTAAGATGTTTCACCAGAAATATTAAGTTTTTAATTTAAAACTTCTTGGGAACTTTCTTAAATTTTCTCATTACCAGATTAAAATCATGACCAACTTTTCAATGGCTTACGTAGCTTTCCCGTAAGACCGAATACCTTTTATTAAGATGAATAAATGCATATTGAATACAGGCATTTAATTATGGAAGCTAAAGAAATCTTGTAGCTATAAAATTGTGCAGTAATTCTAGGAAAAACAACTCTTTCTGGACAGTCTGAATCATATATGCTGCATAAGCCCTGTGAATCTCTTCACCAATTATATTCCATAATTGTTTTTCCCTCCATTTCTATCTTCTCAATCTCTCACATTTTCTTTATAAAACTCGAGAATCCCTCGCAGTAGGTAGATGCTGCTGCTGCCAGATGTCACACCTGGCTCAAAAACCAAAACTGAGAAATTGTGACACCCCAAATAGATCCCCATCTACATTTTCTGATTTATTGTCTGACAGCGAGGGCACACCCTGATTGAAGATGCTCCTCTTTTTCTGTATTTAGCATCTAAATGGATGCCAAACTATTTTCAAATGTCCGTTTACTATTACACTGTTTCAGGAAGGGAAACCAGACTTGACCCAGGATAATCCTGGCAGCCCTCATCCCGCTGCTCACCCATCAATGTACTGCTTGGGACATCAGTGGGGGCGTGGGGGGAATTTAACCCCTATTCTGCTATGTCTGCTCACTGAGAATACCTGCTGATGTCAAGAAGGGTTAGAAATTCTTGTGGAGAGGCAACGGACTCCTGACATGTCCATTTGGACACAGGATGGAGTAACCAATAGGGATCCCTCCTCAGAATAGCCCTGTGGGAGCCAGCACCAACCATCAACAGTTGGGAACCAAACGTGGTGGCCAATCTCCTACCCAACCTGTGCAACCCGTGGCCATCAGAAGGGTTGTACAGCCATGGGAGAAAAAGGGTCACCAGCTGGAGCTGAGTCACTTTCTAGCCCTGTGTCTGCTCTCCAGAGCAGCTTCCCAACCCATCCCACTCCCCAAACACACTCTGTCTGGGGATGGGTGAAATAACGCCACGTCAGAGAACACGTGTGACCTGACCACCGGTTGTGAGACTCACCGGTTCATAAACACGTGGCCAACGGACAGAACTAAAGCACAGGACCCAGCAGTGCTATATTCAAGTCAAATATACAGCCCCAAGAGCAGAATGTCAAGTCCTAGGACTGTATTCCAAGTGCCTGGCACTGTCCTACAACTCGGGATGAGTTACAGTCAGAACCTATGTGTGACCAGAACACTGGTTTGAGACTGTTCTGGTCACACATGGGTTAGACTCGAGGGGCAACACTAAGAACATGATCTGTGCAAGTTACCAAGTGCTCCATCATACACCTACCATAGGTCCTGGGCCAAAATCAGCTGCTTTGGATGGATCGTATTGAGCAGCGAAGTTCTGTGGGTGACAAGAAATATGAAATTAAAACACTGAAAATTTTACTTTAAAAAGTCTCGATCGTTATCATTCTGCATCAAACTGCCACGTGACCTGCTATGCAGCATGTTAAAGCAGCAAACACAGCCCCATTATAAATACATTTCTAGTCCCTTTTTTCCAGAAAGACTTGATTTTATGAGGAAGGCCCTTTCACACAATGACCTCAAATACCAGGCAGCAGTGACACAAAGGCATTGCAACAGAGTGAAATGAAAACTAAGATTCTAAACTCAGCGCTCATTTAAAATTAAAAACTTTCTTGAAACCCTCACAGGGTTCTGCCCGATTTCCAGTGAGGGCAGTTCTGTGCCTTTTTTCAGCACGTTGCTTCAGGAAAATCCAGCCCGGAGTGACTGCCAGATTGGGGACCTTCGGCTTCAAAAGGATCCGAGTAGCATGTTCCCCAGAAACACTGCACTGCATTTTGGTCTTTTGTCAACATAAGCTTTGTAGGCAAAGAGACACGTAGCTTTGTGCAGTATATTGGAAAAAATGAAAAAAAAAAAAATGGAAAAAAAAGTTCCATACAACCAATTGAAAATCCTTCTCTTGCTCATTTTGTTTTATTAGCATAATAGAAATAATAGAAATTAATGAAAAGAGTTGGGGGGCTGCTAAAAAGAAAAATTATTGCTATTCATACTGAAGGCAAAAGGAACATTCTTCTATTGTGCTGAACTCCATCAGCGTGACACTGCCTGTGCCTTCACACTCCCTGCACCAGCTGATGTCCAGCAAAGAGTTAAAGCCCAGGTCTGCAGAGACTGCCTGATGGACACCTCTGCACACAGTGTGTATGCCACGCTGCAGCTACAGACAGGCATGGGAAATCCTGAAGGAAATATTCTAAAATTCTAAAGGACTTTTAATATGGAGGTTCAACTGAAGGGTAGTCTTCTTCAGCTGACTCCACTACAGGGGCTCTCCTGAACCCAGCCCCAACGTGCCCGTTCTTTTCCCCATCTGCTGAACAGCACAAGCTTAATTGAGTTGACTCTTAATCCAGACACGTTATGGCTGTATAAATGTAATGCTAATTAATGCTTGATTTGCTCCCTGTTGAAAACAGAATCCAAGTTTGCCACAGAAAATATACATCCCAAGGAGAGTTTCATTGGAGCCTGGGACCATCAGTTTCTTGCCGATCACAAGAGAACGTTTCCTCTCCTCTCCAGTGCAGGCTCTCCTCTTTCCAGCAGATATACATTTAGTTTTGGTCACAAAGCACAGATTATCAGTTCCAGTAATAGAAAGTTTGGATGCCTTACTCCGCCAAGACCTGGAGGACCAGGGGGGCCTGGAGGACCTGGTAGACCATCTTCACCATCTCTGCCTGGTGGACCTGGTGGACCCTGGAGTCAAAGAGAGGGTTATAAAGTGAACATTAGAAGTGGAAAAAGAAATCTCTGAAGTGATAAATTTATTAACACCCAGCCCCCTCCAGCACACCCTCCAGCAGTGCTACACAGGCTGTTTCCATAAATGACTAACTTCTGACAAATGAAATCAGCACAGCGTGGATTCCCATCGCCTTGAGACACCTCGTACCGGGTATTTACTGCAGTTTCACTTTTGGGAAGATTTATAGGGGCAACACCAGATCTCTGCTGCCAAAGTGTCATCTCCAAGTGGGGAGCTTTCATTTGAAGCAACATCAATTGGGACCCAAGGACCAGCAGTGACTCACAGCCCGACGGGGACATCGGGGACAGCCTACACTGTGCCCAGCTGAGGGTTGGCAGAGGTCACCCCTGCAGCCCTGCACAGACCCAGAGTAAGCCAAAGGCCAGTTTTTAACCAGTCCAGACTATTTGCTGCTTGTAATTGCAATAAACAGTAAAAAACCACTGCTTTCCTACACATTTTTGATACTGTCACTCTGCCACCCTCATCACTTTCTAGCTTGAAGCGACCCGTGTTTGGCCCAGCACCCCCCGCCCTCCCTGCCCAAAGCTGGTCAAGTTGTGCCATCGTGGCATCTGAGGTGTGGTATTGTGTTTGGCTTGTCTTTGGGACTCAGCTCGGTGCCAGATGAAATCCCTAATAACAGTCTTAGGGATTCCTAAAGGAGCAGGACTTTCAGCACAAAGCACGTATCCCGTCTCGTTAAATAAATTTAGTTCGGGGTAGCCTCGAGCAAGTACCCAGCTGACCACACACCTCTACTCTTCCTGACAGGTCCCATTGTGTTTCTCAGGGTATTATCATCTAAGAAACCTTCAAGAGCTACCTCTCGGTACTACAGCACCCTCCTTTTTGGGAGATACAGCCCCCCCGGGATAAGGATGGGAGTCTCACAACACAACTTCACACAAAGCAGCAGCGAGACAGAAGCAAAGCAGGAAGGCAGATTATCAGCGACAAGAATGAATGTTACAATGGCATTATTTGACTTTCCTCATTTATGGGTACTTTCACAGTAGCCTTTAACAGCCTGGACTCAGAGAAGGCAGGTGCCAAGCACCTCGCTGCCAAGGAGAGAGCTCTTCCAAGCCCTCCTTGGGGACACAGGTAAGGGATGAGCAGCCCCCCCAGCCAGCTCTGTCTATCGGATGCCGAGAGCTTACCCACATCCCCGCTTGGTCACAGCCTACAGCTTTACGTGTCAACTGTCCATTCCACCGAGGGCAGTTGGAAAAAAAGCTTTTCCAAGCCATCCCTTGGAGCTCCCGGCTGCGTCTGAGCTCCACCACATCTGCCCCAGCACAAGGACCGTAATCAGGTGGGTGAGGTATTGCTGGGGCAGAACCTGGCACATCAATATCGGGGTTTCTGTTCAATGCAACTGCAAGCTTCTCCAGTCCCCTCATTTAACCTCACATTAAAGCTTAAACTTTGTTGTTTTCCCCACCGTTTTTCCAGCAACTGTTGTTCAAAGATCCCAAACAAATGAACAAATCCAAGCCCTTACCCTTTCTCCCTGTGGCCCTTTGTCTCCTCTAGGGCCCTGTGGGAAGAAGATAAAACCCAATGAGTTACCGGGGAGATTTTCCAGGGCGACACGGGGGAGCAGAGGTCGTTAACAATTAGGGGCAGGAGGCTGCACACACAGGTCCCACAGACAGCACATTCCTTTTCCCACCCCAGGCTACTGGGAACAGGTCACTCCCTGCTGATGCCATGTCAGAAGTATCCCCGCACCTCCACAGCGGTGCTGGAAAAGGTACTTTTAGTCTCTAATTAAGAACGGGCTCAATTTAACAATAGTGACTTTCAGAATTCAAACAGAACTGGTTCAGGCTTTTAGAGCTGTACGGATGTTGCTGGGCAGGTAAATCCTTCCCAAGGAGCTCTGGTGGAGCAAAAATGCTACTTCCATGTAATTTAGCTTTTTGTAGGCTCCGTTCTGCTCTTGGATAAACCACCTTAAGCCCAGTATTTTAATTAAGGTGTTGCACCCGTTGTTCTCTCCTTTGGGCTTCCTACTCATCTCGCTGCTGCTGCTGTTCTCAGGGAACACGGGAAATCACGAATGTGGTCGGTTTTCCTTTCATCCAATATTCCCCAAAAACACCACTTTGCCTAAGAATATCTGATATCGTCTCCGTTCCCACCCCAGGAAAACAGAAAAGCTTACCTTCCGCCCTGCAGGTGCCTGGAAAAAAAGAGAAGGTGATAATTAAGAAAAAAAGATACAATTTTCCCCAATGTTTTAAACTGAAATAATGTACAAACTTAGACTCATCTCCTTACAAAGCTGTAACTTTTCTTGCTACAGTATCTTTAACTACACCCTGTGGTTTTCCCTCTGGAGGCCAGGAGTTCATTAGACAGCAGAGCATCAGAACTCTGATGAAGACAGACAGTTTGACCCCCCCGAGAGCCTACAGAACGGGCATTAAACAAAATTTTAAAAAGTCACACCTGAGTTCTTCCATAATCCTTCTGCACAACGAGATTTCGGCTGGAAGCTGAAGTGCAGTCACCTCCGACCCAAACTGCCAGGTATGGAGCCCAAAGAGCACTGCCCCCCCGCCCGTCCCCTCCCGGGCTCTACCCCCCTGAAGGCTGGCTCTGGGAAGGGACGTCCCACTCCAGCTCTGGGGTGGGTACCTGGCCGGGCAGCCCCCCAGGGTCCCCCCGACACCTCTCCATCCCGGGAATGACCGGCAGTGAGGGGCACTGCCACGAGAAGAGCTCTAGACTGTTAATTGAAGTTGAGTGCTACATATTAGATTAAAATAAAAAACCAAAAACCAGTTATACTGACCTCACTCACATCTGCAAAAAGAAGGGGGGAAAAAAAAAAAAAAAGAAAAAAAGAGATAATTAGAGTGTGGATTCAGTTATTTTACAAGCTTACATTTCCATACTTCTAAATCAAAATGCAATTTTGCTAATTTTGTCAACGCAAGAAACCATCTTCTTAAAGTATTGTCTTTATTTTAAGGTGATTATCTTAAAGAGTCACAGCGGAGATTGCTATGTATTTCCAATGTATTTCCAATGCTATGTATTTCCAATTCAGACCAGACTTGCTAAAGAAATTAAACCAATTAATGTGGCTGCTAGGGTGAGAAGGCAGGTACCCCCCACGGGAGCACTCTAACCACGATTTGGGGGAAAAAAACCCCATCTCTCTTTTCCTGTAGGTGTGGGCACAGCAGGGGAATAAAGCCAGGCGGGCTGACACGGGGGGAGGCATTAAACTGTAGGGGTAATATTAAAATTTAACATAAATGGCCCTGTCTTGCTTTTTAAGGGGAACGGTTCTACCCAAAGATCCCAATCTCCTCTGCTTTGTGACAGATGTCCCGGTGTGGGGGCCTGGGGCTGCCCCCCATCCCCCTGGGAGCACCCCTCAGCTTGGGGGGGTGCTCCCCTCCCAAAACCTGCTCTCTCGGTCCCAAGCACCGACAGATCTATTTTGGCTGAAATTTACCCCGGGGAAAAAAACCCCTCCCCATCTCAGCTCCATTGTAAAGCCGGCCATTTCACCTTATCACTAATTAACAGCTTGGGGGGGGTTCTTCTCCACGGAGTGTCCCCGGGGCAGCGTGGGGTAACACCGACCCGCGGGGGGGGGGTCCATCGGGCCCGGGAGGGAATTCCCAGCGGGGACCCCCTCGGTGCCAAACGCCCTGAAGCACCCACCCCCCTCCCCAAATCAGCACCCAACGCAACCAGAGCCCACTGTCCCCGGGG
>JAOQGM010000012.1:23764103-23777666 GCA_027564225.1 Gallinago stenura | reverse complement strand
CTCCAGGGATGGGGCAGCCACAGCTTCTTGGGGCAACCTGGGCCAGGCTCTCACCACCCTCACACCAAACAAGTTCTCCCTGAGATCTCACCTCAATCTCCCCTCTTTCAGCTTAAAACTGTTCCCCCCTCCTCCTGTGGCTCCCCTCCCTGATCCAGAGTCCCTCCCCATCTCTCCCGGAGGATTTCTGCATGCCCTGATAATAGCCTGCAGAAACCACAAAGGAATTATGAATAGAGAGACTTCATTCCATAAAGACTCCTAGAGTGTGGTGTTAAATTTGGACTTTGGCACCTGGTCTGCGAGCAGCACTGAGGAACAGGTAAAAGAGAGGTCTTGCCCTAACAATTTTGTTTTCCTATGGCAATATTCTCTCTTTGAAGGTGGCCTTTCATCTAGGCTCAAGCAATATCTTCCTGTCTTGATAATAAATGTACTCTGCTCTTTTTGGAGAGGACCTGCTGTTGTTCTCACAGCACGATATATATACAAGAGGCCTTGGATAAACAAAAGGGATGCCTTGTTCAAGGTACTGCAAATGAGCATGGCAGCTGATTTTGGCTCACTCATTTCCTCTTCCACCCTCACATTTGTAAATTAAACTCCTATTTTCAGATTTCCAAAGACTGTTCCAAAGTTTATGCGATTCCTTTAATTATGGCTTGAAGTAGAGGCAAATGCATTCCAAGAAACCAACAATTACCTGCAACATGTTATTACAGCCAGACTTACGGAGATCTGCAGCTTTGGTGAAGCTCCATGCAGGGTAACAGGAGAGAAAACTGCTGAAGATGGATCCAACTAGGTTGCAATAAAGAAGCCTTAAAATACTATAGAATCTTCTTTCAGTACCATAGTTGGTAGAACAGAATTACGACACAGATGGAACTGCCGCTTGAAGGCCTCACAAGGTGAACAAGGAACATTTTTCACCAGTGAAAAAAACCCAGCATAATTAAATTTATTTATTTTTAAGACTATCATATATATACTTGTCAGCAATATTGCTTTTGACACACTGAAATATTTTCTCAGCAGAGATACTGCAACCAAAAAGCCCCTGAAGATTCACTAGGCCATGTTTGGGTTGGCGCGGCCGTGAGGAGTGGGTGTTCCACAGACGGTCCTGAGATGCACCTCTATTACCCTGCAATTTATCTTTTGGCAACTGGGCTTACTGAACCTGGTCACCCCTTCCTACCCTGGGTTGTCCTCTATATACTCAGCATATTTGCTGGTTTGGAAATCCCAGGGTGGAGTTTGTTTCTCTAAAGGCAGATGTCTGTATCTGCAGCAGGCATTGTGATGGAGGTCCAGTCAGTCCCCCAGGGTGGTCTTTTGAGATTGCATGGCAGCAGGAGCTCAGTACATTATCACTCAGAATCAAAGTATGAACCATGACAGGACCATATGGCTCTGAAATTGTCTCCTCATCAGCAGGACTGTAACGGGGATGTTCTCCCAGTGCTCCAGACAGGCACCAGGCCGCGTTAGCCCTTCCTCTGCAAACGCCTCTCCTTCTCCAGGGAGAGCAGTTACCCTTCTTCCCTCAAATTGTCTGGTTGATTAAGTATTCAGCCTGTATTGGTCCTGGCATTTACTGGTTTATTTCAGGTCTGAAACGGAGTTAATACTGCACAAAAGCCCCTAATTTTCTACCTTTGTCACCTGGCCTAATAAAAGTTACCAACTCCTCTGTTAGCCTTGCTTCACAGACAGCTGCATAACAATACTTTCTGTTCCAGGGAATCCCAACAAATCTGCCAGCCTCATTTAAAACTCGGAATAGTAGAAACACTGAAAAAAAACCAAGAAGAAATACCAAGGATACCTGGAATTTCCTCCATTGTGCCTGATTGTCAGGAGGATTTTTATGAACATTCACATCTCATGCAAGACCACCTGTAATCCCTCAGGGGAGCAGCAGTTGTGTAACCGTGAATCCCGTGGACCCTTCTCAAAGCTTTAGGTTTTATTCGGTGGCTTCCTCAATGTTAGTATTATTTAGGCTCATTCTTCTTCCCTCGTGCCCCATTAATGGTCATTGTTTCTAAGAATAAAAAAATGGCTGACATTTCCATGCCAATAAAGCAGCACAGTTTTTCATTCACCAGTTTAAATTTTAAAAGTGAAGAGGAAAGCCCAAGGAGATGGGAGGGAAGTCATCTATACTGCCACTTTCTGTCAGAATGGTGGTGGTGGCACAATCAGTCTCTCTCTCAACGCCGAGAGGTCTTTCACACTGCAGTACACTAGTCATCTGTTATTGTGGGAACCAGAATGGTAATAACTGTGATGGCTGTAAAATCCCCCACCACTCCTCAGGAAACAAAACTCTAAAGTGAAAACGTTTTTCCTACACTTACGCTGTGAGTTCCAATGCTGCTAAGAGATATATGATAAAACACCCCTCGGTAATAAATGGGAGGCCTTCAGCTCTCTCAGGGTGTTTGAGAAGTAGCTTCTTTTCTTTTCTCTTGTACATTTTTCCTTCCCCAGATGCTGTGACTCCTGTTTCCAGTTATGTCTCTGTGCTGCCACCCTGACACCGGTCCAGCAGCCGTCTCCGTCCTTTCCGCCCGAAACTCACACTCTCTTTCTCTCTTTTTTTTTTTTTAATGCAATGTTGAAAATACATTTTGAGCATTGTTTTTAGTAAAGTCTCCAGAGAAAGCTGACGTGTCACTCAAGCCTCCAATATTTAAACTTGGGAACTTTTTTCCTGGTTGCACAAAGTTGGAGGGAACGTGGTCTGTTTTTCTGATGCTGAATAGAGGTCTCAGCTCATGAGTCCTTAGCAGAAGGGAGGATGAAGAAGGCCTGTTAGCAAACCAGGATAAACAATGGCCTACTCTCAGTGTGGGATTTAATGCAACATTTGAAAGCCAGTGGGACAGAATGTTGGATCCACAGGTATGCCATCCACTCAAAATTTAAAATCTGGGCTACATGCTTATCTTTTCAGTACTTTCTTCAGCCCAAGATGGAGCCAACATAACACGTCGGGCAGAGTTCAACTCACCTCACTTGAGATTTATCAGTCAAATACATATACATGAACTTAGCACCTGAAAAGGCACCTTTTGAGTGGGAGTATCTTAGGTGCCTGTCCCCCGTTTCTCTGGCTTTTAGAAATCAAGGCTGATGAAGCCCGTCGATCGTTCTTATGTGAGTCATGCTTGGCAGATGTGTGAAGTGAGTTTGGTCTGGGAGCTTCACGGCAACACTTAACCCTCCTTAACTCTACATGTGACCTATCCCAGGGTATCCCGTCCCTTTCCTCCTTCTGCGAGACACAGGATGCTTCTCTTATGCCTCTGCTTCCAGTCTGCTTAGAGAAGAGGAAGCTGTAGCTGTTGCTCCAAAATAGCTTTAATGACCTGGAGAATGTTGAACTTAGTTGATCTGAAGGTTAGAAGGCCAATATTTTCCAGTTTAAACTTATTAACAACTCATTTAAACCTATTTTTTTGGTGAGCCAATATCATTTACAGAATTAAAGTCCTCCCTCTGATTACATGAAGTGCTATGGGGTTGGAATTATGGCTTTTTTTGTGAGCCCAAAACGTTGTCCTCTGCATACTTAGTTACAATAACACTGCTATTATGCTATATAATATTTTATCAAAATGAAAACAGTTTATTTCTGGTGAAGGAACCTTAGAGAGAAAGAGGGTAACAAAAACCATGGCCTTAACAGAGAGGAATTGTGAGGAGCCTCTCTCTTAGGCGGTGGGACCGTGACTGCGGGGCTCTGCACAGGCCATTCCACCTTCTGAGGGGAGGGGGAATGCGAGGGTGCAGCTGGTATTTGGATTAAAGCTGAAAGAGCAGCGATGCCTCCTCCCAGTGCTCCTTGCACAGAGCTGCTGCCAGGGACACTCTGCAGCCCCCTCACCTCGCTTTTGAAAACCTCAGCACCTTTGCTCCTCTTCATCTCTTCTTCAAGACTTCATCTCTTACGGCACGGGAGGGACCGCTGACTCCACCACAGATAGACAGAGGAATTTCCTTTCCCCAGCCGTAATCTTAGATTTTTCAGGCACACTAAAACTCATCTGAACTGGGGAGGGAAAGAAATGAAAACTAGAGGCGACTGCAAATCTCTGGTTTAAACTTCTCTACATTCTCTCCACAGGGCAAGGTCTCTGCAGTCGCTTCATTTTATATGAGACTGAGAGAATTCCTATGTAGCTCCTCCAGTTAGGTAAGTATTTCCATAAATACAGCCGTAATTAAATTCAGCTGTGGGCAGAAATGCAGAAAGTGACATGCTGCCAAAATAACCGACTTCGCTATACAGTAATTTTGGCCTTTCATGAAGGAACAGAGTTTGAAAGCCCATGCAATAGCTGCAGATTTCACAGCTTTAAAAGCACTTTAACTTTAGGCTGGTTTCAAAGCCTAAAGATGGTCCATCTCCTGGTTTATGTGCATTCATTGTCCATATCAGTGGTCCCCATGGCAGTTCCAGAACGGGCTGCCTTCAGTGCAGGACCTGTTGTAGGCTGTGGGTTGTTAAGTGCAGAAGTCACTGAGGTGCCTACTGCAAAATCAAACTGACTTTTTATTTAGAGATGTGACTTTTGTCTAACGCAAACAGCCCTACGTGGAAAAGCTTTCCTCAGAGCTTTGCTGAGGCAAGGCAATGGTCTGTGGGATGAAGATGACAGGGAATTATCTGAAATGAAAAAAAAATGCAAGCTGGGGTAAGAGAAGCAACGTGGCTGTCGCCACCAACAGCTATTTAGGATCAACTAGCAGAGTTCAAGCCTCAGCATCCAAATAAAGCTCTTCTAAATGATAGAGTGGGAATCCCAAATAGACTCTGGCCAGGCTCCTCTGGCCTCGCTGGACCACAGCGTGAGGCATGGCAATTAGGCTGGCCAAAAAAAATGACAGCTCCCAAAAAAACCAGGGAGCTCCCCTGGTTCAGATCTTCCTTCTTTCACTCTTCTCACTCCTTTTATCAATATTTTTTTAAAAAGGTGCTCACTAGGGCTGTCTTTCAATTTTCTCTCTCCATATATGGAGGATATACATCCAAATATTTTAAATATTATTTAAAGAGTCAAGGTTTTATGGCAGCTTTAAGAACAATAGCAGCAGATGGAAAGCAAAAGAGATGGAAAAAAGCAGCTGAGTCTAACTGAAGCAGACTTTGAGCAAAGCATTCTCCTCCAGCTTCTCTGGAGAAGAAAGAGAGAAACTAATATTAGTGGGAAACCAAAAAAAGGTGGAAAAGAGAATAATATCTCTGTTTCATGCCCCTGCTGATGCCTTCTTTGAAGGAGTGGCTACTTCTTAGTCCAATAGCATGAAAGTAAGGCAAGAACCGAGCAAATGTGTTCTGATCCTTCCTTCCAGGCATCACAAGAATTGAGCACTCAGACCCTCGCCTCTGTTTATAAGGTGTAGGACTTACATGTCATCCTTGAATTTTACTTGCAGATTGCAAGTATGCAGATTGCAGTATGACAATTATTTCTCTTGGTTTTTAGGCCGCATATATATTCCAGCAAGTATGTACTGTCAGCCAGAAAAACCTTTGTCTGAAGTGCTCAGAACAAACAACTGAGAAAGGGAATTTTTATGAGAGCACATCTAGGTATTCGCATAGTCCTATAAACACACGTGTGTCCATACCCATAATCATGGGGGCACACGTCTGCTTTGTGCTGGTCCCTCCCCAACACACTGTGGCACAGATTGTGCCCACTCCCCACGGCACAATTTCTACTGGGAAAAACCTTACTGATTGGAAAAGAAAAGCAGAAGAGCTTTCAGATGAGAGAGGGAGTGCAGAGAAAGCCTGGTTACAACCACCTTCCGTCCTGAACCAGATCAGTTCTACCTTCATGGTGTTTCTCCAGTTTCTGTTGGTTTAGGCTTGTAGCAGGACAGATTTTTAAAAAATTTCCTCCTTACTAGACTGCTGTATTTGGCATTTATTCTCAGGGTAAGGGGCCACCCAATCAGCCTGCTGGGACCTTTCCCAATAGCAACACCTCTCTGCTGCTAGCCTGTGATCACCGGTGAGTGAGTACACGGCTGAGGAAGCAGGGGGAGAAAGGAATTCCTCCAGATTTCCCTTTTTGCAGCTTTTCATTAAACTACACCTGCCTGTGCTCCCTTTCTGTAAACACTTTTGTTTCATACAGTAGAAGGGGGCTGGCCGTGTGTCTGTGGAAGTAGTTTGCCACAACAGCAACATGCAGTCATTGTTTTTTTCACCTTCTTATTAACAGAAAAAAAAAAAATCTAATTAGTCTCTTTGTGGTACTCATCCCAGGCAGAAATGTGGGGATGAGAAGCTGATCCCACAAGCAGGACCTGTATGGCCAGCACATTCTTCCAGGGCACAAAGGGGCTGAGGAGAAGGCACCAACTGGGCTCCAGTAAGCAAAAAAGAAAAAAAAAAGAAAAGAAAAAATATACTCCAGAGGTCTGCAGGCAGAATTTGGAGCTATTCTCCCAGCTAACCCACCCCACTGTCTCTCTCCTGTCCCCTGGGGCTGGGACAGCTCAGCAGAGCCCACGGCCACACTGGTGCTGGTGGCTGCCCCGCTGGTGGGACCGTGCCTGGAGAGAAGTGGGGGTCACCGAGAGGAACTGGTCTTGCTCCAGGCAGCTTTTCCTGAATTTCCTTCCCTCCTGTCCTTAGAAAGGGGTGAAGAAAAATCCTGCAGCTCGGTAAGTGCTTAGTTGGGCTCCTCCCGCTGTCCTTCCCCCCCCTCTGCCCGGGTTTGGTGCACAGCCCGCTGACGACGTGGACACTGCGTGGAGAAGAGCCAGGGCAAGGGACACAGAAAAGCACGTCCTGTGTCAGCGCTCTCCTCCCTCTCCACGAAGCTCTCTCTGCTCCAGAGACTCCTCTCACAGCTCTGCACTTTCCAGGGGAAGAGAGAGAATTTCGGGAATAAAGCTTCAAACTTTATCACACTGAAGCTGTAGTGATTTCCCACATCTTCAGCCTCAAATTATTTCAGCTTGACTGTGGTGGCAGGAACATTTTCTTTGCACCTTTTCACATCTCTCCCTTAGCCCCTAATCCCTTAAACAATATTTTGGGGGGACTCAGATGATATCTCAGTGCTGACAAACCTCTGCTGATTAGCTGATACGCAGCTCAATGTAGTTCAGTTTACTCGAGGTGAGAGACGCCCTGGGAATCAGCCTGGCCCAAAATCATAAACACACACAAATCTTTGTGAAAGTTTTTTTTGCGTGGAGGTTGTGTGGCACTAAAAGCATCTTTAATTGCTAATGTCTGTTTTTTTGGCTTAGTCTCGACACCCAAAAAAATGTGTGTGCTGTGTGCTGAAGTGAGCAGTGATTGTAACTGGCACGGGAATCTCCGAGTGCTTGGAAATCATGTTTGGAAAAGCAGAGGATGAGTGGGAGTGGAGGGGGGGGGACTGTGGGGCATGAGCCTCTGAGGAGGGGATGGTGCCAAGAGTCTGTTGGTGTGGGGCTGAAGCACGATGGAACCCTCCAGCCCGCTGAAGATTTGTCAGGATGGGGGTTATCGTCTTCGGGATGGTTGGAGAATATATTGAGAAGGTGCTAAAAAGGAAGAACAACATATGGGTTTGGGAAGTGTCAGGGGGAGAGTGCTAATCAGCTATCAGCTGTGATAGCTGTGATCAACTCTAACGTGCTATCAGCTGGGGGGCCTCCTGCTGCAACTCCGGGAGTATCATCAGGCTCTGGGGGAAAAAAAAGGTAAATTACTGAATAACAGCAGAATTTTCTCAGAAACTGTGAGAAAGGGCAAAATCGGGGAGAGAGAAGGAAGGATGTTTCAGAACATCAGATTCTCTCTGCCTCTGTAGACACCCCTGTAGGTATCACTTAGCCCTCTAGCTACAACTGCTTTGGGTTTTTTTCTGGGAAGATAAAGCCAGCAGGATATCTTCATTGAGGACCCAGTTGGGTCTAACATAAGCAGAATTCGCTTCTCAAACTGAAGTGAATGTGGGATTTAGGGCCACCTAACTTTCTGAAATGATTCCTGCCACAGTTGGTGGAATTATGTGACCTTTTTGCTCCAAAATCCTCCCGCAGCTCTTCCTCCATCCTTATCCCGAGCCACTTCTCTTGCAGGTGGGGTAAGGTACCTCGGGGGGCACTCACGTATGGAGAGGCTGATGCCTTTTCCACTGGGGAAGGGGGACACCCGTGCCAAATGGTTCTCATCCTTGACGAGGTCCTACTCACCTTCAGCTCCCAGGAGGAAAGGGGAAGGAGGGCTGGAGGAAAGTCCCCGGGCAGCTGACAAATACAGGCTATGACCACATAAATGCTTAAGGAAAGCAAGAAAGTGAGAGAGCACATAATAGAGATAACAGAACCCAAACTGAGAAGAGTAGGTGGTGGAAGGGAAGGGAAAACGCTGGAAAAATGTGGAGGCCAGTATTGGGGGAGACCAGCTACGTTACAGAGCTGCTCCTGGGAAGGCAGCCAGAGCGTCTCTGCTGGAGTCTTCATCCCCCTCTCTGACTGCAGAACAGTGCCGAGGCCCCACACAGCACCCAGTCAGTGAGCTTAACTGGTGGTAACGGGAACATCAGCTCAGGTACCATCAGATACCATCAAATCGGTTCCCCCAGAATGTGCCCAAAAGGAAGTTACTGGCTGGGGATTCAGAGGTCTCCATCTCCTTCCCTGTAGAGCTTTTGTTAACTCCAAACTACCCCTAGCATTTTTTACTTTTCTTTGTGCTTAAAGAGCACCTTAAGAGAGTAGCTACTTCCCAAGACTCTTCTTTTTACTTCTCTAATAATATTCCTACTTCATAATTTTTACATTTATTTTTATAATGTTTTTTGTGAGCTTTGGAAAATCTAAGTTGACTTGTTGATCCCTTGAACTTGCTGTTCAGGACTGTGGCTGCTGTTCTTCCTGCTGAAGAAGACCCTGCTGACCTCCACCGGGGTTTTACCTGCAAGAGCTGAGGAATATGGATGAGCAGATTAGCCAAGGAAGCCACAGAGGGTGGAAACAATCCGGAGTTTGTGAGCATCTGGGCTACACACCACAAATACAGCTTGTAGCCTGAGGACCATTGCTTTATTTCTGGTAGCCTTGGGGCAAGTAGAGGATGCAAAATTCGCCTGTCAAGCCTACTTGTGCTGACCTTCAGCATGGACCGACCAGCTGATTTTTTTCCTTATTTCTAATTTGGCCAAAACTCCTTATTGGAAATACCACTTACTTATTTTAGTACCATATCATCACAAGGCAGTTCATCTGGTAGGACCAGTGGAACTTAGCAGGTCCCCTCAGATACTGGGTAGCCCTCTACAAGTATTACACATGTTACAGCCCCTCGGCCTTTCAGTGTTCAACAGACTTCTGTTGAACATCCACACATCCATTTCCAGACGAAATAATGAGAGCTGCTGGAAGGAAAATGCCGTTGAAACCGGGGCATTGCAACAGAGGGATGCAGGTGTGTGATGTGGAAGGTCCCTTCCAACTCTAACCATTCTGTGTTTCTGTGATTCTTGTCCTTTGTTAGGCAATCTCAGCTGTCTTTGATATCTGCCCTGCTCAACCTGACCACCACCTCTGCGTGAGGTGTGGGGCGTAGATGTCCCATCTGGGATCACCCTGCTGACTGTCACCGGGTCCACGGATGCCGTGGCAAAACGGCACGGCTCCTTCCAGGAGAGACTTTCCTCTCTCTGCGGCGCTTGCCCCAAACTCATCCCCGTTGGCCACAGCCTGTGGCCGAGGAGATCCAAGAGCTTGGAGCCAGCTCTCATGGCGGGTGCCCAGTTCTCCTCCTCCCGTCCAGGCGGAGGAGCAGCAGCATGTCCATGGCATTGGGGGGGCTGGTGTGACACCGTGTCCATGGCATTGGGGGGGCTGGTGTGACGCCGGGGGCAGACGGGGAGGCAGGATAAAGAGGGGAGGGACAGGCTGCAGGGATCCTGCTCCAAGGTCTGGATGCTCACCCTGCATGGGAAGAAAAGCATTTCATTTCATCCCCTGATGCCCCTCACTCCCCAGAGAGCTACGGGGGGACCTGCTTTCACAGCCAAGGGGTTTTTAACCGATAACGTCAGCTGGATCCTTCTGTGATTTACAGCCTCTGGCTCTTCTCCCTCCCCAGTAGCAAGGCAGCGGGCTTTTCCACCTCTTTCCAGGCTCCTCCTGCCTGACATTTTTCCTTTAATTTTGATGGTGACCCATTTAGCTTTGACAGGAATCACTTTGGTACATCCAGAAAACTTCAGTGAGGGTTGATTTAGGATAACGATGCCCGTTAACTCTTTAAAGGCATTCCAGGTGTCTGTGACAGAATGCAACTGAGATCAGGCACGGCTTTGAATGGAAAATGTGTCTGGTGACTATAAGGAATATAGCTTTGAAAAATAACAGAATTATTAACAATCTTTTCTAACTTCTCACAGGGTGAAAAATGGGTGACATCAGAAAAAAAGTGTTCTAAACCTTGAGTGGGACCTCTGCAAACAGATCTCACTTGAAAACATGCCCCAAAGACGATTTGCACAATAAATTCAGCTCAATTGATTGTCTTACGAATTCCAGAGTTTTAATTCTAAAAATAAATTGCTGCTTCCTTTAATAAACCCTTACTTCGTGCAGCACAGCCTCAAACTTATTCATCTGAGATTGGAAAAAAACCCCAACATACCATTATTTTCAAAACCTCTCTACTTTATTTTTATATTCTCTTTTTCATCTGGTCTTTTTCAGTATAACAACCACTCAGTATTACAGGGTGGATCCAAACTCGGAGAGGAACCTCTGGCCAATTGTTTTTGAGGAACTTTCCGAAGGACTGCGCCGCTCCGTTCGGGAGACTGAGAATTGCCACGTCGCTCCCCGGCTTTAAAGGCTGAGAAAACCATCATGGATACTTTTGCAGGTCTTGATGTGGTTCTGGGTGGTGACTTCCGATGGCCAACATTGTGTTTTTCCCCTTGGCTGCAAGGACATGCCATAGTTGGACTCGCTTCCTCAACCGCGGAGCGCTCCAAAGAGTAAAACTGGATCACAGGGACCATCTAGTGTTCTCCTCCTGCACCCGCCACGGCAGCATCGCCTTCTGTCTGCTGAGAAAAGTCACCTCTCCTGGCTTAAATATCTTTATTTCTGTTTCTTTTTCCTTCTTTTTTAAATTTTTTTCTCTTTTTTCTTTTTCCTTTTTCCTTTTTCCTTTTTTCCCTCTTTATTTTCTTTAACCCTTTGAGGCTTAAAAAGCATTTCAGAGAAAGAAATCAAATGCTGCTTGGCCAGCACAACCAATTTTCGACTGTTCTGATCGATAAAATGGAAAAGGTATTTCTGAGTGGTCCTTTTTAGCTGTTCTGCTCTAAAGGACACGAAAGCTGCGGTTTCCAACACACGCACAGAGAACCCGCCACTACTTTTCAGCTAATTTTGCTTTGAAGCAAAGTGGAAAAGGTGTTGAGTGTGGTGAGACCAAACAAATTTGCCTCTGGAAGGTCCAAAGTTCCCATTTTTGGTAAATGTACCTTCAAGCCTCCCCGAGCCCAGGCAGCGGCCACCGATCCCCTGCCCCTCGCTGCTCTGGGTGCCTGGGGGGCAGCAGCCACGGCCCCTGGGCAGGGGGTCGGGATGGGGAGGACAGATTTTCTAAGAATACAGTCAGCATTCACAGTTTGATCCCAGGCAGAAGTGCAGTAATGTCTCTTTCCATGTTTGGCCACTTTTGATTATAACCAGAATTTAAAAGGTGAAAGGGACAGAAGCTTTTAGTAAAATGTGCCAGAATCCCAAAGGTATTTCATCCCACTTGAAAAGAAAAATAAAATAGGCAGAGGGCCTTAAGGAAATCTAGGGCTTGGCTATATCTGAGTTTGCAGCTTAAGAAATCATCAAAAGAACATCTAGAGGCAATGGAGGGAGGGAGGAAGGAAGGAAGGAGGAGCACATTCCCCATAAGTCTGATCAGTGGGGATTCTGCTGCACAGAATTTTGTACGGGTGATTTTTTCTCTGAAACAAGAAGCCTTTGCATGATTACAACAGTTTGTGAAAGTGTTTTGATTCATCAAGTGGTTCACCCTGCCAAAAAAATAAAAGAAGAAAGATCTGGCAAAATATCTGAAGAAAAAGAGAAAAAAATTAATACAGTACTTCAAAAGAAAATGTATTTCAAACTGTGCATCAAAATTTCATCATTTTAAAGGATTTTTAAAAATGTCAAAACCTAAGTAAAACATTTTGTTTCATATCAGTCCAAATATTTGTCTGAATTAAGAGGAATTCTATGCAGTACGTTTCATCTTATACATCTGTAGTTGCAGCTCAGCTTCCAAGAGTAGCTATGGGCCTGCCCTTGCGTTGGCTCATGGACAGAATGAGAGTCTGGACGTGTCCTGCTGAGCCACGGCTGGGGGGAAGGACTCAGGGAGGTAGAAAGACTATTTGCTCTGAAAGAGTATAACCCATGAACCAAGACAGTGAGGTGTAGCCTTTATCCTGTGTTCCTGCGTGGAACAAACAGGAAAGGGAATCGTTTTAAGCAATATTTTTCTATAGGGTTAAATTCTTGCAAGAGTATTCAAAAACAGTCTTTTTTTTTTTTTCCTCCTCTGTGATATTGAACTTTTCTGAACCTTCTCCATGCCAGTACACGCTGCTGAACTGGGAAACTTACTCTAATTAATTGAGATCCAGAGATAACTTTCATTCCAAGCCAAACCGTCTGTGTCCCATAATTGTCTTTATCGCAGGATGACATATTGTATTGAAGTTCACAGAAAACACCTTAAGATAGGGTGTAGTCCTAGTGTAGACAGTGTCAGGGTCTCCCCTCTGGGCATTTAACAAGCCACAAATGATGGTCTTTAATAGCACAAAAATGAGTGAGACCCCGTTAGTGGTATGTGGGCTGGCAGAAAAACTCGAGAATTCTTTTAGAAAAAGAGTTGAGAAATTTAGAAAACTTTTTCAGGACATAGAAAAATAGGAAAACTTGGAATAATTTCAGTAAAAATAGTTTTGCTTAGAATGAACAGCAACTTTATTTGCAGAGTAATGCTCAGTTCTTCAAAGTTATTTGTCTGATGGGGTATTTTGATTCAAATTATTTTCTTTGTAAAGTTCCTTTGTTTTTTGTCTACCTTATGGCTTTAGGCTTCGGTGTTCTTGGCCGTGGGAGCAGTGATGGCCCCAGAGCTGCTGCTCCCGTGCTGGTGGGCATCAGCCACGTCAGAATGACCAGGTGGGTCCCTGTTCTGCTCCGCTCACTTTGTGACCTCTGCCCGTGCCCTCCCACTTCCAGCACCCCAATAACTCCCAGTGAGAGGCAAAGTCACCCTGGAAGTAGGGGGATTAGCTGGGGGATGCTGCCTGGCCCTCCTGGTGTGACTGCCTCCATGAAGGCACTAATTTAACTCTTCTCCCTCCAGATGATTTTCCTGGTGGAGCTGGAGGTGTTCAGTCTGGGGAAGAGGAGACTGAGGGGAGACCTTCTGGCTCTCTCCAACCCCCTGAAAGGAGGGGGTAGCCAGGGGGGGTCAGTCTCTTCTCCCAAGTCACAGATGACAGGACAAGGGGCAAT
>JAOQGM010000012.1:23740615-23755136 GCA_027564225.1 Gallinago stenura | reverse complement strand
CCTCAGGACTGAGACTGAAAAACTCGGATTTTCTGTTCTGCGTGGTTTAGAACAGCTGATGAAATGGCAGAGAGCTGTATGAGATCAAAGACCTGGAACTGATGTAGCAAAGGTTAGATGGAGACGAAAACCATCTTCCTTGAATCTAACTCTGCTCCAAGACAAGTAGTTCACAGCCAAGGTTGCCCACAGTTTCTCCATGTTCTCGTTCAGCTCCAGTGGTCACCGCGTCCAGTGACCCATTAGAAGACTTGTCCTAGAGAGGAGGGCACGGTGCAGGGTTGGGAACCCAGATCATGGCACCAACAAGTGGGACCATGTTAGAAGAATAAAATCTTCAGCACCTGCACACATTTGGGGAGGAGACGAGCCCATTTTTATTCACTCTTCCTCCTTCAGTCCCTTGGAGGGCAGCACTTGGGATAAAACTACGTGCTACCAGGTCACTGCTGGGGCTCTTGGGCCATCACCACAGACTGAACTTCTTAGGGGAAGGGGTTTTTGAAAGCTAGTTGTTTCACAGCAGGAGACATATATTCAGATGGTCTTGTAATTAACTTCACAGGAAACACCCCTCTCCCATGGAGTAAACCAAAATCTTTGATAATATTTTAGGTACAAAGAGATACAGATAATTTTAACTGCAATTATGAATTTGGATGGATCCCCCACTGTCTCAGTGACCACCATCAGGAATGGAGGCCTTCATGGGTGTCACCTCCCGCTGAATCCCGGGTGCCTGGCTCTTTGGGATCCCCATTTCCCTGCCGGTCAGGGACACTTGGGCTGGGAAGCCCTGGAGCATCACCCCTGGGAAATTACCCCGCGGCTGGGGGTTAGTGGCCAGAGGGTTCTAGTGCCTGGAGTGTGGCATCTCCCTGCTCACAGTGGCTCATTGCCTTCCCTATTCACCAGCCCAGCCCTGCTCAGGAGGTCTGCGAAAAGTGAGAAAGGCCATAATTCCTTGATAAAAGTCAAGAATCGTGGCGTCAGACCGTAAGCTCTTGAAAGCACGGGCTTGGTCACGCGTGGGAGCGGTGACTCCGGATGGGCCATGTCCCTTACTGTAGTGCAAATAGTGAGCACGTGAGCTGCCCAGCACAACAGCACATTTTCACTTCCCAGCTGAATGACCTCCCCGTGCAAGAATCCACGCTGGCTGTGAACCCTGCCTTTCTTCTTGAGCTTGGGGAGATGATGGTACACAGAGCCCATGCTGTTGCGCAGCACCCATCCCCTGCTTCCAGTAGCACCAGGTAAGACCAAAAAAAAACACCTGGAGGGGATTGTTTGAGACAATTCCGGGCTGAGGTCCCCTTCCACGGAACTGCACTCCCAGCAAGGAGCCGGACAGAAAATCAGCTCCCGCTCAAAAGTCTCCTAGCAACAGAAGAGGTGATGCTGCAGGCAGCGAGTCGGGCTGTCAGCATCTGAAACGATAAGTTACAGGCCAAAAATAATAATATTGTACTTTATATAACAGATACTTGTTCTAAGGCTGAAAGGTGCCTGCAGGACCACTTCGTGGAAGCGAAGCCGGGAACAGAAGAAGCGACGTCCCTCAGCAGTCTGTCACCGCATCGTTACCCGCTCTAGTCATCAGGCTGCAGGTTCTGGATAAGAAATTAGAGGAAATTCAGAGCAGGAGGGGGAGCAGCTGCTCAGTCCCTGCGCTGCTGGCAGCAGGGGATGGATGGGTGCTGAGCAGTGACTGAGCCAGGTCAGCCCTGCACACCACAGCCCCTTTAGTTCTTAGTTCATCCACGCCGCTGGTGGGCAGGGCTTTAGGAAAACCAGACCTGAAACCCTCTTGTGAAGTGGGAAGACAGTTCCCATGGCTATTTATCACCTTTTCTGACCAACTCGTGTAACCACTTAGGACTCACTGATTAACTTTCTATATTATGCGGTGGTTTGTGCTTTTCTCGTTTCATGTGTGAGATGAATTTTATATTGAATTTCCTGATATATTATTCACCTTCTAAGCCTTAGAGCAATCACATTTCATTTTATTAATCCCCATCCAGCACTCTTCACCACCCTCGAGCCCAGAGTTTTCAGATTCACAGCAATTCCACCCCAAACACGCTGTGCTCTGTTCCGTCATGTTTTGCTGTACGGTGATGAAGTAGGTGCACTTCTTTGTATGCTCAACTTTGCTGAGGCTTTTTCCTCTTTAGCCCTCTCCCTTGAAGTTGTTAGGATATGTTTTATGGAAGAGGAGATGGCTTTGCAAAATATTTTAACTGCAAGGGGAAAAAAAAAAAAGAAAGTTTCAGAGTATGAGCAAAGTCCCTGTAAGCAATGGTGGGATCTCCAGGGGGAGAGATAGAATAGAATCACAGAATTGTCCAGGTTGGAAGAGACCTTTAAGATCATCCAGTCCAACCAAAAGATGCTGAGGCCACACCTGCAGGGCCTGCCATTGGGGAGACTCTGGTCCCAAGCCCCAGGGAGCCACAGCAATAGAGGTTTGGGGATTTTGTGTGAGTGTTGGACATGCCAAGGAGTTTCGAGCCATAAACTATTGAGGGCGAGCAGGGACACTAAGGTGACAGCATTTTTGTGCCTGACATTGGGGTCCAGCAAACACCTCCCTCTTTGCTGATGAAGGTGTTGCCATGACAACCAGGGTGGTGATGATGCTTAATAGAACAAATAATGAATATCATCCAGCCACACTCAAGAAGATGACAGCCTATAGCATGACAAAACCTCAAGGGGACTTGTCTCCTGGTGAGGATCCTCGTGGCCAGAGGACTCCTGGTTTCCCATCTGTGGTCCAGTCCCTTGTGCTCCTCTCCCCTGCATCACTGGATGGGCTTCCCTCCCACCCATCCCACGGAGAGCTGAGGGGCTTGCAGTGAGTTTAGAAACAGACAAACCTGTTCACAAACTTGCAATTTCAGATGGTGAGTTTGTAGCTGGAAGGAGCTCTGGGCTCAGGATTTTTGTGAAAATGGTGTTAGAAAGCCTTAGGAATCCAGCTCCTAACATCAGCAAAAGTACCAGGGTTTCTCGCTGTAGCAGAAATAGTTCTGCCCAATCAAGGGAAAAAAAAAAAAACATTCAGAAACGCAACTGCCTCCTAAAAATGGTACAATAAAGCCACAGCATCAAAGAAAAGTCCTTTAGCAGCTTTAAATGCTACAAAGTGCTGAAACAGCAACTCCTCACTGCCAGCGATACTGATTTAGAAATAGAGCACATTGTGAAACAATGGATTTTGACTGTGGAATCAGAGCCAGCTGTATCCTCACGGCATCTCATCCTTTAGTCTTCAAACACACTCACATTCACACACGTGCCCTGAGGAGACAGCAAGCAATTTCAGACTTGTGAGTT
Source organism: Gallinago stenura (assembly GCA_027564225.1). Classification (NCBI taxonomy): domain Eukaryota; kingdom Metazoa; phylum Chordata; class Aves; order Charadriiformes; family Scolopacidae; genus Gallinago; species Gallinago stenura. The sequence goes on along the minus strand of JAOQGM010000012.1, from coordinate 23,751,791 downwards.
TCTGCCAATTGTGCACACAGCTCTTTATTGCAGGGAAAGAGGGGTCGTGCGTTAAGCAGTTCATGATGAAAATGTTAAATTGAGTACACAGGCAGCAGCTTACAGCCCAGTTATTAGCTCTGGGAAGGCTCAGGGGTCTCACAGTGGAAACCATGGGTCTTGTGAATGGCTCTGATTCTCTAGCAGATTAGAGGTTTTTTTTTTAATCAAACCACTTTAGAATATTAACAAAGTGCCAAAATTCCTACCTCTATATTTTTCAAGGTCCTAGATGTTCGACAGGAACGGTCACAGAGAGGGTCTGGCTACCAGAAGAAAGAGTCAGGCTCTGGAGGGCAGGAGAAGGTGGTGGGCACAGGTACCTCCTGTTGGGCTCCATGATGTCCACCAGGGAAGAGCACAAAGTCCAGCTCCATCTTGCAGCCCGGGGTGGGGGGAAAAACCCATCTTTTTAATTCTGCAGCTGATAAAACAGAGGGCTCCCCCCTTTCAGCAACATTTGAGGTTTATCATCCATTGTCAGCTGACACAAGAAAACAAAAATCTCAAAAATATGCATGAGGTGAATGTTTTTCAGTTGTGTAAAACTGACATGGCTGTTTTGAGCGTATCAAAACATCTTGTTTCAATTTTAATGTGTTTTAAACAGTAGCTTTTTAGTATAAATCAGCCGTGTTGCATAAACAAGTCATTCTTAAGTGGAAAATGAAAATATTAATTCAAAAAAGGACCAATACATTGTGTTCTGACATTTTCTCCATTTTGTTAGGCTGCAGGATTCTCACAAATGGTTTAGGTTTTAGTAAATGTACATTTTGCTATGAGAAAAAAAAAAAAAGCATAGATGGGAAACTGCTAGTCACATCCTGAGACAATTATACAACCAGCGTATTAAAACACGACACATTACCATTTCACGAAAGAAATTAGAAGCCAGAGGCAAACAGACAGTCCCAGATTATCCTGTAGGAATATTAGCATCAGAAGGCAGGGAGGGAGCGGTTCCAGCATAGTGATGAAGATCAGCATATGCTAATCATGCACTGCTAATCATGCACTGCTAATCATACACTGCTAATCATGCACTGGATCCCCAGAGGGGGGGCAGGGGCTGATGTTCCAGGCTGGATCACCTCTCAGATGTGAGAGTCACTCTCACCTTGGAAAAGGCTCCTTGGCTAATTGAACCGAAGCCGCAGTGCAGAGGGTCAGGAGGTGAGGAGGACCAGCGAACGGGAAGGGGAGAATGAACAAAGTTAAATGTCACGGGTTCCTACCAGCCCCGAGCCTGACGGGATCAGATTTTACAGTTTCAAGAACAGAGACCAAGGGGGGCAAGCTGTCAATGAAATGATCATCCGGATATTGTGTAATCTATAATGACATTATTTTCAGGGGCATCGCTTAGGAGGGATTCGCACCCATCGGGTAGCACACTGTGTTGGGTCACTTTATACCTGCTGTGTTTGGCTGTATTTACATAGTCACGTTTCTGTATTGGAAGAGACACACATTTGAAATGAATACTGACTTCAAGGAAGCATATATTTGCAGTAAGATTTAGTAGGGTGAGATGTGGTAGGAGAATAAGAGCTAGAAGCAAATAGGACCAAAAGAGGTTGGGTTTAGGAGATTCTTGATGAAACAGCAAAGCGAGTCAGAAACACACATAGAAATCTCCTGGAATTTCAGAGATAACAGACTGTGTATCTATCACATTCATTGACTGCAGCAAACATTTGCCCAGAGTTCCGTGATGTGGTAAATTCAAGGAACTCGGCTCTCCCTGATTAGGTTGGGCAACGGTGGGTGCTAAGATCTCCTCAGCTGTGGAATGAGGAGCTCAGAACGTAGGGGGACTCATCAGCTCTCATCACAGCTAATTAGAGACCAGAAGCAGAACTAGGGCCCTGGGGTCACACCTTGGATTTGGGGAGTTTCCCCTTGTCCACAAGCCCCTTACCTGCAAGGGCAGGACCTGGAGGTTTCTTTCAGGCTCCTTTCTGGTTTTTCAAGCTGCCTGAATCCAGGCCCAGTGGAACGCTGCCCACTCCGTGGTCTAATTGTCTTGCATCTAATTAGTTCCTTCTGAAGGAGCTGTCTCAGGAATGGAGCTAAGGCTACAAACCACCCCCTTTTTAATCTAGTTAGATAATCAAAATGTATTAACTCTGCTGTGTGGGAGAGCTGTTGTTTACCTATGATTGTGATTTGTTTCCTTTTCTCAGAAGATACAACTGATTACTTTTTAATCACTTGGCATGCTCTATTTTTGGAATTTTTTTTTGCTGTGTCAGTCATGTTCCCTTGTGGGTCTCCCAGTAGAGTGTGCCGAGTCACAGGAACTGTATTTTTCACATAAAGGTTGGGCTGAAAGGGGGAGATTTGAAAAAGAAAAGAGATTTTAGGATTGTAAAAGGTTAAAAAAAAAGCTAACACCAAAGCCTGTCCTTAGGACAGCATATATTTTCCCACTTTTTAGATTTCCCTTATTTTTTCAGTAATCTCCGAGGCTAAATTGTGACAGCTAGTTTTTTTGGCTTTTCCTATTTATTTGTTTGTTTATTTTCCTCTTTAATGGCCAGTTTATTGTTAGGAAAATGGAAAAATAAACATATTTCTGCATCCTTACTGGAAACTTTATTCTAGCTACTTTGTAATAATAGTCTTCTGGTAGGAAGATGCCAGAAATACTCCACGTTATTACCAGTGAAGAGACATGACCTTCAGATGGCAGATACAGATATTTCATAGTATTCTTCCAAATAAAAACACTGAGTGTTGAATGGGAAACTGCAATGCTCAGATCCCTACCCAAAATTAATGTGACTGTTTTCAGACTTTCAGTCCGCTGCCAAGCAGCTCTCACGTCTGTTGTATTGTGTCTTGTTAAATTGATATTGAAGACAGTAAACAGCAATGTTACATGTGCAATACCTTGGGTATTAGCTGACCTTTGGATTCAGTGCCAGCAGCAATATTTAAGGGGACGCTGGAGGCACAGAACAAGCTTATTGGGGGCAGCGGGGTCTGTCCCTAGGATGCTCCCATCAGCTCGGAGCAATCAGTCATTAAAAGCCTTAAGTCTTAATTAAAGGGGTGCAGGTTTTGCTTCCTTCGACCTTCTAAATGCAGACTTTGATGGGCTCTCCTGGAGGAATGGACACACTTCCGAGAGCGCTTTGCCTTCACCGTGTGAGGGAGGATGTTCCCAGACAGTGCATTTTGGGCTGCTTAACCACAGGTGAGAAAAACACAGTGACTGCCCTGGTGAGAGCTACACAGTGTGATAATTACCCATCTGAATATCAGCAGCACCTTCTCAGCAGCTGAGAGGAGATCCATTGAATGTTTCCTACTCTAATTTTTATTGGCAAACTCTGGGAAAAAACAAAAGGCTATTACTTGAGTGTAGATGGTAAATGCCTTAGAGTTTATTTTGAACCGTGCCTGAAGAGGCTGGTGGGTGAAGGTGAGTGTCTGGGATCACACAGGGGATACGCTGTGGCACACAAGTACGTTAGGTATCCAGTTTGGTGCTACTTGAAGGTCCCAAGCTGTAAGTAACGGCTGGAATTGCTCACTCCAAAAGCCCCATTGAAGATGGATAAAGGCAGAAGGACTGGACCTTTAACAAAAAGATTTGAGTTCTCTAAAGACAGCTCAGTTTCAGTCTTTCCGCCTTTCATAATGTTTTAGTGGCACCAGGTTGTCCGGTTAGACAACCAGTTGGGTTAGATTTTATACAGAAGTCGTGTCATTAATAAAGTAAAAAAATGCAAGCTATTTTTCATTCATAATATTTCCTCAAATACTATTCCTGCTGTACGGCAATATCAGGTGGCACTTTGTTTGCTGAATGCCAATTTATGGTACTGTCATCTTTTTGCAAATGTTACTCATTTGTATAAATCACCTCTCACACTAATGTTCAGAAAAGCCATTTTGGGGGTCAGCACCTTTGGGGTTGTCCATGTCCTCCCCTCTCTTCCATCACTCCAACAGCCCCATCTGAGCTCTACCACCACCTCCAGTTGTCTCTCCACCTGTTGGTAGACACTGTAGAAATCAGTCCCATCAGGTTCCACCTGTAGATGATGCCTCCTGACCCTGCTGCATCCACTGGTCTTCAGAGCCTCTAGGTTTTTTCTCCTTTCCTGTTGCTTCAGACAGCAATTCTTCTCATTCCTAGAAACCTTCTTCCCAAAACTCTCCACAAATGGCTGTTTTACCGATCTCTGTCACCTCCACGGACAAGGGGTGAATTTTTTCTCGCCACCTGGATACTGGGTCTGGTTCTCTCAGGCATGCCTGGATGGAGATGGTGTGTTGTCTGCTCACCGAGTCCTGTCCGAGGATTCATTACGTCCCTCAAATCCAAGAGATTCAGTCTGATGGTTTCCCTGCACTGCCTGCTCGTTTTTAGTGCTGCCAGCAAACGCCTGATCCATAAACGCTGGTGTTACGCCCGGAATGAGCACTTCATTTGCATTAAGCAGAGCAGAAAACAACGTTCTTTTTCCCTTAGTGGCACTGAAGCTGCCAGGAAAATAGCTTTCTTATATCTCTGTCCGGGCATAACCGTAAAAAGACAAAATGTAGGTAGCAGTGGTACCATGATGTAGAACAGAGGCATGGAAACCTCGTTAGCCAATTTCCAGCATCAAATCTGCCTTCTGAGAGGAGTTGGTGCTGGTTCTGTTGGTGCTGGAGAAGCGAAGCTGTAGCTGCCAGATGGGGGGATCTTCTGGTCAACTATAAAAATTCTCTTCCTGCTATTTTCCCAATACCAAAAGCTAATGAAGAAGAGGACAGACGGCGTAGCCTTTCTTGTTTATCTTCACTGTGGGCTCCTCGTGGTTCAATCATGCATGTTAGGGCTTCAGCACCAACTGGCAGATTAATTTCCAAACTGTCACTGGTGTTATACCTCAGAGGCAACTGTTCTTTCCAAAGAGCTGATGGTATTTGAATAGCTGATGAATGTTCTGTACGCTGTGGAGCACCCAGGCAGCTGTGCTGTGACACCCCCACACCTGCACGGAGGGATGAGCGGCCACTTGGAGGCAAACCAAAACCAGCAAAGCCCCGTGAGCTGGACGGACTCAAAGCCATCACCTTCTGGTGTGGCCCACACTCACCAGCTGGTCAACGACTAAAGGTCAGCCTTTCTCTTGTAAGCTTGAAGGACACGGGTCTACTCCCTAACAAAATATGGGCTGCCTTCCTACTGCTTGGTGTGAAGGAAAGCGGGACAGAAGGAATGGCCCCGGAACATGTCGGAGCATAAAAGCAAAATGGGGTTGCTCCAGGCTCTGGGCCACATTCCCATCTCTCCCTGTGTGGTTCGGAGGGAAGGATGCCTGGCAGAGGCTGGGAGCCAGATCTACAGCTGCTGGGATTGATGGATAGTGGTGGCACGCTGGTCTCTGGATTAATTCAGAGCATTTTCAGAAGAGAGTTTCCAAAAAATAAGCCTTTCCATCTGAATCCAGCTGTTTGTGTTCGATGGTACATGAAGCTTGACTGATTATTCTGTACCTCAGGTGAAAAGCACACCTTCAGCACATATATTAACTTAAGGTATAGATTACCTTTAGTAATTTACTTATCTTTAGTAAGTGAGTTAAATTTAAAGGTCTGGCTTCTGGTCTCACATTAATGTAAAACATATAATTCTCACAAAGTCAGAGGAGTAACCTCAGGAAAAAGAACAACCCGCAAAACAAACCCCGATACTAGAGAAGAAAAGGATTTGTCAAAAAGCTGCTGGATAAGAGTTGCCAGAAGGCAATTCCCATGTATGCTATTGGAGGAAAGAGAGAGGTTTGACCCAGAGTAACGACACTTGTGAATGTGGTATCGAACTTGGGTGAAAAACCCGAGAGGTGCCAAGTTTCGCATTTTGCTATAACCTTATTTTTCACTCTTGGAGATTTATGAGTTGTGTCTGAATTTTATCTAACTTCCTTGAATGCATCACTTACCCTACGTTTGAAATTAAGTGAGGAAAAGATGAAAAGAGAGCAAGGGCATATTTTAGTTACCAAATACTCACTTTTATTTAGAGCTCCTTTTTTTTACAGCTTAAGGTATAAGACTATCCAGAATACTTCCAACTTTTGGTTACTTAGGAATTTAACAAAAAACCTTGACCTCAAAGATGTTGGTACTTGTTTATTTTCTAAAGAAAGAAACCACCTACAGTTTCTGTCAGTACAAGAGCAGCACTCTGTTTGCTATTTTATGTAGATTTTGTATAATACATAGTTTGATTTAAGCTGAAGGAATACTGTTGCGGTCTCACTAGTATCTCCAAGAACCTGAGATAAAAGTCCTGTTCAGAGACCTTCTGAACAGAGGGATTGGGAACTCTTTTCCAGTTTTCAGTGTAATAAGTTGCTCAATGACTTAATTGTGTGGAAGTGGGAAAAAACTCTTTGAAGAGTTTTAATTTATAGATCTAGTGAAACATGCATTGAGCATAATTTTGCCTTAGATGAGAGCAGGTTTTTCTCAAAAAAGCAAGATAAGAGTATCACGAGAGTCCATTGACATGCCATATACAGAAACCTGATAAATCCTCATCATCCAGAGAACAAAAGGAGTGTGTTAGCTAATTGCTAACCTGCAATTAGCACGGTGCCTATCTTAAATTTGTGACCAGGTTACAAAGGCGCTTGCTCTTCAAAGCCATGAGCCAGGGTGTTCTCCAAAACCACTAGGCTTCATGGTACAGGTAGTAAAAATTCTATAAAGTATTGGCATGAGGGTATTAAAAGTGAAAGAACCCTTCCTGCTGCCCTTGTTAATTATCCTTATATGACCCACGCCTGACGTTCCCTGAATGGCCATTAAAACCCAGCATTGCCCATGGGGGCTGCTCAGTGATGCCGTGCATGTCCCAGGCGGTGAGACACCAGCAGGAGACGTTTTCACAGGGCATGTGCTTCCAAATCCCACAGTTTTCCTGCCTTGTTCTTCACACGTACACAAAGAACCTTCTTCGGTTTTGCGGCTTCCAACACAAGAGAGTGCCCTATTAATAAAGAGAGGTTCGTGTGGAGTCAGGTCTGTTAGTCAGAAATCAGTGCTAAGAAACCTTTACGATAAAATCTAATCCACGTTAAATTTGATTCAGCACCATTTATGGAAATTGTATGTGATCAAAAGGAAATCTGGAAATTCACACAAATGTCCCCAAATGTGCCACAGAACACCAAAGACAGAAGATAATGATTCACTCCCCGTCACGGAGCAGCCCCCTCAGTGGGTGAAAATCTGCTGAATTGTCGAGTAAGGCTCTTCCTGAACCTTATTCTGATCTTCATCTTCCATCCCAATCTCTTCCTCAGAGGTCAGAAGCCGCAAGTCGTGACTGATTCTTCTAACACTTGAACTGTTTTGTTATATATAAAATACAATTCCTGTTTAAATTGTTTACCAAGGAGAAAAATGGAAAAAACAGTTTACAGATAAGACTAATTATGTATTCTAGCTACATTTACTTATTTTGAGTTAAGGAATTTTGAGTTAAGGACAGTGTTTCCCTTAGTAGGTGTGGAATCACATGCAGCATGAATGTTTAAGAGGTTTACAGAATCACAGAATGCTACGGGGTTGGAAGGGACCTCTGGAGATCAGCCAGTCCAACCCCCTGCCAGAGCAGGGTCACCCAGAGCAGGTCCCACAGGAACGTGCCCAAAGATGGAGATTCCCCCACCTACAAAGTCACTGCAGTGAGATAAAGCAAGCACATTATAAAATAAAAAGTGTAGGTCGAGGTAGGAGGTTGAGAGGAGAGGAGACAACCGGGAATAAAATGAACCGGCAACTTACCAGTGAGAGATAAAAATCTGTAGGGATCAAAGGAAAAGAAAAAAGAATATGTTTGCCTAATAAAAACCGTGAAATTAGAGGAATAGTGAAACTTAGAAGAAAAAATGCCTCTTGGACCTCAAAGTTGAAGAAAATTGCTTGAATAGCATGAAAAAGTATCTTGTGGAGATTTAGAGAGTGTGAAAGTCCATCTCAGGAAAGTTTGGTGATATAGATCAGAAAGCAAGGCATTTTCCTGGAATTACCTAGTACAGATTTTCTAGGAAGTAGTATATTAAGGGAAAAATGAGAAGACCAAAACTATCTAAATGCTTGCTGAGTTCCCATATAAAATGTGCTTAATTATATAGACTGATGTACCAACTCATTCTAAACTTTTGCTGTCATGAACTGAGTTAGTTTTTACTTATCTGAGAGCATAAGGCATTTTTTCCTTCACAATTTAAATTACAATTGTTTCTGAAAGATAATGAGAGCAAATGACATTATTCTGGTGGATGCACAAAGTAATGACACAAAATATTATTGCAAAAGAATCAACAAGCATCACGGAAACAATGAGGTTTCCTTGTAGGCATGAAATTTGACATATTGATCAATTAGAGACTAAAATGAGGTAAAAAGATCTCATTCTTCTCTCACACTTGTTCAATATTCCTTTGATGTAAGTGGAATTTATTCCAGCATAAACTGTTGTCAGAGGAAACTTATATCTGAAGAATGTACACTGTATTATCTTGTAATTTTGATTGCACTGCCATGTAGAATAATTTTGTAAACACGTTTTATTGGCTTTAAAGTTTGTGAAGGTTTTGTTAGCATATTGTTTTGAAACAAAAAGTATAGCTCTGGCACACCCCCGTGTTCTCTGATTATGTTAGCTTTGCAAAATCTAAAGTGATTAATACTGGTAAAATGAGAATTCATTTCAGGGAACAAAATGTATGAATTGTAGCTCAGTTTTTACTGAGCAAACTTCATATGGAGCTCTCAATTACACTGTAAAAATGTTCTCAAGTAGTTGTTTCATTGAATTGATTATTTTAAGTGCAATTAAAACTGATAAAATATTAGCGAAGGTATTTCAACACATCTGAGAAGGTGCAGCCCTTCGGAGTAGCTGGATGAGGAGAACACAGAACCCTCTCATAGATGGAAAGCTTGGTTGGTGGCTCTCATGGTTTGACATTGACTGTTTGCAATTCAGAACTGCTTCATACTAATGAAGAATGACCAAAGTTTTAAGCTAATTTGTACTTATCCAGCTCTTTTTGCTGACTCCCCCCATTCCGCTTCACTCAGCATTAAACCTGAAAGTGCGTTACGAGCAATTAATTAATCGTGGTGTATGAAACCCACTTTTGCATGGGAAGAGCTTTGGAATATTAGCAGAGTACAAGCTCTCCCCTTCGACTTGTCAACAGCGTCTAAGTATCCACTTTAAAGGGTCATGTACAAAATATAGACAGATGCCTGGTGGGAATAATGATTCCTGAAATTCAGAATGAAATATCCAATAGATAGCAGCCAACGTGGAAGGCAAAATACCAAGACTGCCTGCAAATGAGACAGCTGGTATCCTTAGTTCAATAACTGAACTAATGGAGGGTAATTTGGCACATCCTCAAGATCTACTCTGCTTACAGTTACTGTCTATCCATAATATGTTGATTATCATGTTTAGAATATTTAGACCAAGCTTTATAATTTATTTGAAACATGTCTGTAAATAATTGCCCTGAGTAGGTAGACTGGCATCAATCAAAAGAGAAATAAGTTCCACATGAATGACAAAAAACGGATGCAAAAAAAGGTTTGTGATCCTTAAAATCTTTTTGCTTAGAAAAATATTGTCCTGTCTCTTTGAATTACTAGAAATAATTTGGTCTTTTATTCTACTCACTTAAGATACTTGAGATTATGGGTCTAAATAAATGCTGCTACTTGAAAAAAAAAGGTGAATAGTTACTCTCTTGATTTGTACATTAGCATATTTTAAATGGATAAAAGCTATATTTCAAAGTAGGAATTATCAAAATGTATTTTTACTGCAGTAATTGTCATCTTTGTTATTTTATTTTCAATATGGCAAATAGTTTGAATGGGAGGCACAGCAAATCCAAAACTAAATTTCAATTGTTGTGATGCAAATTTTTAGTGTTTATTAAAGTTCATATGTGTAGTATTGTGTTTCTGTAATTTTTTTGGGACTGAATCAGGAAAGATTCTGTGGAAAAATTCCACAGAGAGGTAGAAAAGGTAGTTTAGGATTAATAGAGTTTTCTTTACACTCTTGAAGCTTCATGTCCCATGTTAAAAATTTACATTCTGTCATTGATTTCTGTGGTTCTGTGAAAGAATTCACAATGTATCATTGTACATTTTCAACCATGAAGTGAATTCTTTGAATACTCCCATTTTCTGGAAAACAGTCTGGTTTTAATTACCTTTCTATGACAACAAACTACGTTCTAATCTGTTCATTTTTTTAAAGGAACTCTGTTTAGTCTCTGATATTCTGTACGATAGAGGCATGTATTGGCTCCCATTTGCATGTCATTATAGACTGCAATGTCTTAAATATTATAGTACAGTAAGTATATCCATGTCTCATATAGATTTTCAAAGTGTAGAGAAGAAAAAATGTACACTCCAGGATGAACTAAGTTGTTACCACCAGAGGTATATTAAATGTACATTCATAACTTAGTGAATCAGTTGCCATTATTTTGTCCTGGGAACTGACGACCTGTAATTCATTGGAGTATAAATATTCCACATTGACATGTGGAAATAATCTATGAAAGGTTTTGTCTTATCTACTTTGATCTACTTTTGTCAAGACAGCAGTGGAGGCTTTTTTGTTTTTCTGATTTTACTAGAATTAGCACCATGAAACACAAATCTGTCTCCTTCACCTCTCTTCTAGGCTTGTGCTTCCCATTTGACTCTTTTGCTTTAACCTTGACGTGAACCTTTGTTATGGCCAGAGCTCCAGGATCTGAAAATCCTGCTCTAGAGACATCAGAGCTCTCCTTATCTCTGCCAGGTTCTGCTCTCACTCCGGGCTGACACCCCCATCCCAACACCTATCCCAACAGGGTGCCCTCCTTCAGCCTGGGCTTCCCCAGAGGAGCATCCCAACTCTAGATGTCTCACCCTTTCCTTATCAGAGAGGTTCTCCAGTCCCTAGTCATCTTCATAGCTTCTGCTGTCCCTTCTCCAGCAGTTCCCTGTCCTTCTTGAACTGGGGAGCCCAAAACTGGTCCCAGTGCTCCAGATGGGGCCTCCCCAGGGCAGAGCAGAGGGGCAGGATGACCTCCCTCCACCTGCTGGT
>JAOQGM010000012.1:23708649-23734268 GCA_027564225.1 Gallinago stenura | reverse complement strand
CCCCCTCTGCCTCCTCCTCCCTCCCCTCCTGGGATCCCACAGATCCCAGTCTTTTAGTATGAACTAAAAGACTTCAGTTAAGAATTTAATTTCATCCATCGCCAAGCAAAAATTAACTTCTTGTTGCTTGTAAACACCGTACTTGATGTTTTCTATGAAATTCTGTAGGAAAGTTAATGCATATAATGAGCCACTTTGTAAGTAATCGATATCACTTATGAGGCCCAAACTCTAGGGATAGAGCAGTTTGCAATTGGTTTCAATCTCTGCTGCACTTTTCAATTTTGTACCATTAATTTAGTTTGGAATTGGTGAAACGATGCTTCAACAGCTTCTGAAAGTCAGTCATGACCAAACAGTCCTTAGTGTCTCTGTTCAAACTGGCAATATGTCAGGTAGAAAAAGTTTGGTTTTAAAGTTAAAGCCACCAACTCGTTGTATGGATGGCTCTCATCTCCTAACAGTGGTGGCCTTAACCTCCATTGAAGGTGTGCCCTAAAGGACAGGCTCTTCAGCATCCCAGGTATATCCCTGGACTACTGCCCTCTTACCTGCCTTAAAGAGCATGAACGTTCAGTCAACGCTGCTCTACAATGACCCTCACTCTTCTGCAGTCAAAATAACAAAATCTTCTACAAACCTCCAGCTGCTGGAGAGCAGGGTCCCACAGCAAAGCTTTTGGGCAGTTGCTGCCAATAGCAGTGCTCTGGAGGTGCTATAGTTGACAGAGATGGGACGTGGCCACAACCCCCTTTGCACAGCCCCTTCTCTCCACACGTGTGGTCTGTGTCATTTCATGGTGGTGGTGTGACTCGGAGTAGACATCACATTTGTCAGTGCCCTGCTCACCAAACGATCCACAGCGTGAGCTACAGGTGTCTGTGCCATGGCATAGCTGCAGCATCAAAAAGCACAGACACGCTATTTCTAGTATTTCAGAAATCAGCTCAGCTCAGCTTTTTCTGCTTTCCCTGTGTTATTGCAGACATTCCTTGCGGGTGCGGAGAGCCTCGCGTGGGACAGGGACAGGGACAGGGACAGAGTCCGCCTGAGCTCAGCACACGGGGACCTCCTTTTGCCATCACCCACCGACATCTCATACAGAAATATTTTCTAATTAAAATCACGTCCAATTGCACCGTTATCTTCAGCTGTTGTCTTTGGGCCTCTTTATTTGTCCTTCACCATGGAAACAACATACTTAAGAGAGGAGTGATGGCTTTGCAAGACGTACTGACATTTCAGGCTCGTGCTGTTGCAACCCTTTGCTTGCACCACCACAAACACACAAGGAAGCAACACAAGATACACTAGGACCAAAAAAAGCAAACTCAGAGAAACACGTTTCAGTGAATGACTATATATTGAAGTTTTCCTTGAAAAGCAGAAGATTTGAAGTCATAGATTGTTACTGCTCTCCTCAATAGAGTCATTTTATCACAGCAAGATCACAATGTTATGATCGTAAAAGCTTAGCTGTCTATAACAGGACCAATCCAATATTTGCTTTTTCAGCTCATAGCTGAAATCAAAATAATTTTGACTGAGCCCGAACTAAGTTTGAATATTTTGGTCTCTGGCCATACTAAAATTTGCCAAGAAAGATCTCTATGTTGTGAAATAAATCTTTCCTTTCAACCCTCAAAAAAATATTACAGTTTTCAGAACAGGAATGGAATAGATTTGAAATCTGGGCTCACAAAATCTGGATAGATGGGATGGTAAGATGCGGATATTTCTCATTCTTTTAGAACAATTTTACAGGGAATATATTCACCCACAGTGTAAAATGTGAGAAGGAGATCACAAGACAGACAAAATACAGCACTGTAGGCAGATTTCTAAATGGAAATGCTTAGCCCTTTTGCCAGAAAGTGGAGATATATTTTCTTTTTTAATAATTTCTTTGTGAAGGAATGGTTAGGACTGCAAAGCACAAGTACTGTTCCCAAGACTATCCTAAATCCAAGGTGCCTGCCTGTCCCTTCTCTAGAGGCAGCAAAGACTTCCCTGAGTTCAAGGCCATGCCCACCACCATGCTGCTTCCAGCTCTGACCACAGAGAGACCTTCAGCTGGACCTCCAGCTCCCCATGATGGAAGACCATTGTCTGCCCTCTTATTTTCATAACAGCTGGTCAATCCTTTTTTTCTACTCAGGGACTGTTACATGGTACATACAAGTTGCTTGAGTTCCAGTGTGTCCGCATTTCCTAGGTATTTCACACATATTGAAGCAGGATTTCCCATAGATCAGAAAAGTTAAAGAAGGTTCTCTTGGTCTTTTGCAGTTTTTTCATCATCCAGCTGCAAGAGCTTGGTTTGCTGTTCATGGCAAAGGTGGAAAAACTCTGTGTAGTGTAGGATGTGAACTTCTTCTCGGACACATGCTCATGGAAGCCAGAACCTGAGGAGTCGCAATACTTTTAGAGCTTCTGTGCCTTTTTTTTTTTTCAATTATTGCTGGCTGTTTAATATTTGAAATTAAAATGCTTATGTCTAAAAATTCTTTTTTACCACAAGTAGTGATGCACCTGCCGAGGAGGCACTTATAAAGTGTGGGTAACTGGGTTGGCTTTTGCCCTCTGTTTCCTCTCCACAGATGGCCAAAGCTGTAGCAACCAGGATGGAACAAGTTCACTTTAAAAAAACAGTTGGATTTCCCCCTGCCCCGATAGTTTTTGACGTCTGTTACAATCCAGTAGGTTCTAACATTTACCCAGATAATTTCTCATTAATAGGGGAATGAAGTTAAAGCCCAAGGCAAACTACTAATTAGCCTTGTCTGTATCCATCACTTTTATTGAAATCAGTCCTCCAAATATATTTTAATGTCACATTTTCTGTAATACACCTTTTGTCAAGAGAACACATTTCTGTGTCAAAACAATTTATTCTGGAGGTGACCTAATCACTAACAATTTGCCATCAGTCTATACATGCTGTCACTTGCTTTTAATGCAATACATTTCAGGAGCCACATTTTCATTTCTTTCCATGGGGCCAAACCCCAGTTTGTACTGTGTGTAGCCATAGGTGGGGAACATCTTAAAACATCTTGTCACAGCAAATCAGCTTTCAGAGGCAATTGTCATAAAGTAGTTTAAACTGCCTGGGATAAATAAACATGAGGACTTCAGTAATTTGATGTAACGGGTTTGCTGTATTTATAAGTCTATTTTTACACAATTCCTTTCATTAGCCTGATGAATTGGGATCTAGCAGGATCAATGAGTAGTCGTGGAGTAAGAACGCTTTAAGTAACCCAAAAACTCACTGGAGAACCATCAAATCTCTCTTCGCCAAAATCTACTTCCTTTTGACTTCCTTTTCTCCTTTTATTTGGAGAAAAAATACATTGAGATGACCTTTGAGCATCTTTTTTTCTGTTTCCTCCTTTATTTTCTGCCGCGATTGAGAGATGGGACACAGCTTGATGCAAGGAAGATGTTGAGTTTATTAGGACTATATGCACATATTTATACAGACCAAAAGACAGAGTGTCTTAAGTCGATTGGTGCCTTTGCTACATGTTATAACTTGATTGCTTTATACTTGTCCTATGCGCTAGCAGCCGATTGGTTCTTACTAACAAAATCTTTTCAAATTTTTCTCTCTCTTGGCAATCCTTCCTGTGGTAACTCTTTCACAATGCTTAATCTTTATACAAAGTTAGCATTCCTTGTTCCTCTTGGGTACAGTTCTTACCTTAATTTACCCGTGGTCTGTGGCCGACAAGTGTCAACACGTCTCCTTCTGTCAGCAGAACAGTACTAAGACTTTTGCTGAGGTCAGCCAAATCCTGCTCCACAATTCTCCTTTTGTTTCATTGTTAGTGCTTCCTTTGTCGTTCGTGGACAGGAAGGGCAAAAAAAGGACTAAAGGGCACTCAGTTTAGATGAATCTCTGGGGAATGCTTGATGAAGTGGGCAGGGACACCTGGAATTATCTCGTTTCCCAGACCCCTGCTTGCCTGGTCCGTGGGAGTGACAGTGGTGCTTGGCTTAGCTCAACTTTCCCTGCAGGCTGTGGAGGGCAGAAGAGTGGGGTCACAACAAGGATTAAACAGCTGAATCAGGTATCCTACCCAAAACGTGGATTTTAAATAAAAACAACAGTTTTCAACATAAAAAAGTATTTAAGTACTAGATAAAAATAATTCAATATTTTTGTTTTCGCCATTTTTCATAAAGCTTATCTCTGGCCTGTTGAGGTAGTTACTTATAGTTGTGACTTTTTCATGTTGGAAACACTTCAATAGCACAGCGAAAAAGTTAGAAAAACAGTGAGGGAGACAGACAAGACAACTGTGGAAAGTCTGATAAGAAGAAAACAAGGGTAAAAGATCACCATCCTGTAGTAGCTGCAGTTGTAAATGAAGTGTTGCCTCTCAAACAGAGAGATCTGGGAATGAGCATCCTGTCACGGACCCACCAGAAAACTCTCGGGTCCTTATCTCAAAAGAGAATTAGGTCAGGAGCTTCCATCGATTTTCCATTTATTCACCCTAAACCCCTTGGTGCCTAATTTGCCTCAAGGCGAGCTCAGCATGCTGAGGAGGCTGTAGGAAATGACTCGAATTAGGGTTTTGAAGAAATGTGAGAGCAGTACTGAGAGGCTGCTTTTGTGCAGCAGCATTCAAAATAACCATATCTGCTTTGCAAAATATTTCTAAGCAATTAAAAAATATCAATGCTAACGTCTTCTTTAAATATATCCGTTGGATCTAAATGTAAACATTGCAGTAACAAGCAAATACTGAATATGAGCAATCGTATAACAAATAAAATGGATGTTTTTTTAAGTTTCTTTGCAGGTTTTTGCATAATTTTTATGAAGTAGGAATACTTTGTATGCGATATCTAGTATAAAATATCCTTCTCACAGAGTTTCACAAAGGTAGATTTGGAAATGATTTTCTGTTTGGGTTATGAAGAAAGCATGATGGATCTGCAATGTCCACGGGTCCCCCGAATCCGTTGGGTGGTATCAAAAAGGACACAGTCCGCATGGTAGGACCTGCCTCTAAGACAAAGCATCGGGTCTTGTTGTCTAACAAATTACTACCCAAGCCTAAGATTTTAAATTTAAAATATCCTTCCAATGTCTTATTCTTTTGGTTTAAACAAATATCGATATTTTTCTGTCATAGTTCTCTAATTTAAAAAAAAAATAAAAATTCTAATAAAACATCCAAGATCCCTTATGTTGCTGTAAGAAAGGAAAGATTGTTTTATAAAAATATATTTATTTACAGTGTTGTTCATTAATTTGTCATTAATTTGTAATGGTACTCTCTATACTTTGTACATTTTAGCTGTCATAAACCAATGAATTTTCTGACATTTCTTTTCACATCTTAATGAGAAAATGATGAAAAAGAGCCCCCAAAATGTCAAATAGCTTTACCAGAATGGATGCCTTTACAAAACTTACACCTTAGAATAGTAAAGGCTTGCAAAGCTGATAAATGAATGTGTCCGTGTACACCTACACATTTGTGTCTGCATCTGCATTTCCTTTTCTAAATGAGAAATTCTTAATTTTGATCCTCAGTCTTACTGAGACTGTTAAACTGGCAGGAAATAGAGTCACGAACACTGTTCCTTCCATCAGATCCTGTCTGAAAGACCTTTTCAGCCATCTGCTTGGCCACAAGAAAAATTCAAACCATCTGGAAAGCACCAGTTTGCAGACCTTTGGGATGGTTCCTAGATCACATTAACTCTACGGGATTCATGACAGCATCTTTTCAGTCGCTCACACCCTGGCATAAAATTAACTTAATCTCCGAAGGTGAGAGCCAGCTGACAGGTAGCAGAGGGCGTTCACAGCCTCTGTGAGCAGCAGAGTTTTGGGAAGGGGGCCATAGTGTGACACAGACAAAGCACACGGGTGTGATGGGTACCCAAGTGCCCAGAGGGACATGGAGTCCTCCCCTTACGGCCTGCAGAGTCTTTCTGTCTCCAAGGAGAGGAGCTAGAGACCGCAGATGCTTCATTGACCCTTGGACATTTTACTGAGCTCTGAATTTGCTCTCAACTTTTCTGTTTTCTTCCCACTCAGATCTTCTGTGCCACCTCCAAATCCCCTTATCTGAAGCAGTTTTCCATCTTGGCATTTTTCATGCAGTGAGGCAAAGCATCTTCATCAGCTCGAGGTGTCCTCCACCAGTACACGGATCTCTGAGGCCTCAGCATCCATATGGTGGGTCCTCCAAATGCTACTTCCCTGGCACTCTCCTGGATCCGCCTCCGCCAGCCAAACTCTCAGCTGACAGATTTGGATGCTGCAGCTCAGCATATCCCAAGGGAAAAGTGTTCCCAGGAGGTCGCTCTCTGGCTTTAATCAAGATGAAGACTTTGGAAGATAAATTCTCTGACGCGGTTCCAAAGTAGAAAGGTCATAGTACTTGCCTCATTTCCCAGAAGGCTACATATCTAGAGATGTTGAAACAGAGAATAAATCTAATCTTTAGTTTTAATAGTAAAAAATGCCAAGTGGCTGATGTTGTTCCCTTTCTTTTTTTTTTTTTCCCCTCAAATAGTTGCAGTGGATTCATTTTGAACTTTCCACAGCTGGAGTTACAATGCCAATTTAAGGCTTTCTGACCTTTCCCATGTGTTCAGTTTGGGTGTATGGAATATCTGAGACTGATGCACCACAGCGTCTGCAATACCTAAAACACTTCAAGTTTAAAAGTTTTATTAACATTATAAATGTATAAAAATGCAACTTCAAAAAATGCATAAACTTAATAAAGTTTGGGTTTCTAAAAAATTCTCATTTAAATGTAGATTTCCCAAATTGATACCTGCACCTTGACTGTGAACAGAACATGGTGAATGCCCTTGAGAAAGACTTTGATTTCACTCTGGACTTTGTACAGAAGAACTGCGCACTAGAACTGCCTGCAAACCCCATATGAATCCCGAGTATAAAAGTAAGAAGTGTTCAAGAAGCCATCTAAAGGAAAGTAACCCTTCTAGAATTTGTCAAGCTAACTCTCATTAAAAGAGGAAGAAACGACAAGAAGAGAGAGCTCAGTCTAGTTCTGATCAATCTCTTGTTGCATCCAAAGAATACCTGATGGGAAAACCATTGCACTGAACAGAAAACCGCTCAACTTTTTTATTTTTAGAGCATGCCAAGTAATGCAATTCTGTAAAAACATCTATAAAATTAATCTAAGAAATGTACCTGAGGGAAATGCTCTTCAGTTTTAAATGCCCCTAAATTCTTTCTGACAAAGAACAAGAATTGAATCTACGGAGGGAAAAGCAACATGGAAAGATTGCAACATGGAACAGGCCAGAGGAAAGATCAGAATTGAGGCTATGCACACAGGTAGCTACAGCAGCAGAAAGTCCATCTTCTATAATGGCTACCTCAAAATATGTGTGATCATCTTATGTTCCTTCCAACCCAAAGAGACATTTTGTTCTTTATTTTATATTAGGACATTGACAAACCTTAGATTTTCACCTGCAGTTCCTGGTTCATAAATGCTGAGAAGCAGAAGTTTTAAAATAGCTTTCTTATTCCTGTCCATGGCTTAATCGCGTTGCAGGGAGCCAACGGAGGGTTATTGCATGGAAGACAAGAGACACTTGTCGACGGGCAGGATTGAGCTGAGGATGTGTGTCTTGGCAGACCCACAGGGCAGAAGTAGCCAGTTGGGCTCACGTGGCATCCTCACCCAGAGGAGCTCCTTGGGACCTATCTCTGCTGCAGCTCCTCACCGTCCCACAGCTCCAGCCAGACGTGTGAAGAAATGCTTCAATGAAAAGTCACTTAAAAACTCTTCATTTTAAAATTCAGCTTTGAAGAGGAAGCTTTAGCTTAGATAGCTATGAGGCTAGACAATGATTAAGTCTTGAGAGCTAAGCTGCCTCATTTTCTTCCAATTTAGGAAGCAGTTGACTTTGATAAAGTTGAAATTTGTAATGAAATAGGTGGTGATATTTTTAGAATGTATCAGCTGATTGTTCTAATGATTTCTGAAGGATTCAACTACAGTTCATACTTAAATTGCAGGGCCAAGACTAATTGGTTGATCTGATGGTCTCAAATGGATATTAAATCAGTCATCTAAAGTCTTCAGCAGCTCCTTCTAATATTGTTACTGGATCTACAGACTTTTTTACATATTACTTATAAGAAGTAAGGTAAATTCTCTGTGGAATAGACAAATGTTCTTAATCCACAAAATGGGCAGTGGTATCTAGATATAGTTATTTCCAGGGCACTGAACAAAAAAAAAAATCTAGAAATAAGGATTTTCTCTTTGTTTGTTTATGGTTTGTTTTTTTCCCTGCCAGTTCTGCTATTGATTCCTCCTGTGTCTGTCTCATGAACACTGTTATCACTTTTCTGCCAGGAGGCTTAGAGAGGCTATTTAAACTCGGAAACTCGGACTGACAGCCGCAATTAGCCTGCTGTTTATCCTGAGCAGAGACCTCAGCAGGAATAGCTCCACACTAAACTCTTCCCTTTGCCCATCTCCTCTCCGCTCTCCTACAGCCAAAACCTTCCAGCAGTATTTCCACGGTTGTCCTGCCAGTGGATTCCTTCTGCCTTTATAAATACCTGTTGAAATAACGTTTTAGCCCTTTTGAGTTTTGTTTTAAATTACAGCACCATATGGCCTGCTTGGCTTTGATTGAAGTCTTCTTTTTTTCTTTTGGTATGTTTTGCTTTTGCTGTTCAACTGGGAGATTGGGTTTCTGCGCCTCCTTTTTCTTTTAATCTTTACAGAATATACACACAACAGCTTTTGTCCATGACCACAGTAACATGCTTACCAAAAGCACCAGCACCTTCACTGAGGTATCCATAGATCTCTACAATGGAAAACCCTGAAATTTTTGAAACCCTGAAATATGAATGAAATTTTAAAATTAATTCTTGTCTATAGACATTTTCATCTCTTTCAAAGTGTTTTGCTTGGGTTACTTCATTGTCTTACATTATTTGCTATCTACCCAGCCATCCCACCACAATACCAGAATAACTGATTTTTCATTGCAATAGTTTAAAGATACTTTTGATAGAACAACATTATCAAGTCTGAAATAATATCTGAAAGCAAGCCTAACATTGTATAAACATTTCAAAGTAAATTAATTTTTGCTAAATTATATTCTTGTGAGGAAATAATCATTTTCCCAGTATTAAGGACAGAAAATTGAAACACATTATCCAATACCACATGTTTTATCTGTGGTAGAAACTCAAAATCTTTTCCCCTCATGTATGTATACCCAGAAGGCATCACCAACTCCTACTGCTGATTAACTGTATTTTAAAAGCAGTGGTTTATACTTAAGCAGCCTGCAGAAACAAGAACAAAAATATTTAACTGAGCTAACTCCCAAAGTATTTCTGAGAGCAAGTGGCTAGTGTATATGCGTGGAGATAAATGTCTGTCTACATTTAACTTTTTATTTGGAAAAGGAACAGAGTTTTCTAAATGCTACAACACAAGCACATCTAATGGACTGCTTCCTTTTGCTTATTGATGCAGTTTACTCAAGGCACTGCAGTATTTATAATAATTTATTAGCAACTAAAATGTTCTCTGGATATTATCAGCAACCTGTCTCCCAAAGGCAAAATGGCCCTCGTGAACTACCAGTTGTACAAGATTGTAAAACAAACCCAATGATTTCAGCTTTAAAAATCTTTGGACAAAATTCAAAACTATCCTGAAAGCAGAGATAAAAAACTAAGCCTCTCTGTTCCCGGCTTTGTGCTCGAAGTAGAGTTAAGGTCCTTGCTCTTTCTCTGGCCTCATGAACCTGTTCTTTATCAGCCATAAAGCAAATCTCCAGCAAAGGTTCCATCTTCAGGTTCTGTTAACTTTAAAAGCCCACCTGCACTGCAGAAGCTAGCTGCTGAAGGACACCAGAAACCACATAACTGAAGAAAACTCTGGCAGCAGATCTTTGTTGGAGACGTGCTCTCAGGAAACAGAAGGAGATGGTGGGGTACCTCAGAGCCAAAGGAAGGAATGGGTCTTTCTTCCACTAGCTTTTTTCTTTACCAGGCTCCTTAGGTGCCTTGGCAGCATTGCAGGGTATGAAGAAAACAGATTATTGCTTCCCCTGTGTGTACGTGGGCATAAATCCTGTCCCTTGCAATGATAACACCAACAGAAGTTTTGTAGGATTCTGGAAAAAAATCAGGGTGAATCTTGTGCCGGAAAAATGAATAATTGCATGGCCCTTGTGCAATCTCTCTCCTTTCAGGCAGTGACTGGCCCTGGTTATTAATCTGTCCTGGTGCAGAAACAGGTTCCATTGGCTATCTGCACACATCTAACCCAGGAGTACAACCTTTTAAAGCTGCTGAATGTATAAATGTCAGTCTCCCATCACACATGGAGCGCCCCAATTCATTTGTGTATAAATGCCTACACTCTCCTCAAGGAACAACATAAATCTGTAAGACAAGTAATTTAGTTATTTTTTGACTGTGTTCAACGAAAATTCACACATATTTTACACTGCCATATCTTATACTGTCCCCTACTGTAAGGACCATGATATTTTACAAATGCTTAATCAAATATTTCAGTGCGACCTATAGTGGGACATCTATAAAAGGAGTGCCTGAGATGTGTTTTTATCAGATTTTAATTCACAGTCTTGCCGTGTATTTCCAGGGCCGATGAGGTTTTTCTCTGCAGGTGACAGCCACGGGCAGGGTGGGCTCTAGGCCGCTGAGGGCCCTGTCCTCGGCGCTCAGGGGCTCCCTTCCCTGCCCAGCCATCGGTCCCACACAGCTCGCAGGGCCCTTGCTGCCCCAGAGACATTGCAGCCCTGCCTCAGATTTGTTATGAAATTGTTCTGTGGAGTCCCAAGTGAGCTTGTTGTAAGGAATTATTTGGCCATGTGCTGTCAAGGCCCTGAGGGCAGGCTGCAGGGCAGGGCCTCCTCAGTGCTGATGCAGCCCAGGGCAGCCATATTCTTCTGTGACCTGGGGAGAGACTCCTAGACCTGTGGTGGGGAGGCTTTGGCTGGGGCCAATGTCCAGGCTGTGGGGGCTGCCCTCAGCTGAGGCCCCACTGGCACCATCCCTGAGCTCCAGCCCCACCATGTCACAGTAAGGCCTGGATCGGCCATGAACCTGCCTGAGCCAGAACCAGGCGCAACCGTGTCCCAGCCTGGCCTTGGCCCATGCCCAGGGAGATGCCCGATGCCCCAGGCTGTGGCAGCCCTGGCTGCTGTCTTGCCTCCCTGCCCCTCAGCTGGGGCAGTGGGACGGTGTCAAGCTGTAAGGCCCTGCCCTGCCCTCCCAGGAAGGCTCCATGGAGCCACCAGCCCACAGAGCCACCACCCTACACAGACCCCCAACATGTACACTCAAAGCAACAAGTATAAAAGTGCTAGGAGAGAAAAATCGTTGGTGAGTGAAACTTGGTAGCCCTAGAAAAATAAACTGTAAGCATGCCCCCAAGGATCCTGTTATAGGCTTTTCCTCTAGCGTTCCCTAGAAAAGATGGGGATTTCTCTGTTAGGTCCATAAATTCTGCTTCTCTCAGCTTTAGCTGCATTTTCTAAGCCCGTAATCACAAACTGGGATCAAAATCTAGGAGTCTGGAAACCTGCATGTTGTTCTAGGACCTGCTACTTCAGCATCTCATCTCTGCCATATAAAAATGAGATACTTCTACAAACCTCATTTGTAAAGCATATTAGGCTGTGCAAAAGAAAAGAGCTATATAAGTTTTGTATTAGCACTATAACCCCATGCTGCTCTGTTCTTCTAAATCTCAGGGGACAGAGGACACTCAGTCCCTTGTGCTTAGTTCTGCCTCTTTCATCCCCCATTTCAAAATCCTAGTAAATGCTGAATCTCCATTTTATGGGCTAATTAAAGCCACATGCATCTCAGGTGTGCAGTTAAGGAGCACATTTCCCCCTACTTAAGCCCTACACAGTTCTCTTCTCTCCTTCTCAGGTAGTTCCAGACTCCTGGAATTTTTGAAGCTATAGTGAAATTTCCTCTACACTCTGTAAAATACAGAGGAACAAGAAAAGTATCCTTTGGCCTTTTACATTGAAAAAGGTAAAAAAGTTTTCATTATTCAACTATATTCATAAACCTAATGGTGACATTGTCTGTAGTCCTTCTTGGTAATATCTTGTCTCCTAAAACACACAGGATTATACCAGGACCTCTGCTATAAACTAAGACTAATGTGTTTAGAAAGGGAAAGCATGCTCTCTTTCATCAGACTGGAAAAGGGAAGGAATAATGACTTAGGATGAATTAAGATAAATTTTCTATGGTGTTTCTTCAAATCAACAATGGAGAAAATTAAGAGGAAAAAAATACCCAAAGCAATAGAAGGGACTATGTAGCTAAATATTCTTAAATATGATGGTTCTTGTATCCAAAGGATGAATGTTGATAGTAGGCTATATCCTACGATCGATAAATGTTCAGGAATGAATTAACTTACAGGCTTTGTTGGCAGAAACCTTCCCTTCAGAGGTGTTTGTGTGGGAAGAAGTAAAATGAAATATTTGTACTCAATTCCCTTCGTTTTTCAGTTTGAGGCTCAGCTTGTGAACTGGTGAAAGACAAACATGGCCAAGGCAAGGAGGACTCTTGTATCCCTTTTTCTTTCCCCTGCCATGATAGCTAAGATCAATAAACTTCAAAGTGTACAAAACTCTCCCAAGAAAAAGGTTTACAGAGAAGTAGGTTTTAAATTTTCCTGCTGAGAAGTTAGGGAAAGTTCATATAATAAACTCTGCTCCATTTTTTAAAAAAGATAAAATGTTAATATGTAAATCTCTTTTTTGTTTGTTTATTTTAATTCGTGGCAAGGAAACGAAATAGGCTATTTCAGAAGTTGCTTATTTCCAATTCTAATATGTTTGCTAGGAAAACATTAGAATATAGAAGTATTCAGTTGGTGAAAGAGCCCTTTTTGTATTTATAGCATCAGTTTTCTAACATTCTCACTAATATAGCGGAAAATAAATTGTGGAAGAAAATTGAATTGGATGAATGGACTGAAACTCATCTACTTTATAGATTATATGTCTTAGGAGCACATGCAGAGTGGTTTAACACGTACCTGTTCAATTATAGAAGGATAATCAGTGTTCCATATTTTCAATAGTTCTTTGACCATTATTAGCTCAAATGTGTTCCAAAATTGAGATTTCCCAACTTCTATTAAATATAAGCTCATTCAGTCTTTTTATTTGTCAGTGTGCAAACAGAAACACGTCTAAGAGTTCCTTTTTACCTTAGGGGTCTGTTAACTCTGCAGACTAGTGTTCTGCCACGTGTTCTGCGTTCAGCTCAGCCTGAAAGTTGCAGGTGAGGAAGGCTAGCTTTAAACCTGCTCTGAATTCAGCACTCCTCCTCCCAATTAATAGAGAAAGAAGAAAGAAAATTCTCATAGGTCAGAGCTTATTCCTTTAACTTTACTGTTGTCTTGGTTTATAATTACAGCTAAACTTCACGTTCCTGAAGCTGATGGATGATATGCAGAAGTTTCAGCTTTTGGAACAAGCTCCCACCACCGTTTTGGCTGTTTGTAGTTGGTAAGTTTGTGACTCATTATCAGAGCCACATGATTTTAATTTGTCTCAGGCCGAATTCCCTCCTCCCCCAACCTCCCAAGAACTTCCAAGACAGAGGCATATACACATATGAATATTCATGACTCCTTTGGGAAACATTTATGCAAATAGATATCCACTGGTATGAATGCTCTTGACAACGAGAACAAAGAGTTCTAAGTGAAAAAGCCAATTTGCATTTTGGTTTCAATAAATAGGTGTGAACTTTTTTTCCTGAGTATTCAATCAATTTGACAAACTGGGATTGAGTAGAGCCCCCTTGCCTAAATACTGTGTAGGGAGAGATTTGCATATTCTGGTTCATGGCTTGCAGGTAGACCATAGTGAAGGTAAACGGTGAACCGTGAAATGGTCATTGTATTGTACTGACTTCAGCCAAAAGGACTGAAAGCGGATCTTTGAGGTTAGTGAGGAAATTTGGAGAGTGACTGAGGAAGGGAGAAACCTGAACTGTGTAAAAAGAAAAAACCCTCTAGTGTCCACTTTGTGATTCCTGAGACCCAGGGAGACTAACTGAGGTTAGACAATGCCGATTTCGTACCTGCCCCTCACAGGACAACTCTGCTTTTTGTATAGCAGCCTTTATGAGAGGCCATTAGTCTTTCTCCTTGGAGGCTTTTCAAATCCAAGCTCCAGCGCAAAGCCCTGTGACAGTGACATACACAATCCTGGTGTCTGTTGCCCTTCTCCTCCTGCTGAGCACTTGCCAGGGAAGTCTGGGTTCTCTGCCATCTCCTAGTAGGTACCTGAGGATATTGGTAAAATCCTCTTGTAGTCGTCATCCTTTTTATGCGGGAGGAGACTAGTTCTCTCAGCTACTTATACACAATATGCTCCAGCCAACAATCTTGGTAGCCCTCCCTTGGACTTACTGAAATATGTCCATGTTTCTCTTCTCTTGGGAACCCCAAAACTGGATACAACACTCCAGATGTGATCTCATCTGTGCTGAGCAGACAGGGAAATCAACTCCCTCCAACATACTTCTCAAGCCAACTGTGTACTGAACCCATGCTGAATGCAGTTATTATTTACTGCCTCCTCTAATTTACACTTTAAATCCTCATTAGTATCACTGGGTATAAAAGACAAACTTTCACAATTACCAGGTATCCCACAACGCCTGCTAAATACCTCTGGGTAACTCATTAACACAAACCCTATGAAGTATTTGCACAGCAATGGACCTGTAAATTCTTTTATTTACATGGATTGAAAGCAACATTATTTCACCTAATAAAATCTTTTCTTAACTGTTTCCTGACTGAAACTATTCCCCTCTCCCAAGAAAAAAGAAAAACAAAAACAAAAGTAAAACTCAAAAAACATTTTATTGAAATGCATTTCCATTAAAAAAAATTTAGGAAAAATTAGGTAAAAAATCTTTCTATCTCCTTCATGTGTGGGGCTTCCAGCAGAAGCATATTAAGTCATAGTCATTCTTCAGAAACATAACCTCAAAGGTATTTTACCAAGTAAATCTTTGGTAAGCAGTGGGCACATACACTATTCTAAGCTTCCTTCTTCTGACCCTAGGTATCTATAGAATATAGGAAATATACACCTTAATTCATTAAATTATTAAAAGTTGTTTAAAGAGCACTTTTTATTAAATATTCATGACTAATAGTTAATGCTTAACTTTTGACTCATCTGCTGTAAATACCACTCAAGCCTAGACTCTCCTGGAAACCTCATTAATTTGACAGAGGGGAATAAAATGACTGTGGAGATGTCAGATCTTCTAAAATGTGACAGAGCTTCAGCAATAGTTGGCACTAAATACCTAATAAAAATCAGTAGAAATACAAACTATGGTAGGAAGGGGTTAAGACCATACGAGTGTGAAAATTACCTTGTTTCCTTATGGTGATGAAGGACACCATATTAATTTCCTCTGATTCACTTACTTACATAGAAATGTTTGCTTCTATCTTAAAGAATTGATTTCATAAGCTCTGTGAAGCTGACAGTTATTTTTATATTACAGCTAGGAGGTTTTTTTATCTCATGGTTTTGCCATCCTTCATTTTACTCCTTTGCATTTTAGCAATTTAATCTATTTTGTTAGAAAACTAGGATAAAAACTACACATCTCTGCATTGGATATAAATGGAAAAAAATGAAAAAACACCTTAGTGGTTTGTTCAGGGGTTTTGTTTTTTGAGGTCCACAAGCATGAATTCACTGAGGTCAGGGGAGCTGCAGTTCCCTGTTTACACCATCTCATACAATAAAAGTAGGATTCAGTGTGATTCAGTCGGTTCATTGTGACTTCACACCCTCCATTTTAATTAATGTTTAATCACATCTTAGTTTTAAATAGAGACTAACCTACAGGGGGTAGCAGGGCTCTAAGATGTTCTGATTCAAAAGATGTCCTTGCATGTGAATTGTCAAACGGAAGTGGATGAGGCAAGAGCTCTTACTGTGACAATAGATGCCAGGATGGGAAGACACGTCTGTGCTGCAGAACAGGTCACAGGCACACGGTCTGATTTTGACCGTGCTCAGGGCAGCACCAGAAAGCTCTTTGGGTAAAAAAATATCTCAGATATGAATCCATAAAAACAGGGCTAAACTCTTTAAATACTGAAGCCAGTATTTCTAGCTTCACTATGCCATAAGAACATGAGACTGGATAGTGTTGAGTCAGCAAAAGCTGGTACTTTCTAACCCAAACCTCAAAAGTTTGGCCAGAAGAGCTTCTACCTTGGAATATGTGGTCTTTGAAGATAAATGCTACTAGACATAATCTGAATAGGTCTACGTTTGATGATATTGATTTTACAATGTGGTTAATCTTGATCTACATTAGTGAAAGACAGAAGATAATTAATGATGGCACATTACAAATCAAATGTAATGTGATTTGTATTCCAATGTAAAAGACATGTTTTCATGTGTTTCTTTGCTAAGGGCTGTGCATGTGTCTGAGGAACTTGACCAAATAGACAAATCCACTCCCATGCACTTCATGTCTGTTGTGCTCTTTAGCTGGTCTGATCTTTGCTGTGATGATATTTTGATATTTTCTCATAGGCTACCATAAAAAAAAATTAAGGGGACAGAACAGAGCTTTTTATTAGCAATAAGTACAGAAAGCCACAGCTGACTTGATCTTGTTTTCAGCAGTCTCTCTTCAAGTGGGAGTTTGGATTACAGACCTTCAGAGGTCATTTCTATGATTCATCCTGCATTTCACTTTGAATTTAAAAATGCAATGACTCTTCTATGTTTTTTGCATTATTAAAGCCTTTACTATCTAAATATTAATAATTGTCTCATTAAAATGAACTTATATGCATAGGAAACATAGGTGCATAGGAAGTTTGACATATGTTATTGTCAGGACACAGTGCTTTCGATAATATAACAGCTACAGCCAGTTTCTTTTCTGTTATTATTTCCTCAGGTTCAGGATATTTTGAAAAGAATCTTGTCAGCCCTTCTCAGCCCTTTTCCATATTAGTACTGCTTGGGAAGAACTGGGCTGTTCTAATATTGTTACTGGTTCCCAAGATCTTTCCTGCTAACTGCAACAGTTTCAAAATCCTACATTTTTATAATAAAGAGTGACAAATATAGTCATAAAGGATGTGTTATAAAATAGATTTAAACAAGATGTTGTTTACTACAAAACTGCAGTCTTGAGATCTGTACCCAAAAGGAGGTTGTAGAGGTGTGGATGTCAGTCTCTTCTCCCAAGAACAGGCAACAGGACAAGAGGAAACAGCTTCAAGTCACTCACAGGGAGGTTTAGGATGGATATTAGGAAAAAATTCTTCACAGAAAGGGTTGTCAAGGCTTGGAAGAGGCTTCCCAGGGCAGTGGTGGAGTCACCTTCCCTGGGGGGATTTAAAAGAGATGTAGACATGGTGCTGAGGGACGTGGGTTCTTGGTGAACTTGGCAGTGCTGGGTTAATGGTTGGACTCAATGATCTTAAAGGTCTTTTCCAACCTAAACGATTCTATCATTCTAGATGCTAACTGGTATAGCTTGATTGGATTGAATAAGTTTAGTAATAGTCCAGTTTCTCATTAATACAGCTCCTGAATTTGCTCTTATTTACAGTTCTCCTGCAGCAGCTGACAGTTTCTTCAGCTTCTTCATTTGAAATGCTGCTGCAATGAATGTGGGTGACACCTGTCAGTAAAAGCTGCCTATGTTTTAAATCAGCCCATCGAAAAATGAGATCCATTTCCTCACCTCATAGAGGGCTTGTGCGAATATTTCCTTTGGATTTATTTTTGAAGGCTTAGGTCCTTCCCTTGACTTCTGCCTGTTATCAGTGTTGGAAAGTCCATAAGCCCTAAGTCCAAATGCTGTCTGAGTAGAACTTGAAAAATACCATTCTGAGGCACCAGCATCTTCAACAACTACAGGAAACTGCTTGTAGTTGCAAGGAGGAAAGGTGGAAGGAAAACTTCCACCTTTTTGGGAAGCTGCCCTCAGCTTAGCTCCAGGACTTAAATATTGCAGCTTCTGAAGTCTATCTATTGCTGTGCTTGGCCCTCACTTGGAAAGCACTGCTGCTTTTATCCTGGGATAGAGATAATAAAAACCTGTCTGAATAAAAGATTATAATTGAGACCTGTCAGGTTGTGTAGTACCTGTCTAGCTGTCTATCCATGTGGAAAGCTTCTTACAGATCATTTCTCATTTCATTTTCTATGTAAAAAGCATTTAGAGATCTTTCAGAACTGCAGTCCTTCCCAAAAGATCTTTTTCCCGATTCAAACCAGCACTTTTTTTTTTTTTTTTTTCCCAAACAGCTATATCTTGAATTTTGCAGTCCCACAGTCTTCTTCTTTTTGGCTCTGGCATAAAACAACTCCTTCTCATGTGACAACTTTCAAACTGTTGCTGCAGAAATCAAACCAATTTCTTGAATTACATGGCTACCTCTTGGACTTCTTCTAGTGGTCTCCCATTTTCCATTCCTCTCTTGGAGACTTAGTCCCATCTGGCCCATCATCTCTTAGAAACTGAGTAAATAATCCCCTCCCCAAACCACTTCCACCTCCATTTTGCCAAAGACTCTGAACTTAATTTTCTTGTATTCAGGTTTTACCACAAAAAAAACTTTGAGCTTTTTTCTGTGTGGTCTTTTACGTACAGGAGGACTGTTCCAAAAACTTGTTAGCATTCTTCATTTCTTTTTAACCTCTAAATCTTCCCTTCAGCTCCTAACAAAATACCTGAAGGGAAAAAAAAATAATAATTAAAAAAAACACACAAAAAACCCCAAAAAGCAAGAAGATATTTCAGCCCCAATTCATCCTGCCTACCTTTGGATAATTATTATTTAAATTAGGACACTAGAAACAGTGTGTTGTCTTTGTCGTTATTGTCTATATTAATATTAAAAACATGAGCCTGGGGCAAGAAAATTGGGTATCTCACTACAGTTCCTTGATAATTCCAGCTCTTGATAGGCAGCTGGCACATTTGGCTACTCCATATGTATTTCCAAGGCCATTCCACTCTCTCTCCATCCATCTGAATCATACTTGGTGATTGTCCTTATTAAAACTGGGTCTTGTTTGGGCTTGGACCCTTCTGCAGAAGGGGCTGGAGCTGCTCTTGGAGTAGTCCAAGTGTCAGGGATTCTCAGCAGAGTTTGGCTCAGCATGTACATCTTAAATGGCTTTTATTTCCTTGTTTCCAAATGTAATGCCTTTAAACATGTTGAAACACTCCTGAAGTTTAAGTAATTCCCATGTTATATGAAAGCATTACAAAAAGCTAATAAATGAATGTTTTCTTGCCTTGTATAACTCAGAAATGATGGACCCTGCAAAAGACAACGTGATGCTGGAGGAATTCTTTTTCATCTCAAGTGGAAATATAAAATTTTTGCGCAGTTGTGGAAAGAAAAAGGAGAAAAAGGATATGGAGATGGATCCAAGACTCCACTATGCTTTCAAGTTTCTATTAGTTCCAGATCTTTTATGCCCTAGACATTTGTAAGAGATCTTTGCCTGGAATTTATACTGACTAGACAGAACAGGACTAAATCAGTATTCCTTTCTGTTTGATGCATTATATGGAAATGTAGTTAAAGCTTTCTTACGCTTCTGCTGGGATACAGAAGAAAAGAATGTAGTTCTCACACATATACATTAAATATGTGGTTTTGTGAGGATTTTATAATGCCTGGAGTTTGGGAAGGAGCAGATAGGAACAGGAGAAATGCCACAGAAATGCTTGGGATTACAACTATGTAAATGTGTAACGACACCATCACTCTACTGAAAATACCTTTCTGACCAGTTTATTAAATCCTCAGGCTCTACTTTTATCCACTGGCCTTATCTTTTAATTTGTTACTAACAGATTAATTTGATGCACAATTAAAATCTATAGAAACGTTAGGGCTGGGTTTTGGCAATAGGCTTCTTATTAGTACTTCTCTGTGCCAACTTTTCTCCCCTTTTCAGTCATTCTGGATGAAATTTGCTTGATTCAATATGCAGAAATCACTGCACACCAGGAATTTTAACACTGACAGATGGTGTTCTAGAGAAGACCAGACTTGCCTTTTCCACTTAGTCAAGGATTTGTTTTTGTTGTGGCCAGTTGAATCAGGAATTCTCATCATAAAGAAATATCACAGCAGATAAGGGCTTCCCCCATGAGCCAGATATTAAACTAATTAACCAGACTCTGAAGCTGCAGTGGCATAATACTCATAACTCATAGTTTATGTCGTGTACTCTATTGTGGAGAATAAACTTTAAACATGCAAAATAACAACCTCTCCATCAACCTGAAATTAGAAAGGAAGTAAGATATGGAACAGACTTATGAAGTTGGACTAAAAAAGCCTGCCAATTCACAGTTCAGAAATAATTGATTTATCAGACCGCATTCTTTCCTCCATGCTCAGGGAAAATCTCCAGGAAATACACTTCTTGAGAGATTTCCCTGTTTCTGTCTGTGTCAGAAAAGCAACAGAAATAGCCTTTCTGGTGGCTTCCTCCAGTCTCAAACTGTGCAAAGTTATTTAATGATGTCTACAGTCATTGTCCCCTTTGTAGCTGGAGAAATTCCACTGTTGGGTTTTTTTTTTCCACTCATTTTTGCACTTTGCAAAAAGTGCAATGTCCAGGGCCATTTACTATATGTAAAGATGTGTGCAATTTTTTTTTTATCTAATCCATTATTCATAGAATGAACTTTTGTACCTTCAGGGTGAAAACAAAAATATTGCAGAAACATTTGAGCCTTGATATTGCATCCTATCTTTACCCAAAGGAAACACAAATGGGAGGACTCTAAGAAAGATAATTTTAATTATTTTTTCTTCATGAAGCCTTATTAATAAGTATGTAACAGTGGTGATCTTATTGCTACTATTTTAGACCTCTTGCTTTCCCATTAAAAATGTCTCTTTGCAATTTGTTTCAGAACATTTATTTCCTGGTGCTGTTAATGATGTCGATCAGACCCCAGAAGGCAGTGGGAGAATAGTTGTTTTTACACCAAAGGGTTACAGGTAAGAAAACAGTTTCTGTCTACTGAGAAATCAGTTCCTCTTCCAGGACAAAGGTAGTTTCATCTTATCCTTCTAGTCCTCTCCTTTGAGCCCCCTGTAATTACAGTGAATATTTCCATAACTTCCTGAACATGGAAAAGGCAATTACAAATAACTGAAGTTTGATCTCAATGAGCTTTGAATAACCAAAGTTCATGAAGTAAACTGGCATAAATCTCAGAGGAATCAGCATTCACTTTAAATGTTTCCAAAATTAAATCCATTAATTAAAGTACTCTAACTTGAATTAGGAGTTTGTGCTGCAGCAATGCAATTTCCGAAATGAACATCATTTAGTGGGACTACTTGGTTTAATTAGATGCGACTCTATGACACTGTATTTATAGTAATGATGTTGGATGGCTCGGTTGAAACAATAGTTTGTTTATATGAAGGACAAGACTTTCATTCCTTTCAAAATTATCTTTTTCCAGAAATGTTCCTAAAAGAAATTATCCTTGTTCCTTTTAACGTATGAAATGACACAGCCCCACTAGACTTCCCTCTCCTTGAGTTTAGGCCTTCTAATGCATAAACAAAGGTTGGATCTTATTGACATAGCACCTCATTTTTAAAATGGTAATTACAGGTGAATAATGAAAAAGCGTGAACAATTTTAAACAGTGATTAGCAGCATTTATATATTAGTGAAAAAACACAATATGCCAAAGAAAATGAAGATTATCTGGCCTTTCCACTTGTCTTACAAATCATCTACAAATTAACAACCACTGACAGTTTCATAAAACAGTGTCAATCTTCATGATAACTGGCTGCTGCTCAAAGAAAGATGAGGAATGAGGTTTTATAGGAATTACATATTCAAAAGCAAGCACAGAAGGAGGGGGAGATGAAACAAAACACTTGCACCAGCTTTTAGTTAATCAACAAAACTATTATTTACCTTATAGCACCACAGGAATTTGGCTACATCAAAATGAAATCCTTACTAATTATCTTACTAATTATCAAGTAACTTACTAACTATTACTAACTTACTGATTATCAAGTGTGCTGAGTAAAAAATTTTAGCACTTAAGTACTGGCTTGCCATGAGACCTTGAGCTGAAGAACAGCAGTAGAAAAAAAATTACTGGAAAGAGGACTGCATAATTTTTTTTATAATTCTTTTTCTTCCTTTTTTTTTTTTAATTTGCAGCAATTCTTACATTGATAAAGTGACCGAGAATCGCCATTCCAACAACCATAGCAAAAAGAAATTAGCAGCAGGTGAGATGTTTGAGTAAGAGTAAACACACATTCTGTCAAAACTGAACTGACAAAATATTAGAAGGGTATCTAAACACGGACTATATGCCCTCATTCTTCACAGAGAACAAGTGTTTTACTGTTGCTTCCTTCACCAAACGCTGTACACACACGTGTCCAATAATTCAAGCATCAGCCTCTTTCAACAGTGGCCAGCACTTCACCAGTCTGTGTAGCCCACTGGGCAGCTTACTTAGGCACAATTGTCCTGATTTCAGAGGAACAGCATAATTCCATGCATCTGATTCTACCATACACTGATTTTCGTTAGCATTTAGTTTTTCAGTGCAGTACTTCACATAGACCTTTACTGAACTTCATCTGGCTGCTCTTCAGCCAATTCATCATGTGAATTTTGAGCCTGTTCTTCAAGCCCTTTGCGGGCTAAAACTCTTAGAAATCATACTCTGCATTCCCTAATCCAGGTTGCTGATGAAAATATCAACCAGCTGTGACTCCAGTTTGGACCTTTGTGGAGTCTCACATGAGACAGTCTTCTGGTTTGACACCAAACTCTGCCACAAAGTGCTCTCTGTGCATCTGTGTTAGGGCTGTTCAGCTCAGCCCCCTGTCCTGCACTGCCAGCACCTCTTCTTACATCCAAACGTGCACTGTCTGCTGCTGCCACCCTTCCTGCTGAGCTATTTGACCTGCAAAGAAAAAAAACTATCTGACAAACACATTTAAGGTCTTGATTTACCGCTTTATAATCCTCTAAGTGCTTATAACTTGATTGTTTAACAATTCCATTTAATCAGATGACTTAACTAGCAGAGAACATTTTGCTCTCAAAGGTTTTCAAGGTGGCATCCAATTATGCCAATAAACTGCTATCAAAAGTACATCCCAGTCTGCATGAATTGAAACACAGGGGTCCCACAGGTCAGGCTGAAACCAGACCAACTCCCACTGAATGAGCTGCTCTGGAAATGTCCCCAGTACAGACCTACACAATCACACGGTGACTCTGACCTGAGGGCAGGGGCTGGGGGCTCTGACCCGTGTCCTGGCCATTCTGCAGATATACCTGCTCTCTGCAAACAACCAGTTCAGGGACCTCCATCACTGCTGTTGTGCACTGCAGAATCTAAACTCACAGCCCACCAGGGATTCCAGCACACAATATGCTATGCAGGAAGACCAGTTTGGTGGCAAAAATATCCTCTTGTGGTCCAGAAGTCTACAGAACCCAGAGGAAATGGGGCAAATAACCAAATTAACTCTGAAGCATTCTCAAGCTCTTCACTTTCCTTAGGTGATGGTGATAGTGAGAGCTTATGGTGACCCACAGCAAACACAAATGGTTCTCTGCCACAACTCCCAGCAAGGTTAACAAAGGAAAGCCTCGGGGCTGACAGATTTTAATGGAAAGCATCCGTCTCTGAATATAGCCAATTTCAGCATCCTTGAGAAACCTTACAAAACATCTGCCTTTTTTCCCCTGCAGACAGTGTATTCTTACTAGAATATTATCAGCAGCCTTCCTCCCTATATGCCAAAATATGATCTATGTCTGAAAGCGGATTTTCTGATTTCCCTGCAGCCAAAGAGCTGATGTACCTTTGCAGATGTGCAACAGAAAGGTAACGTGCTAACGTCTTGGTCAGCAGGCACACAGCAGGTACCCCAGCTCTCCTTTAGCTCATGTGTTTTGCTTGTATTTCTGAGTGCTATTTGAATAAAAGGGAGGTGGTTTTTTTACGTTTAAAAGGAGAAACACATTTTAAAGATATTTGTGGCATCCCTGCAGAATGGAGTGCTGAGTTCCAGACCTTCTCGCCACCCGCAGGCTCAGGAGGGCGCAGTGTCACTGGGTGTCACTAGGTGGCGCCACAGAGCAACGCCGACAGCTCCGCGCTCCCCGCCGCTCCCAGGGACCTGCCCGATTATTCGATCTGAGGTTTCGGGTTATTTTATCTGAATTTATCGGGTTATTTTATCTGAATTCCGACATGCTGTAGGCTATGGAAATCCAACAAGGAGCCGATGCCTCACTCCAAAACTGTGCTTCAACAAAAGCATATTTTTAGATACAAGTTTTGGCCTCAAGCAAAGTTTAAAAAAAAAATAATAATACTGCAAGTCCCTAATTTCCCTTTCTGATAACATAAAACGGCTTGTGTCCCAGATCTTAATCTCTCTGTAAAACAGTTTGGGCCATTTAAACAGAAATAAGATAAAACACCTACTTCAATTCAGGGTAAGCAAAAAGATGCATGTTCCTGGGACAGCAGTGAACCAGACCAGCACTAAAGTCAGCGTGACAGTGAATTCTCGTTAAACGTATCCTTATTACAGCACCAGTATTGAAAAAAGCTGTTGCCTTTTAGGGATGCTGGTACTCCGATGCCCCTACACCTCAATTCCAGTTACACCACTTTTACTGTTGACTGACTTTATCATCTCCAGCCTGTCCTTTCTGCTGACAGCCAGTTTTCTACTGCCCGTGTAGAAGGTTGTGTCGTGTCAGTTTTTTAATTCACTTCCTCCAGGTGTGACTGTACACAATTCCTGCTGTTCCCAGCGGCACCAGGCAGGGACTTTGCTCTTCCCACCGAGAGCTCTGAGCCCCACACTAAGGAGCAGGTGAAGCTGCTGCAGGCTTTCATGGGTTGCTGTTCAGCAACAGGGCCTGAGCTGCCTTACAAGAGGGGAAGGTGCTGCTAAACCCTCTTCAGCTTTGTGATAAATTCAGACCTTCCTCTCTTTACTGCCACCCTCCAGCAAATACTTCCTGTGGAAGCAGGTCAGGAGTCCTTATGGACACAGTCACAGCAGGAGATCTGAAGAGCTGGTTCCTTGGGCGGTGTATGACCCAAGCTGGGAAACCACAGGCTCAGCCCCAACCACCTCCAGCCCCAGCCTCGGGTGGCTGCCAGGGCCAGCCTCAGTGTCTGGGCCTCAGAAACTCTTCTGGAAACAGCTTCTGGGTAAAATAATGACCAAAAGGCATTTGCTGGTATGAGCAGGAGAAAAGACTCTAGTTTATCAGTTCCCCCTGTACACAAGAAAGAGAGATTTGGTGTGTATCTATAGATGAACAAGTTCTGTCAGTGAAATCTTACTGCATTATAATTCAGTTCTTCCTAAATTGAGGTAAGGTGTAAAACCAGTCAGAATAAGTAGTCAACAACCCCAGGCAGCGCTACAGGCTGGGGGCAGAGTGGCTGGAGAGCTGCCTGGCAGAAAAGGACCTGGGGGTGT
>JAOQGM010000012.1:23680143-23708549 GCA_027564225.1 Gallinago stenura | reverse complement strand
TGTGGTTGGACTCGATGATCTCTGAGGTCCCTTCCAACCACCACAATTCTGTGATTCTGTGATTCTGTAATATTTTACAATATTCATGTTTTTTTTTTTTAAATTAAAAGATGTTCAAAGTGTAGAGATCAAGGCATTCCATTTCGGAATGGTAAACCCCAGAACATTGCAAGAATATTTTTTTCTTGTTTCAACCAGAATCAATTTTGTCAAAGCTGACAAGTTTCAAAATACATTTCCATTTTGAAGGGATTTGTTGAGTCTCCCACCCAGACTTGTTTTTTTTCTGAATATTTTAGAGCTTTCAGACTGGATTAATCAGCTTATGTGACCTTCTCACATCCAGAGTGAAGAATTGTCTTTGATTCTCTATCCAGAAGAGACGAGAGGGGTTCCTCCCCCTGGAGATGAGCAAGTGAAGTCAAAAGACCTTGAGTTAGACTTTTCATTCCTTCCTGTGCAATTTCCAGAGCCACGCTCTTATTTCTGTATGAAGTCCCCGTGGGTATCTATGAGCTAAGCAAACACACACTCAGAGCTTCCTTATCATCAGTAATGAAGGAAAGGTCAATTTTTATATGAAGCCAGTGCTTGTGACTGTCAGGAATTAAAAAGGCTTGTATCATTTGCATCATAAGGAAGGGATGGCAAATAACAGGTATGATACGAGCAAAGACTCTGTCTTCCACTTGAATTAAAAACACAGAACTTGTGAGAGCCAGATCGGAGCCTCTGTTCTGTCTCTGTGATATCCAGTTCTGGTAAAGCACCCCAACCTGAACTCTGGTACCTTCTGGCTGGTTCCACTCAAAAAAGAAGATCCAGCTGGTGGCCTGGAGGAATAGCTGTTAGCATTTCCCAAAGAACGTGTGCTGGCAGCACAGCAGGAAAAAAATCAAGACTGGAAAAAAAAAAGAGCTCATCCATAGCATCCTTGTGATACAGAATCCTGGGGTGACCCAGCACATTTACTGGTTTCATTAACGACTCTGGCCCCATTAGAAATGAGGGAATAAAATTGGCTGGTGACATAGGATGGAAGATGCTGGGAATACAGATAAGCATCGGAATACC
The DNA here is from genome assembly GCA_027564225.1 of Gallinago stenura. Classification (NCBI taxonomy): domain Eukaryota; kingdom Metazoa; phylum Chordata; class Aves; order Charadriiformes; family Scolopacidae; genus Gallinago; species Gallinago stenura. Next base: position 23,707,475 of record JAOQGM010000012.1, on the reverse strand, counting down.
TCGCTGCAAAAACTAGATGACCCAGAGGGCAAAAATAATAGAAATGAAATGAAATGTAACAATGCTACATGCAATGCCATGAATTGAAGAGTAAAAGCTTCTGCTGTAAGCGGGAGAAGCTCATTAGCTGGAAATAGCAAACAGAAAAAGATCAGGATATATGAGGTTATCACAAGATAGTCAACAGCCATAGATGTGATGTGGTATGAAAAAAGCAAGCATGACTTGGGATGTATCAAGAGGGTTTTCTAGGAGAACCAGAGAAGTGATGGCATGTAGAGTTTCCAAAGCAGAAGGCTGGATGGCAAAAAAGGCAGAGAAAATGTGTATATTGAAAAGTATAAGCTCACACTAATGAAATCAGCTCTGCAAAGAATATGGAGTCAAACCCCAGGGGTGTAGATGGGAGTCATTCTGTTGAGCTTGGTGGAGGATTGTGGATCACCAGCCTCAGGGATGTGGCCTGAAGAGAAAAAATCTTCACCTCCTGTTTAAATCAAAATCACCTCCTTGTCTTATTCTAATCCAAAGACCACTTAAATCACAGTGTCCCAATGGGACCTATAGACTGCTTGCTTAGTCTTTCTATTAACCTCACTCAAGAAGTTTATGAAAATGATGTCCTGGAGTGTCCCATACTGTTTATAGTGGGTCCTGTTCTTTGTGTCAGCACCTGTGTTTCGTCAAATGGTAGCAAAGTGTAGAACAGGTACTTCCACTGACTGACCTTTATTCCTGCTTTTGCTATTGATATTGCCAGTGAAGCATGCAGAACAAATGTAGGCAGGCAAACTTTTTAGGAGTTTTAGGAAAACCCTTTCAAAAAATGTGATTCTGTTGAAGTCACCTCTCACTTTGCCTCTTCAACTTAAAATTCACCTGGCAATTTTCCATTTGTAAATACAGAAGTTATTTGGTTGTTGTGTAGGGTTTGGGTTTTTTTTTGCTCCGTATCGCTGTATTGGTCAGGTAAACAGTGCTAGGATGAAATGGAAAATCATTGCCAGTCTAATTTTCCTTGGCCAGAACAGAGCACAGTACAATCTTTTCAAGAAATGAGTAATGGAGTAATCTATGAAAGTGTACAGAAATTAATAATCATTATTCCACATTGCTATGTGCTACTTGCCCTCTGCAAAGATATAAAGCAGAAAGTAAAATATCAGAAAAATCAGAAAGTCAGAAAGTTCATTATTCCACTCATGCTAATTAATAGCTACTAGTACCCCCAAAAGTTTTAATTAATTTCTAAGTGACTAAGGTCATCGTGACTTTTATCTAAGTAACTTGTGTTTCAGTGTAGGTTCCAGCCAGTGATGCTGAGTAGCAACCATGGAAGAGAAACTGAAGAGAAAATTACAGAGAAAATATTAAAGACAAATATCAGAGTGAACATCACTACACATTTCATTTCCTTTTTTTTTTTTTTTTCCATTTTAATATGCATTCCATCATTTTTAAGCTGTCAGTATTTGTTGTTGAGAAGTGGGTTAGGTGCTTTATATACCTTTTCTTATTTCCAGCTTCTCCCACAGCAGTTCAGGCTGGTCACCGCAGGGAGCAATCTGAGCACTCCTCACTGCCACTGCACTTTGGACTTCGGCTAAGGGAAAAGGAAAAGGAAAAGGAAAAGGAAAAGGAAAAGGAAAAGGAAAAGGAAAAGGGGCACCTCTGGAGTGCAGAGGCTATAGGAGGTGAGTGTTGGAGGCAGACTGAGAAGCAGACGAGCAGGGCAAAGGCTGATTTATGGCCTCAATTTGCACCAGGGAAGGTTCAGATTGGATATTAGGAACAATTTTTACATGGAAAGGGTTATTAAGCCTTGGAATGGGCTGCCCAGGGAAGTGGTTGAGGCACCATCCCTGGAGGGATTTAAAAGATGGGTTGACATAATGCTTAGAGATGTGGTTTAGTGATGTTTTTTGTCATAGTTAGTTTGATGGTTGGACTAGATGATCTTAAAGGTCCCTTCCATCCTGGACAATTCTATGGTGGAAAAGCAGAGCGAAGGCTGACAGAATTACTTCGAGAAACATCTAGGGCAGCAGGGAGCAATCCAAGAGGCTCTGAGGATGGATGAGGAGGAAAGGAAGAACAAAAGGAAATTAATTCTCCTTATATCTAACTTTAATAAATGTCTCAGTCCTCTCCTAAAGCTATCCTGCCTTATGTAGATTTAAGAGGGGTGGGTAACAAGAAGCCCCTGCCTTGTAACACAGGAGGGGATGGTACACACAGAACAACCAGCTGAAGGCTGCAGCCTCTGCGATGCACAAACCGAGGGACTCTGAAGCAAAACTTGTTGCATTCTCAGCAAGCCAGTCTGTTCTTATTCCTACAGGGTGTTAACATTTAGCCTTGAAATGTGTCTGAGTGGCTTACAGTTTAATTGTTCTAATTTGCACATTTAATTCTGAAAGAATTATTCATTGCAAATATCTCTCTCTAGGGCTGTCAGTCCTGTCCTTCCATTTAATGAATATACAATATTAATATAGCTGCAACTTTCTCTGCTCTCATGAGCTTTCAATAGATTGTGTAAGTATTTTTGTGTGGATTTCCTTTTATAAGCAGTTCTAACCACTGTTTAGATCTAGGTGAATAATACACAATAAGTCATTTATTGTGGAATTTAATCGCCTTCTCTACAAACAGGTAATAGGTTGTAATTTTCTCAAGCATTCACTTTCACAAATAGCCATGCAGCAGTTGATATGAATGTGCATATTCAGGCCTTTATCAGAAAGCCAAAATGCTGGTTTGTGTCCAAGTCACCAGTCATTCAAGCTTCTCCTTTGTTTTGGGTGTATGTATGTCAGGTTTCTGGCAGGAATGATTATAGGTTTGGAGCTCCTTTTCCTTGTATGTGCTCCTGCCAGAGCTTGCCGGTCGGATCCCTAAGTAACGTTGCAGTCAGGAGGTTCTACTGGTGAGCATGTTCCCAGCTCCTCTGTTAACAGAAATACTTTTTAATAACCAGATGAATAGGTACAGTCTGGCAATTCTGTTACCTAAATGAAAAAACAGGGCTGAAGTCTCTTTTCAGTTGTTCTAGAGATTAAACCCTTAAAATTTAACCAGTCTTGTTGCCTTTTCTTGGATTCTGATGTCACGATGTTTAAGTATAGCTAAAAATCAGTACTTTAAATGTAGAAGGCAGGCAGAGGTGTTTGCAGGTTAAGTGACTGCTGTGATTGCTTGTACTGAGTCCTCAGTCATCTTGTATCAACACGGAAATACCACAGAAATGCTTTATAAATTGAGTCTTCTGTATTCCTCCAAAAACATTATTTTGCTACAGCAGACCAAATAATATCTACCAGAGGATATGGTGTGATTCATGTTGGCTGAACTGAATACTGAGGAGGTGGATTTTTAGTGATAAGAATGAAATAGGGGCAGCATATAAACACATTCACAGGTGATGCTGTAAGGATGGAATGAGAAGGATTGGATTAGCAGAGATAGAAAAGGAAAATAAACTTCTTAAAATGTGAAAGGAGGCATAAATTATTGTTCTCTAACAAATGGGCAGCATCCGACTTTACTACCAGAGAAATGCCTCAGCAGGAGGCTGGGCTGGCTCCTGGGATTTGGCTCCAGCTCCCACGCTCCCTTCCAGCTCCCCTCGTGGGGTCCCCAGGCTCTGGGACTCAGACAAGGGCACTTGTCACCTCGTCAGCCCACTGCACCCTGCGAGTTAGAGCCTGGCACCTGGCCTTCCTCTGGGGATACCTGGGCTCCTGTTTGCCATCCTTTCTTCCTCTTCCCTTTTGCTCAGAATATTGAGAGCTACCTGCGAGACTGTGCTTGGCCAGCAACAAAATTTTCCCAGCCTAAACCCCACCAGAGCTAGCAGCAGTGACCTCAGGATGCTGTGGCACAGCCAGAGCAGTGCCCGGGGGGCTGAAGGCAAAGCCTCGGGCTGAACTGCAGCCAGTTAAGGAAGGTGATGTAAGTACAGACAAAGCCAGGAGGAGCACATGGAATATCTTGGGAGAAAAGAGTCTCCAGTAAAGCAAAACTCCCCAGCAAAGCTGAAGGAAGTGAGCTCTGCTATTGCTATAGGGGGGCAGGGGAGGAGGAGGGGGCAGAGGAGCAGAAGAGAGGATTTTTGGTTCAAACTACTCAGCTGTGGGCAGACGGTTAATGCCACTTGATGTCCTCATCTCCATGCAAGTGCCATCCAAAGTTTGGACTGTGAGGGAAGGAAGACTAATGCAAACCAGAATGAGTTGCATTTTTAAACTGGAACTGGTGACTAAGGAAAAGAAGAAAGAGTCAGTGGGGATTAGAGCTCAGCCACCAGCCATGCACATCTTGGAAAATGCTGTGCTCTGTGACCGATGTGATGAAAGGCACTGAGGAAGAGTACAAATATTTGCATTTTGGCATTTTCCCCAGAAGCTTCTCGAAAAAACTCTTGCAGCTGAAGGAAAGAAAGACTTCCACCACGATGGTGACATCTGGGGGGGGGGCAGGAGCCTTGTGGGGAAGGAGCTGGGTACCCCAGGACAGCAGGTTCCCGGTGGGTTCAGGACAGCACGTTGTGTGCATCACATGCCCTTGGCCCCAGGTCTGCATTTGGCACAGTCTGGAGCAGGCAGAGAAGCACCACCACTGATTCATTCACCAGATTTACGCTCCAGAGACAACATCTGCCACCTTGGGTGCTTTTTAACTGTTGGGAGATCATATCGGAGTTTTTAAGACAGTTTCCCAAAGAGTTTTCCAGTTTTTAGGTGCCTGCTAAACAAAGCTGTGGGTATAACACCTTCTGTACACTGCTGGGTTTTGTGGAATATTCCTTTTCGTGTTTGCAGTGAAGGTTTCCCTACCTGTTGTGCCGCCCCGCATGGCACACCCCAGGAGAGCTGTCAGCTCCAGTGTCACACACACTGAAGTCAACCCGGCTGCCTGTGTCACCCAAACCCCCAGCACAGCACCACACTCCTTGTAGCACTTACGGTGTCTCACTTAAAAGCAGATCAGGCACCTCCACGCTGTTACGCCCCGTAGACAGTGTGTCAGCGCTAACGAAGCTTTGGAAAGTCTCAATTTTATCTATGAAATACAGGCACTTCTTATATTTGTCTCTCTTTACGGGTGACAAGGGCCCACGGCTAACGCAGCGTCATTAAAAATAGAGATAGGAAGGTGGTTATTTTGTCATTCAGAAGAATAATGACGCTGCTGAGGGCTGCTCCGTGGGATCCAGGCTGGCGTTGTGCTCCCTGCGCTGGGGGGATAGCTGGGGCTGCACGTGGTGGGCTGGAACGGGGGGCTGGGAGGGAGACATACTCACTGAGGATGTAACTGGGAACTGCTCTCAGCTCTTCTGGAAGGGAAATTAATTAAAGCTGTGAGAATTTTGGCAGAAGATGACAAATGTTTGTAACCAAACTTTTTGTTAGAAAAATAGAATTAGTTCCTTCGCATTTCATGCATTGAGTATCTCCAGGGACTGGGCATCTCCTACCTCGCTGACCCTATGTAAGAAACTTGATATTAAATATCTCTAGAGATTCTCTGAAGTTTTCCTGCTCTCAAGGGTTCAGAAGTGTGCGTGATCTTGTAATACCATCAGAAAGTCCTTTCAGGCTCTCAGGTTCATTTCAGGAGATTAGATCAGGTTCCTGGGTCTTAACTCCTGTAAGAGACTATATTTATTTTCAACAAAAGCATTCCCAGGAACTGTTTCTTCAGAAGAGCTTTTTTTTTTCCTATGCTTTTATTCCTTCTGGAATAAAAAAGCCCAAACTAACCCCCTCAGATGGAGAGTTAAGCCCAGGTGACAGATTTCATGGTGTTGCAGTATTAGTAGCGTGGCTTTCTGTGTGAGGCTGTACATGGCAAAGCACGTGAAGGAAGGAGGACACTGAGCAAAATGAGATAAGTATTTTATTGTTCAGCACAGCAAAGAGCTGATCTCACCCATTGAAATTAACAGAATTGTTGCTACAGATTCATGGGTGTGAAGAGTCTGAGTCTGTCCTGATCTGAATAAAAGGAAGTAAAATCCTCTTTCCCAAGAGCGCTTGAGACTCTGACAGAACATTTCCCACCCGTGCTGGTGATCATATGGACCCTCTCTTAATACACTGTCATATTGGGGTTTTTGCTTTTGAGACCAAAAGATATTAAGAGATGCACAAATCCTTGCATTAAGGTGAAAAAAGCAAAACCAGGCAGTAGCAGAACAGTAAGACTCAGAAGACAGCTGGCTTTACAGGCATACCAGGGGGTCCAAAGAGCCTGGTCACCATGATGACAATGACCTTTCTTGGCAAAAGCTTCACTTTTACTCTCCGCTGCATATGTCTCCTGTCCTTCTTTTGCAATTACGCGTCAAAGAAAACCCAGCATTTTTAGTACTGTCTGTTGATGTTAGTTCTACCTGAGGTCTTTGCCATTCCCAGTCCTTGTACAGGAGGGTGGGCGCTCCCTTTCTGTCCTTGCAGCACAGCCCTGGGCTGGACCAGCAGCAGAGCTCCCAATCCAGACTCCTCTCTCGCCACTGGAGAGTCAGCCAGCCCTGCTGGTGTCCTGCTGGTGTCCCACTGGTGTCCCACTGGTGTCCTGCTGGTGTCCCACTGGTGTCCTGCTGGTGTCCCACTGGTGTCAGCCGGACTGGCCACCGCCGCACTGACCACAGGCCTGTGACAGTACAGCCCACTGTCCCCGACCCACAGGGCAGGGCACACGTGCAAACAGCATTTATTTTCACCTCAGATCTGAATATCCCATCCCCAAGAGCAACCTGCGACGCAGAAAGAAAAAGAAGCGAGGTTTTTCATTCCAGGTGTTTTGCAGAATGAATTTCAAGGGAGCAGTAGATCCTCTCTCCTGGAGAGATACATACCCATATGGATTAATGTATGGCCACCCGTCTGCCCACAGCCCAGCATTTATAGACTCAATTCAGCAAAGAACTCCTCCTGTCACAGGAGGCTGGAGCTCTCAGAACCCCATCAGCACTTCCATAATCACATTTGCACTCATTGTAATGGGAGAAATGAACTATTTATTCTTGAGAAGGAGAAATAGGTTTGGGCACGTCCAGTGAAAATGGAAGCTACATCATCTGCAAAAGATGTCCAGTAAATACACACTGGAGGGGCTGATAAGACTGTCTGTCACGGCTGGGTATGCAGAAGCTGAGGAGAGAGTGGTCCGTGTTGACTTCTGGTTTATTTTACTGCAGCCAGCTAAAAGCCAGAATCTTAATACCCTATAGCATCTTTTTAAAAAAAAATAGATAAATATTTCATTGAGCTTGTTGGCCAGTTTTAATCAGAAGGGTAAAGGTCTCAGTTATAATTAAGTGCCTACAAAATCTATGAAAGGGAAGAGAGGAAAGGTCACTGTGTGAAAATCTGCAGGTTCCCCCACCACCTCTGGGTAGAAGCACTGATGGTGTGCTGGAGGTCCCCTGTGACTGCAGCAGCCTGGGCTCCAGGGCAAGATGCCACAGGAACACAGGGCAACCTGGAAGCCCCTGGCCAACATTCCCACCACATTTTACATAGAGGAACGAGCTGTAGCCAGGCTCCACTGGGATTCTGCTGCTCGTGGAGCTACTTGGTTCCAGGCATGTTCCTTCTTACTTCAGAACTCCAGGAGCAAGAACTTTGTCAAGAAGGTGCGGGTACAGGATAGAGTCTCCAGAGCTGCTGACTGTTGCCTTGCCCTCCCTGTGCCACAGAGATCCTTTGGGCTACCCCAAAATAGATTTTATCTGACATGACGACCCTATTTATCCTTGAAGTGCCCTTTCCTAATACCTACTTTCCCTACCCCTATAGATCGTTTCCTGCTTTGGCAGTGAGGTCCTCTTATTAACCAGGTGTTAGTAAAATAATAATACAATAAGCCTTGAAAAATACAATAAGCCTTTTTTTTTAATTTATTTTTAATTCATCATTGAATTTTTCACCAATACCTAAAATGTATTTAGTAACAAAAGACAAAAAAATGCTAGACTCCTCTCCCAGAGGCAAAGATTGGAGATGACAACCCATGCAAATAGCACTGGGAACCTTCTGTGATGAGAGGCTGCTGAATGAGAAGGTCATAGGAAAAAGAAACTGGTTCATTTATTCCTTACATTGCCTACATTAAGGTAACACCTTCCCAAAGGTGCTTCCCTCCCTCACCCAGCCACTGCTGTTCGACCACCTTTCTCTTCAGCAGTGATGCTGAAAGGGGTCAGCCACAGGTCTCAGGTATTGATAATACCCCAGCCATTCCCTATATTTATATTACCCACAAGAGATGTCAATTAGCAGTGACAGCTATCACAGGTACGAATAACACCCTACAGAGCATCCATGTGACGTGTCCTCACTCAATCACTACTCTGCCTGGACCCAGATGGGTATTTACAGTTGAGCTCTCAAAAGACAGCAAAAGCCCATTAGCTCTGACCCTGTGACACTCCACAGGAAAGAAAAAAAATTATAAAAATCGGAGCACTGTGTTAATGAAGAATGACTCTCAAATTAAAATGTAAATATTGATTCTCAAAACCTCAGCTAGGAGGCTGTTTTGGCTGGCTCTGAACAGAAGCCTCTCAGCCCAAATGGAGACAAACAGGAAGGGAAAAATAAAATGAGCTAGTGCTAGGGACCAGCTGCTATTTAGTATTTGAGGAACAATCTGACATTCTGGATTCCTGGACCGAGAAGTGAAGTTTCTGCCCCGTGAGGCTGAACTGCTGCGGCTGACACTGCCCGTGGAGACCTGCAGGAACCAGGAGCAGTGAGAGCTGCAGCCCCAGGCGGGCACAGGGGGGCAGCCAGCTTGATGTCAGAAAAAATGAAGTAGGGAGTACAACTTCAGAACGGAAGGACTTCCTAGAAAAGCCGAAAGAGAAAATCCAGCCTGGCATTAAGGGCGTTGCTGCAGAATTGCCAAAGCTGAGCTGTCTGCAAGAGACCCCTCATGCACTCAGGTGGCACAGTCGGTGTGGAACGTGGTGTGTCGTCTCCCCTTTTCTCACCCCCTGAGATCCACCCCAGAGCTCACAGCCCAGTGGGGAAACTGCATCGTTTTTAACAGAAGGCTTAATTATCAAAGAAAGTGAAAGAAATGACCTCGAGGGACACTTGTTTTGGTGTTGGGGTTTTTTTCCCCCCTAATGAAAAATGAAGAGGTGGAGCAGCGGTCAGGGAAACACAAATCTGCTACAGCTGAAAAAATCCCTATTTGGAGTTCTTATATAGTATAAATTCTAGAAGACGAGACTATTTTCAGGTCACTCAAGACACAAATCCAAAACTCAGGCTATCCAGAGAATACCAGTCATAAGTTATTTAAAAATTCCCAGAAGAAGATGAAAGCAACAAGAAGGAAAAGGCAAGAGAAAAGCTTACTCAGCACATTGGGAAGGGGGGAACTGCAAAGACTAGCAAGGAATGTGGGTTTATTTGAGAAAAGTGCACTATTCAAGGTGAAATACATGAGACTTTTTTTTTTTCTCTAGAGAAATAGAAAATAACAAGCAGGAGACCAGTGTCAGGGCTAACGGAGATGGAAATAAATGGGAGAGAAAACCATTAGTTCTTCCCAAGACAACCCCAGTTACCAGAACTGTCCGTGAGGGGAAGGATTAGGTCTCCAAGACTGAGAATATACTTGTCTCGGGCTGCAACGTGATCAGCCCAGGCACTAACAGTGACAAATGTACACAAAAAAATGTGCTGTGGGAATTTACAAAGAGCCATCAAACCCCGTTTAGTTGTGAACATGACACAGTAGGAATCAAGAGGCATTTGTCACTGCAAACAAACCCGCTTCCAGACTCCCGAGGCCCTTCATCACTTCCAGCTCTTTGATTAAACCGAAACGTTGTCACCTATGGCTTTTGCCTTCAAAGCAGAGCTTACAGAACCAAAGGTATGGTTCTCTCCAGCAATCAGAGTGCAAATGGTTGGGAATCTGCAGACACACCGTACTTATTTCCCTTGTTACTTTGCCTTTTAATTCAAAGCTTTGCAATAAGCCTGCCCACAATTTTCCTGAACTGAGGTTTTTGTGCCCAGCAAGCCCCTGACACAATAGACATTCTGAAAATATGTCCTGTTTTTGCCTGAGGCACACCTTATGCTCCCCTTCATCAGGAACCCAGAAGGTGGACCCTCTGAAGATGAGAAGTGAGGTAGGCTACTAAGCTGATAAAGCCTGGCAGGCACTTCTCTTCTCTTAGTCCTAAACAAATGCTTAAAAACGGTCAGATATTTTTCCAGCAGATGTGCTTGTGTGACAAGCTAATGCTGGTTACTGCAGCGACTGGTGTTACACAGAAGGTTGTAGTGTTCTGCTGAGATCTTTCAACAAAACAAAGCTCTGATGGGACATACCAGGATTGCTGACAAAATAAAGAACACCACACAACTCATCGTGTCCTGCTCCAGTTTTCTTCACTGTCTCATTGAATGCCCAACTCTTGTATATTTAAAACAAGCAAAACCTGTCCTCCTCGTAGAAAGCAGATGGAGTAGTTCTTAGCAGGTACTGGTGGTGACAAAGAAGCCATAACGATACACCAAGAACAGCTATTTAATAAACTAAGGTCTTAATAGGCAGCAAAGTGAAATAAAACTAAGTTAAATAATGATCAACTTCCATCAAAGTCCCTGGGAAGGCAGAAGAGAGCCTTTCAGAGCTGAGGGCACAGAAGGGCCCTTACAGCACGTGTTTGGCTGTTGTCAGAGTCGTCATCCTCGGTCCAATGAGCCTCCTGACACCCTCTTGACATGCTGGAACCACGGCTGGCACAGGAGGCTGGGGAGCACTATTGGTGTGTCACTCATCACTCTCACAGCGGCACCAGGGGGACCTGGACTGTCCCTCAATCTCCTCACCCCTTGCGGTGGGGCAGGCTCCGCGCTGACGTCCTGTCCTCCAGACCTCAGATTTGTCAGGACTATAGAGGGCACCGGAGACAGGAGAGTCACTATTTCAATCACTTGTTAATTAGAGCTTTATCTTGGACACAAGGATGAGCGTAACTACTTGGTGGCATAAATGGGACTGTGATTCATGGAACCAGACAGCCTGGGGACGTCGGGAAGCGGAGCACGGAGTGCAGCCTCCTCAGAGAGCGGGAGGCTCTGCCCTTCCCATCTCACAGCAGGTGCCAGGAGGTTTCAGCTGGATCAAGGACCAGTTGTGCTGAATTATCTCCCTTGGCCACAAGCAGTGTCCAGCATGACAGCTTAGATGGCTGGAGTTCAGCAAGGCGAAGGCCACTGTTGGTTCCAGAGCTCGAGGAGCTGGGCAACTGACCCTGTGCTTAAGACAACACTGCTTGATTCCAGCCCATGTCCCTTCCCCTTCCCTGCAGCAGTGCCTCTACATTATTGCCTGAGGGGAGATCTTCAGCTGAGTTCTCATCAACCTCTCAACTCACTTCCTGAGAGGTACCCAAGCTCCTCTGGTTATCTTTCATCATGAAAAAATAACCAGAGACAAGACAGGGTGGAAACATCGATCTCAGTGTCTCAAGAAGCAGGAAAAAACCCACCTTGAATGGTTCTAACAGCTATTAAAAATGTTCAAAGCAAAATAAGCAAGGATGTGTTTCCAGTTGTAAGAACAAACCCATGACTTGTCAGTTTTTCACATTGCACAGATAAAAGAAAGTATCCGAGACCCTACAGCCTGATAAAGCAGCGTCTTCCAAACATCTCCACTGAATGAACTGCTATTAAAAACCAATTCCCTCCTGAACCCTTGTTCCCTTGGCCAAGTGTCTCTGCATAAGCTGCCGTTGAAGATGGCTGAGAAGGTTGTTCTGGCAATTCACAACTTCTTCTTCTCATGTATCTTGCTCTTTAACAGCCAGGTGGGTTATTTGAAGTTGATGTCACCTTTAAATCACCGCTCTAATGCTAAGCAATGCTGTGGTCATTACTGCAAATGATATTTTAAAAAGAAAACCTCTTCACTAAATCCACGATGATACACTTCACCACTTTTTACATGCTTTATGCCACCACACTGTGCCCTTTGCTCACTGGGCTTTGCTCCACTGCCACGTGGTTGTACAAAACCTGTTCACAGAGCTTTGTAGAAATCTGGAACAAGTGTGTATTCCCCCCCCCCCTGCTGTGGAGGAACTCTAACGTTTTGTGCCATGCAGTGCTCAAAGGAGAAGGTTCTGCCCTGTGTCTTTTTCTGTGCCTGGTTTTTGGAGAATGGGACCACGGCTTTCTCTCCCAGTCCAAAGATGAAGAGGTTGGGAATTCCTCTGCCCATTCCAAGCTCACTCCACGCACCGCTTTTCACCCTGATCCAATTAATTTGCTTAGAATTTAGCATATATTTCAGCACGATGGCTACACTGGGGTGGCTCTGACTGCTGCTTCTGTACTCCTGTACCAGAATTCCCACACTTGTTAAACCTTTTCCTTTTTTTTTTTTTAAAGCTTTTCTCATATACCAGACACTAAAAGTTTTCTTATGTTGGCATAAAAGTCTTTAAAGGACAGGCAGTGAAAAAGAGGATTCAGTCACAAACATTTTGGTTCCCAAGTTACAAAAGAATCAAAGAAAATACGTTGCTTGTTTTAAAGATTGTTTAGGCAACTTCTCTTCCCAAAAGTAACATTTTTTTAAAAAATAATGACTTTCAAGTCCTAACTTCAGCTTAGCCATAGAGCATGCAATATATTCATGAGCCTACCTTATCATTTCAGCAGCAGGTTATGCTGCCACAGCTAGTTTTAAAAGCAGCAATTCTCAAAGTCATAGTTCCTCCTAATTCAATTTATTTTGAATTGATGTCTCTAAATAGGGCTCTGGCTCTCTATAATTACTGGGGCTGCTCCCAGACACCTGAAAATAGTTACCTATAACTTTGGCTGGCTCAAGGTCTGAAATGGAACTACAATGATTATTATTTTTAAACTGACACATTAGTGAGATTCTGATGCTGAAAAATATCAATATAAAGCATAATTAAATATAAATAATATTATAATAATAATATAATATCAAGCACTATTTTTAAGATTTCTTTGGAGATAGAGCACAGTGTGACTCCACAGACTCAAGACTCTGGAGATCTTAAAAATGGTGCTTTCAGTCTCCCATTAGCAAATTAAAAGTCCACTTTTCTATAGTAAAACCCAGTAGAAAAGAGTGAGTGGTTTGTCTGAACAATTCAGGTAAAGATTCATTACTGCCTAATCTTACTCATTGATTAGGCTCAGCCTCCTAAGCACAGCGTAAAAGGGAGGGAGCGTTTTAAAAAGGAGAGTGTCAAGTGAACCCTTCTCATACCGGAATGCAAGGGTAACAGCTGCTCTATTGCTGGCTATGGCCTGGGTTTCCCAGGAGATTCCGGGGAAATAAAGGACTTTGGTAACGCCTCCACCTCCAGCCAACCCTTCAGCTCAGGCTACATCAGAACTTCATGGGCACTAAAAATGCAAATTTCGTATGATTTTTGTTTAGAATGGACTCCGGAGTCAAAAGTGGCAACAGCAGGGATTCAGACGAAAGTGGTCCAAACCACAAGGTAGGAAATTTGGCAATAATTTGTTTGTCCTATACTGTTTCCCGCCGGTACAGAGGGAAGCAGGGATCCCAGGGGGAAAAAAGAAGAAAATAAATAGAAGAGAGAAAAAGGCGGCTATATATGAGTGTATGGCTTTCAGCCCCAAAAACCCCCAGCTGCAGGCAGCCCTGGAGAGGAGGAAATGCCCCCAGACTAACCGGGAACTTTGCCCATCTACCTGTTGCAAAGGACGGGCAATCAGAGCACAGTCAGCCCAAAATCACAACGGAGGGTGTGACACGGGGCTGCTCAGAGCCACTGGGGAAGCCACCCGAAATTGGGAATGTGACAAACTTCCTATTTCCAGCCTTACACAAAATTACTTCTTGCCAGCGCTTCCCCGAGCCTTGCACCCTTCCCTGCAGGGCTTCTGTTCCACGCAAACCAGGAACACTGTGCCTCTGTACATCTAGTTAATGTACTCGCTGCTGGCTCCTAATGACTGCTAACAGCCCCCACCCCGAAAGTGATTAGCACATGGATTAGAAAGTAAATAAACCCAGTGATCATAGACATGGACCATGACCCTCCAAGGAAAAGCACGGGCTATTTGATAAATTCATAAAACATACACACACACACAAAAACTCTGAACTCCCAACAGCCAGAATATATTTCAACAATTTCTCATTTGCATTATATGAAAAAGCAATTTTTTTCTTTAAAGATAAAGATCAGCTCCTGTTCCCACCTGGTATTACTACGATTTTATATCTAAGGGAGGAGGTTTCTATAATGGTATCATCCATTCAGAGGCAGCCATCTGACAGAAAGCAAAAGCTCTATTTCCAAAAGGTTTCCCAACACCTTTTCTTCTCTCTTTCTGGAACGTAAGGACGTCTGCTCTGAAAATGAAGGCTCTCCATATGGTAGCCTAAACAGCAGATATTTTTAAGATACAGGGACTGTCAATAGCCATGAAGAATGATTTTTAGCAGCTATTTTCCCTATTTTTTCTTCACCAATGTCATGCCTTCAGAAATTCTCTTACCTGGGGATATAAAAATTTATTAGAGAAAAAAAAACCTTCTGAGTCAGACTCGACCAGAACTGATGTGTCCAAAGTGGGTTTGGAAAGAAGGGTCCAGAGTGGCAAAGCTCTTTATACCAGATGTATCATTCCAGCCACATTTTTCTCTGCTTTTATTTGACAAGTGCTCTCACTTGTGGGATTTTATTTAAAAAAAAAATATATAAAGAAAAATAAAGCCAGGTATTTATAAGAAAGAATGAGGGAGTGGAACCATAGGATGAGGGGTAATGGTTGTAAAGTGAAAGTGGGAAGATTTAGATGAGATATTAGGAAGAAATTCTTTCCTGTGGGGGGCACTGACCAGCCCTTCCCAAACAGAGTGTTTCTGTGTGAGGGGCTGGTGTGTGACTGACCCCAGGCAGCACAATGAATTACAGGAGAGGGATCTGCAGCCTGGGCCTTAAGCAGAAAGAAGTAATGAACCAGCTGTGACCCCTGAATGTACTGGGCAGCCGCTGAAGAGATATTTTAAAGCCAGACAACGGAAATGAATGCAGAAACCCAATATTTAGCTGACTCTACTAACGCATCTCTTCATATCTCTGGTATGTACAATAGTAAGATATTAAATATTAGCAGAGAAAATAATATCTTTGCTTTTTGATCAAGCAGCAGTAAAAAAAAAAAAATTATTCAGCATAGATAGAGAGATTAACTTTTTCTCTCCTCTGTCCAGGCTACTTCTCCCATCTGGGTTTCCAATTACTTCTAGCTGTAGCTTCTTAGCACTCGGTTGAGCTTTTGTAGGTCCACATCCTTCAGCTGTGCAGCTTGGATTTGTTTCCATGGGCAAATATATCTTCTTTGAGGTCCTCATTTTCATAAGCACAAGTACGCTGCTTTCCAAACTGCTGAATGAGCAGGGCAGGGGCAGGGGGGTACAAGCATCTCGACCATTCACTGTCCTGACATTGCCCCCAGAGCCCCCTGTGTGGCCACTGGGAGGTTCTTGCAGCCCGGTATTGTTATTTCTGCTTTCGGGAAGGCAGACTTGGCTATCAATTTCCCATGGTGTTGTAATTGTGAGCTGTATAACTAACGAACAGCCCAAGAGTCTGCTTTTCCCTATTAATGTGCCATTATTCAGTGATAAACCCGACTGACATAGTTTTAAAAAAGCATAAAATACAATTAACTGTACACCATAGAATTGTGTGTTAGGGGTTAATTATTTATTCCCTCCAAAGAAACCCTCTGCCCTAAGCCCAGTGTAATTTCCTGGTGCTGTAAGAAATTGCTGCTAAATAAGTTTTTCATTTGCAGATTTGTCTGGTGCAATAGACGTGTGCATGCTTGTTATTTGTCCCCGTATTGACTAACACATACTCAGTCCTAAAAAAGCTGCTTGGTATCTCAGATTAAGCTTTTTGTAAAAAGAAAGGGAAAAGCATCCAGCAGAAACCAGGTGATAAGTGGAGCGTTTGAAATGAAGCAGTGAATGCTGTCAGCAAACTGCTGTGTGTTTGATAAAGGGGCTGGACTGGAAATATAATTTGAAAACTCATAAAAAAAGCTATAACTGCTCACGAAGCTCCTCAGCAGATTTCTCCCAGTGACAGAAATGAAACGCAGTAGGAGGAAAATATTAAACTTAAGACAGAACCGGACCATTCCAGTGTGTTCAGGAAGAGATGAATCTCAGCCCAGACTCTCGGTGACCCCTCTGCAGAGAGCAGTGACCCCTGTGTATCCCACAGCTCAGAAATGGTTAAAAATTGTCCTGGGGGCTTTCTCAAAAACATTCATCCTGCTTTAGAGTATTTTTAAGAAACAATGAGAGACACCAGGTAATCGCTTCCCAGTAGCCTGCGATGGGCACTCAGACCAAGCAGGGGCTGGAGCGGGTCACCCCCAGCCTTCCCTTCCAACCCCAACCCTCCTCTGAGTCCATGAATAATTTTCATAAGGAATTTAACAGTTTGAGCTGAACTAATGCACTTTTACCGGCTCTAGAGAACAGCCTGCTTTTTCAGATCCGTAGGGGCAAGCGCGAAGGGAATTAAATGGTGATGGCCCTGGAGCTGTGTCCCTAAGGCCCTGACTTCTGGGTGTGCTGTCAGGTAAAGCTATCCAACTCTGACTTTCAGGTCCCAGCTAACCCAATCCACGCTGCTAAGGAAGTTGTGATACTGGGTGTCCTCTCCACTAACAGCTGTGACTCCTCTAGTTGACACGGGCACAGCTCCAGCTTCCAATCTGCCATTTGCCACAGCTGCCCAGAGCTCTAAGGTCTCCTCCCGGGAAGCAGATGCAGAGCAGGATCTGGAACGCAGCTGGGACATCCCTCTCTGCAGCGGAATGGCTTCACCACACTTGAAATCATTAGTTTTTTCTGCTCTCCAGCAATGTGGAATAGGATAGCTAT
Organism: Gallinago stenura; assembly: GCA_027564225.1. NCBI lineage: Eukaryota > Metazoa > Chordata > Aves > Charadriiformes > Scolopacidae > Gallinago > Gallinago stenura. The sequence continues at coordinate 23,690,513 of JAOQGM010000012.1, read as the reverse complement.
TGCCATAAAGCATGAAACACAAATAAAAATGTGACATTTTCTGTTGTCTCAGTTCTGCTTAGGACCGTGGCTCATGTACCAACTAGAATCCTTAAACCTGATGTCATTAACACAGAGTCTGACCGTTTGGAAAGGCTCCCTGATTCTGTGGTATCAGTAGAAAATATGATATTACGATCTCATCTTCAGAAATGTGACAGATGGGTTTGTACGTTAAAACAAAAATCATAAAATATTTCAGTATAATGTGGAGACTGAAATTTTCCCAGATCCTTAAAGCTACAAGTCAATAGTTCAGAGATGGCCTCATTTCCAGTGGGAAAAAATTATTCTGGGAAGGAAGAGTAGGTTTGAGCAGAAACTGAGATATCTGATAGAGCCAGATGCCAAAAGATTTTTTAATTTTTTTTTTTTTTTTAAAGAAAGGCTGTTCCTTTCTCTGTTTCCTAAATCTCATCCTCCCTCACAGCTGTAGAATGCACACGGTGTCAGGACTTTGCCTCCACGGGTCACCCCTTCCCATCACCCGGCTCTGAGCAGCTGACCCGAGCAGCACAGTCTCTCCCGGGGGCTGATGCTCTGGTGGTGGCCGAGAGGATCACAGAATCCCACCGAATCACGGAATCAGCATGGTTGGAAGGGACCTCTGACATCATCGATACGGGACTTCATAGGCATCATTGGAAACGGTACCTTTAATTGCTGTTTTCTGTATCCAGGGTTGGTCACAATCTCAGAAGCTTCTAGTGATTGTTGTAGTTGTGCTATATATATCTAAGACAAGATATATATATATAGCTCTGTCAGACCCAGAGGTATAAATACTACCCATCGTCTGACTGTCAGTCTCCTCGTTGAGCTGCTTTGCTGGTCCCTCCTGCTGTTTCATCCTTGTGGGTTTTGGTGGTGTTTGTTTTTTTTTAAACTGAGAGACAAGGCAACAAGGCGAAGATTAAAGAAAATAGAATCCCCAGGCTTATCAGAGCACACGTTGTTCCTATTACAGACGATACAGCAGCTCTGCCTCCCGCAGCTGTTGGGAGCCAGGGATCACATCCTGGAGCAGAGCACATGGTGCTCCATCACCCCACCAGCCTTGGAGGTTAACTCTGAATCTCACCCCTTCTGTGAAGCTGCCAGTCTGTATTTTTATTTCATCAGTATTCATTCAGTCCGTGTTTCAGCTGCACAGATGAGCCTTCAAACCCCTTCACCTGGAGAATTTTTAATCAATTCTTCATACAGATTTTTGACACGTAGGGAAACACTGACATTCCAAATAAACTGTGGTCCTGGGTGCAACGTCTCGGTTTAGCTGAGAGGTTTCACGGTTGAAGATAAAGAATGCATCAACATGACATAGATTTGTAACAGTGAATGGGCAGTTTCATTAAGATGCCAAGAATAAAGAAGAGAAGAGAAACACATTTGTACAAATAATAATAGCTTACTGAGTGGCACCTACCTTCTATTTTGGGGGGAAGCCACTGTAACTGCCAACTTCTAAAATCATCATGCTTTGCAATTTTCATTTATCTTGACAGAAACTGTAATTCATTTGACAAAAGGTTATCAGCATTTTTCAATCAATAAACTTAAAAGAATCAGTGACACCCTCAAGAAAGCATCTAGGACAGAGTCTCTACTTTTTACAGGAGAAAAATACAGCTGTTTTAGAGCTGAGGAAGGTGTATTTTTTTAATCTATACTATTGCATATCTATCAGCTGAAACTTATCACCTGAATGTGAGAGGAGGCACCCTCCTGCTCCTCCTTCAGATCCTCTTTTAGCTACTCACTCTGATTTCAGGACTGAGATTCTGCCTTCTTCAAGTCCAGGACTGACAGCTCCCTTAATACCTCTTGGGTCAGAAATTCCACCTGAGCTCTATGAACCCAGGCAAAACAAGGACTGTCCAAGGAGCAGCAACTGCAGATTCTACTGAGTTCACCCCGTGAAAGACAGGGAGTGACAGTGTCTCTAATAATCAGTGACTAAAGCGAATTCAGAGCAGGAGCTCACAGTGAGTCTTTAATATAATGGATAAACCACCAAATATTAGCAAATATTCGGGGCTTGTGAAGGAAGGAAAAATATTTATAATTCTTTTTGTCAGGCTGCCAGCTCTCAAATAATTTAAGTTTAATGGTTTCAAGGATTCTCATATTTCTTTCCAAGCCTTTTAAACAGCCAGGTACCAGTCAGGGGTGTGAAACATTAATCTCTTAATTTTACATCTGTTTCCGTTTGTAGCAGGGTTTTTCCAGGTGGTCAGCGTGCATTTAAAATGATGCTTCTTTTTGCATGAGAGGAAACATTCTGAGAATGAAAAAATCCTTTTCCCAGGGAAAGGAGCGGGTGGGATGGATGTGCCCCTTTGGCAAACGTTATCCTGGGCTCCTCTCCCTGTGCCAGTGGAGCTCAGAGGACTCTCCAAGTGATGCTCTTCCATCCAGGTGGAGTCCAATGACACTTCTCAGCACCACTGAGCCAGCTCCATCGGTTCTTACACTCCTCCTCTTGCACAGGTAATTTGTTTCAGGGTAATTTGTTTCAGGGTAATTTGCATAAAGCATTTCCATTTCCAGGAGGCATTTATGAAGTCCTTTCCATAGCTGACAACTGCATTTCAGTGAGAGATTCAGAGCGTGGCTTCTGGTCTCCTGCTAATTGAGGTTAGAAAGGCATTACTGATGTAAAAATAACCATGATATCCTGCAACTCGGTACAAACCTGCTAATAATTCAGCTCCGGAAAGAAAACAATCTTTTTCATATTTTCTTCTTAAATGTCATTTAAAGTATTCCACGAAATAAAATCTTAACTGTCAGTGTGTTAGGGTCTCCCAGTCAGAGTTTCAATTGTTTTGTTGATCGTTCACAGTGTATGTAACAATTTGATTTGACTTTAAGCTGATATTCTCCAGAGTTTGAGGACAAACAAGCTCTTAAAAGACTGCAGTTGAACAGTTGGACTGTTTTTAAAATCTTGGCTAGAATTTTTGCGATCAAAGTTCCCATGCGATATCCCTGAGAAGCAGGTTCATACAATACAGTTCACTGAAGAACCTCAGAGTTAAGCTGTAGCAACTCATCTCATTAACCGCTTCGCTAATAGGTGGCAAAAGTGAATCACAAAAGATGATTTTCTCATTCTCAGATGCCTGTGATAAGTAACTCAGAGGAGTCATGAGCACTATAAGGTGTCTGGGAGAGGTGTCGTGCCTTTGTATATGAACCAGGAGATGTACCTTATCATCCCACTGTTGTGATGCAAAAAAATGAACATTCCTCTCCCGCTGACTCTGCGGGAGGAATCACATCTCCCTGTATAACCAGCATGATGGATCTGGTCATTTCACTCCCCTGTCATGCAAATAGTGAACATTCTTCTTCCATTGACTTTGAATAATACTATTCCTTCTTCAGCTGCATTTTAAGGCATTAGAGTGTATTAGTAAAAATGATTAAATAAGCCTCTTAACATCTTGGCAAGAAATTCACTTCTTAGTGACAGGAAAACGGAAGAACAGGGATGTTAAAGATTTGGTTCCATCCCAGAACTCATTTTGCAACTTTAGAATCCAATTATCTTCACTCTCTATCCTGCGCATCACTTTCTAGCCACAATTTCTGAGCCAGCACTGAGCACCAGCTGGTGGACCTGGCACCAAGAGGCAACCCAGCCCTGAACACAGGCCAGTGGACCTCAAGACATCCACCACAGGGTGCAGGTTTGGTGAACTTGAACGGGGGTTAAATGGGGTGGAAACCTCCATCCTGTAGGTCTCTAGACCTTTTGCTTAACAAGAACCCACAGGGTCGGAGGATTCTGGTTACTGTCCAATTATTAGTTGACGAGTCTGGCTTGTATCCATACCATAGATGTTTGTATGTGTAGATGTTTTTTAATTCTCACTTATACAGCACATCCCTTCTGACCATACAAGTGACAACGACTTTTCCCACTATTTTCAAGCAAAGATTACTTCTGTTGGCAAACGGGCCATGGGAAATGAAATCTTTCCTCATGGTCCACCATAAAATATAACCTAAGTTTACTTTCACCTACATTTGCAGAAAACCACGAAAAGAACCTATGACTTTTAATTCAGAAATACGATGATCCTTTCTACACTATAATTAATGATCCTTTCCACACTATAATTACTTCAGTCTTTGATCCCATGGCATAAAAATTGATGACATTTTGTTACTGCCTTCATTAAAAACTGGATAAGGTGCTCAGATTTTCAGTGCCTTAAAGATCTTTTTCTTAGAAGTGCATTGATGCATCCTTATGGAGAAGAACGTTACACTTCCTTCCCAGTTACTTCACTGAATCTGGCAAATAATATGAATAGAGAAATTAAATATATATTCTTGTGGCATAATGTAGTGCTGTACAGAAACACTGAGCCACCACCGTACGGGAAGCCACGTCACCCCATTAGCCCCACGCTCCGGTACAGCTAATTAGCCTGCCTGCTGCATGCCGCGCCACAGCCTACGAAAATCATCTTTATAAAGGTGCCACAAATGGGTAATTTATTTGTACTGGTCTTTCTGGAAAACAAGGGACTTGCAAGAGCTTTTGCAGATTTATATTCAGGCATTAGCTTCTCTAATTAGTCATCAAACAAATTGGTTTGTGCATGATTTGTTGACCTATGAGAGAACTAAAGAGAATTAAATAAGTACATGATGTTGTTTTGGTTTGGGTTGGGTTTATATATATATGTATATATTTTTTTATTTTTTTTAAGTAACTCTCCAGTGGTCAAATCCAAAGCCAGCTCCAGCACCCAGGAAGCCTCATTCAGAGTCTCAATTTTTGCCGTGCTGGACGAGGAACCAGGGATGATGTCTGTCCCTTTGGTCCTCAGAAACGTGCTGTGGGAAAACCTCTGCCACGATACAGGACTGGAAAAGAGAAACACCTCTCCCCACACTGAAATTTGTTGCTGTTGAAGTCTCTGCTTTTGTTGAATTCTCTATTTTGACTGGTGAAAGCCTTTCCCACATGTCTGAAAGGCCAAAATAACAGAACGTAAATCATCAAATTACTGCTTAATTGCACCAGGAAGCACTGGAACTGTATGCTCCATTCATCCCAGACATTTGTTTTACTGAAATGAAAAATTACTTTGACTTCCCCTTTTTATTTTAAATGTATTAGTCCTCCTCTTTAGACATTAGAGTTATTAATGCTCAGGCTGCTGCAACGGCTCTGAATTCTTATCACTCATTCCGCTGATATTATTACCCAGTCAAAGCTGACATCAGAAATGGTGCCTTAATATTAGAGAGAGAAATCATGACTGGAATTATTCATAGATTACACAGCACACGCTACTTGGAAGGCAAAGAAGCAGCAGAGCTGGAGGTTTTTTTAATAAAAATGTATAGCCTGATCCAAAGTCAATACAAAAATTTTCCATGACTTGAGTAAAGTTTGACTGTAGCTCTGTAAGGAGATTTAGGAGGGAGACCAGCCGTTGTGTGCGGAGCCTCCCTTCTTGATTTTGATGTGATTTAACAAACAGCACTGACAAGAAATCTATAAAAATAGAGCAGAGATTTGTGTGTGTGTGTTCCATGCAGAATCAAACAAGAGATGGAGCAGCTCATGCTGCCAAAAGGTAACTAATGGAGAGAATAAGCAGATTCACAGTCTTTATCGACAACAATTAAGTCAATAATAATTGTATTTAAATTATATTATCCATGAGCTAATACAAAGTTCAATACTTCTCAAACACAGCTGATATCAGAAAGGAGAAAGTTAATACATTTCACTGTTAATACATTTTAAAAAGTGCTGTAAGGGTGAAAAAGGCTGTACTTGATTAGGAGATGCTTCCTGCTGATGCAGCCGTGGGTCCTTTGCTGCCCACACATCTCTGACCAACCGAGCTCCCCGAGGACCTCCTGTGGGACAACATTGACTGCGACTGGAAACACCAAGATGATGCTGAAACCAGGGAGAAGAAAACAACATGGAATGTGTTACAGCCACCACTGGACAGAAACATACTCTGCAAATTTTATTCTGAGCTGTAAAATCTTATTATGAGTTCACACGATTCCTCAACCTGTAACCATGTACACATGCAAAGCTAGGAGATGGGAAGTCTTTCCAGGTAATGGGTGATAAATAACCTGTGAACCTGTGCATGGAGAGGCCTTGGAGGACTGGGCAGGGGGGATACGACTCTATGTGTCTGAGGAAGCTCCCCTGATCACCAGCAACAGCTTTAATCAAAGGGAAACAGGAGTTCCCAGAGTCTTGTCCAAGTATTCTCTTGGCTACCTTCTAAGAACAACAAAAGGCTACTTTAGCAGATATCTGGTAAGGGTCTTATTAAAGGAACATCATAAAACCCACACATGTAGTTTGAATACACGATGAGATGAGATGCAGAAAGAAGTTGCCATCTAGGATGGAAGTGCATTAGGACCAGAAACAGCCACGGATCTCTCCTTACAGGATTTGATGAAGTTTTGCATCCTTTCGGTTCCGATTGGTTTGTCAGTCCTTGCAGTGATTTCCCTACGTTCTCCTCGTTAAAGACCTTGAGCAACGCTTGCACACACTATGCTGCTTCTGCCTTGCCCCATTGATTCTTTGTGTGACAGCCCAGGTGACAGCGACCAGCCGCTGTGACCAGCCCCGTCAGCCACTCAAAGGCTTAGGGAAGGTGGGGTTCCACACGGCATCTTCCCACAACGGGGCTATTTGGGGAACAGCATCAGGAAGAACAGGCTGAGGACAGCCTAAGCCCGGTGTTTTGTCAGCTTTCAGGACTCGGGAGGCCACACCTGAGAGATCTGACCGAGTTTGTCTGAGGTGGAGCACTTTGAGGGCTCTGATTTGCTGAACAGCATCAGAATAAAGCAGGGTATTAAGTGACGAGGACACCCATGAAAGATGCCGAGATTACTCCTTTCTGAAGATACCGAATCCTAATTAAAAATATTCTGTGATCTAGCTCCCCTTCTATGCGGTTAATGAATTACTTCTATTTAGAAATGTCTCGTCAGCTGTTACATAATTGCACAATGAATCAAGATTTAACCAGCAAATATTTATTTTTTTTTAATAATTGAAGCTTACTGCTTAACAAAACAATGATTGAAGTATTTGATACTAATGAAATACCATGCAATATCAGCTTTTCAACTCCCTAATGACGCCCGTGACTTGTTAGGCTGTTTTCACAGCCTGTAATTGTTGAAAGCAGCAAGTGAATCATGACGACTGTGAAAACCTGTTTATCAAACGTTAAGTACACTGACACTCTGGTTACTTATTTAATGATTCAATGATAATCATGTCACTATTATTATCACGGTAATAGAATTCCTGGGATTTCAGTTGCGTATTGGAAGTTTGATCATGCAGGATCTTTACAGGTGGCTTCCCTGCGTTTTTATTGCTTTTGTGATGGAGCCATGGAATAACCTACTAATAAAATACGTGGGCTCTTTGCTACGTAAACATATTCAGATCATTTAATTGGAGAGAGTAAAGAGAAGCAAAAAATGGTGCAGTGGTTGGACAATTGGTAGGACATCTGGGACACCTCTTTTATAAAAGATCTCTTTGGAAAAAAACAGGAGGATCACTTGTTCACTGATATTGTATCATACTAATATTATTGCTGACTACTCGTTGGGGCTTCCAGGCAGGAAAAAGGGCAAATGTCCAAGAAGAGCTGGAGCCAAACCTGGTGACTGGGCTCACAACGCCACAGGAGAGCCGCAGGGACCTGGCCAGAAAGCCAACGGGAGGACCATTAATCACACCGACAGAAAAACTGCATTAATTTCACAGATTCGGTCTGTGAAATGAGAAATAGGAGTGAAAACAATCCATGGAAATATAACATAAACACAGTGAATGTTAGCGATACACAGCTGACCTCTGTGCCCAACCCCTGCTGAGAGACGGAACCACCGTGTCATTAGTGGAACGTCAGGAGAACTATAAAATTAAATATTCTATGGGGCACTTTCAAGGGTATGAAAAAAATATAAATTTAAAATGGTTTTGAAACATTAATCACATCAGTATCATTTCCACACTTCGCTGTAAGAAACTGAAGAATTAAACATGTTATTTATAAATTGTGTGTAGACTCAGTATGTTATTTCAAACCACCCTAAGCAGACTAGCAGTTGTGAAGATCTCACCTGTGGCTAATTGGGATTTTATTTTTCAAAAAAACTTAAGTAAAAATGAAAAAGGAGACCCTTAACAATGAATTATAACACAGTCCTAGTGGGGAGATGTATTTTTTTTTACCTATTTATTACTACATCCATATTTATTAAAAAATGGAACAAGAGTCATGGGGAGAGAAAAAGAATGGTGACAGAATATGCAAATATGCAAATGTAAAGAAAAATCTTTTCATATAGCAATGCCACCAAATGTAATCATGCTTAAAGTTGCACCAGGGGAGGTTCAGGTTAGATATTAGGAAATATTTCTTTCTTCTTTTTTGTGGTTTTTTTTGTGTTTTTTTTTTTCATTGGTTGGACTGGATGATCTTAAAAGGTCCCTTCCAACCTCGGTGATTCTGTGATTCCGTGAATTCTTAAAATTTCGAGTTTAATGCCAGCTGGAATACGTTCTGCATTGACTGCCTCCAGGATGGGTTCTGTTCCGTGGACCTGCTCCCCCAGGGCCGCGGGGAGGGGGACGCACAGGGGTGAAGCCGCTCCACCGGCACCCGCTGCAGCTGGAGGCCGGGCCCCCCCCTCCTGCTGCCCCCCCGAAAGCACGGCCCCAGGGGGCAGCCGCAGGAAAGGGGCACTTTGGGGTAAATCACGCCGGGTTTGGACCCCTCTGGGCCTAGGGACAGCGCGTGGGCCGCACGCCCTGCCACCCTGTCCCCTGAGAAACGCCGCGCTGGGTCAGTGCCCCGGACTGTTGAGGAAGGCCCTGCAGGCACCGTGCTCCGCCCCGGGAAGAACCGCGGCCCCCGGGGCTGGAGGCGGCCTCTGCCCGGGACCCAGCCGCGGGGACCGGGCCTCCCCTCAGCGGCCCCGGGGCGGCGCGGAACTACAGCTCCCATCAGCCCCCACGGGCCGGCCCGGGCGCCGCCGTACCCAGCGTGCCGCCGTACCCAGCGTGCCGCGCGGCGCGGAGCGCTGTCGTGGCGCTCGGCGGGTGAATGAGGCGGGCGGCCGAGCCGCAGCTGGGCCGGGGCCGCCCCGCACAGCCCCGCTTCTCTCCGGTGCTGCGGGTGCGGGGGTCGCTCCTGTCATCTTCCTAATCCTCCTCCTCCGTCTCCTCCCTCGGCGGCTCCGGGCACGGCCATGAGGCGCGCGGGGCTGGGTAAGCGCGGCGGGGCCTGCAGCGGCCTGTGTCAGCCGCCCGGCCTGGCGGGGCCCTGGGCTGATGCTGGAGGGTTGAAGGGAGAGAGAGGGGGTGAAACGCTCCTCTGGGAGGGCCGGAGCGGCCCCTGCTCCCGTGTGGGAGCCGCTGCCGGGGGCGGCTGGGCAGGGCCCGGCCCCGGGTGGGGGCTCCGGGGGAGTCTGTGGGGGCGAGGGGCTGTGCCGGTGGGTGCGGGCCTGCCGCAGGGCGCGGGGGTTGGGTGGGAAAGGTATTGTCTCCGTTCCCCTGGCTTCTGTCTCTCTGTTTCCAGCTCAGCTGGGCCTAGGGAGCAGCACAGGGATTTGTGTTTAGTTGTGTTTGTGGATGGTTCAAACACAGTGTTAATTTGAACCATGTTTCCATGGATAGACAGATTTGTCACTCTTCAGTCAAGTCCTTTCCAAATTCTCAGTTGGTTCTTAAATCTGATACTTCTGTGTGTCTTTTTCTGCTAAGTTTGGGGAAAAAAACCCCACCCAGCTGTTGTCAGTTTATTACAACTATAATCTGATGCAAAGGCAGAAATCTCAGCAGTTCCTGCAGAGTGTTCCGAGAAGCTCAGGCCCTGTTTGTCAGCCAGCAGCCACCTTGGTGACTATAAACTTTGAACACCTGTGTCATGTCCTAGAACTACGTGGGTGCTGTGACCTCACTGTAAAGCTTTGGTAATATTTATGCGTTGGAAATTTATGACTGAGTTCTGGTACTTCTTCCTAGACAGTGAATATTTAGGGGATGATCAATGCTGCATGGCTAATCCAGGTGCCTCTGTAACACCATCCTACGTTTACTATTACACAGCACAAACGGAAAGTGCAGAAGTATTTTCACAAGATAAAACAAGTCTTGGATATCCCCCCGTGGAAGAGGGGAGATTTAGATTAGTCGCCAGAAAGAAATTCTTTCCAGTGAGGGTGGTGAGAGCCTGGCCCAGGTTGCCCCGAGAAGCTGTGGCTGCCCCATCCCTGGAGGGGTTCAAGGGCAG
>JAOQGM010000012.1:23628507-23641462 GCA_027564225.1 Gallinago stenura | reverse complement strand
CAGCCCACCGCCTAGGCCTTCCCCTCAGTGTGTATGTTGGGGGGGGGGCGTCCCTACCGGCCGCAGCACCCCGCCACCACTCACCCTCCAGGCTCTCACACTGCACCAGGTTCACGTAGTCGCCTTGCCGCAGCACCCCGGCCTTAAAACCCCGCACCAGCCCTTCCAGGTAACCGTTATCCACGTTAAAATACAACTCCGGGAAAGACGACATGGCGGCCTGCCGACCGAGGGACCGGGAGAGCTCACGTGACCCACACCCCCCCACCCACCCGCCGCTCACGTGACGGCCGCCGCGCGGCGTAGCCCCGCCCCCTCTTCCCGGCAGGCTGTGCGAGGGGCGGGAAGCGCCTGAGGAGATGGCGGCGGAGGGCGGAATAGTGGCGGCTGGGAGCGGTGATTCCGGGGTCGCTTTCCCCTGTGAGGCCTTTTCCATCTCCACCACCGCTCCCAACCGGGCCGTCACCCGGTGCTAGGCCTGAAGTTGCCTCCCTGAAGGGCGATGCTGCCTTCTCTGAAAGGAGAGGGCGGGCAGAGCACCTGCTGTTCCTCCCAGCGCGGCCCAAACCACAGCAGATGGAATCAGAGAATCATAGAATCCTCTGGGTTGGAAGGGACCTTTCAGATCATCGAGTCCAACCATCAGCCCAGCACCGACAAACCCACCACTGACCCATGTCCCTCAGCACAACATCTGCCCGGCTTTTAGATACCTCCGGGGATGGTGACTCCACCGCTTCCCTGGGCAGCCAGTTCCAAGGCTTTGACAACCCTTTTGGTGAAGAAATTTTTCCCGATATCCGTCCTAAACCTCCCCTCGTTACCACAAACCAGCAGATAAAATGTTCTAAGATTCAATTTAAAGTTCAGAAAGCAGGCAGTCCTTATTGCGGCGTCAGGTGCACCGGGGAGCACTCTTCCTGTTGCGCACACCAAATACTGTTGTCAAATTAAATTTATACACAACAGGTATACACAGTCAGTGTAATAAAACATTAGCATGTTCATTCCATGTCTGAGAATTAATTTACATAAGCTCTTGGGTACATGTGGTTGTGCCTTCTGGTGGTCCTCATTTTGAGTGAGGGTCATTTCTTCCTCAGTCTTCATCTCCTTCACCTGTCCTTTGGCTCACTTTTCATGTTGGCCAAACATTCAAAGTGCTTAATTGCTCATTAAAACTAATGATCTCCCTGCTACCACCTGTTTGTCAGACAATGTCCGTATTTATCGCATCCCTGTCTTAGGTCACCATGTTCTCAGGGCCACAGACACCCTTCCTTATCTTACTGAGTCCTTGAAACCATTTGGGATGTTTAATAAAATAGCTCCAGTTCTTCTCTAAAAGAAGATTCTCTACAGTTCAACCATTTATAAACTACATAAAATCTCCCTGGCACAACTCGAGGCTGTTTCCTCTTGTCCTGTTGCCTGTTCCTTGGGAGAAGAGACCGACCCCCCCTGGCTACACCCTCCTTTCAAGGAGTTGGAGAGAGCGAGAAGGTCTCCCCTCAGCCTCCTTTTCTCCAGGCTGAACACCCCCAGCTCCCTCAGGCTCTCCTCACAAGACTTGTGCTCCAGACCCCTCCCCAGCTCCGTTGCCCTTCTCTGGACACGCTCCAGCACCTCAATGACTTTCTCGTCATGAGGGGCCCAAAACTGGACACAGCAAGACCATGTGCAGGTCATGTCCCTATGGTAAGGTCCCTCGAACCCACATTACACACAGGGACAACACTGAACACATGTTTCTCACATCCTGGCACCTGGTAGGTGCCATCATTAAAGCATTTCTCATTAGCAGAAGGCAGATGACCCCAGGTGCCGGCCAGATGCCAGTTGGGCCGTTCCGCCTCCCCACATTCCAATCTGCAAATTAAAGAGGATATTATTCTCTACCTCCTTCCCATGCCCACAGCTGATAAACCCACCACGCAGTGAAACACAGAGAAGTTCTGTGTTGCTATGATGGATGAGGCAATTCCTCGCTGTATTAAATAGCCTATAGTTCAAAGGAAACATGGTGAGAAGGAGAAGGTTGCTGCTTGACGTCATTAGTTGACTGAGAGGCTTTGATTAGATAAGTTTCCTCCCTTTTTTTTTACTGTTTTTATCCATTTGAAGACCAACTAAGAAAATTTCAGATACAATCCCCCACCCCTCAACACACCCAATAAGGGGTGGACGACCCTCTTCCATTTTCACTTGCTGACCTCTATCTGAGCTCACCCCCCTACTGACCTGCTTTCAAGTTTTCAAAAAACACCATTAATTAAAAATCAAAACACCCCGGTGCATATAAACACAGGGCTTTGTGCACTGTCACCTGCTTCCTAAACCCACAGAAACTCTCTTTGTGCATCCTCTTTCTGCAGAAATAAAGGAAAACACAAAAGGAAAAGGTTAAGCGTGAAGTTCAATTTTCATATATCATTTCCCCTCAGGTCATCCAGAATAGTCTGGATTGTCAGAATTAAAAAAAAACAACAACAACAAACAGCCACTTTTCCAAACTTTCACCTGAAAATGAAGAATCTTTCTTAGAAATATACACAAAATTAAAATTCTTACTGGGAGCTTAAGCAGTACAGTGAAGCAGCGGTAATACAGGAACGAGTTTAGCACAATCTGTAACCCAATTCTCTTGCCTTTACAAAGCCCCCGTCAATAAATAAATGCTCCGAGGAAGAGTGAGGAACGTACGCACACGTGAGGCAAGGATAGTTAAAGATGAGTGGTGTGAGAGAGGTTTTGCTAATTTTTTGCCCATCTACAGCAGGGTTATACCAGATAACCTTGGCTGTGGCACCACACAGATGCTTTCCACTTCATTTTATTTTGTGCTAAATCAGTCAATCATTTTATTGCCAAGCTACAGTTATTACGAACTTTGTCTTTAGTTCCGTCTACTGAGCAGTTACATCCATGTCTCTTAATTAATTTCACAAATCAAAAACCTCAGTTTCTTGATTGACCCAAAGCAGCATCCCAGGGGGGCTCAGCCCACGGTCCCTTCCTTACGAGTACATCTTAACAACAAAATGCTGCAAGAGGCCACCTCTGAAAGTGGTGCCACTGAAGGAACTTCCCAGCAAAGGGAGGAGGGGATCCGAAGGAAGCCCTGGGAGCTGGGAAGGTGGGGGGGAAGCACCACCACTTGGAGAGATGGTGCAGCCTCCAAAGATTTTATAATCTGAGGGTAGGTGATGGGAAGGACACCACAGATATAGAGGGGTGGGAGGGCTGGAAGCAAATGGCAAAAATATTAATCAGACAATACCCAACTTTTCACCAGTTCTGTTCCAGGAGCTGAGAAGGGAAGAATTTCATGGAGAAAACTTTAAATTTAACTCTTTAACTCAGCCAAAACCACCAGGCTATTCTCATTCCCACCTGCTGCAGCAATGACGGTGAATGTTTTACAGAATTAATGCCTAATTTTTATGTGGAACACGCCTTACTCTTGTGAACTGACTCTTCTTTGCAATAAGGGAAGGAGCTGGTCAGGATCAGGATCACCCATCCCAACAGCAAACACCATCCCCTGGGAGTCCCTGTGCCAGGAAGGGCTGCTAACACCTCCATTTAGCTTCCATTCAGGAAAGCAAACACCGTGGCTAATATCATTTTCAGTGAAAAATACATAATGAAAGGAACCAAATCAATTTCAGATGTGATTGTTTGCTTTTTTTTTTTTTAAAGAATAACAAGCTATATGTAAATATTCACATGTAAAACATTTCTAGGGTAAATATTTGATTTAAGTTGAAAATGAGACGAGTGACCTTTAGAGAATGGTTTGGTTACATTTCCATTTTTAATTTGCAAGAAATATTAAAGGAACAAAGCCAAGTAAAACTGGGCAGGAAGTCTAATGCCCTTCCAATGTTTTTATAATTCAGAACAGGTAGAAAAAGGCAAATCTTCTATATTCAAATCGTTACTGTTTTGCCATCAACAGCACAACTTCCAACTGTTCAATGACTTAATTGGATATCTGAAAAGCACCAGGATGTAGTCAATATTCAAAAGATCTAGAGCTCATTCTGGCTCATTCCATATAAATAATTAAAAGGAAAAGCAATACTATGCGATTCAGGGATTAAACAGATTTATTATATTTGCTACTTATTAAAATTTCTATGCTCAGAGTCAATACAAAGGCTGACTGTTTTTCAGCTGAAAGCTGTGTTTAACTTTCTTCCCTACAAGACCTTTTCTTCCAGCCCAAACTGACATGTGGCTTGTTGGAAACCCAGATTTGTCTGACACGGAGCCTGAAGCCACCGAGCTCAAGAGGGCTCAGCCAAAGAAACTCCTTTTACTAGATCATAAACTCCAAATGGAGTTATAAACTGAGAATTGAAACTGGGGGGGGAGGGGAGGAACTTGACAAACGTTGGGTTTGAATAAATTCTTAACACAGCGAATTTAATATTAGAGAGTCATCTACCAACCACCACCGCAGCCCGGAGCACAAACCCCCTCACCAGGGAATTTCCTCCCTTGTCAGTATTAACAGAGCATGGTTATCTCTTTAAGACAAACCCCAGTTTTTCAGTTTTTCCAGGAAAGGTTGTGACTTTGACCTCAGACTGGGAGCAAAAGTAAAAAAATGAAAATGAAAAAACAAATAAAAAAACCCCAAATCTCAAAAAGCGGAAAAAAAAGAGGAAAAATTAAAAATGCAAAATGCAGAAATGCAAAGATCTGAATATTTTTTATAACATTAATTTGTATTCTTTTGTCAGGTTTTGGGTTTTTTTTTCCCAAAAGACATACAAAGGCAATTTCACAATAAAAACCCATTCTGGAATGAAAACAGAAGATTTTACGCAGTCTCAAAATAAAGCATTTCCCCTTCCTTTTCTCCAACAAACTGACACGTTCCAATGCTTTCTCTATTCTTGATAATTTTAATGGAAAAAACATCTCACAGAAAACCTTTCTTTGGCTTACAGAGCGTGGACAGACACTTCATGCACTTTTCTAGAGCTGGAGATACCCAGTTTGGGTCTCACTTTTGCTCATGGTTCTGGGTGCATCCTTCCCTCGGGATTTGCCACCACGCTGTACCACAGACCACATCATCCCTCTCTCTTTGTAAAAGAGCTTCCACAACAGGATTCTGACCTGAACTGCAATCTCTGATCCAAATCCAGCTCCACAGCTGGTTTCATTTGTGTTGAGATTGGAGGTTGTGCCTTATACCTGGCACTGGCCACCAACGGGAGGGTTTCCAGTACAAATCAAATTCCCCAGTCAAGGATTTCTTCTTCAAAAGAGACCACTGTTCAAAACAGCATCTATTATTCCTATGAGCATTTCATCCCCCGCCGTGCTACACTCCAAGAAATTAGCATCCATGGGGATTATCCGTTTGTTCTTATTGATTTGGTTCTGGAACCAGCGACAAATCAGCACCCAAAAGCGTGAAAAGCAAGTTATTCCAGGGGGGCACGGCAGCTCCCAGCCCCAGAGTGGGTAAAACTTTACCAGAATTTACTAAACACCCTATCAAACCCTCTAAAGCACCATGGTCTGAGTGACACAAGGTCTGTGATGCACACAGGGAATGGTCCAGGGCGAAAGGGAACAGCCCTGATTAAAGGCAGCCACAGAAGAGTGAGATAAGACAAAAAACACACAACCCCTGCCCCCCAAAATCCTTCCCACCTTCCCCGAATCCCAGTCCAACCTGAATTAGAACTAGTGACCCCGAGTGTTCCTGCACCCAATAGCGTAACTACCCTTTTACTATACAGTTCAATTTTTTTATACTATACAGTTTTACTTTTTTTACAACAGAATCCTTCTTCCCAGAAACCAGAAAATTACTCCAGGAGATGCCTGAAAAATAATCTCAGCAATACTGCCAAGTTGCTGAGTTGTTATGGTCATGGCTCAATAATCTGGCCAGTAACACACCTTCCCTGCGAATCAGAAAAACACCCGTGGGGCTGGAGCCCCTTCCACCCCCGAGGAGACACCTGCCCAGAGCCCTGGCGCTTCCCCCATCCCTCCCACACACACAGGTAGATGGAAACTGGGGAGGGAAAGGCAGATTTTCCATGAAGGAAAAAGCACTTGTCAAAAATATATATTATTAATTAATTTTATTTTTTTTTTTAAGCTGGTCTTGTACTCTGGCCTTTCCATTAGAGCCATCTAATTGCAAACAGTTTTAAAAACACAACCGGCTTGGCAGCATCTGTCAGACCCCAGTGCTGTGGTTATTGCAGTTTGCTATTTCCAAACGAGTCCCTGAAACATCTGAAAAAGGGAAATCACAGCCAATTCACTGGTCTGTAGGAGTCTCCAGAAACACAACACACGACTATCAAACCACGTGTTAGTACAGAGAGGCTTTTTGGCACGTGGCTGGGGAGTTTGTTCCATGCCACGGAGCAGAAGGCACTGTTGTAGAAACATGTCCAAGAGCCACAGAAATATCTGCCTGATGTTTGAGCCCATCTCTGTGTCCAGCCCACCAGGGCTGTGGAACGTGGGGCACCGCGGGTAGGTACAAACCCATCATACTGGAATTGCATTATCCCTAATGTTTCCCTGTTGACTCACTTTTTTTTTTTTTATCTGACCTCTAGGGAACTTTTTTTGACTGTGGCCAAAACCAGCACAACCAAGGGGCTAAACCCCTGCCCCTCCACGCCACCTCGCTGCTATCCCCGTTTCTCCACGGTCACCTTTCGCTCCAGGGACACGGGGTGTCCCCTGCCACCAGGTCCTTCCTGATGGGGAAAGGTCCTGCCAAACCCCCACACCTCCTACCCCTCATTCACCCCCTCATCTGCCTCCATTTTCTCATCTCCTTGCACAAGCACAGAAGCATTTTGTATGCCTTTAAAATAAATAAAAATGTTTTTTAATTTATCTATTTCTAACACCACAGGCAATAAAGCTGTGGTATTATAGCACGGGCTTTAAATTGCCTTACTATTTAGTACAAAGACAAAAAATCCTTTGCCCTTGGTGACGACAGTAGGATCCATGAAGGTGGCAAGAGGCAGGGAAGAGGACGGCGTGGAAGGACCATGGCATTTAGAAACAGATGTGCTGCCCACAATTTAATGTCGTGTTGTTCATGGTCTCCACGGCAAAGCAGATGCTGCAAGACACCCAACAGGGGTCTAACGAGCACCTCTCTCCAGACACAAATTACAGGATTTCACCACAATCTCGAAGAAGTCAAAGGAGCCTAAAAAAAGCCCTGAAGCTGGGAAAAGTGCAATGAATTCAGGGACACAATAGAGGGGTGATTCCAGGGAAGCGCGTGGGGAAGGAAGGCAGGCAGATGGGGAGAGGGATGCTCTCCGTCGCACGAAACAAAGGAGAAGGAAGTTTAAGAATAAAAGTAATTTATTTTTAAATTAAACTCAATGAAGCAAAAGGTGGAAGGAAATATGAATCCTGGCCACACCGTCGGTACGTGCTCTAACTGGAGATCCCTCTTGGCAAAAGCAAGAGGGTGGAGAGAAGCTGCCGGTGCCCGCTCTCCGGGGTGGTGACACGGGCACCACCGAGACCTTCTTGCAGAGTTAAATCCACAATTTAATAAAAAAAAAAAAAAAAAAAGAAAACTTTTCTGGCTTTCCAAATTCACAGCCAGGCATCTCGTTGCATGCTTTAAGGGATTAGGCTTCCTTCCTGCCATCCCACAACCTCGGCTGGTGCAAGAGAGACCTCCGTGGAGATGGGCAGATGTGGGGCGAACCTCACCCCGGGGGGGACAGGTAGCCCTGCAGGGACTGTCACCCCAAACACACGTCAGCTGCCACCTGGGGCCGCAATATTTCCATCAGCCTTCCAAGAACCCCGCGGCAGGAAGGTTCTCTTCCCCTTAAAAACTGCATTTTTCTGCTGCTATGAGCAACACCACCCGCTCCTGACCGAGCCTCACCCCCCAGCGGTGTGCGGGGAATGCCACATCACACCAGATATGAAGAACCCACGCTCAAACTCTCTAAGAAGCATCAGACTTGTCTGGTGAATGGCCTGGTTGGGACTTTTAGCTGCCAGAATAGCAAAAGAAGAATAAAATCACACCGATTTTGGTGGTATGTTCCACAAAATCTACTTTAAAAGTTTTCACATCGCACACACTCCCTAAATCCGAAGAGACTTAACAAGCTGTCTAGAGGCAGTAACAAGAAAATTAAAGACATGTTTTACTTGTTTATCTTCCTGTGTTTACAGCTGAGATTATTTTCTCATCGGTATCATGATAAATGACTTTGCATTTTTAACTACTTTCAGTGATGCCATAAGCCGGGTTTCTTTTGCACAGAAACAGCAAAATGTTAAAAAAAAATAAATCACAGAAGAATTCACTACTGATAATTTATACTTAAAGTTATATATTGTGATTGAAATGTTCACGGCAAGCAATTTGCAGTCAGAAATGGATGGTCTTTCTCCCTGTTGCTAATAGAGAACAAACTTACAGAGATGCGTTTGAAATTGTTTAATAAACACTTTCTCTAAATAAATTTATGAAGATTCTGAAGACAAACTGCTTGTTGTCAAAACCAACCCAATTCCCATTTCATTATACTGTGACACTGTTCACTGAATAGAATAGAGACTTATATATATCTGTATCTTTATAAAAAAAGATGCTCTTACTGATGATTGAACATTAAAGACTTGGGGGCATAAGAAATAATGCCAAGTAAATCTACCATTATATTAAATTCAAAAGTAGTCTGTATATAAATTAAAGAATATTCATTTATTTAATTCCTACTTATATACTTCATATATAAGGATTAATATTGGCCGTAGGACTTCCTCTGGTTTTATCTTTACTTACTGCCACTAAGTTATGGAAAGTAGATTTGAAATGACTCATTGCACTGTTATTTCATTGTTGTTTTAAAGGCATTTCCTGAGTTTAATGAAAAAAATAGAGAGATATAATTAATTTAAGAGGGTGACTTTTTAAAAAAAATAAAATTAAAAAAAAAAAAATAAAAAGATGGTTGCACCACCAGCTCCTTCACAGCAAAAATCCAGCCTGGCCCAGGCACAAGCCCCTTTCTGCCACATTAGCCCATGGGACGAGGTTACCTGCTCTACCCTGACTCCAAAAGTGAGAGATGGCAGCTGATTTGGCCTGAAATCTGCTGGAGATGTTAACCCCTTCAAATATTTGTTAATGAACTCGTATCGAGACGCTGCTTTTGGACAGCTGTGTGGTCGCCTTTGGTCTCCCTGCCGTCACCGTAGCTCCGTGACCGAAGCAATAACCAAAGGAGAAGGCGGGTAACACATGAGCCAGACCCCCCAAACCACCAAAATCTAGTCTTGAAAAAAGAGAGATTTTTGTCAGTGAGCGTAACAAACCACTATCACAGTCAGGGCACCTCTGCAAAAATCAAAATGTGATGCCTGTTTAAACATACACAGATACACATAGTAACTTCACTGCTTTCCTTTATTTTGTTGGGATTTCCACACCCCCCTTTCCTTCAGGGACATAATTTTTTTCCACTAAATATTAGATCCTCCCGAGAAGAAGTTTGCTGCCCTCGTTAACTTTTTGCATTTGTTTTGGTAATAATCTACAGAGATCCACAGGCTGAAACCTACTTCTCCAATTTATCCCCGAATACTGGATTGGATCAGTTGATCAGTGCACGGAGCCAAATCACCCACATTGAACCCAAAATCAGATGACAGGCTCAAGCTGTCCCTCGTTTGCTGCTCCTGGGATTATTAAATAATAATTAAATAATAATCCCAGGAGTCCCAGAGTCCCAGCTGGGTACCTTCTGCCCAACTGCTCTGTGCCCGGCACTACGGCTTCCAACTTTTGGTGGGAAGTGATAATCTCGCTATTTTAGTTGCTGGTAGCATTTTTTGGCTGTATTTCTTTTCTTCCACCATCCCAAGCAGCTCCCCCTCTCCTGCTCTACACCTCACAGGTACACTGCAATCACACACCTTTAATCACTCCCAAGCTCTTTAATTGCTCCTACAAATCAACCCTTTGAGCTTGCTTTGTTCCTCCCCTGAACTCTTTGCTTTGCCAAAACCTTCAGGCCAAGGCATGCCCAGCTGAGAGCCCCCCCTCCACAGCCACCCCCGCTCCCAGGGAAACACCTTACGGTTCAGGTTTGGGCAAAAACCTGCCGATGAAAATTTCCTGAAAGACAGGAAAGGTCCATTCCCTCTTCTTTTGAGCAAGAGCCCTTGCAACACGTGCAGCAAACACCCAGAAAGCAGCCTCGCAGCAAAAAAGGAAAAGAAAACTTACTAAAACAAAGAGGGGATAAAATTCTGCTCAGAGTGATGCAGGGGATTAACTGGAAGTTTCTGAGGTGAAGCAGCACGTGGTTGGTGCCACTCACTGACCTTGGGCCCTTCACCCACAGAGTCAATCCTGCACCACAATCCTTCCAACAGCCAAACCTCAACTGCTTTCAAAAAACATCTCTCTTGATGGATGGAAAGATGGTTTGTTCCGAAAAGGCTGCAATCAAGATCACAGACCAAATAAGTATATATATATATAAAAATAACTATTATATATGTATGTGTTAACTTGTCTTTAGCAGCATGTAAAAAATAATGGTCATTTTCCAATATTTCTTATTTGGGAATAAAAGAATTTGAGAGACACAAATCCTTCATCCTTTCCTCACCCCAGAGATGTTCTAGTCCCCTCATCATCTTCATAACCCAGACCCAGAACCTTCACACGGACCCACCTCCTCCCACTCCTGCATCCTCAGGGCTGGGTAATTAACACTCAGTGCATTAGTCCAATTAGTTTCAAATTAAATCTTTTAAAAACTCACTGAGAATTACAGCAACTAAGCCGTGCTAATTAAATATTGAAGCGGTAAGTGGAAATAAGACTCGGGAGAGGTTTTTGGTGCCCTGCTCCCAGTGCACAAAGGATTTAAGGGCATTTGCTAGAACTCATTAATTGCATCTGCAAGCTTCTGCTTGACCCCTAATTTTTCTTTAACGTATTTAGGCTGTGTAAAATATGTATAAAGGCATGAATATGTAAAGCACAGCTACTGAAAATGGCTTTATAAAGACTTCTGTAGAAAAAAGCAAATCACTGAAATTTTTCTAAAATAGCGAAAAAGTCTTCATTCTGTGGAACTGGTGCCAAAAAAACCCCCAGCTGCATTTGAGAGCGGTGCCACCCCAGCTCGGAGCAATTGGGAAACACTCTATCACTGCCCTGAGAAACACACAGGGAGAAAACCCTCCTCCGAAAACAGCACAGTAATTCTTCTCCCAATAACCTGGAGGTATGCAATATTACAGCAGCCCACAAGCACAGAGTGAGGAGTAGATAAGATGAAAAATGAATCAGACGGTAATTTGACAACAAGCAGCGAAACAGTGAGGATAAAAAACCATCAGCGAGAGTGGAAGACGGGATGGAAATTTTTTTTCTATAAATATTTATGGCATCAGCGATGGTCATTACTCTGCCTGGCGACTCGGCAGAGGAAAAAGAATGAGATGGGGGTATTTTTTGCCTTCACGCCAAGAGAATTCCTGCCCAAAAAGCAGAGCTCCTGGAGCTGGTGCTGCTCCCCGGGGCTCGGGGCTCTGCACCACCAGCCCCTGCCCCCGGACCACAGGTAGCCCAGGGGCAAGTGGCTCCAACCAAGAGGACCCAAGGGAGCAGATGGCTCCAGCTCACACCGTGTTCCTCTGCTTGGTGGCACTTGTTCTTCTCTCCCCCATTAATGACTTCTTCAGACACCCAGGGACCCATTACCCCCCGGGACCTCAAATTACCCTGGCCACACTTGGCAACACCCAAAAGTATTATAGGAAACCGAGCACTCGATAACACAAGAGCTGGTTTTTAGGAAGCCAACTTAAAACCTATCAGAGTTTTCATAACAGCTCTCAGTGCCCCCCCTGCTCCCAACAGCCCCCACTGCAGCCTGGGTAGAAAATGTGTTATTTTATCACACTAAAAACCTCTGCCCAAACATTAAAAGCTGCTCGAGAGAAAAAAAAAAAAAAAAAGGTGGGTACGGGGCTACCTGCCCATTCCTGGAGCTCAGCAATGTAATCCTAAATAAATAAATGAAAGGAAAAAAGAAAAAGGGGCAATAAGCAACCCTCAGGGCTGATGTGGCACAGAGATTATTTAAAGAAAGGTGATTATTTGCCCTTCAGCCATTAAAAAGGTGCAGGTACCCACCAGCCCTGAGCCTCGGGAGCAGCCCACGCGTTTGAAGCTGCTCCAAGAAGAAGATCTCAGGGGGACACGGGGTCCTCCCAGAGCATCGCCCTCAAAACAACTCATGAAAAAAACTGAAAAAACCTGAAAACAACCCTGAAAACAAATCGCCCTCAACTCTCACCCCTGGGGGTCAGTCCCTCACGCAGCAGGTTGTGACACCCATCCCCAAGGGGAAACAACACGGCAGGGCTTTGGTCCTGCTTTTTCTGTTGCCCATCTTCACAAACACCAGGAGCTCGAAGCTCACGTTGAATGTGGGTATTTTCAGCTGGCCCCACACTTTCGAGTGAGTTCCTATCGCCGAGCTGTTTTTCACCCCAAAGGATGCTCTGACTGCTTGCCATTTATTACTTCCGAGTCAAACTGCCATTAAAAAGGCTGACCCTTAAAAAGGCATTTCTGGTACCCTTCCGATCCCGCGGGGTGAGCTGAAATGAAAGCACCCCTGCCAGGTGATTTCACAGCCTGGTGCAAGAACTTTTTTTTTTTTTTAAAAAAAAAAAAGCTTTAAAAACATTCCCCCATATTTCTGAAATTAACCACTCTCACAACAAAAATAACTTGGCTGAAAAACATGGCAGAGAGAAACGGGGAGGGAGAGGGGGAGCTGAGAAACCGCCTTTTAAAAATCAACCAGTATTTCTCCAGCATAAACAG
The DNA here is from genome assembly GCA_027564225.1 of Gallinago stenura. Taxonomy (NCBI): domain Eukaryota; kingdom Metazoa; phylum Chordata; class Aves; order Charadriiformes; family Scolopacidae; genus Gallinago; species Gallinago stenura. The sequence continues at coordinate 23,628,561 of JAOQGM010000012.1, read as the reverse complement.
AGATAAAAAGGGGTGACCCACAGGGGTATCTGCCCCCCCCCCCCCCCCGCCTCC
>JAOQGM010000012.1:23612802-23626588 GCA_027564225.1 Gallinago stenura | reverse complement strand
TTGGAGGGGGCTTGGAGCAACCTGCTGTGGTGGGAGGTGTCCCTGCCCAGGGCAGGGGGTGGCACTGGGGGGGCTTTGAGGTCCCTTCCTCCTCTAACCACTCTATGATTCCACTCTCTCTCCAGTCCCTCCTCACCAAGCCCGCTGGTGGAAGATGATCCACACCACACTGGGGGACAAACACAAGTATACCCAAATCCAGGCAAAATGCATGAGTACCATGCAGGGCATCCTGGGTGGGAGCTCCAGACGGCCTGGAAGCAGGAGAGATGCCCTGGTGCTGTCTCCTGGTCCCCCACCATGCCAGGGCCAGGTACGACCCCCATCACCACCCTCCCTCACAGAAGCCACACTGCGCTGCACAGCTTCGTAATGCTCACCGTGACAGCAAAAAACCCACCACCCAGTATCAATGAATCTCTTTTTTGTTGTTGTTTTGGAATCTCAGATTGTTTTAAAGTCACTTGCCTTAAGCCTGGGAACAATTAGAGCCTGTTGAAGCTTTAGCCAAATCAGAGGTGGAAGATTTTGGCACTGCCTACATTTTCATGGTTTGTGTTTCAGACACAGGGCTACACTGCTTGAAAAACACCCTCAGAGAAAGTCCAACTCGCTTTGTTCCACCCTTCCTCTTGTTTCCAAGCAGAAAACGGGCACTTTTCCTTTTTTTTTCTGATTTGGCAGCAGCATCACAGAAGCCACCCACCCAACGGCCAGACTGTGGTCCCTCACAGGCAGGAGCAGCTCTGGAAGCCCTGGAGATGCTCTCAGGGGTTGCAGAGAGTCCATGGGCCAACTCAGCTCTTTGCACGAGCACCTTCCCTGGGCATCCCCAAAACCCAGCATTCCTCCAGTTCCAAAAGCACCAGCCAGCAGAACTCACACACCTCTTTTGTGCATTAAAGACCTGGCGGCGACTCAAAGTTCACCACCAGTAATAGCAGCCAAAATTTTCAAAAACCAAAATGCACAGAGAAGAGGAGAGGAGAGAAGAAACTGGATTCTTCTGGAAATAAATGCAAAACTGGAATAAAATGAGATTGGCATCTTGAAAATAGTTACAAAGCAAGTTTGCTGAAAGGAGCAGAACGTTTCCTGTTGAAATGATTCCCACTTCAAGAATTTTCCTCCTGGTATTTGTTTCCTCTTGTATTCTCCTCTCTCTACATCTTCCTCTGGGAATATGGGACTTAAGAGCCCGGGCAGAGACAGAGGACAGGATTCCCAGCACCACGTTTGGAAGGAGATAAGGAAAAAGCAGAGGAAACTGTTTTTTTACTCGAGAGAATCTGGTTTATCCAGAGATGTCATCAGCCTGGGAACCCAGGAGAGACCTGGCCAAAGGCAGCAAATCCATCACACTTTCTCCCACAGGTCCACCAGCCCAGGGGTTGTACCAGCACAAACCACACCACTTGGGCCACGCAGAGGAATACAAAGAGGACAAGGGACTCTACAACGGGATCAGGGGATGTATCGTGGTCAGCTCAAACCCCCCACAAAGCACCAAGGGGCCAATGTATTCACCCCAACTCTGAAACACAGCATCTCCACAGGCACCAGCTGCCATAACTGGCTTTTTAGCAGTGCAGAACCTGACACGTACAAAATAGTCTATCACTTCAAGGAGGACACAGGCAGCATAGAGCAGAATGCCAAAGGAGGCTTCCAACAGCTGAAGAAAAAATAAAAAATTTACATTTTCCATGGTTCCTTTTTGTTCTTCCACATAACCCCCACCACAAGTGACACCTTCCAGCCAGCAAGGCTGTCCTCCCTCCACGGGGCCTGGCTAAACACCAAAAAAAAAAAAAAAAAAAAAAATCAGTCAGTGTGATTTTATGTTCTTTTTTATCACGTGCCAAGTGTGACACCAGCCTCGTGTGCAGGAAGCATCTGGACACACTGGAAGGAATTTCCTGACTCACCCCGGCAGCGCCTTTCCATCAGCCACGGAGCAAATCGCTCCCGTGCTGCTCCCCCGAGAAGAAATGGGGGGGAGCAGCTAAGTATTCTACCTAAAACAAACAAACCAACCCCAGAAAGCCAGTAAAATGGACTCGGAGGGTTTGGGTTTATTTTCCGCTTGGTTTGTAAACATGGATTTCCACGATAGCAGGACTCAGCCCAAAGCACGCAGTTGTAAGAAGAAACTTTAGGAAAGCAAATCCCCATTAGAGAGCTGAAGGAGTAAGATATTCAGTTTATCTTCCAAAATAAATCTCCTGAAAAGGTTATTGAGCAAGAACAAACAAAAGACCAGGTAAAGGAAACACAGCATGTTACCAGCTTGAGGAAAAAAATATGCAATTTAGTGTTTAATAAGCTTTCCCCACACAACAAAGTCCATCTGTCTGAATTTCTCTTAAATAGCACTGGCTTTGAAGAATAAATCCACAGCAAGTAGATGATTAAAAGAGCCTCACTTTTTTCAGTCTTCAGGATCTTAAGGTCTTTAGTAATGCCAAGAATATCTGATGATAAAAGATGATTCCTCTCCTCTACTTAAACACAGAATTTCATTAGTTTTTTGCAAAATATTTTTATTACCCTCAGTCCTTCCAAAGTTAGTTAAAAAAGAAGAAACAGCAAGTGGCAGTTAGAGAAGTGACATGAGGACCCACCTGAGTCCTTTTGAGATGGGAAAAAACCGTAAGAAGGAAGAGGTTAGAGGCTCAGTGGGAAACCACTGGACAGAGGTGGCTGGAAACAGCTGGGGAGGTTCAGAAAACAAATACAGGCAGTAATGACCTCTAGAAACCCGTGATGGTAACCATTCCAGCACATGAAGGAGCAAAGTGCAAAAATGAAAAGCTTTCTCTCTTGTTCTGGGGGAGGATCCTGAAAAGCTGAGATATCCATTGTGGTATTTTGTGGTTTGTTTGTCTTTGTTTTTTAATTACTTGAGCTTTTCATTCCTGGCAAAACCGAGCCTGGAGCAAAGCTCTTCCCGCTAGGAGTAGCTCTCCAGGAGATCATCATCTTTCCACACGAGCCCTGGCTCTGCCACACTCTACCCCAACCCCAGGCAGCTCCGGATCAGCCTGATGGCATCTCTCCTTTGGTGCTCCACCAGCCCATGGAGAGGGCTCTGATGGGGTGTCCACGTGAGCCCAGCCTCGCATGGGGCTCACCACATACCTCTCAAGTGTGGAAGAGCCCTCAACTCAACTATCGTAATCCTGCAGCTGCAAAGCTCCCCATGGTCAGCAGGTAGAGAGAAGTGTTCCAGTTGAGAAAACTGGACCTTCTCCCAGAGCTCTTCAGAGCCAGGGGCCACCCTTCCCGACCCACGCTGTCCACCCACAGCACCAGGGCTGCCCCCTCCATCTCATGAAGCACCACACTCCATCCAGAGGAGCACAAACCACCCTTGAGCAGCACCTGCAACAACCCAAGGCTGAAGCTCTGAACCAAAGGCAGGCTGATGAGACCAGCATCCCATAGCCCATCTCAGCCCAGAGGGCTACTAACATCATGAGATAAGAGTGCAGATTTCTTCCATAAAACCACAATCTCCTGCTGGGACTAACGCTCTGATCCACCTACTCACTACTTTTTCCCTGCCAGACCTGGAGCCAGCCCATGGAGCAGCGCTAGATGGGCTACTGGGGGGGATATTCAGGAGCCAGCCGAGGCCACAGAGTCCAAGAGGCTGTGAGACCACCAGCCCAGGGAGCGAGCAGCTGATGATCAGAAATACAACTGCTCTCCCTGAAGTAACTGGGGATGGTCCCACAATGTAGTGGCTCCTGGATTCCTACTGAACTTTGCTCCTTGTGAGTTCTGTGGGATGAGTTTCACAGGTTTATACATAAGTTACAGAGAAAAAAAAAAAAAAAAAAAAAGAAAAAGAAAAAGCATTCCTTTCAGGAATATTACTCACTGATCTTCCACCCTGCCCAGAGACCCCACTTCTTGAATAATGAAGCGAGGGCACACATAACAGTCTCATTCATTTCCTCTGACGTACACAATAGGAAGCAGAAGAAACGCTGACTAAAGTCACCTCCAGAGATCTTTAAACCATTTAACGATGCCATAAAAAGCTCAGATACCTGCCCCGGTGATTCTCATTCAAGGAAATTTTCCATTAATCCCACCCTTTGTTTCCCCGTTCAGCTGTAGGAGTGAAGCTGACTTGAAAATGCCTGGGGGTCTGGGCAAGGGCACATTTTTCCACTGGCTTTCCAGGCTGGAAGGAGGCACAGAGACACAGGTCATGGTGCTTCCACGGGTCCTACGCCCCCAAAAAATCCCTGCAGCCCTCCAGAGCCACGCTCTGCTCCTGGCTCTGGCTTCCCAGCCCCAAAGAGCCCCCCAGAGCAGAGGAGGCCGGCGAGAGGGTCTGTGGTGGGAGGGGACCGAGAAACCAGCTCTTCTGGGCTACCCCAGGACAGGCAGAGGGAACACACAGCCCTGCTCCTCAAGCAACACCACTGTCCTGCAAGAAATGCTCCCTCTGTCCCAAATGGCCTCCCACGCATCCCTCTGGGGGGAAAAAAAAAAAAAAAAAGAAAGAAAAATCTGACACTGATTTCAAAACCGATTCAGTACACCAGAAAAGCAGCGTTACGTTTCAGTGCAGGTACGGTTCTGATGGCCAGAAGAACATTTTCCTTATCACACTGTCCTGCACAGTTGGCCAACGTTTCAAATACTTAAGCAGACACTGACCAACAACTCTCTGCATTCCAGAGAGCCTCCAAGCTCTTTGTGTTACTGGAAAAAACCTTAGAGATTAAGGTATTTTAAGGGTTTCTTGAGTGGACAGACAGAAAACACAAAAAATGAAGTTTTAATTCAGCCTTCTTTTTCCACAATTTGACCGACATGTGTTTTTCCTATTTTTTGTTTTCTTCTCCTCAAACTGGGTGAAGCTGTATTGCCTCCAGAGGATCACGACTTTGCAAGGACAGCACAAAATGAACCACATCTGCAATAAAAGTTAAATCTTCACACCCTCTTGCTGCTTCTCCCCCCATGTTTCCTCCCAAAACCCCTTATCCAGGGGTCCCCGACCTCTGCCCCAAGGAACTCCTGGACATCTCCTCCCCAGGTCTCCCCCAACAAGGCTCTGGTGTTTTCCCATTCTCCGCTCTCACACCGCACCGTGCCCCTGTTCCCAGAGAGATCACAGGATCAACTGGTCTGGTTTTGCCCCAAAATGTGAACTCTGAGCATCTCCACTCAAACCACGATCCCTGCATCCTGCTTTTAGAACCTGCAGGAGACCAGAAAAACAAACCCCACCCAGACCATGACATTAAATCCCAGCAGGTTGATGCTGGTCTGCAGAGAGAGCACCGTACCCAAGCAGGACTTAAAAACAACCTCAAATAAACAACAACAAAATCACAGAAAAAAACCAAAACAAAACAAAAACCCACCAAACAAACCAGTCTCTCAGCAGCTTCAAAAAGGCACATTTGTTTAAGTTCTTTTTTGGTCTTGTCATGTGCACAAAAAAGGAAAATCTGAAAAACTCGAGCACGAATCAAATAATTGCCTTTGCTTTCATTGAGAATCCTAAGGAGAACAGCTATTAACTTATGGTATCCTCTCAGCTATTAACTCATGGTATCTTCTCAGCTCTGTCAACTTCCAGGAATATACTGTCCGTGAGAAAAAGTCCAAACATTTATATTATGACAGATTTAAAAAGACTGGATAAACCTGCATTCTAGATTTATTTCTTCTTTTAGCAAAGGGCGCTCTCAAATCGTATTTCCTTAAAGCCCAACACTTCAGCAGACATCTAAGAGCTTTGCTGAGGAGCTGTCTCTTGGCAGAGCATTCACGGCTTCTAGGAACAGGGAAACAAACCCAATTGTGAAAACTCTCCGACTCATGAATAATCCTTATTCATGTGAGAATAATCCCCAATAAGGATTACTCATGTAACGGCGTACAAAAGACTCCAAATTAAAAAATTGTGTCTGGCCAGGACAGACAGATGGACAACTTCCTTCTGGGAGGTCCAAGCTCCAGGCACGGCTCGGCCAAGGCACTGCCAGTACCGAGGCATCACCGAGCCCTTCAGCTCCTGGGAAACGTTAGGGAATTGAGGAATGGTCAAATTTCAGGGTGATGCTGGGGAAGGGGCCAGGGCAGCGGGACGGGAGCAGCAGAGCCCACGCTGCTTCGCTGCTGTACCCACGTGTGGCTGTCAGGGGGTGGGGGGAGATGGTGTGGGCATCAACCATGTCTTTTCCAACACTCATCCACAGCGCCTTTTTCAGCCAAAGGAGGCATAACATGGCACGGTTCCTCTGGAGAGAGCAAAATATTATGAAAACAAACAAAAACACAAAAAAAAGTGTCTTGGAAAGAGTAAGAAGTGTTGATCAGGACTGGTGAGTGGTTGTGAATGCTCAGCCCATACACTCCTGAGCACTTAAATATATTACATTTCCCACTTTATTTCTCCCTGTGAAAGCAGCCAGAGTCCCAAAGGAAGTCTGGTCAGCTAAAAGCATGAAGTGACCCCAAAGATGAGTGTGACCATCAAAGCCTTGGGGAGAGGGAGATGCCCCCAGGGATGGTGTCCCTCAGAGCAAGCTGCACGGCTGGGTCACAAACCAACCATCACCCTCCCCCACGGGTGGGGGCCTGACGGGAATCTCCCACCAACTCCCAGTCCGGGTGAGGGGCTCCACCTATTCAGACGTTTGAGGAATATCTCTCTGAGCACCTTGAAGCAGCTTTCCCACCGGGCACCCCCCCAGCAGGGGGAATTATTAAACAGAAAAAGAAGTAGTCTTCAGAGCAGAAAGCCACCTCCTGGCAGCAAGCCTCCTCAGCAGTGCTCGTGATGTCCCAGCACCGGGCTACAGCAACGCTGCCTTAAACAGTAAGATCTGAAATAAGGACTTGGCACAAAAAATGGGGACAAGCCTTTTGAAATCGGTTAAAACCAAACCACCAGGCAGCACTGGGCCACACTGCCCAGATGAATATTCCTGTATACAAAGTTTTATGGAGGTTTAAAAAAAAAATAAAAAAATCAAAGATTCCTTCTCTCCCTATAAAAATATGTACAAAATGAAACATACTTCACTGCAGTATGTATATAAATGTCTAATGTATGTACCTATAATCACACAGTCACTACAAAGTACTGTGCAGGACAGAAGATTACTTTTCCATATGGGATTCCTCAGAGCAGTTTAACAGGCTTTAGAAATATTTCAGAATAAAACCTTTTTTTTTTTCCTTCCTCATTTCCTGCTTCCCCTACCAGGGACTATGGTGCAGTCTCTGATGTATGGGTACTACACAAGGGGAACAGACGAAACCCAAGAAGGGCTAAAAGCAGGAGGCACACGAGCCCCCTGTCACCTCAGTGATAAATTAACCTCCAGGTCTGTTGGGAAAGGCTGGTATCTGCTCCAGGCAATGCACGATGAGTAAAAACACTGCCTTTACCCCAAACCTTGTTCCAGACCATCAAGTGAGAGCACCACAAGCTGCCAGCACCAGCCTCGTCTAAGGGGGAAGCCCCAGGAGCTGACCCCCTTACAGTGCTCTCCTGCCCAACATCCCTGTGGTCCCCACACAGCACAGAGCATTATTAAGCACCGTGTGTGGTCCTTCTCCCTGAGCAGGTCACCCAGGGGGACACACGCTGAGTCCGTGCCTTTGCCTCCTTTCTGGGGTAAACACCCCCAAAAGACCAGCGCTATCCCCAGGGGCCAGTTTCGGGCAGGGGAGACCCCGCATTTGTGTCACATGGACAATGGGCAGATCCACAAAGGCGGCTGCAGCCTCAGAGAGGGAGAAAGGTATCTCCAGGAGCTGCTTTTCACTTGTGCACAAAGGCACTTTGGTGGTCCGGGGACATCCACACTGCCCTACAGATGCTGGAGTGACTCAGGGCTTACTCGGGATCTCCAGGGATTACGTTGTTAATGATGCTTATCATCGGGCACGACTAGGGCACTGGGGATGAGAAACGTTGGATCAGAACAGGAGAACCAAGACCGAACACATTCCTTGTGTTTTCATTTCCTCATTTCTTCTTCTTCAGCCACAGATGTTCTGGTCTGTGCAGGCTGGACACCAGCGTCTCACCTTGCCCCAGCGTTCGGGACAGAAACACTTTCCTGGGGAAAAAACCCACAATCTCACTGCAATCTTGTTCACCCTCCTGGAGTCACACGTCATTCAAAGTCTGAGATTTCTTTATTGACCCACGGGATCTGCGAGCGCAGACAAGTCACAGCTCTTCAGAGGTTTTCCACGTCACCCCCAAATGACTGTTTCACAACATTTTTCCCCATGTTAGCCCCAGGAAAGAAATCCATCTTCGCTCCCAGCAGTTATTAATGCGAAAGCGAGTGGGTAAAAGCCAACCAAGCCTACGAGTTATGGAGATGATTCCCCAGCCTCCACAGGCTGTGCTGACGTGTCTCGGGGTAAAAGCTGCATTTACACCCTTCAGAAAGCTTTCTGCTTAGACCGTGTGACAGGTGTCAAAAACCAAACTTTGGAGAGTGGGAAAAGACAGTTATGAGTAAATTAGGAAGACTTCCAATGGCAAAGGTGTTTTAGTATAAGCTCATTCGTTAGCCCATGCTTCGTCAAGAGACAATCTCACCGTTAAATCCACAGCGGTAGAGGACAAACTCAGCTCCTCCAGTGGGGACTCCCAAACAGTGTGTCTTGTTGGATAACATCTCAACCCCTACATTCCTTTCAGGTGCTGAAATATTTCGTATTTCTTTAATCTATTCAGCTGCTCTCTCTTATGTGCACTCTTTTTCTGTTCCCAATAATAAAACTAAGAACACCAGATTTTTAGCACATTTGCCTCTTCAAAAATCCCCAAACCCAACACTTTTCTACAAAACCAAAGGAAATCCAAACCAAAGGTACATCCAGAGACCTTCAGGAGCACGGGGGCAGGAGGAAAACATACACAAGGACACCACATGCAGGGACAAAGCCAAGTAGTGACAAAAGTCACCCCAAGTATTCAGTCCCATCTAGCCACGGTTAGTGCACAGCTTCTGGACCAGGTGGACCTCCACACAGACGATCACAAGACACTGTGTGATGGGTCTCAAGTGGGAGGATTTGTCTTCTCTCAAGTACAAAAGCAGGATGCCAGGAGCTAATCCGATCCCTCCTCCGACAGGGCATCCAAAGGAAGATTATCTCTGCCACAAAGACTCCCTGTCCTTCAGGAGGTCCGTCCCCGCCGGCTGTTCCCGCGGCACGGCTGTGGCTGGACCGGCTGTTCCCGGAGGAGCTGGCCACTGCCCGGCCACGAAGAGCCCAGTGCTCGCCTGTCCAGGCCACGTGCAGAGTCCAGAGAAGCCAGAGGTGAACACCCCAGACAGACACCTGATGGTCTGTGAAATGCAGCAAAACCACCCTGTCTCCTCCTCACCATTCTCTGTCTCATTTCATCCTGCCCTGGCAAGACGGGGCTGGAACAGTCAGCGTTTCACAAGAGGGGAGGAGGGAAAAAAAAAAAGTCTCACCCACACAGACCTTACACACACAAAAACTTGTTTCCTAAGATTTCAATCCACTCCTCCAAACTAAGGTGAGATAAGCACCTGGAATTTCTTACACTTATCTGATCAAGGTTTCCAAGCCGCTGCCACCCGTCACTAACTTTGTCATTAATTTGATTGAAATAAAGCAGCGACTGAGTTTGGTCCATTGTTTTTTTAGAGGCTTATCTAAATTATCCCTTGATTGCAGAGCAGGTATGTCTCCCAGCCCACAGTCCCTGCAGGCTCCTGATCTCACCCGCTCACTGGGGTCTGAGCTTCTCTCTCAAACTGCTACAGGACAGCTATATTCATGGTCTACTGCTGCACCCCGTTAAGTCAGAGAGCTATCAAGCAATTAGTCCTGGGCTTAAATCTACTAAACCGACCACAACAGTGCAGCTGGGTCACTCCTGCCAGCAGAAATGGTCTGGGGCAAACTCATTCTCTTCTGACAAGTGTCACCCCTTTCAGTTGTAATTTGAGGAGAAACACACAGTAAACACAAATAGAGAACAATAAGTATAATAATATTAGTATATAGCTAAGTATAATAACATTAGTATATAGAAATGTTTGGGTTTCTTTCTCCCCAGACTAAATACTTCAGGCTGAACTGATTGATCCTGTAAAACACATTCTGCATAGAGCAAAAAGACACTTTTTATGCATAAATAACATTCACTTTTTCAGCAAGCGTGTTTGCCCTACAGCCAAATTTCACTACAAGCATTAAAAACTGTGACAAAAAACCCCACCCAGGACAAACCCTGAGCAGTTCATAGCCCACAGCTGCACGTGGTGGGAATCGATGGAGCCTTTGCACCACGAACAGAGCCCCAAACCCTTTCTCCACACCGAGACAGACCCCAGTGACACGGGACCCACAGAAGGCACGTTCATTTTTAAAACCTGACTCCTGTTAAGCAGCTCGTTGTTCATAGAGGGAATGGTGTTTACACAGGAAAAAGTCCAGTTTCAACAAATCTGAAATCCAACAGATGTTTCCTTCTATCTCAGCAAAACAAGTTTGTGACCCCTTTCTGCCCAGCCAGAAAGCTTCAAAATTAATTCTACAGGGAAAAAAAAAAAAAAAGAAGAAAATCCTGTGCTTGACAGAATGACGCTGGAAAATAAACATCAGAAAAACTTGTATTTCAAAATCCCAGTTGCTATTGAAGTGAGAAAAATAGCCGCCTTTAGGCGGATATTTTTTATGATCTGGGTTTGAAGGGACACAACAGGGTGTGAATCCTCTCCTCAAACCCATTAACCTGCCTTCTCCACACCTCTGCCCCCAAACCCCAGCCTCCCTCGGCTTCCTCAGATCTCCTCAGGGCTCTCTCCCTCCGCACGCAGCTGGGGGTGGCTGAGCAGAGCATAAAAGGTTCATCTCTTAATTTTACTGTTAATTACTGCTGCCAACACTCAGCAAGGAGTAGCACTTGGTAGAAGTGTAAAAGACAAGGAACTGCCGGCTTTGCCAAAGCCCTGCTGTGGGGGCTGTCACTCACCCGGCCCCTTCGCCCCCATCACCAGGACGTACCTGGTGGTAATGACACCATCACAGAGCAAAGCTGGATCTGGTGACACTCTCTGGCACAGCCCAGTGCTGTGAAGGCAGCATCTTCCAGGGAGTTGCTGCAATTTCTGCCCCCAACAATACCTCGCTCTGGAAAACTCTAGGAGTTTTCTCCTGGAGAAAAGGAGGCTGAGGGGAGACCTTCTCACTCCCTCCAACTCCCTGAAAGGAGGGGGTAGCCAGGGGGGGTCGGTCTCTTCTCCCAAGGAACAGGCCATGGGACAAGAGGAAATGGCCTCACATTGCACCAGGGGAGGTTCCGATTGGAAATTAGGGAAAATTTTTGCATTGAAAGGGTTATTAAGCCTTGGAATGGGCTGCCCAAGGAAGTGGTTGAGGCACCATCCCTGGAGGGATTTAAAAGCTGGGTTGCCATAGTGCTTAGAGATGTGGGTCAGTGATGGGTTTGATCAGAGTGAGGTTGATGGTTGGACTCACTGATCCAAAAGGTCCCTTCCAACCTGGACAATCCTATGATTCCAAGACGAACCCTGCACTGATGAGAATTTTATCCTGTTTTTTTTTTTATAGCTTTTTTAAAACACAGCTGCAGAGGCTCAACAAATTAGACTAACAGCAGATACAGGTGTCAAAGCCAAGGCTAAAATCTTCTTACTCAGGAGCAGAACAAGAGCAGTCCCTGCACACGACCTCCTGTGCCCGTCTCTGCCTCCCCAAGCCCCCTCCTCGCCGGATTTCACTCCCTGTGTTATTTCTGTGGGAGCGTTACCATCAAGCTCCCACCACCCCAGAGTTCCTCAGGCACAGGCTCCTCACCCCAGCCACGGCCCCCACGTGCCCCGAGATGAACATAACAACGAGACAGGGCTGGAAGGGGGCAGCAATTATTATTAACCCACCATTATCACAACCCAAAGGAGTATCAGCAGCGTGGGGCTGACCCCACCGAGACAGACTCCAAATCTGCCTCTCAAACAATTACATTAGAAGGTAGAGGTGGTTTCTCCCTCTCCCAGTAATCCCGTTTGTCCTTTAAATAGAGCTTAAGTATAATTTCAAGCCGTCAGCATTTTTGTAAAGAAATACCAGCTCAGACCTAATTGGATTTGTCAGAAAATCACAGCTAAACACTTCTGTGAGCTCCAACGGCCGAGCAGCAAGGGGAAAAAATACCTTCCCTGCTGGAATGTGTAAGGATATGAAAGCTCCTTTCAAGAGGAAGAAATTTCCTCTGAAATTAAGTGGTAAAAAAGATGTCACTTGTTGTGCAGTTCAAACCCTGTCCCTTAGCAACCAAGGGACAAGGAGCCAGGGCTGGGGGACCCAAGGCTCATCCTCCGAATGGGCAGACAGAATAAATTAGAATGATGTAGAGGTCACAGGGGAAGGAAGTAGAACAGGCGGAACCTTACAACACTCTCAGTGCCTTCAAACTGCAGTTCCTTTAATGAAGGCTGGGATTATTCAACATGTGTTATGGCTCCAGAGGAAAGAAAAGTCATTATAGAGATTTTTGTACGTTGAAAATTGGTGTTCATTTCACTGACTTTAAAATAACAATCGCTCAGGTTTTTAACATTTCCATTTAGGAGAACATCAGCTTGAGCACTCAGTGACATCACTTTCTGCAGTTGCAGAGTTGGTACCCCACGTTATGTCCATTCTGCACTGAATTCTGACCCCTGCTTTGACCTGGGGCAAAAGCATTCATGAGACAATGTGATGTGGTGAGTCCATCACTGTCCACACTGGGCAGCTGGACGTTCTCCTACCTGTTGGCTTATCCACACCAAGGAACCCGGCCTGTCCCAGGACTTTAAATACTTTATGTGCTGGGAACTGTCCTTCTTCTTCCCACTTGTCCACGAAGGGGTTAATCTCCTTGTCGATGAGCTAGATTTGAAAAATAAAAGTCATTAATGCAGACATTCCTACAGAAACACCTTCGGCTACTTCTGTCTGAAAAACTTCAATTTAAAAAGGCGAATTCTGAAAGCACATTAATTTTCCTACTTTCTGTTGGATGTCCTTATTCCCCACCCACCCACAACTACTGCAACTGAAGCAAGGAGGCAATTATAAATCACTCTTTTCGAAATTACAACTACTACAACAGGAAGTCATCAGGGCTGGTTGGAGCCTCTCCAAGACCTACGAAAGTGGTAGCTTCCCCTCACTGTTTGTTACCTTTTTGGGGGACAGTTTCTAGAAAGAAGAGAAACCTTGACAGGCCTCAGTGGGACCTTGCCAAAGCAGGCTGATGAGGTGTTCACCATGACCACGCAAGACAGGCCAGGGGAGAGACCTCATTTCCCCTCTTTTTGCCTGGAAGGCTCCCAAGGAGGTCAGCCCGGTTGAGGACACTTGGGCCCAGTCTGCGTTCGGACTCCCCATGGATCTGACAAAACACACACCAGAAAAATATGCTCTTCTTCCAGATTTTATACCATTTCTAAGTCTAGTCCCTGGGCAACTCTCCAGTGGGCTCAACATGAGCCAGCAGTGTGCACTGGCAGCCCAGAGAGCCAACCATGTCCTGGGCTGCATCAAGAGAAGTGTGGCCAGCAGGTCTCAGGAGATGATTCTGCCCCTCTGCTCAGTGTTTGTGAGACCCCACCTGGAGCTCTGTGTCCACCTCTGGGGTCCTCAACACAAAGCTGTTGGACCTGTTGAAACGGGTCCAGCGGAGGGCCATGAAGATGCTCAGAGGGATGGAGCACCTCCCCTGTGAGGACAGGCT
>JAOQGM010000012.1:23592900-23605572 GCA_027564225.1 Gallinago stenura | reverse complement strand
AGCAGAGGGGCTCCAGCCCTCCCAGCATCTCCATGGCCTCCTCTGGCCCTGCTTCAACAGCTCCATGTCCTTCTTGTGCTGAGGGCTCCGGAGCTGAATGCAGTGCTCCAGGTGAGGTCTCTCTGTGGTCAAAGCAGCATCTTTTATTCAAAGGAGCAATATTGATTGACATCCTTTGAGGACTATGTGATACACTAGTTGGCCATGTTGTATTACACACTGTCATACTCCAGCCAATGTACAAAAAGCGAGAGAAATAAAACATTCATCTCTCTGGCCTCTCAGATGAGAACCTACAGTTTTAATAGAGCTTTGAAATGCTTCACTGTACTCATCAAAAGCCCAAAAGTAATATTTTTCTCCTTCAGACACCCAAAACCATAAAATAATGACTATTTTGTTTTCCAGCTGATGCCGTAAGTCTCAGCAGCAGCGGGGTGAGTGCTCCATCAAGCACACAAAGCATGACTGCGGGATTTATGCAACTGCTCCATGACTGGGGCAGCTCTTCCTCTATCTCATTGCACTCAAACTAGCAGATAAGAAGAGAAATTCTGGCCATAACTACATGCGTAGCTAGCAATGGGATGCGCTATTGGTAGGGTTCATTCACCACTGGGAAACCTGGTCCTATTCTCTCACACACACTTGTTTAGTCACGCTCCAAAACATGATTAGGGCTCAGTCTTTCTGTTTGCTTTGTCTGCTAAATTTCCATTTAACAGTCAGTCAGCTTTCAATAAAAATGGTTATTACCCTCATCAACAGGTATGGAAACTCTGCCTTGTCTCCAAGAGATCTTACTGGGTGTCTTTGGTCTCCACAACCTGCCCTTTGCCAGTAATGCAGATTTTGCAGCCTGTAGTTAGGTCTCTGCCGCTGTCTCAGTTTTAGAAAGGAAGGAGAACCCAAAGGAGGCTGTTGGGGAAGGAACTGCACATCCTGTGTCTGCACAGAGAGTGTTTGTACAGCTGAAGGTGGAACCAGAAAGGATCAGGAAACAAAGACCACATTTACAAAGGTGTTTGATTTGTGGGGTTTTAATAAATGTCTCACTGCCTCACTCCTATCGGTAGAGCGGGAATTTCCCTGGCGCTTTCTAAAAGTGTCTCGGGCACCTTATCTCTGTCCTTGGACATTTATTTCTCTCTTTATTTATTGAGGTAAGGATCTTTCAAAATCTGGCTCCACCTCTCATTTTCAAAAGGATTGAAGGCCAGATGGTTCATGGTTCATGCAAGTTGTCCTGCTCAGAACGGCACACAATGGCATTGCCCAGCACCGAGACTCTTTCCTTTCTCATGTGCCAAGGGCCAGGGTCCCACCATGTGGTGCCTTGTGGGTTTGGGGACCAAGGAAAGGATGTGCAGAACTTGGCTCCTTCAGTGGGAAGCTAGAACAGGAAAACTGAAAAACAGGAAAGTAAATGAAAAGGCACTTGCACATCTAGATGCCCGACTTGGGGCAGGTGCTGAATTGGCCAGACATGAGTGTCTCCCTCTGTGCAGAATCCAGGGCTAGATCCCAGTCCACACTGCCTTCGAGGCAGCACACTTGTGTCAGTGCATTTTGTAATGCTGGGAGTTGCACTAAATGTAATTAATTTGAATAAAGACACAAAAAACAAAATTGCAGAATTTCCATAAATGCTGCAGGATGAGAAGATATCAAGATGTGAACAACCCCTGGTTTCAGTTTGGCAAACCAGAAACCTGCCTGCCGTTTGGCGCAATCAAACCCACACCCTTTTCCATTCAGCTCTGATTTATTAACTCGAAAGCTCTCATATCATTCCCTCCTTCCACCGTTGCTGGTACTATCTAGTTTCAGATAACATGAAAGAGAGTTTGCTGTGCCAAAGATGGCAGTCATTCTAATTTTCATTTTTTAACACAGTTAACACTTTCACATTTCTGTGTTTTCATTTCAGTTCTGAAATGAATCATACATATAAAAACTAAAAGCCTTCACATTAAATTGGTCTCAGAACATTAAGAAAAAACATCCACCGCACCCTGTGATTAACTCATTAATCCATCTTTCAAAACAAGTAATCTAATTATCTTGCAAACAAGAACATGACGCACACGTGCCCCTCAAACGGTGTTGACACACTGAATAGTTCAGATTCTTGGGATACGCAGCCTTTCACTTGCTGCTTCCAGTTCCAGTAAGACTCAAGACCTTTTTGCTCTCGAAGATTACTCGATGCACAGCAAGGAATGGGCTCATGGTCCAAGGATGGGGTGCAGAGAACAGGTCCCTTCAAAGGAAGTTGAAATTTCTGATGCCTCTACCTGGCAGCCCTAAGTGCTAAAAGACCTGGATGCTGTCATTTAGCCTCTTCATGAGCCCTAAAACTGAAAAGTTCCATAGCTCATGCCACGTATATATGTTTATAGACATGGAAGAGAAGGAGAAGCAGCAGAGGGCCCGGTGAGGAACACAAGGAGAGACAGGTCTGTCAGCTCAGGCCAGAGCAGCAATGTGCCCAGAGGCCATAAAGCAGGGCAAAGAAAGGGGGTTAGTCCTGGGGGGCAGAGCTGAAGCTGAATTTCATATCCACCTATCATCCAACTGAAAGGCAAACCAGAAAAAGAACCGAATAAAACCATTCTATTCATAGTGATACAATTAGCTATAAATACTTCAGAAAGATCAACCAAGATAAACAGGCTTGTTTTAATCTCTTATTTTAATAATTTTTGTCCTTAGGTAGTGGTTTGGTTTTTTCCCCTGTTTATGTCCGACTCTGATGTCATGTCACAAAATCTCTGATGGGGCACTGAGGTGACCATGTGGCAACCATCAAGGTCTCTGTCATGGCACCCACATTCCCCGTCCCTTCAGCTAACGGGTGATGCTGCTACACCGAACCAGTCCTTGTCATCACCCAACAGGGAGGACTTCCATTTTCCAGTACTGACCTCTTGGCTTCTTGCTAACATTTTTGGGTACAGGCTGTGATATAACAAAATTATTTCCCAACTTTTGTTTCAAAGTTCAATCCAAAAGAGATTGTAAGTGCTAGTGATGTTGTTCATTCCTGCTTTATTTTGAAAATCTATAGGGAGCACAATCAGTTTCTGAGAATTAAATTATCCCATTGACTACTGAAAAAAAGAGGAAAGATATACATGCTACAGTGAAGACAAGGAAGTTGAATGATCTGTCACATTTGCCTATGTAAATGTCTGACAAGGTGACTTCTGTCACACCTTGGCAGGGCTGGGTGGAGCGTAGCATGGGAAAATACATGTACACCTTGTGTGTTGTGCAATGGGTCTTGCACTGGTTTCCTGCACAAACTGAATCAGAAAGTTCTTGTGGGGTGGCCTCGGACCAGGTTATGGGAAAATCCTGAGATTTGAGTTCATGTGAATCTAGTCACACCAATAAAACAACAGTGAGGTTCACGAGTGCACTGGGGCTTGAGAATGACCAACATAAGAGCCAACCACAAACTGATGGAATTTTTCCTGCAGAAGCTGCCCAGTGAGGAACTTCCTGAACTTCCAAGAGCACAGTCTGGAAGCCACCAGAGCACTCAGTACCTGTGAAATACAGGCTGGGTAAGCAGTGCTGCTTGTCAAAAAACAAAAATTCCTGTCCTTTGGGTAATCCTGAATTTCCAAATATTTTCTTCCCCTGCTGGGCTGGAACAAAAACAAAAGTGGAAATATCCGTTTTTTTAATGAAAGACTAGATTTGTAACATTAAATTCCACTTCAAATGTATCCTTTTTACTAAAAGAAATACAAGAGTAACCAAGTCTGACCAGAAATTATTGAATGTAAAGAAGCAAAATCCTTTGTTCTATTCTTCCCCTGTGAAGTGTAGGAAGAAATACCTTCTCCCCGAACAGTCAGTCTCACTCAGGCTGATTTTCTCAACAGAAATTTTGTTCTGTTTGTAATGCTGCAACAAGGCCTGGCCAGGGATTCCATCTACACCCTGTTCACAAGACTGTTGATTTTTACTTAGATGAAAAACTTACTTGATGTTTGGCAAAAGATCTGCTCCCTAAAGGTCTGTCATCTAACAGACAGATGTCTAGAACACAAATTATACTAAGGGAGAAGCACAGAGAGGCCGCTTGGATTGCTTTTTCTAATCATATAAAGTGGTCCAAGAAAACTAAATATGAATAATAGGCTCTTCCTGTAAAGTCATGGTCTTAGGGGCAAGAATTTATTCTTGGGAATTTTAGTGGAGTAAACACTAGCTTCATACTATGGGATTTGGCTTTAAAACCTTCTTGGCTAATTTGACTTTTCCATTTGCTTCAGCAGATTTAATTTCAGGCATGCCCTACCACAACCGAATACGATGATAGCATCCTTCAGAAAATCATCCCGGCTTTGCTCCGTTTGCTTCCCCCAAAGCCTCGCTCTGTGCTGCTGTGCCCCGCATAACTCAACTCCTGCTTTACTGCCTTTCACTATGGACAAACACTGCTTGGAGACTCTTCCCACTCAGGTTTGGTAAAAAGTGAAAACAAGTCAGCAATGTCAGCTAAACCAGGAAACATTCTTAAAAAAATAACAACCAGGAAAAATTCTAAAACGATACTTTTGGTATTGTAACAGAGATTTCTTTCCAAGTTCAAAAAGTCTTTTGACTTTTCCTGAGGATTGCCCATTTTCTTTTTCTCTTTTGATTTTTATGACTCAAAAAGATGTAATGTGTGTTCTCTGAGGTTCAACTTTTACTTCTGTATTTCATTAATGTTTTTGAGAAACCATTTTTGTGGCTCAGGAGGGGGATAAATTCACTTTTGGAACCAGCTGTCCATGAGATTCCCCAGGCCCTGCAGTCACAGCGCTGTGAAGCTCAGCCCTCCTGGTGCCGTTTCCCTTTTGGCAGGAACGGGGCTGAGGGAGCGATCACCTTATGTGTTATTAGAAACACGGTTTGGGTCACGCTGGGCTGGATTTGGACAGTCCAGTCACATGGAACCATAGAATTGTTTAGGTTGGAGAAGACCATTAAAACCATCAAGTCCAACTGCCCGTGGCAGTGCGGGACAACCGCACAGTCTGAATTTCCACTTTGGAGCAGACCATATCTCCTCCCTGATACAGTTCCTCCTGCCATTTTTTTCCAGTTCCAATACCACACACAATGAAATGATACGATATTTCACTAATTACTGGAAAGCAGAATGAGAAATTATGCTCAATAAGCTTGGCTGAGAAGTTTTTAAAAAACACAAAATTGAACCCAACTTGAAAATGATTAAAAAAGCAGGTTTATCTCATTGCTCATTACAGTCAGAGGGGATTCTTGGTAAATGCGGAACTACTGCAAAGCACAAATTCCCTCATCTCCTGCGAAAGCCGGTTTTCTGAGAGACCCCACCTGTCCATTATAATACTGCAAGAACAGACAAAGGAAATCCCTCTTTTCATGAGAGGGATATTGGGCTCGTATGCAGGTAATCTGAAGAAATTAATATTTTATACCCGTGAAAATCTACGATAAGCCTGTGATCATGGCCAGTTAATGCCATGTGGCAGGTGATTAATTCTGCCTGTCAGTTAGGGAGGCAGAGGGAGCGCTGTCCGGCTGTAACGAAGGCGCCCACCAGGGCTGAACTGCTCAAGGTCTTCGCGTGAAGCGTTGGGGACATCCCGCATCGACCACTGCCATGTCGCTGCCACGAGAATGCCCTTCCTTACCCGCTACAGACCGGCCCCGATCAGTCAGATGGGTCTCTGCAGACCTATACCCCCTCCTGGGGGAAACACTGCTGCCCATCTGTCTTTCAGCAAATCTCCCCATTTCATTGCCCGGGTAATTTTCCACAGAAGCCACTTTCCTGTCGACAGGGAAATTAGTGACTCAGAGGCTTAATAACAAAGGGAACTGCTTAATAAGGCCAGGAACTGTTTTAAACCATTTTGATCTCCTCTGAATTGGATGGCTTAAATATTTGGAATAGTACGTGAGCTTCTGTCTGAGTCTTTTTCCAGGCTTATAAATACTTCAAGGGTGGGTGTCAGGAGGATGGGGCCAAGCTTTTTTCAGTGGTGTCCAGGGACAGGACAAGAGGGAATTGGCACAAATTTGAATATTAGAAATTCCATCTAACCCTGAGGAGGAACTTCTTTGCTGTGAGGGTGGCAGAGGCTGCCCAGAGAGGTGGTGGAGTCTCCTTCTCTGGAGACATTCAACCCCCCCTGGACACGATCCTGTGGGATCTGCTCTGGGTGGACCTGTTCTGGCAGGGGGTTGGACTGGATGATCTCCAGAGGTCCCTTCCAACCCCATGTGATTCTGGTTTTTTCATTTTTTCATTTCATTTTTTTCATTTCATGAACATTTTTTTCATTTCATGAACTGTCAATTTTCTGAGTAACTGCATCTAGTGTCTCAAGAAATCCCCAAGGATGGAGAGGTACCAGAGCATTTCCTTGCTCCCCCTTCATGTCAACCTCCTGCATGCTTGTTTCAGATCATTTGCAAGGAAAGGGAGGGAAATGCCTCAGTAAGTTAGGCTCAAATTGTTCGTTTATCTAATTTCACCTGTAAATAGCTCACCTGAAGAAATCCTGCCAAGGATATACCCATACAACAAAAAACCTCTACCCAGATACAGAGAGCGAGCCTGAGAGGACAGGGAGAACACCAGGTTAGAAAGGAGCAGTGGATGGTTGGGAGGACACAAGAGAAATGACACTCTGGTGTCATTAGTGCCACTTCACCAGAGCCCCACAAGGGTGGCATTTACTCAGAGGTACCAGCTGTGTCTCTGCAATGGCGGGTCAGGCCCCTTCCCGTCTGCAGCTCAGGACCCCACGTCTCATTGTCGCACCGAACAGACAAATAGACATTTGGAAGGGTGTTCTACCTGGACTGGCAGAAAACTTTACTTCAAGCTGAGAAAAGCCCACATAAAGCCTGAAGACAAACAGGCAGGAGATGTTTCTGGCTGAAGGGCCTGGCGGCAGGCTGGCGCACAGCGGCCTGGGGGAGGCCTGCCTTCCCGAGCCACCCCCGGGCAGAGGAATTTGGGAACATTTAGAGCCTGTTTGAGATGAGAGTTTCTAGAGAGACAACACAAACACATTCCAGGCACTGGCCAAGCAGCCATGGAGCGCTCCGACTGTTGCCTTTGGGGGGTCTGTGTGTCCCAGCCCCGGGCCGGGGGGGCAGGTACCGCCACGGGCTCCTGTCAGGGTGCCAGCAGCAGCTTTGACGTGTACAGGAAAGCTTCGGCTGGGCTCAAAATCCTCGTTATTAGTTAAAAGATGATTCCCCAAACAAAAGAAAATATTAATAAATTAATTCAGCACGTTTACTCAGCTTCATCACACAGGAAATCATAAACCAACGTCACTGTTAAGGCCCTTAAACTGCACACAGGGAGGGTTCACTGCCACCACAAAGGATCCATCAAAGCTAATGCTGAAGGCAGCCAGTAAAAAGTGGGCTGCAGGTGGGACAGTGGGACTTGATCCGGTCTCATCAGGGTTCTGACCTATCATTCCAGTGAGGAATTACCACCCCAAGCCCTTCCTTGGAGGGAATTTTGCACTAAATGATGTTGCTCCTGTTTCACCCACTAGAGCTCGGTGGGTACAGCCCTTACCCAGGAGTGAAGACGCGCGGTCAGTTCTTTCCTCTCCAGAGAGATTATGAATCCACACGTCCTTCATAAATCCTCTGGTCTCACAATACAACCTATTTTTAGTTGGGTCTCTCCCAATCTCCCTTGATGAAATTATTCCATAATTCAGTATTCATTGAAAGAGAAAGATGTCATTAAACACAACTAAATTCAAATGGAATATATCAAAAAAGGAGAGACTTGGATCCCAGACAGCTGCTTCAGAGAACATTTTGTATGAAAAACGTAATTATCTGACTTCTGAATCTCTGCCTGTCCAGAAAAAAACAGCTTTACAGTCAGATTCCAGCACCTGGTTCATCTCACATCTCCCCTGGGCCCTGTGTGTGCCTGGCTTTTCTCAGGAATGTGCTCTAAGAACACCAGCGTCCAGGTGATCATGAGACACCGAAGAACGATGACTTGGGCGGTCACAAGGGAGATGCTGGTTTACTGCCAACCACAGCTCTATTCACTCAATGTCTCTGGAGAAGAAAAATGTGGGTATCTACAGAATTTAGAACCTTCAAAGTTAGCTGGAAATCCAAGGATGTAAATTTTGAGGGCAGGCAGCTGTAGAGCAGCCACTGAGAAATACACAAAGTTTCTTGTCTGTCTTAATTACAATTTCCTGGGCTGTTTCTCTGCTCTGGTGCTGTTATACCAGCACAGCGTCAGCACGGTCCGTACAGGGTCTGTCACATCTGCTCCAGATGTGCTTCTGCACCCAACGCCTTCAGCACCAGCCGCTTTTCAGCACCAGCCTCTTAACATTTTGGGGGGTTTATTCTATATTGCTAATCAAATAAAACAGCCCCTCAAATTGGCCGTGAAACAAAATGTAGTTACAGGTCAAGGACTGACTCCCAGAGATGAAACATTCACTGTGCCAGACCAATGACTTCACCCCAGATATTTCACATGTGTTTCTAAGTAACTGCACATTCCCTCCAGAGAGTGTGATCAGACTGTCTTGGGGTGTCAGATGCAATAAATCCCATTGGTTAAATAATTGCAGCTGCTAATTAATCCCATTTCATCCTTTCTAACTGAGCATTGCACAATCCAGAGGAACAGCCAGGGCAGCTTTCCAGCTGATCGGCTCCCAGCGGTAAGGACACCTCAGGCAACGCCAGACTCCTCCACAGGCTTTAAAGATCTGGTTTTAGGGCAAAATGTCCAAAGCGATCGCCTGACCAATTCCCCATCCCATGGAAAGTAAAGCTTCAGCTTGTGATTTCAATTGCCTTATACTCTCACAGTGAACTTCCCCTCAGGCTGAGCCTCTGCCCCCTGAGAGAAGGGGGAGAGTTTTAAAGGAATCGGTTTAGAAGACAGTGAGGTCAGATAAGTGCAGATCCTTTCATGGAGATGTTTATTTTAACCATTGAGCACAAAACCTTTGTAAAAAAGCTTCTTGGTTTTGGGGGGGGAGGTGTGGGGTGGTGTAAAATAATTTGATTGTATGTAAATGCTTTCTCAGTGATTTCTTAAATTACACTTAATTCCCAGCTGCATTCCCTGGACAAATCATCTTTGAGCTAGTAGAGAAATTACAAAATGCCCAAGAAAAGAATTCTGGCAAACAAAATACTACTGTGATGAATTCATTCCTTGCTACCTCCATGGAAATAGCACAAATAATGTTCCAGCTAAATTTTCTCTGAGATGACTTTTTAAATAAAGCTTAGTCAAGTAATGAATGCATTTGCTGCCATGAAATAAGGTCATGGGTGAAGCGTTGTTCCTGCTGAAATCAGTGGATGGATATAATCTACCCAGTCTGGGTCTAGTGTTTCACCTTATTTCTTCATGCTTTAGGGAAGTCGACCACCTCCCTGCCCACGTAGGGCCCAGATACCTTCTTCTAAACTTAATCAGTGTTCTTGTTGAAATGGTTAACCAAACACCATGCAAATAAAATCCCCAGTGATAATTGATCTGCATTAAAATACTGATTGATTCCTACATTTAGTCTCAAAAGCAGATGATCGTGAATATATTTTAAATGGTTGTGAATTTGATAGACAAAAGGTGGATCAGTGCTTATCTCAGATGCTG
The DNA here is from genome assembly GCA_027564225.1 of Gallinago stenura. Lineage (NCBI taxonomy): Eukaryota > Metazoa > Chordata > Aves > Charadriiformes > Scolopacidae > Gallinago > Gallinago stenura. The sequence continues at coordinate 23,595,899 of JAOQGM010000012.1, read as the reverse complement.
AAGAGTGTCAGAAATTGAAATATCTTGCCAATCACAGGAACAGGGACTTTTTTGCTAGTTCCTATTTTGCTCCACATCCTGCTGTGTTTTGCTCCATGCCAGAAGCACCACCAGTTGCCTGGAACAGAGTCCCAGTGACACCCTCCCATTGCTGAGCACATTATCATGGTCTTCCCTTACAGGAAAAGGGAATAAAAGGGTAGGGAACCTTTTCCTTCTTGTTTTACACACATTTGTGCCATTACATTTTTACTCCAGCTGAGGCATCTGTCAAAGACTGAGGAGACAGAAATGGAAGAGGAAATGGCTTAGTAACTCTAGATTTGTGTCTGCCAACTGGCCAGGCTGAAACCTGTGGATATGACAGTTGACGTGTGGCTGTAGACTTTTTGGTGAAGTTTGCTCCTTCAGGAAAACTTGCACTCAGCTACTAATAGACCCCTGCATACAGAAAACCTCCCTCAACTTTTCTTTTTCACAGGAAAAAACTAATTAGAGTAGAGCATCCTCATTTACAGAAACAGGTAAAAAAACCCAAGGGTATAAAAAAGGCTAAGAAAGATGCTGTTTCTACTGAAAACTTCCTCTAACTCTACATAGAGAGGAGCTTCTCTCTTCTGCTGGACAGGAAAGCTCTTCACATCCACTTCTGGCTCTGGGACTCAAGGAAATAAGTGGCAACCTACACCAAAGCAGACAGAGCAATTTAAATACTTGGCACCCATAACCTCTGACATTGCTGCCACTCTAAGTGTCATTCATTTCCCATGGTTATTGCTCCTGGGCCGATGGGACACCACAGCCTCCAACGGCTGTAGCTGCTGGCCGGGGTGTCCCATCTCTCCTGTCAGGAGACCGGTCCCCAGGGGCAATGTCCATATCTAAGCAGAGTTAGATTTTATTGCCAGTCTTGTGTTTGTCTCCACAGCAGTGCTGCCCTTCCATCCCTCTTATGTTCTTGCAGGTTTTGGTGTTGGTTGGGTTGGGTTTTTTTGAATGCCATCTTGATAGGAATTATGAAAATGCAAACAGAAGTTGTTGGTTTTCTCAGTTCAGGCTGCCAGGAGCCAGATATTTTGTCTAATGAGCTCATGGCCAGTACTATGAGAGATGGTGCCTCTCTGGTGTGGGGCCTCCGTATCCACATTTTGACAAAAACAGACAAAACACCGACTGTTGTTAACTCCAGCAATTATGCAGATTGCAAGTGGTTTATTGTGTAACTTGGCTTTCTTTTTTGTTATTTTTCTCTTTGCCCTTGGCTCGCACAATGCCTCCCACAGCAGGACCCTGCTCTGGCGAGAGCTCCCAAGAGCTCCACAGCCTCAGCAAACAGAACCCGTCACAATCACATTCAATATTGAATTAATTCCCATTCAAATGGTAGCAAATGGCCACGCATCCCTAGGCAGCTCTCCCTTACCTGTCCACTTCTGTTTTATAGGTCTCCTGAAAAAATGCTTCCAGCAAACAGAGTCAAATGTGGAGGGTGTTCAACGTGTGGTTGGACTCAATGATCTCTGAGGTCCCTTCCAACCACCACAATTCTGTGATTCTGTGATTCTGTGTTGTTTGATGGTGTCCTGACAGTGTAAGGAATGAATGGGGAAAATAATAATATGCAATTGAAGCACTTTGCAAAAGAAAAAAGAAATGCATTGTTATTATCAACAGAACAAGTGCAAAAAAAAAAATTGTTTCCTTCTGTATTAAACCAAATAAAATTCTGAAATAGTAGGGAATGACTTAACATTTTAGAGACTGGTTGGGTATTATAGCAATGGAGAGCACGGGAGGGAGCTTTGGTACGAGCCCAGTTGTTTTGCAGAAGCGTGTTTATCAGTCAAACCACCTGGAGAGCACCCAAAGAAGCCAGAAGAGCACCATGGTTTGCTAAGGGCAGTGAGAATCGTTATTTGGAGAGCACACACTCCAGCAGGAGCCAGCGAGCAGAGGAGTTACGGGGGGGAATTGCATGTTTCAATGTGGGGAACGGCCAGCAGAGATAAGAGAAGCACCAGCTCTGGGGGGAGCCAGGAGGGAGGAAGCAGTTGGCAAAGGCAGAAGAGGGGGAGCCCCTACAGCAACACTCAGCTGGTTCCCAGAAAGGTTAAGGGTGAAGATGACCGTATTTTGATGCCTTTTCTCAGAAGAAATGTCAGAAGTTTGGTTTTAGTTCTTCCCTTTTATTCTGCAAATATAAAAACGTTTTCTGACATACCAAACTTTATTGCACAGCTTCATTTTAACTTTTATTGCATGCCTATTTCAGTATTGTGTTTACATCGTATGTCTAAATAGCTAACTCTGAGTTCGGTAGGATGTTTGAAAGTTGAAAAAAAGGAATGTTTATCTTTCAAAAATTGCATTTTAGCTTTCACAAGGGCATTTCAGTGGTAATTCTCTTCAGGTTCCTTAAAAAGATTTGAACTGATACAAGTAAAATGGAACCCAAACTGGGAATTTTGTACAAAGATTAGCCAGATGAATGTCTATTACCACTGCCAGGTTATAGAGACAGTGAATTATGCTAAATAGAGATAAATGATTTTCTACATTAAATGAGATTAAATGAGGCAGAAGTAAAGCTCCAGGCAACCTCTGAAAATCGGCGAGAGGAGCAGGAGAGCTGCCGAGTTCCGCTGGGATGTACCCGCTCCTGCCAGCAAAGCCCTGGCACCGGTGTCTCCTCTGGGCAGCGCTTACCTTCCACAGCCACACTCCCTTCCCGGAACCCAAGGGCAGGGAGAGCTGCTGTCCCGCCTTAACCCCGGAAAACCAAGGAGAATTTCACCAAGTGACCCAAGACAGAGGTGTCGGGAGTCCACGCTTAGCTTTTTCTTTAAAAGGGGAAAAAAAAAAAGAAAAAAAAGGAAGAATTAATAAGCTTTAAACCTCTGAACCTGCAGGATAATGTAACTAGTAGGTTTAGATTGAACATTAGGAAAGAATTTTTCACTGAAAGAGTGCTAGGGCATTGGAACAGGCTGCCCAGGGAG
>JAOQGM010000012.1:23557062-23592700 GCA_027564225.1 Gallinago stenura | reverse complement strand
TGTAGAGTAGGGTAGATGGTTGGACTCGATGATCCCAAGGGTCTCTTCCAACCTGGACAATTCTATGATTCTATGATCCCTGTTTCACCCTTCTGAAGGGATTGTGTCCCAGAACACAGGCTTTGCAGGTGTGACAGAAACCTGGAAAAAAATACCACAAATGAAATCGTAACCAGTGCAAGGAAAACGTGGGAAGAAACACACCACGAGACTTTTTAATAAGAAAAAGTAGGTAATTTTAAAAGCACCAAATTTCTAGAAAGTTCTGGATTCCAACCCTTTTGGAAACCAAGCCTTTTTATTGTGCAGCACATATTCAAAACCAGAGAAAATGGTTCTTTAACCTCAGCCTGTCTGGATGCTGCAGCAAACTGAGCAAAAGCAGAATTTATGAAGCCACCTGACTTTTTCTGTATAGTTATGGAGGAATTGCATATTTTCTCAGCTTCCTTCATGCTTCACCAGGCTAAAATGAGGTTTATCAGTGAGAATTTCAATTTGTTCCTGGAATGACAGATTAGACATTAGGAGATTTCTTCCCATTGCACAAGTGTGATTCTTAATAACCTCCTGCTGGGAAACAGTAGGTCAACAATGGGTTGAGAAGCCTTAGTAGTTTCAAAATAAAACAAAAACAAGTTCATGAAGCGAGTGATATGATGCAGTTGCCTGGAACAGCTGGGGTGCAGGATGTGGGTTACACTCTTGAGTTTTGATGTCAGATGTAATGGTGTCACCACCGCTCCTCTCACCAAAACATTTTAGGGTTTCAGAGAAGGGATCGGGGTGAGAAGAGACTCATCACTTAAACCACTCACGTGACAACAAGTTGGATGTCACCTTCAGGAATGAAAAGCCCAGTGTTGGAGGAAAGCACTGCTGCTCCAAAATGCAGCTGTCCTGGGAGCCACAAGGGTTGAACTCAGCCCTGCTGTGCGGGAGAGCGGGCAGGGAAGGAAAGAAATCAGAGCCTTGTTATGGTGAGTCACCCTCTCCAGCTCTGACCCTCCTCGGGGCATCTCCTGGTGACTCTTCTCCCTCCCATGATTCTTCCCACACAAGACCTTCTGAAATATCGTGTCAAGGGGTTTATAGGATCAATACCAATGGCAGCTCCTCAGAGTTTTCTCCATTAATTGGGGCCCGTAAGGAACCACTGGTTCATATTGAGTTAAGAGAGAAACCTCTGGGCTGCAGGAGCTCTTTCCACCAGCAGCTTGGACTACATCATCAGTCCCACTAGTTACTTAGGAAAGGTTCTTCTAATGAGCTAAGCTATCTTTGTTGCCAAATTCTCTCATAGGCACAGAACAAAAGATTTGTGATCGGGGCATGACAAGCTCCCTGGAAAAAGCAACCTGAAAACAGAAATAGCCTTTTGACCTTGACAAAAATGTAAAACTGGAGCAATTCTGTCATCTAACAAAAAAAAGCCACGACAAGACTAGGGCTCGAGGTGCTCAGGAGAATTCACTCACCTCCTTAGATGCAGTTAAAGCTACTGACAGTATAGTAGGTCTGCTGAAGGTGATGCATGGGTGATACATAGAGGAAACAGAAGAACATAGTGCAATTGTTTTACATGACAGAATAATTGCATTTAAAAAAGAAATAGCTTTAATAAAGAAGAAAGTATTAGGACAAAACCAGTGACATACCCTGGCATTTACTAACTATACCAGTGGGAGCTGCTGCTGGCCAGGTGGACCACACTGTGGTGGAATCCCTCTACTTCTGCTCATCGTGGTCAGTTGACCCCCCATGAGGTGCTGCAGCGCCTGGGGAGATCTGGAAGAAAGGGCTGATTTACCTGACAGGGGACATTTATAATTCCAACAGTTGGAAGGAACACAGAGCTGGGAATCTCACAGGGACGTTTTAGGCTCTTTTCCTTGTGCCCGTGATGTTTATGTATTTAAGCTTAGCAGTTATCAGTCAGCACCCGAGAAAGCATAAATAAAATATAACCTGTTCTTCACCCCCACCTCAAAACTTAATTTTTCATTCTGCACACAGTATTATCTGTGCCCACAGGTCTGTGGGGCTTTGTCTGCTCAGCAGATGACTGACAGCACATGGATTTTTCCCTACACATATATTTTTCATGCCATTTCAGCTGCAGAAAAGTCACTTTCTGCCGCAAATATTATGCTGTTAACTTGAAAGATTGCCCTAGATAGTTTTTGTCCGTAAAGCAAAAAATGTTTTCAAGAATCCAGTCAATCCATGGCAGAAAATCAGGTCCAAATGTTGTCTAAATGGAGATCAAATGTTTTATTTTAATTATAGTAGAAGCAGAAGGTGTTGGCAGGAGGTGGTAGGAGACACTTTGACTCAGTTACCTTACAGAGTTTCTGCCTGAGCATCTCTATTTGTTGCAGGATGGAATGATTTTCAAGTTGTGCTTCCCATGGGGATGCAGTGCTTGGCCAACGTCCAACCCTGTGGGCTGGAGTCCAGCTCAGTCTCAGCATCCAAAACACGTCTGTGACTGAGGGACAGACAGGTCCTTGCCTTGACTCATCAAGCAGTTGTCCCAATGTCTAAGTGCTTCCTTGGAAGTCCTCATTCTCCAGCTGCCGGTCTACAAACTGCATCTCACAGTAACTGTTTGGCTGGTTTTTATCTTGGAGGCATTATTAGATGTTACCATTATGATGGGTCGACCCAGTTCTCTCCTCTGCCTTTTCAGCTCGCCAATGGTTCTGCTGAAAATAAATGGCTCCAAACCTCCACTTAAAGATATATTTCCTGGTGAACTAAGTTCTGTAGCAATGAACATATATTATTTTGTGAGAAATGGTAAATAAAGAAAAATAAAAATCTGTATTTTGTACTTTCTTACACCAGTAAGAGTATGGCTTTGCAATTTTAATGCATGATTTATTTAAGAATTATTGTATTCCCTTCTCATTCATGAGGAACTGGAAGCACATGCAAAGGGCAAGAATAAGCAGTAAGGAACTGGAATTTGAGCTTCCTGACTTCCCACCCCGGACCTGAGTGACTTGGGTCCTGGTCCTCAGCCCCAGGAGATGCTCTGAAGGCTCCCTGCCCATCGCCAGGGTCACGCAGGCTCCGCGTGTGACAGCTCCTGAATAAAGATTTGAGAAACGAGCCAAAGCCGGTTGCACAAACCTCCTCGTGTTTCGCACGGGTGGCTGCCAGTCTCACAGTGGTCGCTGCTGTTTGTCATTTGTGTCTTCTGTCACCTAGAGGAGACATCACCAAAAACAAATAGCCAAATCCATAGAACAGAAAAAAAGTGATGGCTCCGCAAAGCTTGCTGTGCTTTTTTTTTTTGTCTGCAGAGCTTGCTGTGTTTTCCTTCTCTATACATATGTGTATAGATTGTCCTGCTCTAGACATATGTATAGAGATTGTCTTGCTCTTTTCCTACGCTCCAAAGGAACAAAACCACTGATGTACTCTCCTTTTAAACAGCCTACAAGAAAAATATCATTAGTTGCTCTTAGTTCAAACACACATAGTCACTTTTTAAAGTTAAAGGTTAAGCTTCGGTTTGGACAGAGGTTGTAAAAATCCAGGATCATTTATCCCGTGCTTTTGGAATCCTGTTTTCCCTGCATTGGCATGGCCGTATGCCTGCCAGGCACTGTGTCCGGAGGAGTGGGGCTGCTCCGCGGGGGGCTCCGGGGGTGGGCTGCTCTCCTCTGCCCCCCCCCCGCCTGCAGCCCCCCTGGAGAAGGCACAGCTCCATCTCTGAGCCCCTGTCTCTCTGTCTGTCTGTGTCTAGGCTGAGGGACGCATTTCTAGCAGCCGAAAATGAACATCTTGGAAATGTAAAAATTGCCCCTGACAAGAGGTAGAGGTGAGGAGAAAAACCCGAGTTTTATTGTAGTCATCAGGGAGCTGTAATTGACAGACTGACCTTATTATTTCACGGAAAATCATGTAGTGGGGGACTGATTCTGCCGGGATCTTGTCGCGATGCAGAAGCGTGAGACAGAAAAGCCCCATCCAGGAGATAAGGCCAAGGGTCTCTGGAGAACCCAGCGTTTCTTCCCGGCTGGTTTCTCCTGGGTGTTACCTGTCCGAGGGGGGATACGAGGCAGGGCTGGAGGCAGGACAGAGCTGCTTTTCCTCTCTCCTAATTTGTCCTCGTCAGGAATGACGGCCCCTCGCTGACAGGGGGCCATGGCACATCCTTCCCCAGGAGCACGGAGCTGGGGCTCTGGATGTGTCATTGGACCAAGTTCCTGCCAACAAGAAGCCCTTTTCTGGATTCAAGCCCCAGCACAGGGACCACTGATGGCTCCCCTCATCCCCGTGTCTCAGGGAAGACCAAACTCGGTCTAAATCGGTTATTTATCTCATAACATCCTCCAGAAAGACCTGACTGACCCCAGAAGTGCTACCATCACTACTGCTTAGCAGGGCTCTTCAGCTCAGTGACACGACTGCATCAGCCCTGTTTATTCCAGCCAGCTCCTCCAAGCTTCAGCACGGGGACCGTTCCACCATGCCCAGCTCTGGAAGCCTGAGAGATGCTTGTCTTCCTCGGGCAAAGAGCAGAACAGAGCCCAAGACGGGATATGGCTCCTCCCCGGCCACGATAATTGAACAACAATGTTGGCACAAGAACAAATGGAATGAAAAAATAGCGGCCAGATTAGGAGAGAAATTCAAAAATAGGAGGAACAACTGCCCAGAAGAAAAGGGAGCAAAGAGTCCTGGGTAGTTTTTAAGAGGGATTTTAGGCCTTTTATTTTTATTTTTTTTTTAAGTGTTTCTAAGATGGGGTTTTCTGAGCAGGCAAAGCCTTGGTCCCTTCCTGTGCTGTGCTGGGATAGCTCCCTTCCCTCCCAGTCCCTGCATTTCTGCATCCCTCCCCCAGATGCAGGGTGTCCCAGCAAAGCCTGTGTTTCCATGCACAACTGGGACACCCTGCACTCAGCCAAGGCTGGCAGGGCCTGACCGCGGGGTGTAGGTGCCTCCTGCTCTCCTGCTGCTCTCCTCCTCCTCCTCCTCCTCCTCCTCCTCCACGCTGCAGCTCCCCTCGGAGGAGCTCTGCTGCCTAATTGAACATAACCTACAGGCTTAGCTATTATTTTGTGTTTGTGTCTCTGTTACCTCTTTTATCCGGGTCAAAGTAAATCCACCACCCTGTATACTCTGTCCCTGGTAGGAATATTTACCTTACAGACTCTGTAACTCTTTAATGTTTTTTTAAACGATGCATTGACATGCCTGCTCTCGGGGGCAGTCTCATCTCATAGAACCATGGAATCCTTTAGGTTGGAGAAGACCTTGGGGATTAGATGAACCCTGCAACGCTTCTTGTCTATTTAGATAGCAATGTTTCAGGGCCAAAAAAGGGATGCTCTCCTGTGCCAAACCTGTCCTTGGGACTTGCCCCGAGTTGAAGATGTCCTCAGCAGGACCCCGTGGGCAGCAGGCTCCTCTGCCCACCTGAGGGAGATGGGCAAGGGCTGCTTCTCCGAGCAGGGTCAGGAACCCTCACAGTCCAGACTTTTCCCGATGGGTGTTCGTACACATCTCAGTCTTGCTGACTCAAATCTGAAAGATTCTCTACAAAGCATCTATTCCCATTTCCAGGAGGAGCAGAGCCCCCCTTGAGGCTGGCCGTGCCCAGTCACTCCGGGGGGACCCGCTCACGCAGCAAAGTTCAGCACTGGGAGTTGTGAAATTAAGGTTTATGTAGGAAAAGGCAGCTGGTTTGCTCCTGAGGGACCTGGCAAGTGTGATTCTACAGACTATTTTGCAAATTATACTACTTAGATACATTTATAATTTGCAAGTTTGTTCTAATATCTAAAATGAGTCTTCTCCGCTTCTATTTAAACTGATTTTTTGTCTTGCTCTGCCCCCACAGACTGCCTAGAAAACTACCCCAAACTCTTTTCACATTGTTCAATTGTATCCTCATTTTGATGTCTATAGGAAAATAATCTAATTTTCTCATTTTTTAGTTTTATATTTTCTAAACTTTAAATAATTTGTACTCCTCTTTGAAGACAATTTCTTCTAGTTTCTTTCTGGGTACACAACTGAAGCTGTCTAAGCTGTAATTCTCTAGGTCATAATTTCTTCCACTTTGATAAAATTTTTTCTCTTTATAATATTTATCCTTTTCCAGACTTCTGGGACTTAGCTATTATTGTAAACATATATATTTTTGGTTAAAAATCTTAATTATTGAAGCAGATACAGTTTGACCAGTTCCATATGGAATCAAGGTAATAGCCACCTTCTGCTTTCCGTGTGAATGTGTTCCCCTCCCCTGAAGAGCCTTTAACCCACGCTCTCCCTCTCTGGGTGGGGGGTCTCCCCCTCAATATTCTCCAGCCCTTTAAGCAACAATAGCTATTAATATTTTTGTGAAAGCTACACCAAATCGGTCCTAAACAGCTTAATCATCTTCCTGGTGATTATTTTCTCCCCCTTCCTCATAAGAGATATCAGGTACAGCTTATCACTTAACTTCTTGTGCATTTAGCCAACATTGGGTTTTCCTGCAATTTTTGCTCCTTTCTCTTTGAAATCAATTTCACCTCCCTGCTTGTGGCAATAAATATCCAAAGTTACTAGCACTGTTTTCACTTTTTTCCCTCCCATTCTGTGGTTCCTCAGGTGTGCCTCATCCAGCCTGATTGGCCACTACAGCACCTCCCCACCTGCCCACAGCCTGAAGTGCTTGAAGATGATCCCCAGGATAAAGGCATCAGAGACCTAATGAAAACAAGCTACAACTGTGATAAAGACAGGCTGATATCTACTGCCTTGTTCCAGTAATATCACTGGAACAGGCTTATAAAAAATTAATTTTCCTATGTAAAGTCAGCTGTCAATCTCCAGCCTCCAGCAGTGTTGCTCTAAACAACGTGGTGGTGGTTTTTTTTAGGAAAAGGACACTAAGAGGAACATCCTGTCTCTCTTTAAAATAAAAGGCATCCATTTCAGTTTAGAATTCATGCAGAATTTGAGAGTTGACCCTATTTCATGAGCAGGTTAAATTTATTTTAGAAAGTATATTTTTTCTGGACTTAAGCATAGATTTGCACTTTTTTTTTTTGCAGAGACTAGGAAAATAACAGAACAAAGATACCACTTGCTCCCCAAGTTAATTTTTGCCATGTTTTGAATTTTGCACTTCACGGGTGAAAACAAAAAGATTTTCGTGGGGAATTGGCACCAACTGTCAAAATTTAACTCGGATTTACCGTTCACGAAGGATACAAAGGGTTTCTGTGGAACTCCCCGGGAGTCAGAGTTGCTCAGAGGTTTCACGTCACATAAAGTGTGTGTGTGTAGACACACATATGTATGATTCATCCCCATTTCCTAGAAAGATGAAATGACACGGTAAATCCGCATTGTGGGATGAAAGGTTAGACTTTTCATTAGCCTGTAGTGCAACCTCATAGACAATTATCACCATTAAAAGAAAGTCATTCTAAGAAAATCTATATAAGACACTGTTTTTCTTGGACATAGAGAAACTATTGCTCGCTAGAAGCTCTGGAAATCTTTCTGGGGGAAAAAAGGGTCACCTTATTCCCTCATCCTGAGCAAGACTTCCTAAAATATAACTCAAAATGTCTTAATCTCTTCTCCATGTCAGAAACATTTGCCTGTGGGTTATACATCCTCTGGAATTTAGCAGTTCATTCATTATATCCACAGCTCCAGGACCTTGTGTTCCTGAATGCAAAACCTAGCTGCTCCCTGTCAGTCCACTCCCACAACCCAGGTTTTTCCTCCTCAGCTTCTGCGTGTGGTGACAAAGCCAAGCCAAGAAGTCCTGGGCCCCTCTCTTCCTTGGTTGCCCCCATTTCTTTCCCCAGTTCTTCATCCCCCCCCGCTGCACGGCACGGCCCCTTCTTCTGCACCGCTACCACCTCTGGAGGGGTGTGTGCTGGGAACCAAGGCAGGCACTCAAGCTAGCTTTTAAAAAATAAAAATAATGAGATATTTTAACCCTATTGGTCCCTGATCAGTTTCCCAGTGGGGCCTCTGGAAAAAAAAAAAAAAGAAAAAAGAAAAAAAAAAAGGCATTATAAACATCCCACCCTGTGATGGGAGGGCAGGACTGAGGGGCTAACATGGAAAGAACTCCTGACAGTGGCCAAGAAGCTGAATGCCCGAGTGCTGGGTTGTCCCTGTGTCCCTGCAGAAGGTGGAAGGACACAGCAGGGAATCAAGACAAAAAACAGTTGCATTTTTGAAAGTAGGGTCCCAGAATAATACTCAATGAACCAGATATTGTTAAGTGCTATCATTTTTTTTGCTGTGCTTCATCATTAATAGACTGTGGGAACTATTTTTGATACCTGCCGTGTTAAGAGAATACACTCATTAAACAGGGAAGTGGGAAAGTGGAGCATTCCTAAAATGGTAGCGTGATGTCATTTGTATCCCAGGGGCTACAAATTATGGCTGAATTTCCATGGTGTTCACACAAGTCAAACTTACCTGCGATGTTCAGATTTCAGGTCAAAGGGAAAATTCTTCCTCCCATCCCCTGGGCACAAGGAAGATCATGCCCTGCATAACGAGTTTCAGAGCTTTGTAAGAATTTCACTATATAAATTGACTTTGCTGGTGGGTCTGCTCGGCTGCATCTGCTTTGGAGATGCATCAGATGTCTTGAAATTGATTTAGGAGGGAGAGCAGAAAGCATTTGCTGAACATACTGACCCTCTGTAGGGAGGCGAGAGAAACTCTGGAGGGAGGGGGGTGAATTAGACCTCCCATGTATTACAGTAAAAGCCCAGCACATGCAATGGACTAGATGGGAGAAATATTCCAAGTACAGCTTTATGTGAGTCATTATATTTCACTAGGGGACTGATCGGCACATCCCCAAGGTTTTTTGTGCCTTCAATATGTCCTACCTGTGATTAGCTACAGCATCATTCAAATAGAGCATAATTGGGCTCTTATTCTCTTCCCACTTCCATCAATGCCCACCGGGAGCCAGTGGGGTTCTGGGGGTGTAAGGGCATTAGCTCTGATTCCCAGGCTTTCATGTCAGTAGCCTGTTACTGAACCTCTACAGAAAAATAGATTATTTTCAAGTTTTATCGCTGGGATTCTTACCTCAGCTGCCCTCCTGTCTCAAAGAAACAGCAGCACCAGCAGGGGCTCGGGCAGGGAAGGGGAGGCTGAGGCAGCTGCCTGATGCTCCCTGGAGAGACCTCTGCCTGGATGGCTATGGAAAAACCATTGGTGCTTTCGAACTACACTCAATAATTTTTAGCCAATTGAAGATTAATCTCAGGGTGCGTAGTAAAACTGGAGGCTGTTACAGAGTCTGCTAATGAGCAGGAGTCAGAGGCTGATAACTTTCTTCCCACTGGGGAGGACTTTCTGTTGCAGGAGCAGCCTGAGCTCTGCCTGCAGACTGTGTTTGGTTTGTGGGTGCTCCTCTTCCTCCAGTTCCACTTCACGCTTGTTGAGTGTGTCCATCCACCCAGCTGCACCATGGACAACTGTTTGTAACCATTGTTTGAATGATTGCCATGATTGTTTGTAAACAATCTTCTCCTGAAGGCCAATCTTCTCCAAAAAAAACCCACCCAAGGAGCACCCTCACAAGGAAGGAGAGAGTGGGTGAGAGCAGCAGCTCTGAAAGGAGAAGCAGTTAGAGAAGACCTCACAATGGTCCCTGATGGAGGAGACACTTCCAGACACATCGAGGTGGATGGGACAATGTGGGGGTCTGGAGCTTCAGCACAGTGGGGCTGGTCCGGGGCAGAGGAAGAATGTTCATCCCCCTGGAAGAGGCTGCAGGAGCCCACACAGACCCATCAGGAGATGTGTGCAGGAGGTGCTGCTTGAGCCATGAGAGCACTTCCCGAGAGCGAGGAAACCCACATCCCATCCCTGCTTCTGCCCAAGAGGGACTAAAAGTCTGGTTTTGTGAGGAAATCTAGTAAAATGTCTCAAATCCCAGGGAAGAGTGACATGCTGCGTTTTAACTCTTCTGCCTGAGCTTTCTCCATGGACAACTTCAGGTGCCATCCTCAGGACCATCACCCCAGCGCTCCGAGTGGCCCAGGGGCTGCTGGCCATCCATCACCTCCCCTCAGCAGCCCCTTGGCTGCTGTTGAAGACATTGTCCAAGCAATGGACCAAACGGTCTTCTGGTACTTGGATTTACTCTGGAGATTCAGTGCCTGCAGACACAGAGCCCTGTCTCCTCTCTGTCAGTGACCCACACAGTTACAAAGGGAATTAGAAAGCCTTCACTTTTGGCCTGGGATTACCTGACTCATCTGCAGCTTGGGGGTGTTAAAACACAGATTCTTTGAGGAAAGAGAGACTTTTGCAGTCAATTCAATAAGAATTTTCCATCAGCAGCATTTCCCTGTCAGAGTGAGCCCTGAGGGCTCCTTTCAGATGCACTCCTGACACCAAGAACCTCCTGAGACTCAGGGGACACCAGGTTTATCCTCCAGGAGACGGGGACAGCTCTCAGCTGGACTCATCGTTTTGCTCCCAGTGACAGGGAAACCGGTAGCAGCTGAGAAGTGCCTTTTTTTTTTTTCTTTTCTTTTTTCTCTCAGCTCATGAAATGCAGACACAGGAATGTGAAGTCCAACCCACAAAATGTGCCAAGAAGCTCTGCTTAGGAGCCACAGATCTCAGACCAAGGTTCTCTTCGTGCCCAAGGGGGTCTCCCCAAAGCACACTTCATTCTCAATTTTAATAACTTGTAAGTATTGTGGTATTAGCCTTGCTTTGTCAGAAAAAGCACTGAGACACGAAGCCAGAGGGTAGATCAGGGAATTCTCTGTATAAGATAAATACCTTACGCTAGTTTTCCGGATAATGTATAGGGAGTTATTTTTTAAATGACTTTGTGGATTTTTCTCTCAGCTTCTGTTACATTGTGTTAATGTGTTCAGAATTATTTCTAGAATTCAAAAAAGCAAGAAAAATCCCTCATTTTCTTACGAAAGCAGACATTTTCTCAATCATTACCAATAACTAGGTGCTGATAGAAACATTGATACTTGGCTCTAATAAAACTTTTTAACTTGATGCTGCGAATAACCCTCTCGGAGGGTTAAATTTGATGCTGGGAACAGCACCCAATGGGTTAAAAGCCTGGGCTTCTTGGAGTCCTATTGCCTCAAGACTGGTCTAGACAAACCCACCACTTCCCTTCCTGAAGGATGTTCACACCACAACAGGAAAAGCCAGGAGGCCTCCATCATCTCCTCTTGTGCAAGATGCCCCAGCAGGAGGGGGGGTGGGGTGGAGCCCCCCCAGCTCTCCCCACCACCCGGTCAGTGCTCCAGTGCTCACAAATACTAATGCTGGAGCTTTCCTGGGGGGCAGCCATGGGGTCCTGCTCTGTGTATGGCAATCGATCTGTCAGGACCATCATTACAGCTCTCTCTACCAGCCACAGTCCTCAAAAAAAAATATGTCAAAAAAAATCCACGAGCTACATTGAGCCAACATTTTCTATAGCATAGGCCCCAGGGAAATCTTAATAAAGCTTCAGGTTTTGTAAGGTTTTCTCCATAAAAGGCAAGAGGGGGGTTTATGGCTTCTCACTTTCCAGCTCCTCTCCCTTATACGTTCTGCACCATTTACTCCTTTAGATGAAGAGTTTATCTGAACTATGATCACCTTCTGCATTCATTTGTGCCTCTTCTTCCATGCCCTCTTAAGATTAAGGCTTTTTTTTTAGTGTATAAGAACTGAATATCCATAGAGTTGGGTGTTGGCACTGCCCTCTATTAGCTGTATCCCTTTAGAGTCAATGGAGACCAAACCCTGAGCTGCAGAAGTAGGTGAGTTAAGAGGGACACAAAGGTTGAGTCTGATGGCAAATAAGCAAGTAGCTTTCGCTGTGAGAAGCGATGTCATGGAGCAGCGTTGCTGTTAGGAGTGGTTTTGCACTCTTTCCCTCTCAGAGAAAAACCTTCTCCTCCCTTCCCCGGGACTCAATAAAGCCCCGTTTCATACCCCATGCCTCCGGAGAACCGAGGTGAGACCTTTCCACAGAAGCAACATCTCCTCTGGGGCTTCAGAGCCAGGTACTGCTCCAGCTGCAGCATCCCTCATCCTGCAGATGTCACCAGTGGAGGAAAGGCACTGGGAGGTGCAAACAGGAGTGAAAGAGAGAGCTGGAAACCTCCGGGAAGCACAAATGCAACTGGGATTATTGCTGAGCTTGGTGATTCCTAGTGTGACCAGGAGACTTGTCGCTAAATGGAGAAAAGATGGAACGTCAGAGCCTCAGGTCATCTGCTAAAAAAACCCCAAACTGGAAACAAAAGAGCACCTTCATCAATGTGGCCAAAATAGGTCAGGTCCACTTTCACTCAAGATTTCCACTTACACATTCTTCTTCTCTAAATACATGGTCTCCACCTTCAACTAATCCAAGTGACTGTGGCCTCAGCAAATCTGAGGTACCAGCTCCTGCTCTGCTCGGCGCTTCCTCAACACTTCAGAGCTTCTGCTTCCTAAGCCCTTCCTCTCCCACACGGACTCTCCTTGGATATCTGCTGGTTTCTCCTGTCCCACAACATGTCTAGCATTAAAAAATGACCAGGTGGTAGGGACACTACCTAAAATTAGCAGCTGCTTAAACCACGATGTGCTGGGAGGAAATGCCCTGCAGCAGAGCTGAGCTGGACAAACAGTTTCCCAATTATAATGTCGAGAGTGCTCGAGGGCTGAAAGGTGCCCCACATGAATAGGCAAGGGCAGAATCAGTGCTGGAGATGTTTGGCCACCCTTATCTCCTTAGGACGTAATGGCTGGTCTGTGTATCACTCTGCTCTGGCGAGGTCATTGCTCTTGCTGACACCGCTGAGAAGACAAACTCCTGCCAAGCTGATGGAAATAACCTTTTTCCCCCTCGGATATTAAGTTCAAGGGAATCTTCCAGTCTCACAGAAATGGGAAGAGGTACAAGGAGAGGCCATATTTGGGGCAAAATTCCTGATACATGTGTCTAGAAGGGGCACATGCCACATACCTGCCATGCTTCTTTGGGATCAAACGTTGGCCTTAAGTCCCGGGGCAGACAGACCCTCCTCCTGCCCCAGACCAGGTGGCCCCAGTGGTGGGACACAGCATGGGCTGGACACCAGCCCTGCAGCAGGAGAACCACAATCAGCCAAAACGATGGCATTTCTGCCCGTTTCTCCCAGAGGAGCCGCAGGCGCTGGGCAGAGTCCTGCTACTCATTTAATATCTGGGAAAAGAGTGATATGGGAAAAGAATGATTCTTGGTGCTACAGCAGCACCTACAGACCCGTCCCGGGACTGGGGAGCCTTCGCCCTGGCGAGAAGCAAAGGGGGGATGGAGGAGGGTCCCAGCAGCGACAAGGTGGTGGTGTAAATGGAAAAGGGAGATAAAAGCTGGAGGGGGAAGAAGGTGAGGAGTGAAACAGGGGTGCTACACAGCCTGGGCTTCATGGAGCTAATGTCACCTCAACACAAGGAGACACACAGCCTCCTGGTGAGCTGGCTGTGTTTCAGCGTTTTAGCAGCGTTTCAGCCCAAAGTTTCATGCACAGGATTACTTTTGGGCTTAATTTGGGTTTCAGCCCAAAGTTTCATGCCCAGGATTACATTTGGGCTTACTTTGCCAGGAAAGGCATTGTGAGAAGTTGCCCCTACTCAGAAGTGTTGCCAGAAGAGGGAGAAAACCCTAAATGTTACTGCCAATTGTTTGGTTCCTACGCACCAAAACAACGCGTTTCCCTCACTGAAAGAACTACAGGTGAGGCTTCATGGAAAACAAACATTTAGATACCGGAGTTTATCAAAATCAGCTGGACTTTCTGAGTGTTGTTGCAGCGAGCTGGAACCCTGCCATTCTGGATTTTATCCAGGCTACTGTAAGAATAAATCACTTTTTCTGCCTCTTGCCTGAAATGAACAAACATTCATCAAAATATATCATTTTTGCTTAAATCAGGAAAGGGACAGAAAACCCAAACAATGCTAATTTTCTAATACTGAGATGTTTTGGTTCATGATAAAGACGTGGCTAAAGTCTGGCTTTATATGAGTTAGAAATCTAATGGGACTTCATGGAAAGTGAGTCTTTCCTGTACCTTGCAGACAATGCTTTCAGGAATCAACATCTCTAGAGAAAATATTTTTTAAATTTTTTTTTGACCTTTTTCATTTGTAATTAATACTGCCTTAAGGGAAGTGTTTACTCTTTAGTGCCTCTGCCTGGGTAGCAGTGATACACAGCAAAATATAAGTCTTACTAAAAATAAATAAGTCCAGGGTTGCCTCTGTTTATTTTCCAGAGGCTTTCCCAAAATATTGTAACATTAGATAAATATGCAGCCTTCTCTGATGCTGTAGAGTGAAGGATTCCTCTGCTCTGGGAGAGGGTCTCTCTCCAGAAACCAACCTCTTTGGTACAGTCCTTTAAAATAGCTATATAAGCACAAATTCTCAAAATTTGGTTCCCATTTTAGGTGATTTTACCACAAGAGAAAAAAAGGAAGAATATTTTGTAATTTTTCCTTTCCTAAACATGAACTTTACAATCCTCAATTTGAAGCACCATCCTCAAAGCCCTCTAGAAACAGATAACTGTAGGGTTTAAACACACGAACAGCCAAATGGCATTCCCAGGATGTCACACCTGCCCTGCATGCTCAAACCATTGAGAAAAGTGCTCTGCAAAGAAATGGCCTCAACTGCTCCACAAACTGGTTTGGAGAGAGTATATCCCTCTTCTAAGTACTGTTTCTTTACTCACCCAAGCTGGTTCTAGTTAGAAAAAATAGGAAGGGTCTTCCAGGGGGAAATAAGTGCTGTTTTGATGGATTTTCTCTTGCCCATGCAGTATCCTTCATACTGGACACAACCATGGTGGTGGGTCTGCAGGCTGGAAGAGCCACCACCAGGGGTCAGCCAGAAGAGACCTCTGAGAGTAATGTGCCTCCAGAGGCCCCCCCCCCCCCCCCCAACACCTTCTCCCTCCCCAAACACCTTCTCCCTCATCTTCTCGGCCTGGTTTCCCTGCTCTTCCCTGAGCTGAAGGCTCAGCTGAAGATGGTTTGATATTTCCAAGGTCCTGCAGCCAAGCTGAGGCAATGAGTCCCAATGAAAGCTCAGAAAACTTGTGTGGCTCCCAGGATTTGGTCTATGCTGCTTCAATGCAAGGGTAGAACCATCTGTTAGGCTGGTCCCTTTGCAAGTGAGCACCTCATCCTGTGCTGTTCTCTGGCCAGAAATGTGTCTGGCTTTTGGGTTTCATTCAACAGATTTCAAATGGGACCCCCCCCTTTTTTGGGGGCTTTATTTACAGTCACACCTTACACACTTAGAGAGCTGCTCAGAAGACCTCTCAAAGACACCACGGAGCCTCTGTCCCCGTGGCATCTCACCACCAGGTAACCAAATGAGGCAGGTGAGGCAACATGCCCATCTTTCTGCAGTGCTGGTGAGAGCTATGGAGGCATCACCAGGACCACCCAATGGCAAAGACAAGCACATGCTCCCAGGTTCGGAGACCACTGACTCTGCTCTGCCATGGTCCACTGAATTCCCCTTTCTTGGGAGGCTTCCACTGAAGTCCCACTCTGAGTAAGTGTCCAGGACACGTGCTCAGAGCATCACTCTGTTAGCATTATCCATAACTTTTAACCTCAGTACAGAAACTTCCCTTCCCTTTGAGACATCTAAGCTCTGGGTCCAGCTTCCCAGGTGGACATAGTTCTTTCAGCCAGTGAGAAGCAGCCGTGGAGGTACCTCATACTCTTTACACCAGATCTGGCTTTAAATATGGTTCCAAGTGATGAAGTTTCAATTAGGTTTTGTTTTCACTGATTTAATAAATGTCAAGTTTCCTTGTTATTTGCTTTAAATTTGCCTGCCCTTTCTCTTTTAACTTAGTTGTTTTCCCATTTACATTTTGCTGACTTGTGTATGTTTAGAAATTTAACACTTACTATGTTCCAGAGTGGATTAGTTCTTCAGTCAGTAAATAGCACAAAGTAATACACAAAAGCATGGGCTGGCCTATGTTTGGAATAATCCTTAGACTTTTGGTTATTGATACCTACTCCCCGTTCTGCATTGCAGCAGATATGCCCAAAGTCAGCCAGATCAGGCAAGAGGAAAAATAGTGATGTGATTCCTGCAAACTGTGATTCCTGTTGTTGATCCCCCCACAGTAAAAACTGAAATTGGAAAAAATTGAGAGCTTCAGATATTTACATCATCTTTTGCACTGAATAAGAGGAGCTGTGGAGACAATACAAGAAATGGGAACATCTAGCGTTTTGTCTCTGCCTAACCCAGGAACCCTCATAACTGTTTGATTATCAGAGTCACGAAATAACCAAGAGGACTAGGAAAAAAAAATGTCTTGAAGTTGGGAGTTTGGCGCTGTTTTGGGATGGGGGAGTAATAGCAGAGCCCCAGGGGGAACCTGGCTGATGACGACACTGTGCCCTCAGCAGCCGTGGGGCTTGCATCCCTCCCTGCTCTGCCATCTGTGGCTTAGAGAGAGCCACCAGGAGAAGACTTTTCTCATTCTGATGGAGCTCACTGTTCAGAAAATAAAAGATAGGTTCCCTGAAGAACTAGAGATAAGATTATTTCAGTTGCCAGTATTTTCTGTGATGACTGATACCCCAAGGAAGGGAAGGAAGATGCTCGGGATCCAGCTGGGAGCACTAAAAACAGAATTAATAGCACTCAGAGGCCTCTTGCCCAGTTCAAAGATGTGAAGGTTGCATTGTTCACTCCTGAGAACATTCAAAAGCGTATGGGAGTACCTTAAAATAGTTTGGTATCAATCAGACTGCACCATGTGCTCATTTATTCCAGGGGCAGAAGTGCTGCCCAGGACTGTGGAAAGCCAAGGAGTGAGCTCTCTGGTTTGTGGGAAAACAATTTGCTCCAACCAAGAGCTGGGCACAATGAAATAAAGCAGATGAGACAGAGACACAACAGAATCTTTGAGGAATCCAGAATATGGGCAGGAATAGTGGGGCTTGGGGTCTTCAGAGGATTTTGTGATGCTTATAAGAAAAAGTGATACCAGGTGGAACGCCTGCAAGGACATGGGAAAGAAAGCGTTAGAATGGATTGTAGGAATGCATCTGAAAAGGACGGGAAAAGAACAGTTTGATAAAGATTGTGGGAAAGCAGCTGAGATTGACAAACAGTAAAGCTGTACCCTTTGGAATCAGAGCTGGAGCCTGGATGAGAAAGACGCTGAAGCCAGAGGGGAAGCGGCGAGGCCAGCAGTGCCGGGAGAAAGGCAGCGCTGTCAGGGCTCGGGGAAAGAGATGAAACAGAATAGCAAGATTAGCAAAATAAACACATTTTATAAAGGTATTGATGCATGGAAGAGAGGAAATTAACCGCATCTATGTCTGATAAAGAACAAATAAGGAAACCTTTTCATTATAAAAACTCAATTACAAAAGAGCAAGGAGGAGCATTTTATGTGTCCACTACAGGGAGATGGTTAATCGTGAATAAAAAGCTGTCTCCCAGACACACGAGCTATTTGTGGAAGAATTAAATTTTGAAGTGATTCGAGAGGCAATCAGGAGCCCAGCAACAACAAAACACCAGGTGCCGATAATGCTGCTGCTGAATTATTAGAAATGGGAAAGAATATGGCAATTATTTTTCATGATTTAGAGGTTTGAAAAAGAATTCCAAGAGAATGAAAGCAGGAAGGCAGGTTGCTGTTTGGAAAAAAGAACAATGAAAAAAAGAGCAATGAAAGTTGCCTGCAGAACACGGGCAATACTTACAAAAATACTGGTTTTCTGAAAACTTAATTTCACATCAAAATCAGTTTTGAGAGAGAGCTTCTCATCAGCCAAAGTACCCACCAGGCTGTTTGATTGCCCAGTTAGGTCCTGCAGGGTCCCTTGGTGCCTCTTCTGCTTTGGAGAAATTTCCCAATTATTATCCCCAAGTTTTCCCTCAAGTTTTATCACATAACCCACAGGGCTGCAGATCAATACCCGGGGTGTAGAGGAGAGATCTGCCTCTGGACTATTTACTAGAGCGGATGGTATTTGGGGAAGGATGTTCCCAGAGGGAAGAAGAAGACAGCTGTGGATAAATTATACTCTCAATCCTCCCCAGCATGAGGATCACAGATGGTTGAGCACCTCACGTTCCTCAAGAGCTCTCCACCACTTTTCCAGCTGATTATTGTTCAAGCACCAACTGGAACCACCACAAGTCCCAGCTGTTCAGCACTTCTTCTCTCATCACCCCACAACGGGAGGAATCAGCCCTGGACTTTGTCTTCTTCATCCTTTAGTCTCTATTTTGATCTTCCAGCACCTGTATCCTGCAGACAAAGGTCAATATAATGGCTTAAGAGCTGCTTTAGAGTCATGTGAGATGATTAAGCAGTACACCTTAGACTGGAAACATGTCAGAGTTTGACACGGGAGAGTCATGTCATAAGGTCCTTCTGGTGGTGGGAAGGTTTGCTGGCAGGTAAGGGGGCTCCCATCGCTGTGGGACCCCTGGATGCAGCAGAGAAGAAGGTTGGGTAAAGCCAGGTCTGGCCTTCTGTCCACATTCATCTCCCTGTTGGCACAGATTTTACTGCAGGATCAACAGCAGGCATTAGTCACCCTGAGGTGACAAAAATAGAAAGGAAACCAAAAGAAAAAAGCCAAAAGCACAAATAGAAGGCCAGATCCATTTTTTTCCCTCTCAGGAGGAATGGGCTCCCTGCAGTCATTTACAGCACAGAAAAAATGTCTCCAAGATCTATGTCTATATATAATACTTCACAGATTTCTGACAAAATGTTATGTCAGAGTTTCTCAGACATCACCCCTGAGTGGCAGATCCATCTGCGTCCCTCACCACCCCAACGGGATGGACAGGGCTTCTGAGGAGGCTTGAGTTGGTCCAAAACCCTCTGCTTCCTTGTGAGCTCTCAGTGGTGGTCAGCAGCCACTTCTGGGTAAGTCTAAAGCTGAGAGAAAGGATTGCTCTGCATGTGATACAACGGATTTTAAATGAACAACCAGAAAAAAACCCCAAAGTCAGGCCACTGCAGTGTGCTCCTCAGGCTCAGCCCCACGACGGAGGAGGATTCTACATGCTGCAGAATTGCTGCATAAATTGGGGCTGTACCTTGGCAGAGAAATAAATGTTTTGGTAAAGACCCAATGATTTCAAAAACTGACTCTTGAGATCACCTTTATCAAGAAAATATCATTTTCAAGTTGCTTTTAAAGTTGGAAATGGCAGTGTAACTGGAGAATGCGGAATGCAGACTGAAGCATGTTGAAGGTAAGAAAAACCACCAAAAAAAATATTATGAGATGGTTAATAGAATATGGAAGAGCTTCTGTAATTTCCTTTTCCCTTGACCTTTCTTCCCCTGATACACCATCCAATTATGCATTTATTGCATTGAGGTATTGAAGAGGATCAGTTCTGGAAAGTCTTCTCATTGATGTTTGAGTATATGAAACTTATTGTTTCATTTGCAACAACAAAAAACCCACCCTTTTGGGGCTCAGCTATGCCAAGGGGATGAAACGTAACATGGAAAATGTCCAGGCAAAACCAGAGCCAAACGCACCTGCATTTCAGCCAGGGGTTCCAGAGGACATTCTCTGGAGTGTGCTGGGAAGTGGGCTGTCAGCTCATGCCAGAAAAAAAAAAGCAGAAACAAACTAGTCATTAAAGTTAAAGGCAATGTGGCTTTTTAGAAGAATCAGAGTCTCTTAAACTCCTCCGCTTGGCTGGTTCACTGCTATACCATGTACCTGAATTAAAAAAAATTAATGGCTGAGCTGCTTTGTGAGGGGCCTTTGGGGGGTCCCTCCAGGCACAGTCATCTCTCAGAGCAATTGGTGATGTATTAGATCGCAGGTTAGTTGTGCCAGATGGCTTCTCCACCTGCTGTAAAGTTTGGAATGAAGGAAAAAAAAAAAAAGGAGAAAGGTATGATCCACAAAACTGGCAGTTCTGCTGGGCGCATAGGTTAACAGTGCTGAAGCAGAAACGTGCTAATTTTGAGATTCGGATCTGAGGTTCCCAAAACAAATGATACCCAGGCAGGTCACAGACCTAAAATTGCTGCAACAACTGGAGAGCAGAGCCCAGGACTGGGCTGAGGAGGTTCCTCCTGCCTCCAGACTCACCCTGGGCACCATCACAGCACTGCTGGGCTCCGGGAATACACCCATGCCCAGGTAAATACAGCTTGTTATGTCACAAAAAGCACTGGGTTGTATCCTCCTGGAGCTGCTGGGGCGTTGGGGGGGTTACAGCGCTGCTGGAAGGGGCCCCCCTGCGTGCCGGCCGCCAGGAGAGCATCCCTGTGCCCAGTGCTCCATCCAGGGCCAGGGATGGGAAGGACTGACAGCGCTGCTTGGCCACCCCTCCTGAGTCCTGTCTGCCAAGGGATGAAAAAAGTAGTCCTCAAAATAAATAAAAAAAATAAGTAAAAGCCAGCCCTGAGCCTGCGGCGTGCTTAAAGGCTGATCTGCTACCTTGGGTACCCATTTCTGAGCAAGGGCTAGATTTAATAAGAGGACTCTTGGTCTCCATGCATTTATCCCAGTTTGTGAAGCCTGCCAGATGTTGATCTTTGGGATGTTGTGTATGCAGAAACATGGAACAACCCTCTGCTCCCAGACAGCTTGAATTTTTAAGCTTTTCCTAAATACGGAACAAACAAGATACATTACCAGTGATGTGACTGGGCAATTTTTTTGTTCATAAATCCGTTCACACAATCTAAAGCAAGTTTCCACGGCTGGTCTTTGTAACCTACTCGTTGTGAGGTCTTCAAGGCTTAAAATAAGTGCTATAAAGATACAGACCAGGTGCTGTGGAGTGAGCAAAGCCGGGTTTGAGCCTGGGAAGGGCTGGTGGTGTCGGTGCATGTCCCAGCTGCTGGGTGGTGGGGAGCACCGCACGCACACCCCCCGTGACCACGCTCAGAGAAACCTCAGTCTCTCTTTCACCTTGTTCCCCCACTGCCTCCGTTCCCACTCCAGCTTTGACCATGGAAAGCACAACCCTGGTACATTTTCTGGATGGACAGGGAGGATTTTCCCTGCAGGAACCCAGGGAATAGGGGAGGCAGCGGGGGAGCACCACGCTGTCGGTGTGCTTTTGGGCAGCGAGGGGCCACGCAGCAGCTACTGCTGGAGTGAAAATAGTGCTTTAGGAGGTTGGAGGCTCCAAGGGGAGATTTTTGTATGTTTCTAAAACAGATGGGAAAGGTTAGAGAGGAGTGGAGTCTGAAAACTCCTCATCATCACGATGCTCTGTAAATACACACACGCGATGAAGCCGTGAGCTGAGATAAGGAGTCAGGGGCACTACACAACATAAGGCATTTTTCAACAAACATTATCCTTGCCTTTGCTCAAAATTCGTCTACTTTTTCAGAGGAGTACACAGAAGGGAAAAGAGAAATGTTTCTCCCAGTGCTCTCCATAAGCCAGGGGATGGAGGAACACATATCCAGCAGTCAGGAGGAGCAGAAGCATTCTCCTCTTAGTCCTGTGTGCCAGGACTCTGTTCCAAATTAGATTTTGTGGAATCCCAAGATAAATGAGACAGATGCAGATGTAACTCCATTCTTCTGTATTATCTTGGGTACACTTAAGCCTAAATGGTAACTATTGAGTTTACTCTCTTGGAATATATACAGCACATCTTTACCTTTTCCTGCTTTATATTTATAAATATCCCTATCTTGCTAATGATTTTTTTTCTAAATAAACTCACATTTTGTTTGAGTGAGGCCCACACCTGTGTAGCAGAAAGGTGGCAGTCTGAAAGCCTCTGTGAGGAAGTAACATAACACAAACCCAGCTCCCTATTCAAAGTGTCATTAACCTTTCGTTATAAGCTGTAATTCTGCTGAGAATTCACTGCACACTTTAAAAGAGTGTCTTATATGAAACTACCACTTTAATTGACATCATAGAGGAAGATCTTTATGCAAAACCAGCAGAGGCTCTGACCGATCACCAGCTGAAGGACTCTCATTTATTAAAGGACAGTGGAAAAGGTCCCAGAACTGCTCCAGTTGAAGTACCAAACCCCCTTGCTAATAAGTGTTTCAGGGAAACTGTGCCCATTAAGCTGCATTGCCTTTCTGATACCAAAAAAGCAGCTGGGATTGTGCCTTCGGGAGTCTCAGATAGGTTCCGTGCCAAAACATCATGGAGAGGAGAGCAAGAACCCTTGGAGACTCCACCTCCATTGCAGGTGACCAGGGCTTGGGGCTACAAAAGCACATAGACATTTTCTTTCCCCTTGGAGAGAATGCTGTGGGGCTGCTGGGGGCCCCGTGGTGCCCACCTGGGTACAGCTCTGGGGCTGTGGGTCACAACTAAACTGAGTAACCTGGGAGCACAACGGCATCTGAACCCTCCACAAAACACTAGTTATGGAGCAATTCACAGACACAAACACACAGGCTTGGCTCCTCCAGAGAAGCTCAGGGGGTCCTTCATCAGCAGGAGAGTGCTGAGGAAGGAGGGGGCTTGTGGGCTGCCAGGGTGACTACCCAAAGCCTTTACTTCAGCCAGTCCCACCACCGGGGACAACCTGGAGAACTGGCAAGTGGAGATAACGGTAAGATGAAACCCTTTCATGGCATTTTACTCACCCCTTAGTGAAAGTCCCATGTGTGGGTGAAGAGCACGTCACACAGCTCAGTGCAGCTTCTCAGCAGCTACATGACTTTCATTGCTGGAAGAGCTTTGGGTCTAGATTTTTCCAAAGGAGCCGAATGGATTTGATTGAAATCAGGAAGCGTGAAGCAAGCTGAAAATTGTGCAGTGACCCCACTTAACACCATGCCATACGTCTGTGGTAATTAGTGACATGTTCTGTGCCCAACCACATGGAAAATGAGAAAAACTATAGCATTAATCATAATATGGTGGTGTCATTTTTCTGGAGAGTTTGAGCTTAGATATGCAGCAGATTTTCGAATTTTACAGAATTATTTTTTTTTTCTAAACACATATTAAATTATTCTCTATTGATCTTTATGAATCTTTTGTGAAAAGAGATCAGAGCAAATCTGAGGGCAACAATAGCATTATTTCATCTCTTCACACATAAGGAGAAGAAAACCATGCTATGAACTGAGAGCATGACATAAACAGCCACAAACAGGAGAATATAAGAACTCCCACACCTGCATCACACCAAAGGCCATTTTTCTCAGTTTTTAGGTCTCCACCAGTGCACAGCAGTTCCAATTTAATGGACAATAAGCATAAATGTATGTCCAGCCAGTGGATTAGAAGTTTCTAAGCTAGAAGCAGAATGTGAGTTACTGTGTTCAGCAAGCGCCAAAGGACCCACATAACAATAATTTCCACCCTGAAATATCCTACAAAAATGAGTCCCATAATTTCATTGCACATTTCAGAGGAAAGCAGTTCCTTCTGTGGGTTTAAATCTGCTGTTAACACTGAGCACCTAACACGCTCTCCTATTGCAAGACATAATGAATAAGCACTGTTTAATGACCTTCACTTTACTCTTCATGATCTTACAGCTCAGCTTTGTGCCTTTGATTGCCTTCCCTTTTCTGGGCTGAGGAATTACAATCTATTTCATCTTTGCTGCAAAACCAAAGGAAAAAAAAGACAAAGTGAGGACTTCAGAAAGCCTCTGAATTTTTATCTGGTTAAAACACTTCAGAAGAGAATGTCAAGTGGAGCAAGAAACTTAGCAGCCTAACACAACAAATAATGCCAAATTTTTAATTGTAGCATTTTTAATTGCTAACAGAGCTTATGAATACTGGCAGGATGGGAAAAGCATTTTAAGCATCTACACAAGGTTTCCAGGGCTGCCTTTCCTTCTGACTTTGAGGAACTTCTCAGATTTATTCACAATCACGTTGCTGTCCAGGTCATGAGATCTCAAAGGACATCAGGGACTAGAGACAGAGCCCAAAGAGAACCCCTGCCCACTCAGCATCCCCACGGAAACGGGGGTCAGTGGATAGTGCTGCCTTAGCAGCATCAATAGATACTAAAACTCAGTGATTGCCTCAACCAACCAACCGACTCATCGCTGAACTCTCTCAATAACACTGCCCTGACTTGAAGATGCAGCGATGGATGAGAAAGGGAAACGAGGAACAAGACCACTCTGAGAAGTTTGTCTCCATTTTATGACAGGTATGTCTCTCTGGGGGAGAAGAGGCTTTGGAGCTTCGTGGCTGTAACCCTCTCCAGTGCAAGAATCCAGAAGAACCTTCCCAAGGCAGTGAGTTACAGAGGGATGACGTTGCTTTAGCAGATGCTGGAGGGTACCATGGGATTGCACTCATGTGGCCTGGTCAGGCTACGGATTGCATTAAGAGACAATTAACGCTCAGTGTTTTTAAACAGATGAAATATTGTTTCATGTTTCAAGAAAGAAACATTCTTTTATCATTCTTCAAAGTTTAATTTAATGTTGGATGTTCAAATTTAAAGTTGAATGGGTTTTGCCATTCCTAATTGGAATCCTTTATTTTAAATTGATATATTTAATATTCAATCAAATTGAAAAATTATTTTGAAGACAAGTCATCTCCTTTCACAGAAAATACTGCATTTGCTTGTTATTTTTCCTCCTTTTGAAAGCCCTATTCAACTATAAAGACAAAGATGAAGCTACTGCCGTTGCTCTTAAAAATGCTGCTCTGTCACTACCTTTTTGATGCAGGTACATGATAAAACTCTTTGATGTAGCCTTGATGAGCTCCAAATGTTCTTGGGCTCATGCAAGCAAAATGGATGTAGCTTCAAAGCAGAAACTCTTCCAGCTCTTTTTGTCTATAACAGATAAGCACTGCTTAAAAAGGAAGAAAACAGCACAATTTGTACCTGGAAAAAAAAGTAGAGCATCTGAAGATATATTTCATTATGTTTAGTAATGTATGAAGCAGGTTCTACAATGATCTATTTGTTAGAAATAAAACTCTTTATTCCAGTTGCATTTGGTTGGTATTTTGGCTGGGTATTTCTGTATGAATTGTCCATACCTATTAAAAACTTTTTACTGCTCCATGGAAGTCCCCAGCTGGGGAGCACACTTCTGTTTTGGGGGGAAGAGAAACACCAGGAGCTTGAACATGAAAGTTAAAATATGGATCTGCAGATACATCATCGGCTACTGAATTACTCTCGATCTATTTTGTAAATGATTTCCCATCTGTAAACACCCACATGAAGAAAAAGTGCATCTGGGCTTGTTTCTGCAGCTGGAAAACTCTGATCAGCCCTGAAAACCCAAGGATTCTAGCACTACCACTTCTATGGGGGAAAAAAAAAAAGGAAAAGTCACTTAAATACATTTGAAGGGAATCTGACAAACCTGAAGACAGAAAAGATTTTAAATCAATGGCTAAGATGAAATAGTCTGTTACAGGCAGTGAGATGTTGAACCGTGGCCATCCTTCAGCTCAGACAGCCCGACCAGCCGAGGGAGACAGGAGGAAGCCCTCTCGACCTCCCACGACTCATCTCCCCTGCAAATACTCAGGGTGATGGAACCATCCTCCACTGTAATAAAATTTCCTGTCAAGTGGGAAGGAGGCCAAAACCGGATGCAACATTTTCAGTGGAAAGTTTTTCCTCTAGTTCACACCGATCTGGTGAAAATTAAACATTTTCCTGGAAAAACCAATATGTTCAACAAAAGTTTATATGAAAAAAAAGAAGTGAATGAGCATAGAACATTTTGCAATGGTGTGCTTCACTCTCTCTGGGTTGAAATACCACTTAATTTTCCAGTGCCCCTTTCAATGTGGTCTGACCATCTCTTACACTAATCCTTCACCCTTTGGTACAACACTATTTGAAAACATCTTGATTGACTCAAAGTCTTGTTCGTTCTCCAAGGCTTCTTTCTATGGGATGAAATAAAGTTTGAAATTATAGAAAGATAAACATGGAGCTTGACTGAGGTTTAATTAGAAAGAGGGTGTTCAGAGACGTTCAGTTTTTCCAGCAGCTGGAGGGGATATTCCAAGTGCTTGAAGAGGGGCTGGTAGGCAACAACCTGGAGAAAAACAGAGCTCTTTCCTCTCCTGTTTTTTGGAAAAAAAAGAAGTGTTTGGGGTCCTCTTCAAATATATTTGATTTTTTTCAGATTTGTTTTTTTGACCTCGTTGTGCAGCCCACACTCTGAGCCTCGCTGGTGGGTCTCCTCTGAGGAGCTAGACAGTGGTAGGGAAGCCACTGATGGCCCAGCTTGGGACAGGGGCCGGTGGTTCTGGCTGACCCCCCCAGCACCAGCACTCTGCTTATTAGAAACTGTTTTTTTCACACCTGGCAAAGAAAGCCAGAGGCTGATGAATTATTTTTCTCTCCCCTGCTGGCTGCGTTTGAACCCGCAGCGCTGTAAGCAGGGGTTGCAACTGCCTTAATGAAAGGCACTCTGACTCGGCACTAACGACTTTTCCCAATAACGCAGTCGAAGTGTGTGAACACCCTTTCCCTCAGCATCACTCCAGAGCCCTGCTGCCCTCCCCCAGGGCCCACGGCATTTTGGGCAACTTGGTGAAGAACAGCCTGGTTGAAGTCCCATTGGTTTCCCATGAGCGTCCCCATGTCTGCGCAGGGTTTCTCTGGGAATTCATAAGTCTTAAGGTCTGTTGCTGCTCTCCTGGGGAATGGGGTGTTTTAGGACTTCCCTCCCAGAGATCCTTCCCAGGGCTGTTACTATTATTTCCCATATTGTTACGGTGCCTAAAAATTCAAGGCAGGAATCAGGCCTGATTGAGATGGGAGCTGGAGAAACACAGCTGGAGAGTCCTGCTCCGGAGGATTTACAGACCCTTGTAGAGTAATTCTGATTACAGCCATTTAGACTCACACCAGCAGAGCCACTGGCAATTCACCCTGAGGAACATACCGGGTTCATGTGCAACAACTGAAGAAATGGCACAAAGGGTCCTGCACATGAAACTCTGAATGCACGTGCCAAGGTTTAGGAGACTGATCTCACTTTATGGCCACTGGAGAGTCTGGGGGATCCAAGAAGCAGTTCAGAACACTTAAATTAGGCTCCTGCACTAAATCACAGCCTGAAAAAGCTCTTGCCCTGTCTCTCCTGAAAAAAAAAAAAAAAAGGACATTTCCAAGCTGGACATAAATGGTGGGTGTGGGAAACCTGGGCTGGTCCAAGGGATTAGAATGCGAGCTTGACATTGACCTTGAGCAGATACCAGTGTGTCCTTGAAGACCTGGAGAGTCCGGAGAAGGGAGTGAACAAGATTTAGGAGCTGTCACTGCCAGCAGAGGAAAGTTACCAAAGTTGCAGCAGAGAACAAAGAAGGAAAAAGTTATCCAGTCATGACCTGTTGGTCTGAGTGAACCAATTATACACGGATACACGTTTCTAAGATAGATACAAAAGAGCTTGTTAAAACAATAAAGCTGGGTCTTTTGGGCTTTTGCCACACGGAATTGTGTGTGTGTGGTGTCCGTCTCAACGACGACAGGTAGGTGCTGACTTAAGGCAGCTTTATCCCCTCCAGAAGCAGTTTTGCAGAAGGGGGACTCTGGTACTGAGTCTGATCCAAAGGACATCGACACCAAACCACCCCCATGAGACCTGATGGGCTGGAGACAGCGGGCAGGGAATGGGGCTGGGGCAGGAGCATCAGACCAGAGGTGCTGCTGTTCCTCAGGCTCCCCCAGCCACACAGCCCCCGCCAGAGCCCCACGACAGAAAAAATGGGGGAAGGCTCAGAAGTCTCAGCCAGAGTGGCTTTTTCTCGTTCTGTCAGAAATCTGTGCTGTCACACATTATTATTATTATTAATAGCAATGTGTGCTGCCACCAGCACGCTTATTACGCTTATTATTAATAACGGATGCTGCAGGATGATAATGCTAATGCAAAAGGAGAAGTAAAGCAACAAGTTAAACAACTGTGAAAAATGTTAATTTCTTCTTCAATACTCCATTAATCCCAAAGCAGTTATAAAACTCACTGCTGGATATTGGCTGCGAACCAACATGACAGATGGTGAATAAAATAAGTGTCTTTTAACAACAACCCACAGCAATATATTTCACTTTTTATGATTTAGGTCTGCATCTCTGCTCCTGGCAATGAGGAAAGAGAGAAAATGTGTATCTCTGTGAAGAACTGTAGTGAAGGAGGTCCAAACTTAGTATAAAATGTAAGGACATTGCTTAAAAATAAGGAAACTCATTTTAGAATTTATTTTCCAAAGCATTAGAGGATTTATGTTATCTGATCGGACTAATATGAAATTTAATTATTTGTGTACTGAAAGTTTAATGAAAATGAACAATTGTCATTGAGAGACCGATTTCAACGTGACCCAAAAAGCCATACCCTTCTTACAGAAGATGTGCAAGGGGATTTTGCTAGAAGTTTTACAAAAAGGAAGAAATGGGCATCAAAGACTAATAATAATTCTGCCCTGCACCCACTCCTCACTGCTGTCATTGTTCTGCAACCCTGCTAATGCTGCTGCTGAGCCCACCGGTGACACGAGTCCTCTCCTCTGCCAGTGAGTTTCAACATCTTCTGATTTGGGGACATTACTGAATATTCTAGAGTTAAGGTGTGGATCCCTTTAGGATTTTCACATACTTATGTCTACAGATAGTGTGCTTATTTTGAAAATAATTAAATAAAGAGCATTGTTCTAGCTTCAATCAAAAATATTCAGGAATCCCAGAAAAATACTGTTAAACATTTTTAGGTAAGAGCAAAGAAATTTCAGAACTTGAAATGTTCTCTTTAGACAGTTTTTTTTTTAAATAGCTCTGATTTCCATTTCTAAATGAGGTTTTCCACACTTCTAGGCTACACAAAGAAGTTGTCCCACGCCATGCTGCCAGGCACAGACAACAAAAGCATTCCCATGAAAAAAACCCCCTCTTTCACGAAGCAGCCCCTGACTGGTTCACGTCTGGTTTGTCTCTTTCCGTTTTGTTATTGAACTCTGCAATATCTGCAATCTTTGTTTTTAACTACTGGACTCCATTAAGCAAGTCTCTTATCTGCTTCTCAGAGCCTCTGTCTCTTTTCAAAGACACACTAATCTATGTATGCCACTCAGGATGCCAATTTATGCATCTTTAGGTTAAACAGAAAGTGTGAGTGCAGTGATTTACAACACAGAAAAAACTATTGCTGGAAAAGTGATGGGCCTGGATTTCACCAGGATGAAAATGGATGGATACAGGATTCCACCACCTCTCTCAGTCTACAACCATCCGGGCAGAAGGCAAATAACTGCTCTCCAGCCCATTCCTGTGAGGCACACGTGGGGGCTGCAGCAGGGGGGCAGGAGGTGCCTCGGAGACAGGCGCCCCAGCTGCCGGGTGGATGGAGCACAGCACAGCAGCGATGCCAGCCCCACACTGGGCTTTGAAAGGGCCAACATCATGTGAAGAACTACCAAGGGGCAAATCAAGGAATTTGGTCTTTATTTTTCATTTTAATGGCTGGATATACTAACAAGTCATGTGAGACTGAGTGCAACCACAGGCGTGCAGCCCACACTTCTCCTGACAGTCTGAGACCCAGCTTTGTCCATTGCTCCTGGTGCTATATTCTACCAGATATTTTGCTGTTAATGGGTTATTTTATATTTCTTTGTTGCTGCTTTTTTTCCCACTGCACAACTTCCTCAGCTGTTCTCCTAAAGGAACAAGCCAGTAGCTGCACAGCAGCACCGGTCAGTCTTCCAGCATCCAAAGCAGCCACAATTAAAGCTCATTATTCCAGTTTGTTTTACAAGATAATTCATTTTTTAAAATCCTACTACAAGTTAAGCACCAAAATGCTAATTAAAAGCAAATTAAGCATCTTTACATGTTTAAAGCTGTAAGAACTTTATATTATGACTGAGCTGTCAGCAATAAGCTTTTATTGGGAGCTCTGTGCAGTGAGACTGCCACTTGCTCAGGAAGGAGCAGACACAGCTCCAGCGTATGGAGAGCAGTGTCACAGATTATAAAAGCAGACAAATCTGAATATGTTTTCATTGAAAGCTTTGATGGTCACGGACTGTAAACAAAACATCAAACATTGGAATAAAGCCTGCAGCCTGTGAAATACCCCAAACACAGCTTGCTCCAAGCAGGTGTGTGAAACAAGGACCCACGTTGCAGTGTTGAAGGCTCTGCTTTTTAAAAAACTCACAGCATAAAGCAGGTGCCTGGAGACACACATTGCTCCTCATGTGTGAGTTACCCCAATGCCTGTCCTCTTGATTAACCAGTGATTTTGATCTCTAGTTGATCATGCATTTCAAACCCATCGTTATAAAGTATGCTCATTAAACAAAATCGACATGCAATCATTCTCTTCTAAACAGGTGAATTATTTCACTAGAGTCTTATTTAGTCCCCCCTTGTTATTCTGAAAATAATTAGATCCTTGGAGTGAAGTGTCACGCAACTTTGGCAAGGACCACAGAATGACTCCTTTTCTCCTTCATTCCATGACTACTGTGGTTACCAGGGAAGGTAATGGAATGAGACACTGCACCAAGTGCTCTCCTGAGGCACCTTAAAAAGCCTTCTCCTCACCCCTTCGCAGCCAACCCCAGCCATATCATTCAGAATGAAAATGTTTGACCAAAGGCACGTATCCAACACCAGCCCATTGACCCATGTCAGTTAATAAGAACTCAAAAGCCTTAGAAAGAAACTCCTCTTCTCTGAACCCAGTTCTACTGAAGTCAGTGGATCTGCATTAATACCAACATCGAGGTGCCACCTCCATAACCCACCAGGATCATCACCTCAACAGCCTGAAGAACTGGACTTCTCTTCAACTTCTCCAAATTGCTGTCCCGGATAACAGTTGCAAGCTTATCTGTTTAGACAGGGAAAGCCAGGAG
Source organism: Gallinago stenura (assembly GCA_027564225.1). NCBI lineage: Eukaryota > Metazoa > Chordata > Aves > Charadriiformes > Scolopacidae > Gallinago > Gallinago stenura. Next base: position 23,561,841 of record JAOQGM010000012.1, on the reverse strand, counting down.
CTCCTTTGCATGTAAAACATGTTTTGAGTTTTACAGATGTTATTTGAGCTCTGTTCTCCCAACAGAATGATTCCTTTCCTTCTGTGTGTGTGTGTTAGCAGGGAGGACAGGGACAGATGCTATTATTCCCAATATAAATAGGGAGAATTTAGCTACAGAGAGTCTGAAAATAAATATTTATCAATTTGAGCATCCTGTTTGAAGCAATAGAGTCTGTGTTTCCAGAGAGCTTTGTGTTATTTAGAAATATATATGTTCCATAGAAATTGCAGAGATTCCAGCTGCAGCTGTGATTTCTGTGTTTTCATAAATCAGAGCTCCCAACTCAGGCACCTGGAAAACGGGTAACACGGGGGCTGCCTGGGAAAACTGGGTTTCCTGATCTGTCAGGGCCATGGAGGACCTCAGGGGAAAAATCAGAAATACTGTCCAGTTCCCTGGGGCAATGTTCACTGTCATAGGGTGACACCTCTTCCTTTAATATCCCACCCAATCCTCTGTTTATTGTCCCTTTTCTAGAACAAACTAAGCAAGATTCCTTCAAACAGACCCCGATTCATTCCCAAACTGGCTCCTCAACAGGCAGCAGTTACAAAGCAAACCACATCAAACCCTTATCTTTCACCAAAATTCTGACTTCCCCAGCAGCAAACTACTCAAGTGGTTGAGAGCAGAAACACCAGGAGTTAATAACACAGAGGGAGGCAGCCGAATCCTTCGCAGAGTCCAGGCTCCGAGAGGAAGGATGTACAAAACGCCACCAAGAGAGACAATTGACCCGTCGGGTCGATGTGTTCATTAGACCAAGAGTCCCCAGAAAAGCTCCTTCCCCGAAGCACTGCCTCCAGCTGCTGCTGCAGGGAATTCGGGCAGCCTAGTTCATTTTTATCAATAGGCAATTAATTAGCAGTTTCCTACAGAAAGCATCTGATAAACAGAAAATAAGCTCAGGCTGAAGTCCCTGAAGATGACCTCCTCTTCAAAACGCACTTGAGAAGAAAGCTCGGATGAGATCTCTCAAACAGAGGAAACCAAATAAAACACTCCTTAGTTTCAAGTGCTTTCTACAGAGCGGAAGACGGATGGTCTTTGCACCTCTGACAATTGTTGCTTTATACCTGACAAAGACTTTTCAAAAGACAAATGAAGCACCAGAATGGACCAGGCTCTCAGCTTGCTCAAACTCCTAAAAATCCTGCCAAACAGCAGGGACAGCACCAGGGCTGGGAGCAGAGCAGAGGGAAACTGGCTATTTTAAGGGAAAACCTAAGAGACGCTTTTGTGGGGGCTGTTTTAATGGCTGCTCGAAAGGTAAATGTGAAATGCTTATTAAGGTTACTCATTAATCATGTCTCATTCATTTTCACCAAAACTCTTAGAGGTGTCCCCTCAGTGGTACCCCCCTGCCCAGATGGGGGTCTTGCTCAGGACCTGCTTTGATTCAGACGGAGACGAGATGGGTTACAAAGCACAAAGCGGGATCTGCTGAACTGCTCCAGCTGAATTCAGCCCTAAGGATAAATTGTCCTGAAGTACACCTGGAAATGGTGAGCAGAGCTGTGGGGCCTTACCAAAAATGGGACAATTCTCTCCCTCTATTTGGGGAGTGAGGTTAATCTAACAAAATGCTGTAGAAACTCATTAACTGTGAGAAATGCATCTGACTCACTAGATGCTTGCCCGGAGAAATCAATCTCTGATCAGCTCTTTACAGCTTGCAAGCAGAAGCTGCCAGACACCCTTATCTACAGTCACATTTTTATTGCATTTCCATATTGAGTGCAGTGTGTGTGTACATCCCCATAACTCACTGAAAGGAAGGCTCAGACCTCACCACTGACTTTAATGACAGTGTAATCAGTAAGTGACACAGAGGAGCACAGAAGGAGGTGACAAGCTAGAACACAAAAAACAACAATCAGCATTCAAATACTTCTCACAAGCAGAATTCTTTAGGATTGCCTTAGGGACAAACAGGATCTTTTCCAGACACACTCCAATTACAATGGGAAGCCACAGTTAAGTTGCATTTTCCCCCCCCCCCCTCTGCTGTAGGGGTCTGAGATTGGAACATCTGCTGATATATCAGCATCCTCAACATGGGACAAAACTCCATGCACAATATGCTCCTTCATTATGCAAAGTGAGGAAAAGATATTAAAAATACTTAAAAGCTTCTTCCAGAGCAGTCTATCACAAAGCAGAACCCAGGCGGCATCGCCCTGAACTGAGAGCTATGGCAGAACTGAGAGCTATGGCAGAGAGCACCAATGGAAATCACAGCATCCCATTCCACACTGCACATGTGCCCTATTGGATTCAAAGACACATCCTTCTTCTCTTAATGAGGACCCAGAGTTATTGCAGAATAGAAACCTGTTAAAAGCAGGTACAAAAGCATCCAGAAACAGTGGCAGGGAATCTCATTCAACAGAGAGACATAGCTGGTGCCTTGCTACACCTGATTTCTGTTTCTTACTCTCTTTCCTCAATGGTAGCTATCCCTCTCAAAGCTGCAGTATGAATGGAGCAGCTGCTGTCTTACATCAGCCCCTTCTCCATAGCATTTTTAATAGCACATGGGATGTTTCTCACGGAAATCACATCAGGTGATCTCAGATCTGCTTGATGTTTTGCAGAGTGTCTTGATTAAACGAGTATAGTCTAAGCACACTTCTCTAGCTGCAGGTCTGATCTCCACGTGTCTAATCATAGCCTATACTGCTTGCATTCTTGATTGGTAATCAACTTCGTTAAAGCAAAATATGAGAAATTACAGGAAGCCTAGTTGTTGGATCAAGGAGAAGAGACACAAAACCACTGCAAACACTTGGTGAATGGAAGAGCCTGTGGGAGAAGACAGACACTCGGAGAAATAATTCACCCTCTAGAGGAAATCAAGAGAAGGAAAGGAAAGGGCAGAAATGAGATGAAGAAAGCAGAAAGGAGAATATTTTGTAAGAGACCAGAGAAGGAGCTAAAATATTTGCAGTTCATTAAGAAGTTTGGAGCATAATGTTCTTTGAAAGGCAAAATAGAAACTTCAGTTAAAATCCTTAATTACTGCAGAATCTTTGGAGGTGGAGACCCTATATTAGCGTATGACATACAGTACTTAATAGAGCTGGTCTGAGCAGCAATAATCACATTATATCTAATCAATTATTAGATAATAATAACAACACTATACAGGATAGGAATTTAAGGGCAGGTTGTGCTAATCGAAAAAGGGGCCAAGAGACAGTAAGTCTGGTTTTTTTGAAGACTGCAAACACTGCGGCAGCTGAAACGTTAATGTTTTATTAGGAGTAATTTGCATCTAGATAAGCTGTGATGAAAAATACCAATTTTGAAAGTACCCCACAGCCCTACAGTAAAATATGTGTTTCATTTTAACAACCAGAAGAAAAGAAAAAGCAAATTAAATTACTCATCACCCCACACAGAGACAAGCAGAAAATGCATCCATATTAAAACCACACCAAGTATGTCCAGGACTTTTAAAACAAACGAGCACTGCTCCTGGGCAGGCAGACACCCTCAACCCCCCTGCAACACCCCAGAACAACCTGCCTCCCCTCAGCAGCCCCACAGAATGGGCCAGGAGAGATCCTGAGCTTCCAGAGTGTTAAAGGGTGAGTGAGTCTTGCTGATCCCTCCTTGGGGCTCTAACCAAAAAAACAGGGTCTGGATGGGAACCTGGGAGTTGGGCACCAATTTATCTGCGGTGGTTTGGGCTGGGGTGGCCAATGAGAAGATGACAGATGCTCTCCCCCACCTCTCACTCCAAGGAGAGGAAAAAGAGAGATAGAGAGATTTATGAGTTTCAGAAAACATTGAAGTACCTTAATGAAATACTAATAATAAAATAAAAAGGAAATAATTAAATAGATAAAAAATATATAAATGTATACAAAACCATATCACCAGCAGGCACTGGGAAAGTTCCAGAGTAGACTCAATGACAAATGGGAACTAGATTACAAAACTCACAGTAACGACCAAAGGCAGACAAACTGACAGGGTCCTCCTCAGATGTCAGTCACTGAAGAAGAACCACCAACAAGGAACTAATGAAGAGGAGCCAACCCAACCCCTTCGGTCCCTCAGCTTTTATCCTGAGCATGGCAGATGGGGTGGAACACCCCATTGGTCAGTTTGGGTTACCTGACCTGTCCACACCTCCCCACAGGTGTGACCCCTCCATGGGGTAAACAACTGACTCTGCTGGCCCTGGTGGACACAGGAGCAAGAGCAAGAGCCTCTCACTGAACAGAAAGTTGGCACTGCTGCACCCCAAACCAGGAGACAGAGCCTAGAGAGGCTCCTGTGTCTTGGGTGCTGGTGTCCAGCTGCAGCATCTGGAGACTCTTTCCATGGAAATGCAGTCAGAAGCTGAGCAGAAGGGACCCAAATGTTCTGCTGCAGGGCTGCTGGGGTCTGCTGGCTGGCATGGAATTTCCCAGTGATGCAACAGAAGCATGGAATCACAGAATCTTCATGGTTGGGAGGGACCTTTGAGATCATCATTCCAACCATACACAAAAAAACCCAACAACAACAAAAAAACACCCAAACAAAAAACCAAACCAAACCAAAACAAACCCCAAAACAAACAAAAAACCTACCCATACACAAACCAACGAACCAAACACAAACAAAACACCCAACCCCACAATCCTGGGCACTAGATCATGCCCTGAAGAGCCACGTCTACACATTTCTTAAATCCCTCCAGGGATGGTGACTCCACCACCTCCCTGGGCAGGCTGTTCCAGT
>JAOQGM010000012.1:23540394-23550560 GCA_027564225.1 Gallinago stenura | reverse complement strand
CCTGGACACGTTCCTGTGGGACCTGCTCTGGGTGACCCTGCTCTGGCAGGGGGTTGGACTGGGTGATCTCCAGAGGTTCCTTCCAACCCCAACCATTCTGGGATTCTGTGAAGGTGTCCAGTCCCAGCTGCTCTCTGTCCCCGTTGCTCCCAGCTGCATTAGTCCGTCTAGTACGGAACAGTCTATACACATTTGTGTTTCTTCACTGATATAGATGTATCTATGACTACAGATATATGTACACTGATTTGGACCAAATCCTTGTTCCTGGAGCTTTTTCATCTCTTTACTCGGTTTCCACTCCTCTTCACTCTTTGGTGCAATGCTGCACTCCAAACCAGACAATCTCTCCTGCTTTGGGTACAGAAGTGGGTAAACCTTTCATAGCCTGAAGTGAATAAACTCCTCACCTGTTTTTACCCTTCACTTGATTGTTGTTGTGCTTTACAGTAGAATAAGACGAAAAATGGGCCGTTTATTACGTAAGTGGACCTGAGCCTCTTTAATTATATTTTAAGTTTTATTAATCATTCTTGAAAACCACTTTTTCCAGTAATAGATCCCCTTCCTAGCACTCACTCCTTCACAGTCCTCAGACCTTTCCAGGACCTCAGAGGGTTTCAAATTCAGTAATCAACAGTAAGTAGCAAAATGGCTCGCTCTCACGCGAAGCATAGCTGAGTCACAGCAAGTTTTTATCAGTGGCAGCTCTCTCCCTGTTGAAGGTCTCTAAAGTCATCAGCTTCTCTAAATTGTGCTGGCAGACGATTTTTTTCCTTTTGTCTAACACGCAGCACACAATACTCGGGGAGCAGCTTTTAAAAGGATAGCTGGGGAATGAGAAAATGATTCTGAGTCTGCTGAGTGTTTCTTCAGTGTTTCATTTTTAACCTATGGAGTGGTTTTGGAGAGGTCTCCAGCAGCAGATACCGATACCAGTTCTGAAGACAGAATTTTATTCTGTGGCACCAGTTTTTAGATTTAGATTCCCGAGAATTTGCTAGGTTTGGAGAGAACTCTTGAATTCTGGAGGGCAATGATGTAGAAAGACCTTGGAGACATTTCCAAGAGCCCTAAGGGACTGAGGCTGTTGCTGAAGCACCCAAATACCTTATTTAAAGTATATAAACTGGGGGGCAGGCGTGAGCTTACCAAGGGGGAGGAAGGGGGCAGAGAGGGAAAGGGTTAAGCAGCTCAGTGCCTATCTTCCCATCTCCATGGGCACTGTCAAATGAATTCATTTCACACTTGAGAGGCAGAATTGTAGCAGGAGAATCTTAAACAATACTTACTGAGCTTCTCTTTACTCAGGCAAGCACCTGTGCAGGTTCACGGAGCTGCCTGCCCTCTGTTCCCCCCACAGCGTCCCCGGGGCTCCCACAGCCCCACAGCGTGTGTTGGTGGGTCAGAGTGGTGCCCTCCTGGCCTCAGGTCCCTAATCCTACAACTGACAGTAAGTTTTGCCCTCCCCACGGTGACACCACGGGGTACAAATGTTGTGCCAGGGCATGGGGTTTTCCACTCTTAGTCTTAGATGACCAACCAGGTCCACTGCTGGCTCAAACCTGTCTTGGATTATTTTCTTGAGTGGGTCACCCAAAAATAAGACTGAAAGGAATCCGGAGAGAAGTCAGCCAGCTCACCTCTCTGCCTAATCCGTGATGGTGGCCATCAAAGAGCTGCAATTTGTGATCATTTGGACCAGGGATCTGCTGGAGGTCGTTTTGTCTCCTTTGTTGCCTCTGTGCTTCGTTTTACTTTGCCAGGAAAGCAGGGAGGGGAAGAGGATGGAGGTGATGATTTTTTTGTTCTGAGATAGTTGAGGCACAACAAGGGCTCACCCAGACCTAGGGGCTCCTGGTGTCCTGCAGTGCAAACCATTTTGGACCCTATAACCAATTCTTCAGCTCTTCCAGGGAGAAAGACGTGACACCTCCATGGGTAATCTGTTCCTCTGCTTCACCCTGCTACCATCGAAAATACCTCCTGACATCCACCCCTAAATCTTGGTTACTTAAACTTAAGACCATGACATCTTACTTCTTACCTGCAGCCAGCAAGTGATCATCATCTGCTTTCCTTTCCGATGGTCTCTTAGATCTTCTCTCAGTACCTTTTAGACTGAACAAACTTCCTCAAATCTTCTCAGCCCCTGCTCATTTGGGCGCTGGTGGCTCTCACAGCTCTTTGCCGCTTCTGTTTGTACCCAACTGCTCCTCGGGGGGGTGTCTGATGCTCCTCTTCACAACACAGCAGCAGCTCCCGTTAAAAGCCCCAGCCGTGGTCTCCCTTGCTTTCTGCCTGGGTACAACATCTGAAAGCTTTTTGAACATGAAAACAAGGTAATTCCTTGTCACAATTAGCTTCCTAAAAAGGGCCAAGCAGTCTCTTCTCACTATTTGCAGAACAATGCAAATCATTTTTTTAATGAAAACTGCTGTAAGCTAAAACAGAAAATATTACAAATTTTAGGGGTCTCATTCAAAAGGTCATTCCTCCTGCCCAAATTCATTCACCAAGAAAAGTAATTTAAAACATAGTTAACAACCAATATTGCAAGCCAGAACATCCTTTGATTTATGCCTCTGAACATCTTAATGGAAAATTTTAAAAATCCCAGCTACAAAATTAGCTCTTAAATAAATTTTAAAATTCATTCTTTAAACAATCCAACACACACACTTGTATAAGAATACTGTACTATTTTAAAGACTTATCAAATGGATTATATATCTTTACTAATGATCCAAAAATTAGTTTTCTTCACAGCACATCCTACCCTTTGAAAAACCCTATTACCTCCAAATCTGTGGCCATTTCCCATTGAATCAGAACAAGATTTGTGGGGATTTCATTTCTCTGCAGACAAACGCTGCAAAGGCAGCTCAAATTCCCTCAGTTTTCATACGCTTTGCTTGGAAACGTGCTTACAAAGCATCTCAACTGCATGTTCATTGCCAGCCACCAGATACACCCGTTATGACACGAGCTGTCTGCATTACCCAGTATATTTCCCTCAAACCAGTTCCTACCAGTGTAATGGCAAATCTTGGATTCGGGTGAGCTGACAGGGCACCATAATCTCAGACAGCGACCATAAAGGATTGTATTCGTGAACCATAAACCCCAAATGCTACAGAGCTAATTCTGAGGGCCAGGGCATCAGGAGAGGGAGAGAGGGAGCACCTTCTGAAGACTCTGAAGACAGAGGTGCCCAGTCCGTACATTTGGATTCTCGGCTGTGGGAAGAGCTGGGAGACCTCTAGAGGCAAGCCCAGGCTGACTGAAGGCTCCCCTGGGCTCTCCTCCATTCACATCTCCTCTCCCTGGTGGTTTCCACGCTGCCTTTGCCCATAGCAGGACACAGAGGAGTTGTAGGTCAGGAATCACAAATCATGTAGGAAAACAAGACTTGAGCCGTGAACAAATAAACTTCTCTCTCTGAATTCCTCGCTTTCCCAAGAGCTTCTCTGACGCTGCTAGCAAACTGTTCCTTTCTATCTCAAGCAGTTCCAAAGGACATTAGGGGAAGAGAAGTGCATAAAAAGAATTAAGAACAAAAGAATTCAAATACAATGACAAACGGATGCTGGATACTTCTTATAAAAATGAAGGGTGGTGGGTTTCCCACCTATGAGTGCTAAATTGAAAAAAAAAAAAAAACCACAAACAAATGTTTTTTATTTTAAAACCTCACCAAAATCTATAAAATATATGCAGATAGTGGAATCAGTACAGAACTTTTAGGGTCCTGGAGCAGGACTCATCCCTGATCCCTTACTGCACGTCCAGATGAGGAACTTCAGCGTGGTGAGCCCAAGCGGAGGAGAAGACAAACAGGGAGCCACCATGTTCACTCTCTCCAGTGTGAAACAGCCCTTAACTGGCAACTGGGAGAACGCAAACAAGTGGGACGATGGCTGAACCAGTGCCTGTCAGGAGTCTGTAAGAGCTGTGGGGAAATGCTCCCCTCTACTCAGATCCCACCTCTGAGCCTTCTGCCCTGAGGAGTGGTGCCGCCTGTGCTGCTGAGAGCCTAACGCCTTCGGGAGGAAGAAGCAGCTCCCAGACAGCAGGCTCCTGGGTTACACTCACACATCTTCCCAAGAGCTGGAACACCCTTAACGAACCTGGCATCACATTCACTCTCCGCTCAGCCATGGAACCGGGGAGCAACCAAATTCCTAGAACACCAGGCAGAGGAAAATCCGCAATCTCCGCAGTGCTCTAAGGAATAAATGGTATTTTAAAATGCAGCAGTTACATACCCAGTTTCCAAGCAGCGGTGAATACAGGAAGCAGAACCTAGAAAGAATCTGATTTTTCAAGCAATTTGGCTTTCAGAGCTCTGGGTGCATCCACCGCCCAGCCAGTCTGCGGGCAGCCCTGCAATTAACGCTCTGGCTCAGTGCTACCCACAGCCCAGGGGTTTCAGGACAGCATGGAACAGGCCATTAGTGGCCAAGGTGCAAAAGGCTATTTAAATAGATTGCCAAGAATTATCTAGAAGCTCCCTGAGAGCAGCGAGGATAATATGTCATTCTCCAGAGGCAGCAGAAAACATCTTCGATAGTGATTTATGTGCTGCAGAAATTTGGCAGCACGGAATGAAAGAGACTGGTTTTATAAATAGAAAGAGGATGTTGTCCCAGATTTGGCAAGAAATGAGGAAAAAGGAAAGGGGGAAAGAAAAAAAGATAAATAGTTGCAAGAAATTAATTGTAAAAAGGACATCCAGTGGTCTAAAGCTATAGTTGTGTGGAGAACTATAGGCATTCCAAAACCTGTCGAGACACTTGGTGAGCCAGTTCCCACGCCTCAAGAGAAGTCATCAATCACCATCCAATAGCGAAATCTGGATCAGTAAATCACCAGAAAAACTAATCTCTGAGTCTGAAACAAGATGCAAGCTGCAGGAGTCTGGAGATGCTTCGCTCAGACAGACGTCATTGACCTGCACAAAGGGTTGGGATTTGCTTTGGATTGACATCCAGTCAAACCACCACGTCCCAAAGGCTGCTCTTGGAATTCACCCTTTTTAGAAAGAGTGGATGAAAACTGTAATTACTGAATTCATAGCATGTCCTCAAACCGGGACCAGAAATTTTAAGCCCATCTCTCTCATAAATTTTTTTCTGTGATTTGTGGCCTCCTTTGAGGACCCAGCTCTCGCTGATCACATTACCTTGTGTTCACAGTTCAGCTGGTGAGATTCAACTGGATGACAAATGGATCCATTATATTGCTGGAATAAAGATGTAGCTGTGTCCGTGTTTATGCCTGAGTGGTGTGGAGAGAGGGGAGAGTCCCTGGATACTTGCTGCCCAAACTGGAATGATTTGCTTTGTAGAACTGCAAGTTTGGGGACAGAAATCAGGCTGTGACACATTTGAAAAGATGACCCTTGTTAAACCCCGATGAGGTGAAGCACAACTCAGAACATAACAGTCCTGAAAACCGTGCCATATTTTTATTTTTAGTACATTGCAGCAAAAAGTAACAGTCTAAAAGAGATTTCAGTTTTTTAAAAGAAATGCATTAAAAACTCATCACACAGGAAGTTATGGCAGAAGTTTAATTTTCCAATTGCAACTTATTGGCTGAGACATTTGTTATTTACATACAAATTTCAGATTTTTCACTTAGTGGTATCCAAAAAAAACCTTGAATCTGTTTCCAAATTTCTTCTACAGCCAAGGTCCAGAATTCAAATAGCAAAGGTGTCGTGGGCCAAGAGCAAAATGCATTGGCAGCCTTCCGATTGAAAACTTCCAACACTCTTACTTCTCAATATAGGGCAAGAACCAAAATGACTGTTTTGAACTCAAAAGGTGATAGTTCCTGCATCTCATCCCTTTCCAATCTTTGCAAGGTTTTTTTTGTTGTGTTTTTTTTTTTCTTTCCTTTGGAATAGCAGTGTGTTCAAAAACAGAGCACAGAGGAGTTTTAGACATGACTACCTGCAAAGAGTTTATAAGAACTAAGGAGAGGGCTGTGCCTCAAAGCCATGACATATATCTACACTGGCAATAGAAAAAGTGCCAGAAAAAATAAGGTTCCTCTGGGAGATGTTCTTAGATATTAATGTCTGGAAGCTCTAGAGCCAGACATCTCTTCACATCGTGTCTGTCTCTGTTGGAAGTGGCTGAGAAGGACCAGCCGTGCAGCGCTTCTCCAGAAAGGCAGGGCTGGTCTGGGAGCTCTGCATGTGATTCACCTGTGTGGCAGGAGAAAAGGGGACACCACTAAGGTGTTCAGCTGAGCAAAGTCAATCATCAGGTTCAGGTGAAGGTGAGCAAGAATTTTATGCCCAGACTTTTCCCTGAAGACTTGTGTCCATGCTCCACAGCTCCCTGAGCATCTGTGGGCAGTTCCAGTTAACAGCTTGGCTGCTGAGATTTACACGGGCAGCGCTGAAAAACCAGTGTCAGATCACCACCATTGCTGGAATAAATGTGCTCTTGCAGCTGTACGCATGCACGAAGAGAAAGGGGGGGAGAACAGCAGTGGAAACCAGGAGGTGAAAGCTGAAGTCATGAATCAACACGATACAACATGATTCTATGATTCTGTGTCTTGCCTCTGCAGCGCATTCCCGCTGGTTCCCTCTTCCAGGCTAGTGTTTGTCCACACTGTGAGCAATCTCCTACTTCTTCTGTCACCAGAGCCTGAGTTTAAGCCCTTCCAGCCCTTCTCATCCTCTTTAATATGTGCTGTATATTTACAGATCTAGTCATACTTACTCTCCATGTCTCCTACAGAAAGGTTAGCGATAAAAGCAGTAACTGATCTTCTCGTGCTCATCAAGCTCTCCAGACTAACATGGGTTGTCATTATGAGGCTGGATGAAATGCTGAAAATCAGCCCCTATTCCACGGTTCCTTACAGGCTGCGGGGTCAGAGAGAAGCAAAGCCTGCAAGGGAATGTGGATGCTGAGAACCATCCCAACCTCTGCCTGGCAGCTCAGCTGCACCGTCTCTCAGCATGGAATAAAGGGGGGGACCAATTTGAAATGAATTCTGCCAATTTCATCTTTACCTGTGAGCGACAGATGGGTGATGGGAAGGATTAAGGCAGCACTAGCTGTCAAAAGAGCTTGGGGGGAGCCCATTACGTGCCCACTACAGTTACCTTTCCCGAGCAACGAGACTTCCCCAAATAACGTTCTGCCCAGACTTACAGACGTGAGAAAAGTTTCTGTCCAGCAGAATAGAGACATGGGGTAAGGTTCACTTTTGTTCACAGAACCAGATCTGTGGTTGCAGAGCTTACATCACTGCTTTAATTTTACTTAAAACATACTTTGAGGGTACAAGTAAAGCCTGAATGATACTTAGGCCCAAGGCCATTCTTACAAAGATATTAAATTTGATCCGTATGAAAGTACACGGATGAGTCTTGAGAACTAATAGACTCTTGCTTTGCCTCCAACTACAAATAATGTGAAATTTCTCATATTAAAAATACGTTAGCGAATCAATTAATGTAAAGGTTATGTTGATGGGACCTTGCAAGTAGGTTTTGATTTATGAAATATGCCTGCTGGCAGTTTGCAGAAATTTCATGGGGCTCTTGGAACAGTTTCCAGAGGAGATTTGTATAATCTACAACATTTTATGATTTATCTACTGCACATGCAGCAGGGAAGGCATCTCCACCAGCTGTCGGTGCACCGAGTTCTCCTGAGAAGCTCTTCTTGCTCATGCCCAGCATCCTATCCAGCTTGGGATGCCCCTCGCCCTCCCCTCACAGCACAAGCAAAGCCCCCCGTGTTTCTGCATCCACTGAGTGCTCTCCTAGTGAAAGCACCTACTGCTGACTCCCAAATTAAAATAGTCTCTTCTATATAGGAAACTGAATGCAGTATAAATACTAATAACTAAAATTTCTATATTGGGAAATCTACTCGTTTTTCCTTGTTCTTTGAAAATCTGAATACCGCTAATGCTCCTATATTTTTCATTTCCTATTTTTTGCTTTTGCATTTCCTAATGACTGATTGAAGGGGTTTTCCTTTAAAAAAAAAAAACTATTTCTCTTTTAGAGGCATGTCTCTTTTCCCTCACTCCAAAATGGTTTGGAGATCTAAGAATGTCCTGTGACATGAACTGAAAAATCACTAATTGGATAGATTAAATAACATAAATTAAAACTAGAAATTTAAGCAAATGTAATTACCCATGTTTTATCGTACATTAAGAAACTGATTGAAATTACCGTACATGAAGCAACTGGTTGAAATAAATCTATTGTGACAATAAGAGTTTGTACATCTTCCTAATGAGACGTTTGATGTTGGATAAACATGTTAAGTCTTGATTTTCAGGTCTCTAAAACCAAAGCTACCGTAAATGTAAACAAAATCCATTAATTTTGCAAAGGACTGTCTTAAAAAGCCTGTTACTTCTTGGAGGACTTGATGGCTTCTGGGATCAGAAATGAAAGAAACGCAGAATTCCCATCACTGCGTTGTTTGTGGCCCAGATCTGCTCCCAGATCTCCTGACACTCCCACCAGGCTGTTTCCCAGTTGTCCTATTTCTTCTCTCAGAGTATTTCTAAAAACAAATGCCTTTGTGGGTCCAAATCATTAAAGCATTGCCCAGACATATTTTTTTTTTCATTTCTCTCATCCTTTTTTCTTACTTTCTCATTTGCTCTTTCTAACTTGCATTAATTCTATCATGTCTTCCAAAATAACATTCCTGAAACCTTTCTGCATCCCTCTTGAATTACTTGGAGAATTAGAGCTTTTGGCAGCAAAAATTAGATCTTAGCACACAGAATTATAGACATTGTAGTATAATTGGAATTAACTGTTACCCAATACAGTGCTTCTCGCATGTCTAGAGAGGACACTTGGGTCAACCTGGGACACCACAAGGCCCATGAGAAATACTTTGCTCTGTGTGAAGTTGCTTCACCTTTTACAGAATTTCAAATACAGGTAAGAGCAGTGATTGTTACTGTCTCTGTTGAAAGAAGGAAAACACGGAGAAAAGCTTTTTTAAACATGTTTTGCCTTATGTTACTCAGTAGCTCTCTAAGCCACGCCAAAGCCGCAGAAGGCAGATCTCAGCAGTGCCGTCTTTCAGAGCCTGAGATTCCCCAATAACTCACATATTGTGCCTCATTTTGAATACCTCTGTTCTGCTCTCCCGGTTTTGAACCCCCCCCTTGACCAAATGTTCTCACACATCTTCTTGTAACGCTTTTCCTAATTTCCATTTGTCTCTTGTGGCCCAGCAGAGCTCTGTTCCCCCAATAACCCAAGTTGTTCACATGCCTTCAGAAGCATTTCCATACTTCTGATGTATATACCTCTTCAACTGGCAGTGGCTCCCTAAAGCTGTTCACCTCTCATTCTTCAAATCCCTAATTCCAGAGTGATCTTTCTGTGAAAATAAAAAGAAGTTGTTCTGAGCAGCAGCCATGAATTTCCATGGATTTCCATGAAGAGTCTCCTCCCTGCAGGCTGGCAGGGCTGGGGGGCTGCACCGCTGCTGGCAGAGCTCTAACCCCTCTCGGAGTCCTCCGTCAAGTCACTTCCAGGGGTGCAAAGTCATGACTACAAAGTGGTGTGCAAAAGATCTAAATATTCCCCTGGAAGCCTTAATGGAGCTGGTGCAACTCCCACTGAAGCTAAATGGCAAATTCCTGTTCTATTCTGAATGGGACTCGGCCAGATTTATTACCATTTTTGTTTAAATGTTGTCTTTTCCTTCTTCCATGTTGTTGTCCAAATGAAGAACGCAGCCCTCACTCAGGCACATCATTTATAATCAGTTTCTCAAAGGGCACAGCATGCCCACACAGCCCTCTGGAGCCAGCTCCCTGCTCGCTCTTCAAACAAACCAGAGGTGGGCAAAGCCTTATGTGAAGCCCCCGTCCCCCAGGCAGTCCCCACGGGTGCCCTGTGCCACGCAGGAGAGGTCACAAAGCCTGACAGGAGACCCCCGAGCAGCTCCCACAGCAAGCATCCGCAAAGGATGTGGAAATATTGCTGCCAGGTCACGGAAAGTTCATTGCTTCAGAGGTTACAGGTTCCAGCTGGGACTTGGGTTTTGATTTCCAGTTCTGCACCTGAGAAGAGGAGGGCAGTGCCCGTCTCACAGGTGGCACCCATATCCCTGTAACCCCTGCAGGGAGACAAAACAGAGTTGGGG
>JAOQGM010000012.1:23524614-23536963 GCA_027564225.1 Gallinago stenura | reverse complement strand
GGCGGCCGCCCGGGCGGTGCGGGGCTTTGCGGGAGCCGGGACGCCCCGGGTTCCCCCTGCGGGTTTGGCGCGGGGGAGCGGGTCGGTGCCGCACGGTGCGGGGGACAGACTCGCCCTTCTCCATCCTGGAAGTACAGGGCATTTAAATAACACCTGAGTCACTACTCGGTGCTCCTCATCCGTGTCAGATGTTATCTCCGTGGTATTTTTCATCTGCTGGACCGAGATTTGCAGTTTCTTGGTCATTTAACACCGCGAATGTAAAAACAATATTAGTAGGTTTGAGTTTGTTGCCATCGATGAGGGCAGATTGATGGATGAGACTGTTTACGGGATGTGTCCAAGTACAATAGAAACGCCTGCCAATTTTGTCTTTGAATTGCTATATTGATTTCATTCCTGCAGGCTTTTTGACAAGGTTAATGCAGTTGACAATTTGTAAAGAAAGGAGAAAAACTTCTGTTTTATTTTAGTTGCAGAATGCCAGTAGTAGCCGAAACGATGAACTGAATGAAATGAAATCATTCATAAAAAAGAACAAACAGTAAGGCTGTCCCCAGGACCTCTGGAAGTCATTACTGTCGATCCCAACAGCCCTCCCTGCCAGGCTCTCCTGCACTGGCTGCCTCTCCAGGGGGATGTTCTCCCGGGACTGTGCACCCCCCCTCTCACAGCAGAGTTGAGTGATCTGGGTAAAGGCAGTTTGGAATGAATTAATCAACCCATTGCATTAAAATGCCGGTGTCTTTTTGTAGGTACTGAATCAAACAAAGCTCTTGCTTCTGTTCCCCTCCGGTGTTGGCAGGGTGGTGTCCGGGTGGGGACTGTCCCAGTTTGAGGTGTCTGGTCTCTGGAAGGGTCCCTGTGCTGCTCTGGGCACCATTGGTATCATCCCTCTGCTCCCAGCAGCTCAAGCTGCAGGCGGTGTCGAGCTGAAGAGGGAATTTAATTCACCGCTCGGAATCCTAAGCGTAACTGTCAAGTAGGTAAATCAAATACAGGAGAGCTAATATTTCCTTTTAATTTCTTCAAACATGTGACTGTCTCTACCGGTGGGCAGCCTTTGCTAAGTTACCTCTCTGGTGCTATCATCTGCTGGCTGCCACAAAATGATTCTGAATGAGCTAACGGTGTGTTTCAGTACCCGCTGGCATCAGCAAAGCGTGCTGGTTTGTGAAGCCCTCCTGGGGCCATAGTATGTTGGCCCTGGTAGGATCAATGGCAAAATCCCAATTAACCCCAGCCCAAAGACGGGGCTTCACCGTAGGTCCTCATTGTACTTTATAGTGAATGCCAGCCCTCCTCGGTTAGAAATTCAGGTGCAATGTTTAAATTTGGCTAGTGATGCTGCTTCTAACAACTCTCCGTGGCACTGCTTTGGAATCGTGGGCAACAGCCACACAGCTCTTCGTGTTTTCCAAAAGCTTTCTGTGTGTTGATCTGTATTTGCTTTCAAGAGGAGTAGGCAGTTCAGATTTGTCTTGTGCTCTGATTTTTATGGGCAGTTTGATCAGAGTGGGTCATAAACAAGTTGGATTGCAGTTTGTGTGTGTACCATATTTTAACAGAGGTATCCAGACAGTACGGGGGACAATATGATCAGATTATGTTGCTTATGGCAAAAAAGTTGACAAAATAAACTGCTAAATATTTGACTTGCTATAAAAATATCAGCAAACAATTGAGCTAAGTTACAGTTTAGTTCTCTGCAGCCCATAAGCTTCAATGGGAGATGAAGGAACAGAAGCATTTCTTCTAAAATCCTTGTTGTGAATATATTATTCAGTAATATTTCAAGGATTAGCTTAATAAACTCACTGAATCCAGTTTAGCAAAATTCTTTTCCTTCATGTCTACAGCAGAATGGGTTTGAGAACCATTCTGAAAAAGTTGAAAATTTTAATTAAAGATTAAAACCTCCTTCTATAGGATGTTTGCTGAACTGTTTTTCGTCCGACTCTCTTCCAGATCAAAGTGGAATGGAGCAATGCTAAGACGCTAGCCAGTTGGTATTGTATGTTACATTTCAATCTGTGTCTGGACCTGTGAGAAGCTGAACGGGCACTTGCAAATCCTGTACGTGATAGTATTGGCATGGCCACGTTGCTGATTATAATTTCCACTAATTTTGTACAACTTCAAATGGAAGGAGAAAAAGCATATTGTGACTTAGAGTTCCTGAAAATCATTATATAGAAAAAAGACTCTTCTGTATGTATTTTTAAAATTATGCATGCCAGTACAGTTTTTGGGAAAATGAGCGACTAAATAACTGAGGTAGGCTTGCCTGGAGGTTGTGCTAGTGCGTGCTGTGACTGCAGCTCTGGAACTGCCCCTTCTCTCCGGGTCAGTAAGATGGTTCATCCCTGGGACCTGCTGGCCGGGGCCTTGCTGCTGAGGTCAATGCTGGAGCTGCTGTTGACGCTGGCACAGATTTTCCCTGTGCCTTTTGGGGCCGATCCCATTGAGTGCTGAGCACTCCAGCCCCTGCGTGGGCCAGAGGGACATCCCCTCGGGTCCCCCCCTGGAGCTATGGGGATGGAGTGGGATTCGCTCTCTGGAAGAGTTTGCCATGTAAATAGTCTGGAGAGAGCGAGACATTTTGCTGGAGGCCCCGTAGGAGGCCAGCAGATGACTTTGGTCTGAGCCATGAGTGCTCTGTGCTCAGCAAGGGTGCACCGAGCGCCTGCCAGCAGGATCGAGTGTTAATTGATTCTTTGATGAAGGCACCGGCCGTTCATTTCTGGGTACCTCTAGGCTGTATGTTATTTCCCTCTGATCTTGTTTACTCCAGTATTAAGCTCCCCGTTTCAGAGCACGCCAGGGGACGGCACATCATCGCACGTTGTTTGTTCTGTGCTGGTTTTTGGTCTTGTCCTCTCTTTCCCTTTGCCATCGCTTTCAGTCCCTTCCCTGCTGGGGCAGGAGCAGGGTTGGTGGCTCAGACCCTCTGGTTCATTCTTCTGAAGCAGGAGGAGCAACTGTGAGAGATGATATGGCTGAACTTCCCCATCCTGCACCATCCCTTGTGTGCAGCACACCTCGTTTTTTCTCGGTAATCCCGTGTGGTTCAGTAAAGGTGACGTGGAATGGCTTCTATTTTACAGTAAGCCTTTGGAGCTTGGCTTTTTTATCATTTACTTCAGGTATATGTATGCAAATTTGGCAGAATTAGCCATTTACACTTTCAGTAGTTTTTTGGGAAATAAGCGTGCATTTCAGCCTCACGTGCTGCCTTTCAGTGCTGCCCTTTCACATGACACCGTTTAGCAAATAATTTCCCTTTGGCCATATCCAGCAGCGTATGCGTGAACTACATCGTTTTGGTCTGTGGCTGCTGCTGAATATCACTAACTGTTACCAAGAGTTAGATGGATAATGCAGTTGATACGTTTTGCAGTGCTTTTGGGTCTCTGTTCTCGCAGCGTGTTGTTTGCAGCAGCTCTAGCAGTCTGTGCTCTGAAGGAGGGGAGCAGCCCCACGTGTGTGCTGGGGGCTCCAACTCTGCTTTGGGGTGCCCCCCTTAGCTTGGGGCAAGGCACCGGGTAGAAAATTGCTGCTATTCAAAAGCAAGTGTTTGAAATGCCTTTCTCTTCCTGGAGGTGCTATGAAGTGCTGAGCTACCTCTTCACAATTAGAAAAGCAGATTTTTATTCTGTTGTTTTATCCTGGAAACTGGACACTTCTGCAGGCAATGCCAAGCGAGTTCACAGACGTATTTGGAGGTTGCTTGAGGTTGCTTGAGTGAAGATTAATTGTCTTGCCTTCACCAAACGAAGCTGACAATTGAAAAAAAAATCTCTTTTAAGTAATGTGAAATGCTTCTGAAAACAGTGTTGCTGTTACAAAGATGCCGTCTCCAACATTGTGCTGAGATATAAAAGAAAAAGAACTACGTTTCTATTTTATCTTCTATGTGACCATACTGAGACTCCACATTTCATTTGGCACAGGGTCCCTTCAGAGGTCAGCTGGATATTCTCTATGTGCGTGTGTTATTTATGGTGAAATATTTACTTAGTTTTCAGTGCTTGGATAACAAAAATTGCTGTAATTCGTGGCACTGTTTAGAGCCTGATGGAAGAGTGAGAAAGGTAATCAAAGGCTGCATAAATTGGCAGAGTGAATTAGCCACCCCTGCCTCCCAGCTGCTGGGGAGACACAGGCTTTGACAGGAGAAAGCTGCTGTGACTGAGCATCTCAGCTGTGATGGATGCAGGTGGAGATCCCACTCCTGCTGGGCTGCATTTCCTTCCAGCTGGTACCAGTAAGGGGTGCTAACTGGTGAGAGGAGTCGCAGGTGGCTCTGCAGCTCTTCCCTCAATACCCTTTGTATCTGGATCTTCCCCGCAGGGTGTGTGTGCCAGAGCAGGTATCTGTGGCAAATCCAGCTGGTTTGATTAAAGTGATCTGTGGAGAAGTACCGTGACACCCACGAGTGATTTTTCCCTTTTGGGTGTACCCCTGTTACCGTGCAGTCCCAAACTGGTGATGCTCCAGGCTGCCTTTGGTACAGAGCCCGTGTCTCACTCCTGCACCCACCACCTCCTGTCATGCAGAGACCGTAGGATCTGCTCCAGTCTGCTCTCCTGAGCTGTGTCTCCGGTCGTGTAGCCTCTGTTACCTGTAGTTGGGCTGTCACCTGTGTTCTCTGGCCTCAGTTACCTGTAGTTAGGCTGTATTCTGTGGTCTCGGTTACCTGTAGTTGGGCTGTATTCTCTGGTCTGTTACCCGTAGCTGTGCATCCTCTTCCTCACCATCTCTGACACTGCACTCCCTTTTCGACACCGGAGTGTGACGCTGTGATTTGCTGTCTGTCTGTCAGCCAAGAAGCGGATGGTGAGCATCTCTGGGTGGACAAGTAGGATTCCTCACAGAACAGGACTGAACACCAAAGCTACAGCTCTTTGTGCGTTACAGACTGTCATCTATCGACCACTGGAGTGCAAAGAACAACAAAAGATAATGATGATCATTAGATTGTCCTGGTGGTCCCCCTCCAAACTGTTATCACAGCCTGGAGCACCTTCTGAGCACGAGCATTTCATTCTCTTGTAGACACTGAGCAATCCCCTCTGGGCTCAGGTACTGAAGGGCAGGGGAGGGGAAGAAACTTCTTACCTTTCTCTACCAGAGCCAAGAAAAAATTATCTCAGACTGCTGAGTTTCAGCTTTTAGTCCCATGAGGAATCTCTCCTGTTAAGAACTCCTCCTGTTCCCACCAGTCAGCCCAGCTTCTTTATTTTGCCTCCAAATCTCTACTCTCCAAACAGTCCAGCGGGTGAAAGGGAGGGTTTGCTGCTGGTACCCCCCGCTGGGCTGTTGCTGCTGGGGTGGGAACGCTGGGAAGAGTATGGGATGCAGAAGTTACATCAAATAGGAGAAGATTTAGAGAAGGAGGTGTTTTGCAGAAAAGGGAGAGCTCAGGGGAAAAGGTGCTTTGAACGATCTGTGCATTTAGTGATAGAGGTGACCTTCTGGAGGGTTACGTTACAAACCCCCTAATTAATAGCCCTGTCTTCGTTTACAGGGGCTGCAGCGGGGAAATGTTCCTTTACCCCAGTATTGAATCCTGCAGGGTATTGATAAGGCAGGTCACCCATACTGGTTCAGTGGCTTGTACAGGTGTTTGAGGGGGTTATTGGATCTTAATGTTTTATATTGCAACTCTTCCAGGAATTGTGTTTCTAACCAAGGGAAAATGGCAAACAGGATTAGTGTGAGAGTGACTCAAAGGGTGGTTTAGTCTGAGCGATTTAGCGCATCTCCGGTAAGTCCTTGGCTTTGCTTAAGGCTGTTTGAGAACATCCCCTGAGAGACCAAGGAGCAGCCCACAGACACTTCCCCTGCGCTCCGAGCCCTAGTGCCAGGAGTTCAGCAAATCCTTTAAGCCGTGGTCTTGAGAAAAAAATCAGTGATGGGGAACAAATTGGGCGTGAGGAGGCTGCCTTTAGTGTTCCGAGGGCCACTTCTCCTGCTACGGGCTGCTCGAGGGCTTGACTCATTCAGGCCCTTGAGCTGTTTGCATTAGAATACAGTATTTCCCTCTTTGTTCAAATGTTGCCAAGTACATTTGGGGTTGAAGCAGGATCAAGTAATAAATAGAAATAATCATTGTTACCATGTGTTCTCACAGATAAAACAGAGCCAGTATTTTCTACTTTGCTGTTTTCCATTGTGTTTTTCATTGTTCTTTTCTCATAGTATTTCATAGTATGGGCTTCCTAAAGCCTGGAGTAATTTCAGCATTGTAAAGAGAACGTGTATATTTGGATTTATAAGTGTTTAAAATCCTGCTGGCTTACTGGCAATCGGATCTGCAGTGTTCTGAAGGAAACGTGTTCATCCCATGAAATGCCCAATGCCCTCAGAGGTCGTGGCTGGGCAAACCTGTAGGTCATCATCAAACATCCCTTCTTTGACCTGCCATCCAGAGTAATTCACGTCTGAGATCTACCTGCAGACTGAAAAGCCAGGCCCACTCCAGCTCCTCATCCTTGCTGCAGTTGTTTCTATCACCTGTGCAGCGATAGAAACAACACAAATCTTTGTATTTAAAGTAGTCCATGGTGAAAAATGTGGCAGCCTCCCCTTTAACAACAGGGAAAGTGAGGCTTAATTAAAAAAAGCGAACTGTGAGAAATTAGTGGGGTTAAGGCAGAGGGAGGTGAGTATGCACTGTACACAGAAAAAAAACCTGTGGAACCTAGGCTGTTAACGGGAGGAGTCTTCATACCCTCACAAAATATTGGGACAATGTTTTATTAGTATCAAAGCCTATAATTTCCCTACTTTCATTAATATCTTGCAATGCATAGTCAGAATCTTATTCACTGTAATGCAGATCACCAAATAGGCTCCAGCCGTGCCACAAACCACACCAAAGAGTATGTTCCATGTGAGATTTCTTGAGGTGCTGGCTGGGACCTGTGAAGGTTTCTGGTGGTGCTTTGTTTTCCTTCAGGGCTCGAATGCACAGGGTGTCACTGCTGTAACCAGGCCAGACTTTTGCAGTGGACTTTAAAGGTTTGGGTCTCTCTCACAAGCCGCTTCCATCGTGCAAAGTTAAACCACTGGTGAATTGATCTTAAGACAACGGTCTTTGTTCTTCATGGATTTATTGTGCTGAGCTTCAGAGGGTGGGATGCAGGCACAGCAGCTGTCTGAAAGCCCAGTGAATTTGAGCAGCTCTGCTTAGCTCCTGTCAATCAGTGTGAGCAGGACTTGCTGACCGTAGCAGGTCCCACTGCCTTCCTGGGAATGCCCTAAACCCAGCTCACAGACTCGGTTCTAGAGAAAATTTGATGTTCCTCATGGAGAGAAAGGCAAGAAATGTACAGCTCCTGGCCGTCCAGAAAGCTTCATTTAATGCACAGGTTTAGCTGATGGAATGGGGCAAAGGAGGAGAAGGATTCTCTGTGTCTCATGTTCTGTTGTTCAGAGATGAGGACACTAGAGCTGCCCGTACGGGAAGCCTTGTGTGGCTGACAGGGAAATGAGAATGGACACTCAGGGCGGTTTGAAGTATCCTGTTTGAGAGAGAAGGTTTTTGTCCAGAGAAGAAATCTCAGGGAATTTGAGGACATGTTGGTGTCAGGGAACCAGCCAGCTGTAACCAATTGTAAAAGGACTGGGTTTGCAGAGGAGAGTGGGGGGCTGGAGACTTCTGATGGCACGAGGTAAAAAAGAGATAAAAGTCTGTACATTAGTGGAAAGCACTTGAACATCCTAAAATACCACTAAAAGGGCTAGAACACAAGAGATGCAGAGCAGATGAGAGGACCCCCCTGGTGATGGTGGTGACACAACGTGGGAGGTGAGCAGTCACTTGTGTGCATGGAGAGGAGCATCAGAAGAAGAGTGTCCTGCAGAGGCACAGACCCAGCCAACTGCCAGCACCTGGGGAAGCATCACTCAGTGAAAACTGGAGAGCAGGTGTGTGGGGAGAGGTACATTAAATACTGCAAAGCTAACAGAGATCAAAGCTTCCATGTCTGCAGCTGAAGAATGTCTCGGGGGAAAGCAGCCAGCAGCAGTGTTGCTGTTAAAGAAAGGAGATTTATAGGGGTGAGAGATGCAACTTTAAAAGTTAAGAAGAAATAGCCATAAAATTACCATCAATATTGGAGTACAACTTTTGGGACTGGCTGCAGAAAAAATGTAACCTGTGGCACAATGCATAACGAGGCTGGTGGGGTACGAGAAGGTTTGTTCTATGTAGGTAGGAGTCTGAGGATACAAGTGAGTCTCCAGATACCTGTAACAGGCACTCCTGCAGGGTTAGTATTGCTTGTAAAGTTTAGTTATTCATTGCTTTATTAGAAACACTAAGAGCAATGAAAATTTAAGAAGGGCGTAGCTTGGCTGGGTTCTGTAATCCTGGGTGTCCGTGTGAGTCTGAGGACGGAGGGTGTCAGCCACTTGCTGCGACATCTCGTTGTAAGAGAGCACTGTGATAACTGTTATTTCCATTTCGAGCCCCTTGGCAATAAAGACGTTAATTAAGAAAGTGAAGAAGCCATGGGAAAGGGTACATTTGATGATGGCAGTAGAGAAGAAAAATGATAGGGTATTCCATGTATGCGTAGATATTAAAGATCTGTAGGGCCATGAATCAGGAACAGATCGACACAAGGACAATCATGCAGCGATACAGGAACAAAACAACCCACTCCTGTTAAATGACATCACTTCCAAGCCCTCTCTAACAAGCGTAGCCATTATGCCAGATGCACAATTTGGTACGGGAAAGTCACATAGGACGAGGAGGGCAGCTAATTAATGTCTTCCAACACTTCTTCCAGAAGGCAGCGTTTCAAAAATGCCTGCTGGCATATCGTCTCCACAAGATGTATCGAAGAAGAGGGGGCTTGAAATAGCAGAAAATCATACCCCTTTAGTGGAGTGGATGTCCCTAAAGCCCAGTAGTGTTAATCACATGATTCTGGGGACATTTCCAAATCACAGTCGGATCCAGATCATTGGCATGCAGATGAGTGAGAAGAGTTGAGCTCTGGAACAGATTCCCCAGAGAGGCTGTGGAATTTCCATCCTTGGAGAAACTCAGAACCAGCCTGGCTACGACCCTGAATAACCTGGCAACTTTAGGGTTGGAACTGGTTATCTCCAGAGGTCCCTTCCAGCCCAGTTTTTCCTATGACTCAGGGAATCGCTGTGGTCTTGGAAGGAGGCATCCAAGCATAAACCAGTGGGCAAATGGGAAAAGGACTGAAAGTGCTGATCACCCCAAGGGAACTGAAACTCGGAGTAGGGGCAGCAATTTTCCAGATAAATGGCAGAAATTGTGTCGTCTCTTTAATAACTTGGAGTAAGAGCTTCTATTGTTTGGCCCGAGAATGGCTCAAGAATTTTAGAAAATAGGGATGCAGTTTACCTTGAAATAAAGCCTTTGATGGGGAAATTCCTCTCCAGGAGGTGCTGCAGGAGCTGGGGACGTGGCACCAGGGATGCACATGGCAATGTTTATGGATACACAATACCCTATCACTTCTCTTTTCATTGTTTTTCCTCCCGTGTCTGAGATCTCCCCTCCTCGTCTTTCATGTGTGTGATGTGCTGAGCTACCGAGAGCGGGGCCTGAGTTTTAGAAATCATTCTTTGTTTAAGGAAAAAAAATGCCAAGCTGTCAAAAGGAAGCGTGTTGGCTCCTGAGCTGTGGGATGGGGATAATGCTGTCTCTCACAAAACAGCGGTAGTTTGAAGGTGAGTTAGTTGTCAGTGAAGGGTTTATACTGCAGTAATGAGTGCCAAGGAAAAAGAAATTAATAACTCTGTCTGCAATGCAAGGTTTGATGTATCTACATAAATGAAATCTACTGAATACTAGTGATAAAATATGGTCTTGAATCATCTTTCGTTTGGTGGACACTGATCATCCTTAGAAACCCAGTGAAGGAGGATTCCAATGGAAAAAGAGGTGTTAAGGACAAGTAATTAAAAATTGTAGTACCTATCCTTAAGAAGGCTAAATAAAGGTTCCCCAATTGGCTTCTGGCTTCGGAGCTACCTTTATAATGTGGAGAGTCTTTAATCATCTGATTTTATTACATGAATTTAGATTTATTAATCTAATTCCAGGAGACTCTATATGAGATAAGGACCCCAGTGATTTACACGCACAGGAAAGTACCTTGTATTTTTGTTTAGAAGGTCCTTTAACATCATTGAACACAGTTTTTGCTAAAACTTACTAACTTTTACTGATTTCCTCCATTAGTAAAATCAGAGGTGGAAAGTGAAAACAATGCAGAAAATTAAGAGCCTCAGGCTGCAAATAAAAATTTCAGAAAGCTAAAGCCGATGTATTTAGGATAATATTGAGAGCTAATACTGAAGTGCTCTTCATGCTGCTGCATAGTTAAAGCTCCTCAGCCTTAGGGAAGGCGGTGGTAGGACAGGGAGCCCCTTGGCTTTCCTTCGCCAGTCCCTGAAGATCTCATTTTCTCTGTGATCATTAGATTTAGCCTGATACAAGAGGTACACCTCTGCGCTTCATCATCTGCTTCCTTTTAAGTTTGGGGGTTTTTAAGAGCCAGTTGCACCCGCTGCCAGAGAAGTGGAGCGTAAGAAGAAGAGTGTAGTGCAGAGGGACCAGGGGGAACATGAGAACAGGACCTGATGCACAGGACTAAGGTCCCTCTGCATCCGTCTGTTAGTGAGTCTGGAGGTGGTAGAGAGAAATGTAATCCATGTTGGTTTCACTGTCCCTCTGCTGGAATCCTGTGATTGGACCCGGTGGTAAATGAGAACATGGGAGACTTTCAAAACCCATAGCTATTCTGCAAGCTTTTTCTGATATTTTGCACTCTACGGCTACAAGGGACATTGGATCTGACAGAAGAAGTTCCCTATGTGCCTGACAGTTTCTGACTAAAAAACAATGTTTTAAATAAAAAGCAAAACCAATAATTGAAACAGAATTAAGTAACAGGGCTGAGATAATCTCACAGAGCCAGAAAATATAAATTCAAGGCTGAAACCTCGTTTTTAACTTTTCTTTTTGACCACCTACCAAGGAGAGCCTGAAGCACAGCCTGAGGGTCCCCTGGAGCGTGACATCGGTTCCAGCATCTTTGCTTGTGGTTCCAGGTCTCTGTGTGTATCTGTTCCATCTTTTAATTGTTTCCAGTGGGAAGCCTGGGCAGTGCCTGTGAGCGGAAGGGAAGAGAAGGGGAATAAGTGGTGAACAAATTAAGATGCAGCCTTCCCCACAGGAGCACGGGCACCAGAAGGGGAAGAGTCAGGAGGGAAGCACAAAGAGTAAATGCTCCCAAAACGTGGCTGTTGCTGCTGCTACTAGTGTGAGAGAGAGCGTGCAGGAAAGAAAGAAAAAAAACCACAGGCTTTTGGGGGTTTCCCAAAACCTGAGCTTAAGGAGCACAGAGAGCTGTTAATTTATTTATTTTTCCAGCTGGAGGGAGCTTTCCTGCAAATCAGGCTTTTTCAGTTTTCTCACACCTCCGTGCCTCCGCGGTCTGGTACTGGAGGTGGTGAGATGCCCAGAAGGTGGCATCCTTCTAACGCACTGCTCATACCTTCTTTTTTTTCTTAAAAACATTTTCCTGCAGAATTTAAATTGATCATCACCGAATCGGCACATCCAAAAGTTATGTTGTTTCAAGGACTTTTAAGTCAAAAACTCTCAAGTTTGGAATGCTGAAGTTCCAAAAAAAAATCTAAATTTGGGAATCTAACTGGAAGAGAGAGAGAGGGAGGGTGAGTTTTCCCCTGTTGGTTCAGAGCAGGGTTCTGAGGGAGTTCACAGCTCCTTCTGAAACCCCTGCACCTAAGGACACGTTTTTGGAATGTCATGATTAGAACATCGTGATTACATTTGAGCAATTGAGGACAGAGATTGTGCCATCCTCCTGTCTGCCTTTAATTTACCTCTGTTACATCGTCTTCATTTTGAGATGTGTTCATAATTTTTTTTTTTCCTGAGAAATAACCCCAAGGACAGCTGGGGAAGGGGCTGTTAGCACTGACCCCTCTGTGTGTGTGTGTGCCCGTGGTTCTGCAGAGGGGGATGTCGTTTGGGTGGGCATTTCAGGCTGTCAGCGTTTGGTGCAGGACACGGGCACCGGGTACCAGCTGCCCTGTGGTTAAAGCACCCAGATGGCTCTCGGCCAGGCTGCAGGTGGAAAACAAACGCTGGGAGTGTTTGGGAATGTGGGGAGGACCAGAACCCTGAGCAGCCAGGGATCTCTCCACTGGGGCTGAGGAAGCCTTGTGGGACATCAGAGGGAGCAGCAGGAGGTCATTCTCCCCCTCTGCTCTGCACTGGGGAGGCC
Organism: Gallinago stenura; assembly: GCA_027564225.1. Lineage (NCBI taxonomy): Eukaryota > Metazoa > Chordata > Aves > Charadriiformes > Scolopacidae > Gallinago > Gallinago stenura. The sequence goes on along the minus strand of JAOQGM010000012.1, from coordinate 23,524,652 downwards.
ACAACTGGAATACTGCATCCAGTTCTGGGCTCCCCAGT
>JAOQGM010000012.1:23501046-23522918 GCA_027564225.1 Gallinago stenura | reverse complement strand
CCTGCTTTGGCAGGGGAGTTGGACTGGATGGTCTCTAGAGGTCCCTTCCAACTCTGACAATTCTGTGATTCCATGATTGTAAAGTTCTATAGGAAACCTTTAGCACTATGTATTACTGCAGTTTCTTTATACGGTTATCAGTCCCAGAGTAGTTGGAGACTACTCTTCAAGGGCTTTTCAGACACCAAAGCACTGCTCCTGCCAGAAGATTGAGCAGCCAAGCCATGAGGAAGCCACAGTTGCTGTTGATAGAAACAGGTCGGTAGGGTGACAGGCCATAGCTAATGGTGAGAATTCAGTGATGCTGCAGGTTTCTTTGGAGGGCTTCTCTCCTGCCAGATGTTTCAGAAAATGTGGCAAAGTTTAATTAGATGGTTACAGAGTTAATTAAGAAATTATAGTGAAATTAGGAAGTGCAATCAGGAAGGAAAAGGTTTTTATAGATCAACTTTGAAGCAGAAGTGTAACGCCAGGAGGCAAGAGAGGAGGAAAAGGGACAGTAGGATGAACCAGGTAGGCTTTTGACACAGCATCAGCCTGTACGAGACAGTGGCAAACAGGAGTTCAAAAGAAATCCTGATATTAAAAGAGAAAATACAGAAGAGAGAATGGAGCAAAAGCATGGGGAATTTGAAGCAAGAAAAGTAATTTTTTTAAAGGATCCAGAAAAGAATTGTAAATTGACAAAGTTAAAGGAGGATGGGGTTAATAGATACGGGTCTGTGGGACGTGTCACAGAGAAAAGGCTCTGTAGAGAGCTGGAGAGTGAGTCTGGAAGGGGGTGGAATAAAGAGCTGCCCTGGGTACAGGAACAGGAGGAGGGAGCTCTGTGGGCAGTGGTGACACTTAGGGCTCCACTCCTATATGCTTTTAACTATTTTTCCTTTTATCCTTTCTGCTTGACAGTAACATTTGTGTAGAAACAGGTGTATTTGGTGACCTGTAGGCAGCTCTGTGGTTGGGTTGGTGTTTGGGCTTGTTTCTCTCTGGGTTACTTTGTCTTTTGTTTGTTTGTAAATGTCTCTCCCCAGATTTGTCTGGTACTTTAAACCCCTTAAAATACAAACTTTGCAAAAGAAAGCAAACTTCTTGAGTGTGGTAGCATTTCCTTTGTAACTGATGTTTGATCCCGTGTTTTGCCTTTGAACCCGGTGGCTCAAAGCACTTTTTGGGCTGCTTTACCTGGTTCTGGAGAGCGGTGTGGTCCTGCCTGCCCAAGGGGAGCTGCTGGCGGGGGGGGCTGAAGGCAGGGCCTGCTGTGAAGAGACACACATGACTTGAACCCGAGCACGTTGGTTTGCGTGAAGTGAAGCAGTCTGGGTGTTTAATAATGATCACTGGCCGGAGCACGTTGGGTTTGCCATGATCCGTGTTTCAGGCACGTTCTTGGGATCTCATCGTCCTTCAGCTGAAATAGCCACCAAGTTCTACCCACACAGTAACAGCAGATCAGGAAAGTCCTTAATAACTCCCTACCGTACCCACGGCGGATAATTCTGGAAGAAATGATTGATTTCATTATTGATTTATCAATCAGGCGTTGCACGAGTTAACAAAACAGCTGAGCAGCTCAGAGCACGACCTCCCATACTTTGTGCCCTGTTTATCTATTAATTACATTTTCTGCAACTATCTCTGCCTACCAGATTGGCAACATACACACAAAATCCACTTAAAACTATTTTCCCACAAACAGGCAGAGGTAATGAGCTCATTTCTATGGAAATCTTTCAATATTGTTTTTGTTGTCTGCCTACCCACGGCTTGTAAAAATATTTGTCCAAATTTAATACCTTCTTATTCATCAAGAAAGATTGAAAAGATAATAGTATAAAAAACACATAGGAGGTAATTGATTCACAAATAAGCTTGACTTTCTGTGAGATAATTGATCTGACCTTAATTCAGAAGAAAAAATTATAAAATCAGTGCTAGTAGGTAGTACATGCAAGGGAGAGAAGTGTCAGCCGTAAACCCAATAATTATCTGTCTTGTGTGTTGCAATATTCATCAGTGCAAATCCGTTAATCCCCCCGAAGGTGATCCTGCTCGCACTGGGCAGTGGGATGCAAAGCACCTGTGCCTTCAACATGATGAGCTGCCTGAAAAACCCCAACCAACCAAACCAACTCTCAATCTGTTCCTGTTTGAAGTTTGCGTGAAGCTTTCTTTGTTTCTGAGGGTAAAACCATGCATCAGAACATTTGGGAAATGGAGTGGGAGTCAGGCTCTGGATGCTCTGAAGGCTTGAAACGCACAGATGAAGGGACATGAGGTGACACACTGGTCCGGTTTTCCCTTGGGCACTGGAGTTTCTTCAGCCTTTCTCCTTTTTACAAGTGGAATGGACTCTGCCATTAATGAAAATTGTATCTCAGGTCAAGCCTGAGAAGGTAAAGTGCTGAGCTGATTTGACACCAGATGCGTCAGATGGTGATTTCAACAGATTTCGAGGGCTCATGGGGTTCAGAATTCTTGAAATCACTGGAAAATCAGCAAAGAATACAAGTGTAGTGAGTGGTTCCGTAGGTCATAGAATCATGGAATGGTTTGGGTTGGAAGAGGTCCCAAAGATCATGCTGTCCCACCCCTGCCCTGGGCAGGAACACCTCCCACCAGAGTCAGTCCCAGAGGGATCTGTGATGGCTGAACACAGACAGCAGGCCAAAATGAGGTTCTTGTCATTAGTCAGTGGTAATTAAGAAACTACGTAGTTTTTATATTTGTTTATTTCATGTGAGATTATTGGTGGTAACTATGCTGTTTAAAAGTAAATCCCACCAAGGGAACACACAAAACCACCTTGCAAAATGTTTCATTCCTCCCCGGTGTCCTCTGATCCAGTCAATAGAAGGCAGGAAATTTTTGAGGCTGACTCAGGATTTTATGAAAAATTTTAGAATCCGTCTCTTGTCATTGCGTTGTGCCTCTCCATATTCTTTCTCTGGGCAGTTTTGATAAAAAGTGACTTGCAGTCTTTCTCTGCTGGGCTAGACCCTGGCCCATAGTTGATGGGCAGGGTTGATGCTGAAGACATAGTTGATGTCTTTCAAAGACATAGGTGATGCCTTTGAGTGCTCCCAGTTTAAGTGTGTGCAAAAAATATGTGCAAGGGTGGTCCTTAAATCGTGATGTGTTACTGCTGAGCGGTGTCAAAACACTACCCTATGCACCTCAAAAGCCCTTAGATCAAAATTCAGGTGATTTGGTATTTAGTTACAATTCGTAAGGAACATCATATAACCCTTTGACATGAAAAGTGCCATAAAGTGTGGTATATCTCCTATAAATGCCTGAGGAAGCAGCCTCCATCCATAGTGAGAGCTGTTTGTCACATGTGTTCATAACACACAGCTAGTTTCAGTACAACAGAATTAGAATATCAATGGCCTGTTTTTATTAGAGCACATTAAAGTATTTAACCGCAGTGAAATTGATTGCATTGAATTGCAAATTTCACGTGGGGGAAAGCAGCAGAAAATGAGATGGGGATGGCGAGAGAGTTGATGTCCCCTCCAGCCGGGCCCTCCAGCAGCTCAGGCTTGAAGCGGGGCTGTGTGTCCTGCTGAAACTGGGGGAGGTGGCTGGGTTGGCTTCGTGTACTGGGCTTTGTGTGGTCTTCAGGTTGTTTCCTGAGACTTCTCTGAGTGGGGTTGTGGCCGGAGGCAGCCCACGGCAGGGGGGCTGATGGCAGGACAGGTCTCCCGGAGGGTGATGGTGTCGGTGGTGGCACGATGCAGGTTTTTCTCCAGGGTATGGAAGGGGAGTGTTGGCTGGCACTGACTGTCTCAGAAGGAAAAGGCATCCTTTTGAAGCAGTCATCAACCAGAATGGCTGCTCTGTTGCACTCGGTTGTGAGAGCCAGTAGTAGCTTTAAACTGGGAATACAGAGGAAGGGCAGAAATACGGGGATAGTTGGGGTCAATGTGTTTAGGGCTCGGAGCAGGAGAACTCGCCACTTTCAAATTATGACTAATGTGAGTAGTTTTCTAAGTATTTGAAACAAATAAAATGATAGAAACACCAAAGAAAGAAACGATTCCTCCTCTCCGGTTGTTTTATGATCCTCTGGCTTTTTGTGCTTCATCCCTTGGTGTCAGGAGTCATCCTCAGATCTGCAGCTGGCCATGGGCCATGGCGGTGGGACGTGCCTTCTGACTGCCCTCCCTCTGCTTCAGCATCCCAGCCCCGCACCCTGCTCGCCCTCCAACTCGGGCCACTTCTCTGGGAGGCTGGAGCGGGGATGTGAGAGAGAGTGCAGCTTTAAAAAGCAAACCAACAACCAAAACCCCCATAACTGGTCTCACACATGCAAAGGAAACCAACTTGGGAAAATGCAGGAACATGCAAAATTTCAGCCGCTTTTCACAGAAGAAGTGAAAAGTATTTTTTCAGGATGACCTACAGGTATTTTTTCCAAAGAGGAAGGTGCTCCTTTGTTTAAATGGGTTGAGAAATGCTGCCATAAATTCCACACCACCAGTGGGAAAATAGGGGGGGAAAAAAAGAAGAATCTTTGTTGTTTCTCAGGGAAAAGGAGCTTAGAGCCTGGAGGCTCAGGAAGTTCTCATTAAGACATCTGCACACTGAAAATATCAGAGGTGCTTTGTATTGCCATACCCTTGCTGTCAGAGGCAGTGGGTGCCCCGACCCCGCAGGGGGCTGTGGGGCTCAGAGCGTGTGGGAGCAGGGGCTTTGGGGTGCAGGAGGGGGCTGGGGTCTCTGGTGGAGCTGCGGTGGGCGATGGGCTGGTGTGCAAGCACCAGGAGAGCCCCTTTCACCTGGCAGCTGCTGGGCACGGGGCATGTATTTCCTGCACGTGCACGTTCACGTGCCGGGATTGCCAGAATGACCTATTCTCTCAGTTTCCAGTTCGTGGGAAATTAAAAAAAAAAAAAAAATTAAATTTTTTAGGTCTGATTCAGAGTAAACCCGAGTAACTCTCCCCGCTTCCCCGCAAAACTTTTTCAGCACTCAGGAGTGCTGCTGCTCGGCCAGCGGCGCCCCTCAAACCAGCTGGAGTCTTCTGGGACAGGGTGCAGTACTCATGCCTGGACTGAGATCGGATTTTGCAGCCCCGTGCCAGGTTGAAAAGGGAAATCTGATCTTGGATGACCTGCCCATTGTGATACCGACCTTCTAAATCAGCTGGTGATGTCTACAGTTGATCATCTTTCATCTTCACATAGGGTATCAAAACTCGGCTGAGAAGGTAATGCAGAAGGGCTGATCAGAATTCATCCCCATGCTCTTCAGAAAACCAAATTAACATTTGGATTAGAGAGCCTGATACCTATTCCCTGAGCGTTGGGAATATTAAAACACGACTCACGCTGTGGATGGTAAATGTCAATACTAAGAATAATATCTAAATCACATGAAACCCAAGCAAAGGAGGCATCCAGATAATGGAGGTCTGCTTCACCTTGTTACAGTGCAATAATGGTTTTTAAGGGAGAAACTGTAGAAGTTGAACAAGTTTCCTCAATCTATACACCTTCTAAGTAGGAGCATCTTCAGAGTTCCTTAATGCCTTTCTGGACAGAGTGTTTCCCTGTGCCAGGTGGTAATTTTTCCACCATTGACTGCTCAGGATTAATTTTGAACTTGTGTTCTTGACCTTGACCGTGCCCGGTTCAATGCCTGATGATGTGTTGCTGGTTCAATGTCTGATGTGGTGGCCGAGAAAGCGCCCGTCCCCACCAGCAGGGTCTGGGCTGGGGTTCCTGAGTGTGCCGTGGACACTGAGGGCAAGGATTTATTTGGTGGGACGGTGTGCCACCATCTGCTGGGTCTCATTTGCAGCAGGTGTGGATCACTGCAGTCCCCTGGGGTAGAGTTTGTGTCCTGTTCCCAAGGTCTCGGCTGAGCCCCGGGTCACAGCCAGGACGGTGCCATCCCACTTGCCAGACAAGCAGCTCTGGGCAGATGGAGTTACGGGTTACAGTGGACTTTATGTGGGCATGGAGAAACCAGCCAGCAAAGTCCTGTTGCTGTGGTGAACTGGGTGGGAAATGAAGTTCACCTGCAGTGAGACAGCAGCACCTCTGGAGTTCCCAGTTTGTTCCCAGTAAGTGTTGGGAGATCCCAGCACACACAGGAAGGGTCAGTTCTGGTGTCCTCAGCACTGCGGTCCTCTCTCTGCCCGTGGCCTTTGGTGGCAGGGTTGGAGGCTGAGGAGCCGTGGTCGATGCAGACACCCCGGGCTGAGCTGACACAACCCACCTGTGTTCTCCTGGACCCCCGAGTGCTTCCTGAGCAGCCCCCTGGGTGTCAGTGCCCCCAGCCTCAGACAAGAGATGATGCCACTGATTTAGTGTGGAAACTAGTGAGATTTGGCTTGAAGTCATTACTTTAGCCAGCCTTTGCTCCTTGGTAATCTGTTTTGTTTGGGGATAGTCTCTGATCTGTTAGGGAAAAGAGCACAGAATTAAATCCCTTTCTTCCACAAGTAAAGAGATGGAAGATTTTTCCGTGTCCTCATCACTTGGTGTGAGGGGGGGTCAGCCAGCGCCATCAGAGGGGTACGGTAGGGGAGCCCCGCATCCTCAGGGGGTGTCCTGGAGCTGTGCTGCTCCGAGGAGGAGGACAATAACCTAATAGTTAAAACTGAGTCCCTTGTTGACTCATCTTGGCAGATATATTCCAGAGGCTTTTCCAAATTATATTTTTTGATGTGATACCAGATTATTTTTATCACAGAATATAAGACTGTGTCTTCTAAATGCACTACTAGGTTTGAGACTGTAATCTCATAAAATAACTCCCTTAGCAGTGGCTGCACGGCCATGTACAGGTGTGTGATACGAGTGCTTCTGTAGAAATGAACAGTAATAACTATATTTTTCTGAAAACAATGGAGAAATATTAATGGACACCACGAGTAATGTTCATTCTTCAGAGAAGCTTCTAGAAGATGCTTAATTTTACACAAAATATTTACTGTTCAGGAAATCAGTGCTACCCAGCTTCAGTAGGGAGATGCCTCTGTTTCCTGTTCTCGTTTTCAAGGTCACCAGTGAAATAATGGCTTTTTGTAGAGACTCAGATATTCTGTCTTTTCCTAAGACTCCTCTATGAAAAGTCAGTGCGAATCCTGTCTCTCTCCCTGCAAAATCCTATGAAAGCTGAAACTTCTTAAAGCTTTGAAACTCAAACTGAAGTGGTGTTTGGTCGTCAGGGGTCGTCCCTCAGCTCGGGGGGGGGGCTGGTGGGACACCCCCTCACACCTCTGGGGAACAGCCCATCCCAATCCCCACGTGGCCACCCGGGGACATCAGGAGCTGCCGGGGCACGTGTGACACAGCAGCTGCTGCAGGGATGACGATGTACTCATATCGGGTAAACTGCTCCAAGTCTTAAAGTTGTTCTCAAACTGGAGTGTTAAAACTGCGGCCATTTGCTTTTTTTTTTTTTTGTGTCAAAAAAAACCTTGCCAAATTGTTTTAAAAAGCGATACGGAATTATCTCAGGAAAATGATTCTAGAACATGTTTGTTTCTGAGAGATTTGCCTTTTGGTAAATAACTCTATAAAGAAAAGGATCTTGAAAGGCCAACACCTTGATTAAAGAAAAAAAAAAAGCAAACAGAAAAAAGAAAGAATCACACAATATTTCATTGCAAGCACAAAACCAAAGGTTTTTAATGATATGGTTGGGAAAAATAGCATTTATCCATTTGCTCTTTAAAAATCAAATAGCTATACTTAATAATGGGAAGCAAACCATTAAGAAAATAGTGTGACAGTGCACTGGTGTGTCTTTGAGTCCCTCCCTAGCCCCTCACAGACAGTCAGCTTCGTCCTGCTGGTTGGGAAAGCTCATCCAGAAGTCACGCCAAGGAGGTAAAGAGGAAGGGGTGTCGTGGAGGGAACTGAACTGCATCTGCGTTGGTCCCCCCAGCTCTTTGCTGGAGAAGGCTTGAGGAGCACACTGCCCACGGGCTTCAGCACCAGAGACCTGCCTTTATTTTGCTAGTAAAATGCTGGATTCATGGAAAGACATGAACCTCTTGGGGTAACTCCATGTACGCTTTACTCAGAAATTCTGCTGTAGTTCTTAGCAAAGTGTATTTTTAGGATTGCAGCTCTGGAGTGTCTGTAATTGTAGTCCTAAGAGCGGCTCCGAAGCTGGCACTAGTGATGCCTTCTGCCTCTTAAGGGCAGCTCCTCCAGTGCTTACTGAGGAAGATTGCTCATTGGTTTCACTGGGAATTTGGCCTCATCAGCGAGTGCTGCGAAGTCAGGCCCCTGGAGAGTGCCACTTCATAAATCAATTATAATTAATTCATCCAAGAAAAAAAAAAAAAACACTAATTCTGATTCAGTTTAGAACACCCGATCTCATTGCAAATCATTAGTTACCTAATCATGAAGGAAATTAAAATATTGTTGGAATTAATCCTGTGTGACTCAGCAGGGCAGAAGACCTTCAGGTAACAGACCGAGTTGAAGCTTTGTGCTGACGCCACGGGCTGAACACGGGTGACCTGGGGTTTGGGGAGATCAGGGCAGCCTTTCTGGGAGGTAGCTCTGGTGTAATTACTGGTACAGCACCATGAAGAGGAAGTGTTTCTGACAAAGCCTCTGGTGCTCTGAAGGAAACAAATGCTTTGGGAGGTTAAACTCCCGCTTTTCCACTGGGGAGCTGTGCTGACAGCAATACCTGTCGTGCCAGTGCCCTTAGAAAAGTGATGGAGAAGCTCCTTCTGCTTTGCAAATGAACTTTGCTTATGTTAAAAAAAAAAAAAAAAAGAGTACTAGGTGATGCTTAACATAGGAAATATCTTAAGCCTTAGCGGGGACCCGTTATACTGGTTTGGGACTGGTTATATTCCTCTGGGGCTGGTGCAGGAGCCTGGTCCTGAACACGCTCTGTCCCCTTCCCAGAGAAACTGGACAGAAGTAGTGCTTTGTGGTCCTGCCTGTAGACGTGGCAAGGACTCAAACACGTGGGATCTTGTATCTGCTTTTTGTGGTTTTTTTTTTTTCCTTGACAATAATTCCCCGTGAGCTTTCAGAAAGTCAGAATCAACCCGCAGCAGGTAACAGGATTCCTTCTTTCCTTTCGTGCTGATGCTGAATTGGATATTTTCCCGTAAAAGAGAAGCAGGAATCTGACATCATGCCTAAAGCCCAAGTTTACTGCACAGTAGTTTGTCTATTCAAACATAATGAGAAAGAAATGTGCCTTGACTTTGTAATTACTAAAACCGCTGCGCTCGTGGGTCGCTGTTTTCTTTTACTGCCCATGGGATGCCAGCACTGTGGTCACAGTTCCACTGAATACACACCATTCATTTTCTAGGACAAATAAGATAACAAGGTTTTCCTATGAGCATCTGCTTTCTTAATTAATTACAATTGATTCTCCTAGTTGGCTTTAGTTTATTTGGTCTGAGTAACAACAACAGAACCTCAGAGAGTGTCCGTGCAGTAGAGGTGCCGTGGATTTCTGCATGTCCATTAGTAATGGGGTTTCACGGGTGATACCAGAAGCCTCTGATATTTTTCCTTTGAGAATAAAGTGTAGGATCCAGCGAACAGTAAAGAACAACGTGCCAGGAAGGATCCCATTCTTCAGTATTTCTGCCTGTGCTTAGAAAGTTAGATGAGCCCCTCACAACGATGTTTTGAACTCATGATTAGTAGTTGCTTCACAGAATATCTGAGTTGTTCGTGGTGCCTGGTGTTTCACCAAGGAGGTCTCCCTTCAGATCTTCATGGTGGTGAATTGCTGCCTTTGCCAGCGGAGCAGCTCAGTCCCAGCACAGGGGACACAGCAGCCACTGCGCTCTCTACGTGCAAATTCCAGGGGCGTGAGACAAACGCTTCGGGGGCTTCTCATCCCAAAATTCTCTTCCTGGAAAACAGGTTGTATATTATTATATTATTGTCAGTATTAATATCTTCAGAGATAATCCTCCCAGGAATCTCAGGCCATTTGTAAAACCTTTTGCAAGTCAGAAATTGTTACAGGAGATACACGACCTGGACTCAGATCTGTCTCTCCTGGGGTCAGAGTAGAGCCGTCCATCACCAGACCTTTGTCCAGTTGGACTGCAGAGCCTTGTTCTGCAAAAACTGCCCGAGCTACTTGGCACAGGTCAGAACAAAGGGAAAAGAGAAGCAGAACCTGGGATGGATGGAGTCTCCTGGTCCTCTTTTGGAAATAACAGAGAAGAACCTTTTACCCATGGAAAGTGAAGGACATTGGTGACAAGCTGGATTGTTGTCCCTCAAGGGAGCAGGACACATTCCTTCTACTGTTGTGCCTTACGGGATATTTGGCAGGTAACAAGCTGAATAGCCAGATATTGTTCTATTCCTGGGGAACTGTTATTTTGCCAGTTTCTGTGTTAGAAAAAGGAGCATGACCTGCCTTCCCGCACCGCTGGGAACAGGAACCTGGGTCCCATTGTGCTTCCCTTTTTAATTTTCTGAGTGTACGGTTCTGAGATTGTGCTTTCCATTGTATCTTTCTTTCTTTCATTTTTATGTATGGTACCGTAAGAAAACACAGTTGTGAAATGATGAAGCTCTACAGACTTAAAGGCTGTAACTGAGTGAAGGGCACATACAGGTCTAATTGAAAACTCGAGCCAATAGTGGAGGAACCAGCGGCACAACTTGCCACCGTCCCCGGGAAGTGTCTCTCAGCCCAGGCCTGCCCTTGGGAGCAGGGTTTGGTCCCTGGCCAGAGTTATGGGCTTCTCCACACAACTAGAGAAACCAGCAAGAGTTTTCTTACTGCTTTTGGGGGTCGGTTGATCCAGTCATTCCTGCAGGAGCACTGGCTGGTCCGGATCTCTTCTAGGAGTAACCCCAAAGCTACTAAAGGCAGAGGGATTCCCGCTGACGTCAGTGGGCTTCAGATCAGGTTTGAACACTTCCAGAATAAAGCCAAATAACAACTCTCACATATGTCAGGAAACGGCTTGTAAAGTATAACAACTCATTTGACAATGGTTAAAATACTATTTGACTAAACACCCGGGTTTTAGTGAACTTTTGTTGTAGATGAGTTGGAAGGATGTACTCTAAGGATCCGCCATGTACAGATTGCCAGCTGCCTATTTAGTTTAAAAGGACACTTTAAGTTTTCCCAAGTCATAAATTAATCACGGACCTTTAAATTTGCTGAAACAAGTAATTTGTCCATGATGACTTTATTGAAAAGTAGTGAATTTACCCCCAAAAAACTGTGTGCTTGGAAAAATACATTGATTCTCTGCCACGACTTGTTTTTAGAAAGATTTATCATGAAGCTTGAATTCCTCTAGTACTTGTGCTCCACTCCAGTGACTGCTGTGGGCCTTCTTGTGGGAGCAAATATTATTTCTGTGAGTAATGGCTGCACAGACTGAGCCATCTGGCAGCAACTGCCTGCCTTTTGCTTCTTACTGCTTCAGTTGCCTTATTGTGGTAGCTAAATGAGTTATTATAATTAGGGACCCACCAACACTGTGTTCATTTTCAGAGGTCAAGTTCTGAACACACTTTTCTGACAAATCTCCCAGTGCTGTTTGTGGGAATGTTATTTATGTCAGGATTAAGGCCCGTATTTGACTGTTAATTTCATGGCACGGTTGCACAGCCTGATAATAGGGAAGCTCATAAAATAAAGATGCACTTAGCTCTGTGACTAAACTCTGAAATGCATGTGAAAATTGTTTTTTTTTCTTTTTATAATTACAGCTGGCATTTCGGTGCTCTCTGCCAGCCCTCAATTTCCTTCATCCACATACCCCTGATTTCATCCTGATATTGGCACAAAAATTGATTTGTTGGCTTCCCAGCGTGTTTGTGGAGAAGTTCTTCCATAATTTATAGCTGGTCCTGCCACAACTGCTGGAACTAGACAGGTGATGTGTGTCCGTATCGCTGTGTGTAACAGCCCTGGAGCAGACTCTCACTCAGGTTTGTGCTGGTGGGAGGTAGAGGAGAGCTGTGATTTCCTTCCCCCTGGCCAGGCAGGGACAGATAGAGGAGAGCTGTGATTTCTTTCCCCCTGGCCAGGCAGGGACAGATAGAGGAGAGCTGTGATTTCTTTCCCCCTGGCCAGGAAGGGAGGGATTGACCCTCTTTGCTGCATCAGGAAGCACAGCAGTAACAGCCAGGTTTCCTGCCAGCCACGTTTTGCAGCTACGGGAATAGTTCATTTCTCTGAAAAGCCCCCATTTTTTATCTTTGTTTCTGACACACAACAGACCTCCATCGTTGTGGAGGATCCATCAGCTCTCCTGCTGCTGTCTGTCTCTCTGTCTGTCTGTCCCAGCAAGTCACTTGGTACAACAGGAGTAAATCGCTAGATGGGAGGAGCTGGTGCTGACGTTTGTCACATCTTCATTATGCACTTTTGGGGTTTTTACTCCAGGCCCAGGGTTATTCTGGTCCCTGGACCAAAGCTGGCCCTTCTGGAGCAACAAGCCCATTCTAGAAGTCTTTATTATTGTTTGCTCCTTTCTCAGTGCCTGTCTCTTCTCCCTCCATACAGTGTCCTGCCATGCTCTTCGGGTGCTCTTCTTTGCTGAACCACCTTCCTCCCCTCATCCTGGCCTCGGGTCTTGCCTGGATTCCATCCTGATTCCCAGCTGCACGACTGCTCAGGCGCTTTTTTTTCCTGTGGGTTCTCTCAGGCAGCACTTCATACATAAATAGCTCCTATCAAGTACCCACTTGATGGTAAAGTACATCCTGCAGCCTCTGCATTCAACCACCTGCAATTATTTGGTCTCATCTGCTGCCACCTCAGCTGACATGATCTTCTCTTCCCTGGCTCTGTCTTTTAAAGAAAAGAACAAATGTCAAACCCATCTACCTACTGCCCTCTCTAAGGGGCTGCTGCGTTCAGTCTCTGCTTGCTGTTTGAGACATCTTGTGTAGGACAGCCTGGGCCCTCATTTAGACACGACAATTAACTGCTGTCCAAGCAGTGTGATTTTTTAAAAAAAAAAAAAAAACAAAAACAAACCCTTTAACCTGTAAGGCCTTGTTTGTGTTTGCAGCACACACCTGGGAGCTCTCTGCAGCCACCATCCCAGGGATGAGCTGCCTCGCGGGAAGGCTGCGGAGAAGCTTGGCTGTGTTGCTGGATCTGCTTCTCCTCTCATCAGCAAGGTAACGTCACAGTTAAGGAAGTGATAGCCTTGGACACAGCTCTGTTCACGTGCCCAGCAATGGATGTTAACGAAAAAGTTAAAAAAAATATTTTACTGCCTAGACGTCATGATGTCTGTCAGATTTGCACTGGGAAAAGACTTGTCTTTTTATTCCTCAGATGTTGATTTTTAGGTGACATAAATTGTCTACATAATAACCTGATAGTATTAGCAAGTTTTACTACCTTAAAAATACACCAAAATTCTGAAGAACACATTCTTAAGTTCTTTCAAACTACTCTTTAAACGTTTAAGTTTGATAAATTAGGTTAGTGGTTTAAAATTCATGTTTTGTGATATGGGAATACAGCTCATTTTCTTCAGGAAAATGAGAAAATTAAGTCTGCTCTTTGGAGACTTCCTTAGTTGTAACATGGGTGTGATGATGCTCACCCTTTCATAATGCACATAATTTATTCCAAGGTGACTGTGACAGCTGAGGTACCCAAACTGACAATTCACGAGGCATCAGCTTCATTAGAGCTTCCAGTCCTCTTTGTGAAGATGCACACCTCACACCTCAGCCCAGTCCTGGAACAGTGAGGTGATTCTGATTCAGACTGCGCTGAAGTGTTGCAGTAAAACCTGCAAAATTACACTGGAAAACTTTAGCTTTAGAGCAATCTGGAGTCACAGAATCACAGGGTCACAGCCCAGCTGCGGTTGGAGACCTCAGGGGGTCTCCAGTCCAACATCTCACTTGAAGTAGTGTCTCGGTAAAATACATTAATTTAGTAATATTTCTGGGAAAAAATGTTTTCTTAATATTTTTTCATCTTCTGGCATGTCTATGTAATCTCATTCCCTATCTGTACTTTTGCTTTCAGGAATTATTGTGACAGTCATTAAAGTAAACACTTGTCCCAAAAATCTATGAATCACTGTAGACATTTTTCCTATGTATTTATGGCAATTCTTACTGCCAGAAACACAAACTTTCCCATCCCATGCTAAACATTACAGATGGCATAAAAATACTGTGCTCTACCATTCTAAGTAAAATAGTTTTTCTCACTTTTTAAAAAAGCACAAATCCATCTCCACAGAAAAAGGGAAAATAAATTATAGTTCTGTATCTTTTAAAGTGTTGCAAACATCAGAATACCACATTAATAAGACATGTTTCCAACACAGCCCTCCCTGTCAGTCAGCTACAGAATGAAGTTTCAATTATTTACTCTTGCAGGTTGCTCTAAGTTAATTTATTTTGAGTAAAAAGCACAGCAAACAGAACTGAACCAGCGATGGCAGCTTGAACAAGTTCTGTTCTGCTCTGGAACAGTCTCTTCTCTTTCTTCAGGTGTCCCTTCTGCTGTTTTTCAAACCTAATCTTCAGTTAAAAAGTAAAGCTGCTCATTTATTGCTCAAGATTTTTTTTTTTATTCCCTAATAAATGCTTGTAAAGATTCAAAAATCTGTGATAAAACTGTTCTGGTTTGGTTTAAAAGATACTATTTTTCTTGTTATTCTAAGAAAGAGTTGGAGGAAATGTCTCTGTAGGAGTGTCTTAAACCTTTCTGATTAAGTGCTTTTCTGTTAAGAAAATCTTACTTCATCAGGATCAAAATATTCACGGAAACATGGTCTCTTGATAGATTTAGCTGGGAATTGCCAAACGTGCCTGAGGTTTCAATTACTCTCATTCTATAAATTTGCGTGGATGTGTGGATAACAGCTAATTTGGATTGGCCAATCCACAACAAATTTCTTGATTTTTTTGGTGAAATGTGATCTCTTTTCTGTATGGAAATTGTGAAGAACGTTATTTGTGTAATTAAAAAACGCTCAGCTGAAAATATCCTTGAACACTTGAATTTACTGCTGCTCTCAGAGATTTGCATTTCAGAAGCAAATATATTCCGCAAGTTTTTGCTTTGCTTGTTTTGTTTTTATCTGAGAAATGTGCTCTTTTTTCCTGGGAATAGAAAAACATGGATTAGAGCTTTAAAATCACTGTGTGTGGAGCAACTACAAATAGCGTGGAAATTTGCTTGGGAAAGGAAGGGGCACCGCTGGGAGCCGCTTGGAATGCACCCTCACGGCAGGGCTGAGACTTTCAATCTCCACAACAAATTAAAGAGAAAAAAAAAAGAGTGCCTATGACTCAGTAGTGGGGGGACTTTTTCAAAATGACTCCAGGCAGTTCCTTGCTGGTTTGGGGACAGGGCTTTACTCAGGACTTCCATTTTCAGTGAAATAAGGTGTTTCCGAGTCCTGTGTCCATGGCCAGTGGTAGCCAGCTGCCTGCGTTTGCTGTCCAAAGACTGAGGCACCCCCAGTCAGAAGTAGCTTTTTAAGAACCCTTCATCTAAGTTTTAATTCTTTGCGTGGAAGGACTCTGGGATTTTCACTTCTGCATCCCCAGGGATGCACTTCTCCTTCCCGGTCAGTGCTGCGGGGAAGGCATCGGGAAGGGCTGACACCAGCACGACCACCAGTGTGGCTCTCACTGATGCCAGGTACTATCAATATTGGCTTCAGATTAAGGCAGTTTGAAGTTTGAAATGGCCTTGGCCGCTCTCCCTGTGGCTGGAGTGCTCTCAGCTGCAACAGATTCACACAAATCCCTGCGAGGGCTTTGTCAACAACCCCTCATTCCCCTTCCCGAAATGTTTTAGCCATTTTTAAATTTATCACTTATTACAGCCCCGTGGGCACTGAGTGTATCAGACTTCTAAGAAAACTGATATTAGGAGTCTAGTTAAAGCGAAGTTTTCTTCATCTGTTAGCTTTTGCACTAATAAAAGGAAATATTTGCTTCTAGGCATGTCCAACCCAAAACGACCTGAAATCTGTCTGTTGCCTTTCTGATATATATTCCTTTGCACAGAAATACGTATTTGCAAATATAAGTCCTTCAGTCAGGCCTTTGTGTGCAACTTTGCCATTTGGTAGTAGAAACAGAAAGAAATTAATACGCAAAGAGAAATAAAAAGGTATCCAGTGACAGAGCACTGCCTCAGCCACCCCCTCCCCATCAGCTCCCGAGGGACCACCTACGGGGAAGGGGGGTAGAGAATACCCAAATATCGCCTCTAGCAGGCTGGTAAAAGGAATAAATCTGAAAATGGGTGGGTTATTTTCTTGGAAGGAGGAAGACTGGATACTCTCCCTGTAGCTGGAGATGTGGCTGGGGACATCTTTGCGTAGCTGTGTCCTGCTCTGGGGCTCTGACTTGCCAGAGGTGCCACTTCTGCTGCTTCCAGCTCTGGAGATGGTACACGGCTTCTGGTTACGGTGTGGAGTAATGGAACTGATGGAAAAAGGGATTCCAGAGGGTGCTTTGTCTTATTATTGTTTGGATTTGCTTACAGTAAATACCTCTCTCGTTCCTAGAATTACTGCTGTCATATTTAGTGCTATAATTACATACTGAGTGGCAAAGCAATGTATTTTTACAACATTCACAAATAACAGGGTACCAGACTTACAAGGTACCAGTCTGAATATTCCGAGCTGCAATACATTCCAGGGATTCGGTTCTTTGAACGTTCCTGGATTCACGCTGGGATGGGCTTAGGAGAGGGCAGAGGTCCTCAGTGCGTGGTGAAAGATGGTCTTGCAGCTGAGGGGTGGATTTGACCTGGGAAGATGAAGATGTATTTCCCCGCTGTGCTGGAGATGACGCGTGCAAACTGAGACAAATCAATGGGAACCACCGTGGAGTGCAGTGGGCACGGTGAGCGGGGCTGGTGCTGGGAAAAGGATTTAAGCATTTTAAGGAGGAGCAGCCAGACATATCGCTCCTATTTCACCTGTTTGTACCTATTCAGAGGGCTCTCATCCATCCCTTTTCCCTCGAAACCTCTTCTTAACCTGCTGGGGAGACCCTTTCTCTCCCCTGCTGGGGAGAGATGGGCTTGGTGCCCCATGGAGCCCATCAGGGAGGGCTTCCTCTGTCCAGAAACATTCTGCCTCTCTCCCAGGTTCTGGAGGGAGGTCCTCTTTCTGTGTGGGAGCCAACGGAGGGATAACAACTGATGATGTTGATGGTGTGCATCGGTGTGAAACCCTTCCTGCAGGCTGTGGGTTGTGTCTCGGGGTGAGATCTGCCACACTTCCCTCTCCTGGGTACCTTTTGATCGGAAATTCGGGGAAGTTCAGCAGAATACTCTGAGCCCCTTTGGCAGTTTTGTAGAGTGCAGAACCTCAGCACTCATCCGGACAGCTAGAAGTTTGGACTAAATGACTAAACATTTCCTTTAATTCCGGAAAGCCTCAGCCCCGCTGAAGGAGCCCAGTAAATAGAGAGGTGCTGGGGGTAACCCTCTTTGTTCCAAGCAGATGTGAGAGGAGCCCACCGTGTGCCATAGTGATCAGTGCAAACAGCCAGGACTGGGGGGTACTGGTACAGAAGGTGAGGGGCTGCAGGTATCGGTGTGCCGTGAGCTGTGGGGCTTTCACCACCTTCGCTTCTTCCCTGGCTTTCTCGGCTTGTGCCTCGCTGTGCCCCTGGGGGAGCTGGCCCTCTCGGGAACAGGCTGTTGTACCAGCTTGTGCCACAGCCACCGTGGGCTGGGGGTCCTAATTCTGAGACCCCATGTCATTAGGGCAGTGAAAATTAATAGCCCAATAACACTCATATCCTGCTCCTGCTCCCGTTGCCTTCCTCCCCGAAGCAGAAGCAGTCACGAGCCAAACGTCTTTATCATTTGGACAGATAACAAATTGGCAATTTAATAGAATGACAAGCTATTTCCAGAAGTAGAGCAATTAATTTAATTTATGCTCTTTGATTATCTTTCAGGTCCGTGACTACATTTTTTGTCTCTGGGGATGAGGCAGACTCTTCCATTTCACTTTGTTTTCAAATATTCAGAGGTTCTCCGGGGATTACTAGTTTGTATTCTTATCGTGCATCCCTCAGTGGAAAATAAGAGCATTGGGGAAGTGATGTGAGCCTTAGAGCAGCTGAATATCTGCGTGCCTCCTCCCCTTGGCTACCTGCCCTGTCCTGGTGGGCAGCTCCTGCTCTGCCCCGCGGGGGGAGACCAGCCCTGGGAAGTCGGGGGGCAAGAGGAGGGGAGCAGGCAGCCCCACCAGCCACAGGCTCGCAGGGAAAGAGCTGTTTGGGTGGGGAAGGGTCCCTGGAAAATGACCTCCCCACATGATGGGGTACTAATATTTCAGTGGCTGGTTGTGTCCCCCCAGGCTGTGCCTCTAGGAATTAAGCAGCGCCGCCGTTTTTCAAAGCTGGGTACGCACATGGGCATGTCAATTTGCCTAATTAGGTGATTAGTAGCCAAGGGTGCCTGCAACAGGTGGTCGATGTGTGTGTGATCATGCTGTTTATGCACAAAAATACAGCATCAGCTTTTCTGGAAATACTTAGGCTTTTTCATTCTTTTTCCCATTTCATGCTAGGATTTATCAGCCTCACCTGATGAGTCCAACCAGAGAGGAGTTATTCCCTGCCAAAACCCCACCACACCACTCCCCTGGTGTTCCGGAGGGTATTCCGGGCACCCGTGTGCGAAAGCTTGGACTTCTTTGGGACCCCTTATTTCCCATGATTTCCATTTTTAGATTTTGCTTATGGATTTGATTATTGAAACTGGCTCAATAAAGCTAGCGGGAGATCGGCTGCGTATTTGAATGGCTCTGTTCAATGAAGATTAATTCACTAATTTTTTAGTTAATTTTCTTTAGTGCTTCCAGCCAATTGGATAGGGTCCCTTGCCACCAATGATTTCAGCAGAGTACTCTATTACAAATGCCATATTTAATTAGCAAAGTAGTATTAGTGCTCATATCTGGTAAACTGTTACAATATTTTATTATAGTTATAAGTCTACATACAGTTATAAAAACAGTAATCCGTACGATGGTGCAGCAATCTGTGTTGTGCATCTGTTCTCTTAAAAGATGTAATTTGGTTAAATGATAATTTGAATTAATTTATGGCTTCAAGTTCTCAGATGGCATAGATTAGTGAGAAACTGAAGGAGTTTGCACCAAGAGAAGATTTGCTGATGATATGTTGAGAATGAAAATAATTCTGTATTGAACATACTCTGAGAAGAGAAATGAAAACATGCTTCTTTGAAATTAAGTTGACCAATAGTAGTTAAAATGACTATATCAAAGATTAAAGTAAACTATAGTATTAACCATAGTTCTGAAATAGTTGATACTTGTATTAGAAAATACATTACATGTAATAAGTTAAGAACAAAGACCACTCGCTGTGTCTTTTAGTCAAATTAAAGCCAACCAGTTCTTTCACAAAGAGAAAAAATGAAAGTCCAAGTTGTGATAAAGACCTACTGCAGGACTGTTCTGCTCCACCATCAATCACTAGTATTGTCTCTTTCAGAGAAATATAAATTAATTTTGCTGAATTGATTTTTGTCTGGGAACTACACGAGGAATCATTAGGATGAGTCAGAATACACAGTTCAAGTACTATAACATTAATAAGAATAAAATTAATTTCTGAATATAGGCTGTATTTAACCACTCAGATGAACATTTAAAAATACGTGTAGAATCTGAGCTGTGCTTTAGGAATAATATGCAGAATATTTTTTCTACTGTGCAGAGCGTTAGACATTTCAAAGTATTTCCATTCTTCTGTAACCAAGAAAAAATTGCCTTTCTGAATAATTTCTTGAAAAAGGGAACCCAGTCCATGTATTGTGTTAGAAAAATCATCAAAGAAAGCCTATGTGCTGTTTCTGGCTTCTTCTGAATTCTCATAATCATACTTGGCAGCTTTCATTTTTTCTTTCCTCTTAGCAGTTTGAGGATTTTTCAGTCAAAATAGGCAGGCTAGATTTATAAGCAAGGAAGAAAAGTGCAAAAAAACCCACTCCAACAAACTTTTGTAATCTCTACGACTATTCATGCTCATAATATTAAATAGATGGAAAAGCACTTGCAGATTTGAGGCCTAAAAATGCTCTTGGCTAAATTCTCTTCCCCCTTCACAGATTTCCCCGAGCTGCTGCTGAGATTTGCTTGGGTACCTGGTGAAGCGGCTGGGACTTGGCCCTTGTGGTGCAATCTCCTTTGTCAGAACACAGAGTGGCTTTTCCAATACCTACTGGCAAATAATCAGAACGGGAGGGCTAGAACAGGACCTCATTAGGGCGTTTGTTCTCTTCAAAGGAGAAGCTGAACGTCCCCCTTCGGAGCGGGTGGGAGCGGGGGTTCTGCCCTGGGGCTCGGGGTTCAGGCAGGGGTTGGGCTGTGGTTTCAGGGACTCGGAACAGAGACAGCGTTAGTGGGTGAAACTCCTACTGGCCTTATCAACAAGAAATTCATGACCGCAGCGGTTTTGTAAGTATATTGCCTGGGACTTTGTTCAGTCAAAGCATAATTAAAATGGAATATCAAAAATCAAAATAAAACGGAATATCAAAAATAATTATTTTTGATTTCCCGTTATCCTGGTACCCGCACAAAGAGCCGATGCCAGGTCTGTGCCGAGCTCTGTGTCCCCCCAGGACAGCCCGGTCCCTCGGTGTCCCAGACTCCGAGGCTTCATTCCCAGCTCCCTCCCGTCGGTGGGCACAGAGTACCGGGGGTTCTGTTACAGCCTCTTCAAGCAGAAAGGGCTGCAGTTTAGCATCCCCGCATATGTCCTCTTGTTCACTTTACAATCAATACACCCAGAGGTTGACTCCACCAGCAGCTCCACCAGCACTCCACTGCCTGACCAGCAGCTGGGGCTGCAGAAGGGACCGTGCTGTCCCCAGACAGGCTGTCCCTCGGGGGGGGTTGCCTTTCACTCTTCACAACTTCTTGACATAAAGCGACTTTCCAAAAGGCAGAGATCAGACTTGAAGAGAGAAATAAAGACTAAGGGAGATGAAGGAAGGTTAGAAGTGGCTTACAAATTCCTGGTGTGGTAGTTCAGCTTTACGCACACTTAGTAGCGAGAAAGAAAAGAATTTCTTTATCTCATTGGGCTCCTGTAATTCTCCCAAGATGGAGCCAATTACAGATGAAACTGTATTGCTGAGTTTATGTGCTAGAGGATTCTAATCTAATGTTTCACCTAATTAAATTCTAGCAGGATAAAAGAAAGCACTGCTCCCTAGAGATAAGGGTGGGTGCGTATTTCTAACATTGCTGTAGCCTATGCACCGCTGACTGTAGGACAAGGCTTGAAGGAACAGGGTAGAAGTTCTGATAAAGCTGTCTTCTCTCTGGATATTCAAGAAGGCTTTCCCATCTCTGTGATCAAATCTTTGTCTCTCCTCTCTTGTCATAACCCTCACCATCCCCGTCTCGGCAAAGAGAAATTGTGATTGAAGGAATTAGATAATTATTTTAAATTAAGTCAATAAACTATTAGAGCGAATGTCCCACGGGTATTCTCCAGATGACACAAATTGAAATGAGCAAGAAAGGCGTCAGTTGTAAGGCAGGCTTTGGGTAGTCTTTCTCGACGTATCTCTGAAGACATTTACAGCTGGTCCCCTTGAGGACACAGCACCGGTCTGTCTCCTGCAGTAGTGGGGAGAACTGGGAACATTGGGCAAGGTACCACTGAAGAATCCTGAGATGAGTGATGTGCCTTGTGGGGAAAGACACTTCTGCCACTTTGCTCTGCTCTGGTGAGACCTCACCTGGAGCACTGTGTGCAGGGCTGGAGCCCGCAAGAGAAGGAGGACATGGACCTGATGGAGCGGGTCCAGAGGAGGGCCACAAAAATGCTCAGGGGGTTGGAGCACCTCTGCTCCGAGGACAGGCTGAGGGAGCTGGG
>JAOQGM010000012.1:23488408-23499307 GCA_027564225.1 Gallinago stenura | reverse complement strand
TCAAGGGGAGGCTCGAGGAGGCCCTGGGCAACCTGGTCTAGTTGGGGGTGTCCCTGTGACTGCAGGGGGGTCGGACTGGATGGTCTCTGGAGGTCCCTGATGATTCTATGATTCTATGACTCTATTCTATGGAATGTCAGGCATTGGAGCTGAAAATAGCCATATCTGTGAAACAGAAGGGTAAACTGTGACACAAAACACACAATGTATAACTGCAGAGCCATGACTTTATCACTGTTAAACGGCAAAGAATAAATAAGAACATTGCCAAGTCATGCATTTCTTTGTGTTTATTTGAATAGTCTGTAAAATACTGAAATAATAGGCCTCATGAATTAATGCAGAGAAATTTGGACTGTTGTTTGTTTATTAGAGCTCACTTCCTTCTGCATTCCTGAAAATGTAATTGTAATGGAAATTGTCTCCACTAGGAACATAATAAGCCAGGTGAAAGGAATGAATTAAAGCTCTGTTCAAAATAGCTCAAAACAGTATTGGAAATCTTTGGTAGAAATTCGGTTTCTGTAGCGTAGACTCTTTTCAAGAAATGAAATGAGCATTGTTACTGTAACCAACAAACAATTACTGCCGGACCTTTTGACAATAGAGCCTGATGATGCAACACAATCATTTCTTTCGTGTATGATCTACAGGTAGCTCATTTGAGGGATTTAATCTCATAAAACTGCGTTGTAGTAAATTGCTGTAATTTATTTTGTGTCTCCTAAATAACTGTGCATACATGAGAATGTGAATGTATTTCTAGTCTGAATCAGACATAAACGATAATGGACTGTTCTGTTATTTTTAAAGTAGCTTGGGTATTTTTATCAAAATGGTTTTTCTACCTTATTATTTTGGTGGACAATGCCAATTTGTTGAAATAAAAAACCTGCAGGAGCCTATAAATTTTAATAACGTTCTTACATGGAAAAGTTTAACAGGTTCAGGATGGACCAATTTCAGAGTAACAGAAGAGGGCAGGAAGACTGCAGGCCTTGGCCAAGAGTGGGATGGGGGGATTGTAAGGGTCCAACCTGAATCAGAGAGGGCAGGGTGGAAGCAGATCACCTGCACTTGATTGAGCATGTCCTGGACACCTCAGTCTTGGCCAGGCCTGGCTGGTCCTCATTGTTGAAGGTCTTGTTGTTTGTAGGAGTTGATCTTAATGTTTCCATGACAGGTGGTCCTTCTTCTGGTTGGTGTGAAGGGTGCTCGGGCGGCACTGCTCTGCACTGGGAT
Source organism: Gallinago stenura (assembly GCA_027564225.1). Taxonomy (NCBI): domain Eukaryota; kingdom Metazoa; phylum Chordata; class Aves; order Charadriiformes; family Scolopacidae; genus Gallinago; species Gallinago stenura. Next base: position 23,498,065 of record JAOQGM010000012.1, on the reverse strand, counting down.
GTACTAAAGCACCCTGAGGTATCAAGCAAGGGCAATTCTTGGAAAGCTTGTTCCTGTTGTTGCCCAGCAGATGATCTTTTGCTGTTTCATCAAAGACATGAGCTGATGTTCTTGTGCGCGAGGTAGAAATTCATACATTATGTAGAAACAGACATTTAAGAGTAGTAATTTATATCACCCTAAAACAACCATTTAAACCAGAATGTGAATGAATCATGTTCTACAGGTGCCTGTTTGTCTTGGCTGAGTATGAAAGGAAAGATGGATGTGTAGCTGAGACACAGCCATCTCCATGGGAGTGGGCTCTCCCCTGGCAGTGGCAGCTTCCAACATCACCTTTTTAAAACAACATCGGCATGCAAGGACCAGATTTTGCACATATCAATCAGAGAGTAGCAGTGCATATTCCTGGGTCCATCTCTTACCTTCAGGCATTCTTCTAGAGTGTCTTTGCAGAGAGAAGGGGAGGGAAGATGCCAAGAGGGAGAGAACACACTCTTATAACATTCATAAGATATCAGACACAAACTGATTCGCACAATCATTTGGGCATACCTGCCTTGTGTTCTAGGTATTAAATTGCTCAGAAGTCTTAAGAATAGAAAATAACAGCTACAAAAAGAAAAGCATCATTTATTTTTTTGCAGGATATTCTTCTTTTCCTCAGAGACAAATGGACGTTTTCCCACCTGCTCTTTTGGTAAAGAATAAAGCAATACAATACAGCTGCTTGATTTACTTCCTGCAGTAATTTGTATCGGTAGTGATGGCAGGCCGGTTCTGGGAAGGGGTTTTCTTGAAGAGAATTGTGCTTCTTCTGATATCTGATGGCTCTGGATGAGTCTAAACACGTTAACAAAAAGAAGTGCTGGCCAGATCCCCATGCTTTTGCTCTTGATGAGCTGATCTTTGTCCCTTGAATGGTGACACTGAAATCAGTTTGTCTGCTTGGGAAGTACAAGGCTCTTTAGCATGAGTCACAGTGCCACGATTCAGACGGAGGATCAGGTTTATTATGTTGATTAATCATCTTCATTAAGCATGAGATTAAACCTGCACACTTATCTCTGGGTAAGGATGGCATCACAGGTGTCCCACAGTGGGAGCAGCTTTGGGATGCCAAGTGATTCAGAGTGATTCTACCTGCCAGCCTTTGGTTTGCTTGTGAGAAGGAATTTGTTGCCTGGGAGTATTTTTTTCCCCCATCTTGGGTAGGACAGTGCTGCTGGCCCATTGAAATGCTGAAGCCGGGGCTCCAAGTTCCACGTTCAGCTCCTTTAAGAAGGTTTGGGATGTCTCTTTTCTGCTTGTGTCCAAGCAGGGATGTACCAGCACTACCAGCATGACAGAGGGTAGAGGTGCAGGATTCCAGAGGTAGCACTAAAAATCAGCGCGAATGAAAATGCATTTCGAAGAGCAAGGGAGATAAAGCCTTAGTAGTCTGAGACCCTTGTATTTCTGCCAAAATCAATTGCTGCCACAGAGTTGTTCCTACCTTTGCGATACGGAGCCCGCTGCCATGGCCAGCTTGGGACACTGGTTTGCATCTGATGGCTGTTGGGCACTGCCAGGCTGCTCCGCTCGCCAAGGCTTCTCTTGCTGGGAGAGCGATGCAGTGACTCCCTGTGCCACCCAGTGACTCCCTGTGCCACCCAGTGTCTCCCAGTGCGGTGACATCCCTGACTCCAGCGCAGGCAGTACAGGCAGACAGTGCAAAGCCACCCGTATTTCATCAGTCGGGGCAGTGAATTCCCAGGCGTTGGGCTTAGAAAGGATTTAGGAGAGGATACACTCCGCAGCCACGGTACAGGAACCGAGATGATGAACTAGCGCAGTTTACGGTTTTATTCTGGAAAAAAACCTATTTAAGCCATTTCCTGTCATTGCCTAGGAGAATCCCCCAGTGTATACTGAATGGATTACAACATGCTTAGCATTTCAGGGGGAGTGCAGAGACTGGGCTGTGAAACAGCGCTCTCCATGTAGGGATTCATTCCAGACTCGGTAATTAAACCCCAAGGAAGATTTTTGCTGACTGCTCGTCATACTTTCCTCAATCCGGACATGCATATCCTCAGATATAGTTAGGGTTTAATTAAGGTGCCAAGCACTCTATAGATTGTGTGATAGCCTGGCTGGTTTTCTCCTGAGGTGAAAAATGGTATCTCTGTGTGCAGTGGTACTGCCACGGACAGGAGTAACTCCCACTTAACTCCCGTGGATGGGGGTCCCTGCCGTCACATTTCAGATTGTTCGTATCCCGTGTCCCCACCCCAGCACGGACTGGGTGAGGTGCTGCAGGACTCGTTCTTTATTAAAGGTTGCAGCCTAGATTTGATTAAAGAGGCCGTGGCACTGAGCGGTGCCTCCAGTTTGGCTGGAGGGTGAGCAGAGCCCAGCGCCCCGTCAGCCCCCCGATGGCTCTGCTGGTGGCTCGCTTCAGCCAGAAAAATATCAGTTAGCCCAGTTATAGCTACGGCTAAACCTGATCTCCAGGGCTGTGACAGATGAATTAGAAAGGAGTGTTAGTGAGAAAAAGTGTACATTTGTGTAACAACTTAACAAGAAAAGAATGATGTGAGGGACTCTCTTCAGCTCTCTTTGATCTGCTGCCAGGAGGAAATCCCCCCTCTTTCTTCTGGATCCCCCCTGTGTGAGATCTCCATTCCACTATGGCTACAGCAGGACCACAGGGCTACAGGGCTACTGCAGGGCTACTGGGCTACAAGGGTAGAGGGCCACAGAGCACTGCCCCCCCTGTCAGGACCCCCGGCAGCAGGGCTGTACACAGCAAGGTGTGTATCTGTCCCACCGCCTCTGCCCGGCTGTTTGTTAAAGTGCGGTTGTTGGTAGGATGACTTCAAATACCAAAATAACTCCTTTGGTTTATTTTCAAGGGAAAGTGAGAATTTTGCGTGGCTTCATTAAAAAACAAGCCTGAAGGCAGAAGTAACTGTCCGTACATGGGACTTTAGAAAGCAGCTGTATAAGCTCAGATGAATTCACTGTAACCACCAGTTCTGAGAGAGTGTGTTTGACGTTATTATCTGATGGAACTGTATCAGCAGAGAATTGCATTAATTTTCACAGTACTACCTCAGTCCCATTTTAGAATCTGTTTTCAATCTCAAGGTTGCTTGGGAAGATTTTCTATTATTTTTTTACTAACTTATCTTGAAGTAAGGTGCAGCATCCTGTTCAAGTCCTAGATGGTAAACTGAGCAAAGTCCTTCATTTGTATCCAGGAAAGCAAAAAGAACCAGCTTATCTTCCGTGCTGGCACTAGAAATCATAACTGTGCTTTTTGCTATTACACTGTCACAGTCCACAGGGTTTTTCATCCCGTCTCTTCACAATGAAAGGTTGTTTCCGTGTTTGACACCCAGCTCTGGAGAGCTGCCAGTGCCTGAGTCTGGCTTCTGAAAGAAAATTCCCATAGAGTCACCTGGCTGCGTGAGGAACACGCAGCCCCAGAGACAGTTTATCCCGTGATTTTAGCAATTATCTGCAGGAACTAAGCTCCGTTTTGGCTTCGGAGCCTCTGCTGGGCTTTGTTGGAGACCAGAGGGGAAAACAAGCTTCTGGCAGAGTGTGGTGGTAAAGTCTGTACAGAGTTTTTGTTAAAGTCCGTTAAGACTTTTAATTAAAGACGGTAGTTAGCTTTCTCCCAGCCCTTACTGTCCCTGCGACCCGCCGGAGGGCTGGCTGGCTGTGCGGCAGCGCTGTGTGCCCCAGCCCAGAGATGCAATTAGCAGGGGGGATGTTGCAGTAAGAAATCCGTGACGGGCACCAGCGTTGGTCTCTTTGTCAGCTTTGCTCACGGTGGGAGCCCATCCTTCTCTTTGCAGCTTTCCTTCCTTTTCTCTCTCTGCTCCAAACTCCTTTTCACTGAAATCAATACCAAGTGTTGACTCTCTTTGAGTGGCACCCTGCGTAAGGCCAAAGTTAAATCAGAAAAAAATTCCTCACAACTTCAAAATTGATAGTAGTGAAACAGTTGTTACATTTCATTTACAATTTATAGGCCAGATGCTTATTCCTATTTAATCAGGAGCGTGTAATATTATTGACTGAGACCTGGAATTAAGTCCCAAAACAGCACTAAGAAATTAATCTACTTCAAAATATTTTTCGATCAAAAAGCAGTTTAATTAAGTGCATGCATTGATTCATACAGAAATAAATAAAACAATAATTTCTCCCAGAAGATTGTTGGTATTTCCGATATTTTACATGCCTCACAGCCTTTATTCCACGTTGCCAAGTCCTGAGGAGAAGCCCAGCAGCCAGCAGTAGGGTTCATCGGTTCCACGGGCTGCTCCGGGGCGTTCAAAACCCCAAACTGCGGTCAGTCCAAAGAACCTGATGTTAAACATGAAGCCAACAAGCGGTCTTGCCCAAAACTGTAACTTCTATAATTAAAATGTCATAGGAGATATTTATTTGGCTTATAAACATCTGCTGGAGCCGCTGACCTCTGTCCTGGCACAAGAGGTCCCCGTGAGCCCCTGCTGGTGGTGGCATCACCCACCCCTGCTCCCAGCGGAGCCGCAGCCAAGAGGGGGATCATTACCCAGCAGGACGGTGGTTCCATCTCACCTCCAACCAGGACACGGTTGAAAACTCCTGCTCACACACAAAGACACAGACTTGCTGCCCGAAAGATCTCACGGTCCTGCTCTTCCAAAAAATAGGTCCCACCAAAAAAGCATTTTTTTTTTTCCCAAAGAGTTGTCACTGCAACTGTTTGAAATGGGACTTGGTGCGCAATCAATCAGTGCAGAAAGCAATTAGCACAATATTCACTGGCAATAAATGACTATAGTGTTGCCCCAGATTTTCCATTCTCACATGCTGCGGGGCTCTGCGCTGCTGGTGTGAGGCTGCATTATGAAGGTATTTATAGAAGGTGGGAATAAGTATCTTCTGGAAAAAATTGCAGCCGGAAAAGGAGATAAAAGATGTTGGGAAAGTTCTAAATATAGGGAGATAACTATGACTGCAAGATCTAGAAGAAGAAATTTTAGGACATACAGCTATGGAAAAGCAGTCTCTGCTACTTGGGTCTTTGCTGCAAGCTATACTCTTAAATAGGAATAGGCAAGATTTTTTTCCACAGCTGAAATACCAGCTCTTTCACAAGAAAAAATTCTACAAAAAAGTTGCTTTTGTAGACTCCTCCATTCCTTCTGTCCCAGACAAAACCACCCCGTTGCTGTAGGATCCAGGCTACAGAGCAATGCAAACATACACCTCTGCTTTCCAGCCCCGGTCTTGCTCCTGAGCTCATTAGGGGATTAACAGTGATGGCTTCCTCTAGCAAAGCATTGCTCTTTGTAGTCCTCTATGTAACCAATGGAACCAAAGAATGAGGCTGAAAAAGTGGTATAATCTTGCATGTATTGATATCAAATGAGTTAATAAAAAACCCCAACAATTAAAAAACAATGGTGGTGGAGATGGCCACCTGGGTGCAGTGCAGAAGATTCCAGCCATAACTGGAAAGAGTTAGATTGAGAAAAATATTCTTTATGTGCTCTTCAATTTGGTGGTGCCTGAAAAACATACTTCAGAGAAAGGTCAAGTGCTTCAGCAGGGTGGATTCTTGGAAAGCTTTAAGCTGCGAGCTGCTTATAAGCAAATAAAAGCCTGAGCTCTTTGCATCACTGGAAGGGCCAAATTGACACCAGGAGGACAAAATACCTCAAGACGCAACCTCTACAGATGCCCTAAGATCCAGGCCATATTAAATTCCCTACTTGTTGAGATTTTGTACAGCCCTGCAGAGCTTATCCACAGCCGCTGGATTCCCTGGGACATCGGGGTGTCAGGCGAGGTCAGCCCTCGCTGCCGCTGAAGGGACTGTCTGACTGCTTTCCAGAGCCATTAGAAATCTCTTGGAATCGCAGTGCTCATCCAAGCAGGCTTCCCTTTTGTCCTCTATCTGCTATGTAAAGTACTTTCCGTATGAAGACACTTTGTCTGGCAATGTAATTTATGGAAGAGACCATCTATTATTTTTCCACATGAAGCTTTTGATCACGGATGGATATTTGAAGTTATTAACAGCGCAGAGAGGCTTAAATTTCAGGTCTTTTTGCTCATTGCCAGTGAAATAAATACTAAAGTTGGCAACCTGTGGTGTAACAGGAAAAATCTTGCTGAGAATTACAGACTACTTCCAGGTTTTTATTTTGAAAAGCCTTACAAATAGGCTGCTATATTGGAGGCGTTTCTTTTCCGGTTCAACTTTATCATTTTTGGTCCGGATCAGCCTTTGTCTCTGCAGCTGGAGTGGGAGGATTCGGGACAAGCCTGGGCGTAGCTGTTGCCAAAGTGTCCAAGAGCTGTGTAGGGTAAGGGAGGAACAGCCCCCAGGCACCTGCGGGGGTCTGGGCTGTGCTCAGAAAAGCAAAACCCACTCGGTGCTTTCAGCTGACTCAGAACTTGAAGGCTTGTCCCCATCAGCAACTTCAGCTGGCTTTTGGGGGTTGGTTCGGAATTTCTGGAGTCGTGGAGCCAGAAATTCAGTTCAGCAGCCTCAGCAAAATAAAACCCTGCTAAAGACAGGCTTTAGCATAGCAAAATTTGAGTGTATAGCAAGATTTTACCAAAAGCAAACCTTGGCACAAGGAAGCATCCTGAGTTAGTTTGGGCAGCCTTAAGAAACGCATTATGTTATACGTGATCCTAAATGGGCTTTGGGAGACTTGCTGGAGGATTCCAATGGCCCCAGAGGCTTCTGGTCCTGCCAACGGAGCCGGTGGGAGTCAGGGCACACGGTGCTTCACCCACAGCCCAGCTTATAGCCATGGCTAACAGGGTGCTTCAGAGTGAGCCCTGCTCCCCACCACCTCCTGCCCAGGTTAAGATTAGGCTGTGCATTATCTGTCTCACTGGAGTCTCAGGTATAAAATGATGAATGAGAGGAGAGCCAAATCTGAGAAATACATTTTAAATCATCAAAGTAATAGCAAGCTGGATAGTGACAATGCCAGGAGGCCAATAAGAAGATGGATATTGCATTTAACAGGTTCTGAGGAGCCACATTTGCCAACGTGGTGACAGCAAACCATTCCCAAGCTATGTCATTTTGCTTTGCAAGGTGTGTAGCTTCGCTCCCCAGGGCTGTCTCGGAGCTCCACTTGGCGTGTGCAATGGAAGAAGGAATCACAGAAGAGCAGTTCTGCTGCTTTGTGCCTATAGCAGTCTTTGCTGAAGGCAGTGAGAACCTTGGTGCCATGGAGTGTCCAGCCTGAGATTGTCTCCAGCACAACGGGCCGCGAGAGCAGGAGTCGGTCTGTGGTCTGAGAGCTGGCCCCAGTTCTCATTGCACTCCTCATATTGCAGGAGAAAGGATCTTCAATAAACGCTGCTCAGTACCAGCAGAGCTTCACTAACTCTTCAAGAACTTATTCACAGTAGCTCATCCCAGCAGAAGGATGCAGTCATAGAATCATAGAGTTGCCCAGGTTGGATCACGGAGTCCAACCATCAGCCCAACACTGACAAACCCACCACTGACCCGTGTCCCTCAGCACCACCTCTGCCCAGTTTTTAAATCCCTCCAGGGATGGTGCCTCCACCACTGCCCTGGGCAGCTTCTTCCAATGCTTAATAACCCTTTCAATGTAAAAATTTTTCCTAATATCCATCCTAAAGCTCTCCTGGCGCAGCTTGAGCCTCCTACCTACCTCCAGCTGTAGCATGGGCTGTTCTGCTGCCAAATGGGAACAAAATGCTTTAAATGTGTGTCATGTGCATTTGATTTATAGCAAGCCACTCACAGGATTTTCACACTTTATATGATTTATATAAAAAAACAGTGACATAATAAGAAAGTATAATATTTTTCTTGCTTTTCTGCCCACCCCATAAAATATTCACTTGCTTCAAATAATTTATAAGAATGTATAGTTACAAAAAAAGGACCAGTGGGAGTTTGCCTGGGGAAGGATTGAATGGAAAACTGAGAAGGAATTGGCCACAAGTAAATATTAAATAACTACTTTTCTTTCCAGTATATGCTGCGGCTGAAAGGAAAATTTTAACAAAACCCTCAATCTATTGAATCAAAAAAAGTATTGATCCAAGGGGGAATAATGTCACATATGAGGCTGCATCCATCCAATTACATGAAGATGCTTCCAATGTGATCCAGAAAGGATTTGGGAATGGGAAGAAGGAACGCCATTACTTTCAGCCTCTCTCCTGCAGTTTTTCTTGCTTCTCTTCCTGTGTGCTTCCAGAGCCCGTCCAGAACTGCCTTGTCATTATGTTCTTGTTCCACTCAACTCAAATACTTGTTAGAATATTTCTAAATGCATTGCCTGGCACGTACTGCTCATCAGACCTGGGCTGGAGGTAGGCCCAGTTAAAGTCCCAAGGCAACCAAGGAGGTGGCTTTTTCCCTAACTCACAGGGTTTTGCCTGAAGCTGGTTTAATATATTTCAGTTTATTTCGCAATGTTTATTTAGCTCTACGCCTCACAATTCTCATTGTAAATTAAACTGATGAAATTAATGTTGGCCACAAAGGTTATTTTGCAGGTGATGAGGGCTGTGAAAACTTTTTTTCTCTGAAAAAATCAAAAGAACCATAGCTACAGATTCATTCCAAACATCTGCTTTAATTTTGCGGGCAATGCAAAAGGTTATAACCCGACACAAATAGAGGTGCTGCCTCTGGAGCTCCAGCTCTGCAGCGGGGCCATATCCACCCCCAGCTCCTGGGGGGCTCACGCTGCAGCATCTCCAGGATAACCGTGTGCCTGCTCGTCCTGCAAGCACTCACGCCAAGCCCTCCCGAGACTGGGGCTTTGGAAAGCCCTTTGGAAAGCCCTTTGGAAAGCCCTTTCACGGCTGTGCCTGAAAGGCTGACATGGAACCGTGCTGCGGTGAGACGCTGACCCCAGCGGCACCATGCCGGGCAGCGGGAGGCAGAGCTCTGCTCCGAGGAGTTTGGTGATGGACTGGCATTCCCGGGGCTGGTGCCTCCTCTGCTGCTGGCCAACGCTGCTCCACCTCCCTCCCTTACCCGGGCACCTCGGAGCTTCACCTCCCTCCCTTGCCCGGGCACCTCGGAGTAGCAGGAGCCCTCTGCTATAGGTTTTACTCCTCTGCCTTGCTACACAGTTTCCTGCTTTGTTCTGTAGCTTGGAAATATTTGACTTTAATATGGTAACATTTGCTGGCATTTGGGAAGGGGTTTTTTAAAATATCACTGGTTTTATCTTGTTATCTATTACCGAAAGCAGAGCTAGGGAGATCTCGAGTGATAGTTCAGAGATGTAAGCTTTATATTTAATACCAACTTTACGATTCTGATTGTAAAAACAAACAAAGTCTTAAGCATCTGATATGATATGGCAACCACACCCTGGGCTGCATAAATCAAAGTGTGGCCAGCAATTCAAGGGGGGGGATTCTGCCCCTCTGCTCCGCTCTGGAGAGACACCCCCCCAGTGCTGCCTCCAGCTCTGGAGCCCCAAAAGCAGAAGGACATGGAGCTGTTGGAGCAGCACCAGAGGAGGCCAGGGAGATGCTGGGAGGGCTGGAGCCCCTCTGCTGGGAGGGGGGACTGGGAGAGTTGGGGGGTTCAGCCTGAGAAGGCTCCAGGGGGGCCTTATCGTGGTCTTTCAATGCCTAAAGGGGCAT
>JAOQGM010000012.1:23475300-23488212 GCA_027564225.1 Gallinago stenura | reverse complement strand
GGGCCAGAGGAGGCCATGGAGATGCTGGGAGGGCTGGAGCCCCTCTGCTGGGAGGGGGGGCTGAGAGAGTTGGGGGGTTCAGCCTGAGAAGGCTCCAGGAGGGCCTTATGGTGGTCTTTCAATGCCTAAAGGGGCATTCAAAGCATGTTTTATTCAAAGCACGTTTCCTGTGATTTTTATTCTTTCAAAGTATCCTTCTCCCTGTCGTACCGCGCAGTCTAACAGCAGCCAGTCCCTGTAGTGTGTGTGATCACGTTGGCTGCTCCGGAACATAGTGCAGGGTCTTTTCAAAACTGGGAAGTAAACACAGGTAGGTTTGTAGCTACTGTCTGTCTCTTTCTGGTTTTGTCCAGTTTATTGGCAAGGATTTGGTTAAAGGGAAGCCTAAGGTAAAATAGCCCTTCTTGTTGACTGCTCTTCAGTGGGAAAATGAAGTATCAAACATTACAGCTCCCATGTAATCCCAACGAATCGATAAAGTAGATTTATTTGGTCACTCGATCTGTGTAGCTCTGAAATTGCCTATTTGCCATGGCTAATAGTTTCAATTTGTTAACACAGCACACACTCAGCTCTACAAGGCACAGCTGACCACCTCCACCAGGAAAGCTAATAGAAATTAATGGTGATCTGCTGGAGGAACAGCTGAGTAGTGAGCACACAGCTGAGCATTTGGCTCCCTGATACTGAAGTATTCTCTAAGACTACCAAAAGAAATGAGATGAGATACTGCAAGCGACCTAGATGCCTTCAGTTTTCATGTGGCCATGCCTCTAGGTGCCTGACGCCTGTCATGGAGAGTTTGGAACCTGTATTTCTCAGGAGCTCTTTGTATGAAAACTTTGGGACGGTTGGATGGAGGAGGTGTGTAAAGGTAATAACCTCTGGGGAACACAGGAATGCAAGACACTGGATACATCTCCTGCCTTGCCTCATCTTCCTTGTCACTTGGCCGCAGGCTGTACGGAGCCACATCTTTCCTCCTGGGACTAACAGTCACCAGTTTTCTGGCAGATTAGGAATAAATGAGCAGAGCTCACCATCTCTTTTGGAGATGTGGTTTCCAGAAGGTCCTAGTGCCAGTGGGACCATTCGCAGACCATTGCAGGCTGATGGCTAAGAGCCTGGGAAGGAGGACGGGCTGGATCACCCACAGGGCACCTCCTGTGCCCGCAGGGGTACAGCTGCACTGCTGCTCACTGCAGGACCTGGCCTCATGGAACTCTCAGGGACAGCTCGCTCCTGGCCCAACGCAGAGACCTACATTTGGAACCCAGCTGGGAGTGGGTGCTGGGAATTCCTGGAGACCGGGGGGGACACGGCCACCCACCCTGGGAAAGCTGCATGGGCTGGAGAGGAAACCCTCTGGGGAACGTGCAGGCAAAAGAGAAGGTGGCAAGTGAATTTTCAAAGTTTATAGGGGTAAAGCACCAACTGGGAAAGAGATATTTTTGCGTCACGCCCCTGTACTTGGCCACGGCCCCCACAGGTCCTCGTTTGTGCTCTTAAAACCATTTCTTCCTCCAAAGGTGTGTCAGTGCTCTTGTGAAAGGTGGTGTTGCAGAATTATCAGAGCAGAATAATTAAACGAGAAGTTTTTTCCAGTTCTTCCTCTACAAATGGCTTTCTTTCTTATTCTGTTTTTAGACCTCAGCAAAAAACTGTTGCTCTGCTGCCCTCTTTTGAATTTTCCCCCCGACACCCTCCCTTCTGACTCCGTTTGACCCCCCGTGTTGTTCCTGTGCAGATGGCTGTGCAGGAGTTTGTCAACCGTTCCTGTGGTTAGATCTGGCTACAAGAAGAAAGACTAGAAATATCAAGACTGTATAAGATTTAGCGTGGGAAATAATCCTTACTCATGTACTTGTGTGTAGTATCGTATGGCACAGTCATCACAGCTAACAGAGGGGGGAATAATGTGGTAAATATTTTACAGATGGCTTTTTTTTTCATTAATTAGGAGCGATGGGAGCAAGCAACATTTTAAATAGCTCTTTCAGTACCTAATAACAAAAGTTCACAAAATCTCACAAGGCTAAGGTGTACTGCAGCTACAGCTGTAAGTCAGTGCAAGGAAACCAAGTGCAGGAAAAGTGGGTGTATCACAAGTGACCTCCGTCATTGCTGATTTGGCTTATGTGTCCTTGGTCACAACACTGTGTTTGTAAGGCTTTTTAGCAAATCCCTGTGGCTGCAGCAGAAGCTGTGGGGCTGGTGGGGCTTTTCCCCATCCCGTGGGTTCTGTGTGAGGCCCCACGGAGCTGTAGGAGCACTCGTGTCCTGCTCTCCTGGCGCAGCTCCCCAAGCCCCGCTGTTGGGTGCTCATCACTCTTCTTGGCAGTCTTGAACCAATACACGCGGTGGTGAATAGTCTAGAGAAGATCTAGACAATTCCTGGCATTTTCCCCTGATCTAACTGTCCAATTTTTGCTTCAATTGAGTTGTCTGTCATTGCTGATCAAATACAAATCTGTGGCTGACAGCGTAATTACAGGTTATTTCTGTGTCGTTTGCCTGTCCCATTACCTCTGGAACACCAGAACGGTTCTGGCAAGGCTCAGACAGTAATAAGGCTACTTCTTATTAGAGACAAATCCTCTGAATCCTCTTTTCCATCATTTTGTGTTTTATGTCATGAATGACACACCAGTGACACTCCCCTTTGGCTCTGGGAGGAGGTTGCATCCACATGTGCTACCTTGAAGTGGAAGTTCCACGCCTCTAGTACATTCTGAGATCACATATTTCTGCTTTAGGTGAGGACAGCTATGACCGATCTCATATTTTTCTTCCCCTCCAAAAATCAATGCCTTTCCGGCCCATTTCAAGATGAGAAAAGCTGTTGCAGAGACAAATGTGCCACAAGCAGTTGTGTGGCTCACGGCGTGCAAAGGGGACTAAGCATCCAAGTCCATGTGCCATTTTCCCATCAGATTGCTGGGTTTCACACCTGTAGGGTGCTCACAGGATTGCTTGCCCAGGTAGAAAATACCTCACTCAGTTTTTAAGCTGTCTGAAAAACAGGGGTGTGTGAGTGCTTGTTGTCTCTCCATCCGTGGTCCAGGAGACATCTCAAGGCAAAGCGTTTTCCTTGCTTGAACTCCCACAGCTGCACAGCAATGCACTTGATAGGGGGTCACATTAGCTATTGAGACCAGTTGCTTTGTTTTGTAATAGAAGGCAACCCTTGGATATTTTTCCCAGAGAGGAAAAAAAGCAACCCCTAAGCTGCCGATGGGGTTGCCTCCAGGCGGGTGGCGTGGTGGCACTGCTCTCCCTCGCCGGCACTTCGTGTGGCTGAAGCAGTTGTTGTCAGCAGCTGGGGGTTTCCTCTGCTATGGGTCTATCCACAGTCCAGCAGAGCTTTAGGGAGCATGAAGTCCCACGGTAGGCTTCCTAATTTCTCTCTTTTCCTGCCACACTTGTTGACTGACCTAGAGATCACCCAACCTCTGGCTTCTTCTATCCCCATAAATATGCCTTTTGAGCTGCCACTGTGCCTATCTGCAAACCACATCTTTGGGGGGGGTAGATAATTATTAAAATATCCAGCATCTTCCTATGTCTGCGGCCATATGTGTAGGTTAGAAGCAGGGGAATCAGAGCAACCAAGGAAAAGGCCCAGAGTTTTGGTAAACTGCTGCTGGTAATGCAGTGCCACCGGGCCATGTCCCACGTCAGCTGGAGTCACCCCCAGAGAGCCACGGGGGAGACCAAACCACAAGGGTACTGTCTCCAGGGAGATCAGACAGGAGCACACGCTGGGCTGGGGGCACACACACACACACATGGAGACTGCTTTTACACAAAGGAATTTACCTTAACAGCCAAAGTCTAATAGTGCTTTTGTTTTTGTTGTTTAATTCCCAGAAGGGTCAGCCACAGCGTGTCTCTCCAGGAAGAGTCCACGATGAAAAAGACAACCCACAGTTGCTTCTTTCTGATCATCCTTCTAATTGTAAGTACAAGAAAAACTGAGCTGCTCGTGGCACCTGCCAAAGGTGACCTTGTGGTGATGTTCAGAAAAACGAGTGCTGAAAACATGAGTATTCGTCCCAAGGCACAGGGGAAGGAACGAGTTCCCTTACTAATACATTTAAAAATAAGGTTAATAAAGGTTCTAAGTAAGATATCTCTTAAAAGTTTGATCTTGAAACCGTTGTTTTGTGGTGAGACAGAACTGCAAGTCTGAAGAAGGTAAAGCGTGTGATTTTTCATTTCTGTGTTTTACAGGCTACAGCACGTCAGTGACATGGAAACTGATGTGTTTGAAAACTTCCTTAACAGTGGGGTGTGAAACAGACTGACAGTGTTTGCAGATTTTCACTGCTGATAGTTACTCTGCTCTTAGGAAAGCACCTGAAATGAAAAATAAGGGGATCAAGTTTATTTATTCAGTTCAAATGCTATTTCCAACTGTTTAGTATCAATATGACAGTAATTTCAATCTATGGAACATAGCTAACTGTTGTTTTAAATATGTAGCAAATTAATTTCTACCTGATTAAATACCTCCCAGGTAAGCGGAATGCTTTCTCTGATCTCTACTTGTGAAACCTGAAATTATTAGCAATTACCATAGAATCGTAGACATTGCAGGTAGTCAGAAATGAGAGTGCTGCCCAGAGCTTCAGTTCCAGAGCGGTCAGAATACGTCTGAGTGATGCTCCTGGGGACAGGCACCTCTCTGCCCTGGTGTGGTACCAATAACCCACATGCTGATGCCTCCTTATTCCCCAATTAACTGCTAATCCTGAAGAAAACTTTGATTTTACTGTGTTTTGTCGGTTAGCTCCTCATGCACCCGGGCCTCTCATCTTCTCCTCTCCTCCTCTTCTCTCCTAACACCTAAACATGGAAGATCTGTGCGCGTCTCCCTACCTTTCTGGTAGCTCCCATCCCTTCTGGCTGCAAGCTGTAGAAATGGGGCTAGGAGACACGTGGGAGAAGAGCAGGGACTGCTCTCCCCAGTTTGTTTGTTGGGTTGGGTCCCTCCTCTTCCTTCAGCCCACATTAACATGCCCACAGTGCTGTTTGCCACTGAAATTTATGTGGATAAAGAGGAGGGAAGAAAAGTAGAGCAGTAATAGAATGATGGATAGAAGGAGGTAAAATAAAACAAATGAAATTGTGGAGAACCCAGGACAACAAAGAACCCTCCACTTCGATAAAATGCTGAATTCATGGCTCAGGATTAGGACCCTCAACCAAAGAAGATCTGGTGAGCAGGACAAGGAACATCTCTGGTAACTTGGTCTCAAAAGAATTTGTGCAGAATTAGTTACTGATTTGAGGAATCATCCCCATTGTCAGCAGAAGTCTTCCGCCTCGAGGTACATTGGAGTATTCTGGTATTTGTGCATTTTGTGGCTGTTCCCCCCAGCCCTGCACGGGAGGCACGTAGCCGTGTGCTGGCTGGGAAAGCACCCACAGCCAGAGGTGTCTCTGGCAGAAGGGTCCAACAGACATCAGCTTCCTCTGGGTTTGACCCCCAGCCCCTCTGCACAGCCCGACAGGGGCTTTGGCAGGGAGCAGCGAGTCCTCCCTGAATGAGCCAACATCCACCGGAGGAACAGTTCCAGATCGTTTCTCTTCCCCAGTCAAGTGACAGGACTGTCAATATGCTGGTAACTAAAATTGTCAACAGCATTTCTGAGCGTCTGAGGAGCTCGGACCTACAGCATGGATTCGTAGGTCAGCCCTGAAGGACTGGGCTGATCCTTGCCCTGTTGTCCACAAATCTTTTAACCTTCTCACCCATGGCAGCACATGTGCAACGTTAGCTCCAGGATCAGGATTTCTTTAAGAAACTCTGTGGTAATATCTGGATCCCCTTCCTTTTAGATATCTTTGCACCAGAGGGCTCCCCAGCTTCAGACCTCGCTGGATAACTGAGCCACAGATCTCCTTATATTTCACTGTTCCAATCTCTTTATTCCTTGCTCCTGCACACAGCATTACCAATACTGTGATTTACTTAATCACCTCCTGGATTAATTAATCTTCTGGTAGGGGAGAAGCCACGGTCATAGAAGTAGACCATGAGGGAGCTCTGATTCTTTGATGACACTTGCCAGAACACTGCTGTTAGATCAAATATGAAAAATATTTGGCATCAGTCATTTTTCCAAAAATTTCCCCACTTGTAGCTGATAGAAAACATTCATTTTTTTACTTTTTTTTTTGGGGGGTGATCTTGAACAAGGAAAGAATGTCTTTCTTTCTCTTCCAAAAGGACTGTTCCCACTCTGTTGATTCTTCTAATCGCTCCTCTGTTCCCTGAGCCGTGAGTCCCTGGGACTTACAGGTCAGCCACTGCTGTGACACAGATTGTGTGTCCCCCACTCCTGTTCTCTAACCACAACAAACCGTTCTCCAGAACCTCTCTTCTTTGATAGCTTAGATGGTGCCTCTTGTCTATGTCCTGCACTCCCAGCAGGCGGCTGGAAGCTGTTGCAAAGGAACAGGACCTATGGACACCCTTGTGTTCCCCCCTGGGCTCCAGGCTCTCCGTTTATGCCACTTGTCCCGCTGTAGGTGACAGATTCATCCCATATCTCTCATGGAATGTTTTGTCCTTGACCCCAGATACAAGGTGTCCACAGACCCTGCCCTCCCCACACAGTCTCCAGCCTTTAGACCCATTGCCAAGGGATTATGGACCTTTCTGGTAGAATCCCTCTCTCTTACATACGTCATTTTTGCATAGAATAAGCAGCACTTTAGTTTTCTGTGCAAAGGTCCATAATCATTCGCCTTTGCCAAACAAAAACTAAAGCACCAGTTGCTCCAAAACCTGATTTAGAAATAAAACTAATTCCTTATTTTCTTCCTCTTCCATGACTTCCCTCGCTTTTGGAGGCACAATAATGACAGTGCTTGCAGCATCACCAGGTAGCCTTCTGTGATTCAAAGTGAATTCCATTAGAAAATGTAACTGATCATTATTTCTTAGTTAACTTTATTCCTGATGCTCTCTACGTTTTGTTCATTATGGAGAGCCACAGAATGTGACTGAGAATTGTTTCCCCAAGTACATGAGCCCCTGTGTGCTGGAGCAATTAGTTCATCTCTTCAGCGCACATTTCTCTCCACAAGAAAGATGGAGCATCAGCACAACGTGTCCAGGGGCACGGACACAGAACGAGGAGAAGGAAACAACCTTGGGTCTCTTTCCTGTGTGACCGATCAATTTCTGAGACATCGAGAAAAGAGAATTTTATTCTCTGCACCATTTTGCGAAGTAAGAATTGTCATCTAGTGCCTACAAATGGTAGTTTGGTCTTATCCTGTCAATGCGGGTTGATGTGCTTTTCCCTTCAAGCTGTGAGGAAGTGGATGTGCAGGTTCTGGAGCTCTTCTCACACAAGGAGAACTCAGGAGAGCAAGCTGCTGCTGATTGAAGGTGGTGAGAATTACTGGGAGACTTGATCCGTTGATGATTTCCCAAGCAGGAGAGGAATGCTGTGTCCTGTTCTATTCACCCCAGTTTCAGGGGTCATCAGGACGTTTTTGTCTCCTTCTTTGCTTTTTTAAAGAACTCAAAATGTTGCTGTGAAGCCGATTGCCTTAAGGAGGCCTCTTGCAAGGTGATAATCCAAGCTGCAAGCAAAAGCCCCTGAAGTCTCCTGCAGCCTTCCTTTGAGCCCGCAGGTTGCATCAGCCTGTTCTGGGAGTAAAGCTTCCGTGCAAATCCCGCAGTCATGGAAAACAACGGGAGGATTCATGAGGTGCTTCTCATTACAAGTGCCTTGTCTTTATCTGCCGTGGCTGATAATCTCCTGCCTCTTTAAACAGCTGCCAAATCGTGGGGTGTAAGTCGCATGGGATCTCACTGGGAGATAATCTCTGTCCCGCTTTGACAGAAACGGAGTGTGGGAAAATGTTAACGTTCGGTGGTCGAGTAAAATGTCTCACATCAAGGTATTTCCCCAAAGAAATTGTCTGCCATTTCCGAGCACATCAGTGATGGATAAGAATTACTGTTACATGTACTGCGGGCCGTGCCCTGAGGATCTCCCGGAGGCATCACTGCCGGTGTCTTCTCCGTCCTACCGCCGGCAGATGTGAAAAGCTGCTCAGACAAGGTCCTGGAGGCAGGAGGGGGCTCTGCCCCAGCCCGGCTCAGCCCAGCTCTCCCGGGGGGGACCTGCTGGGGGGCAGGTGGTGAGGGACCCACAGCGGTGACTGCGCCGGGCGGTTGGAAAAGCCACGCACCAAGGGAATGCCTGAGCTCTTGCAATCAACAACAAACACCTCGAGCACCCAGACGTTGAAGTGTGTTTTGACTGAGATCAACAATAAATGTTGCAAAATTACTGTGTTTAGTGAAAAGAGGGGAAAAACAAAAGCGAAGAAAGCTACAAATGCCTCCTTTTCCTAAATGTCCTGTGAAGCCCACAGTTAGCCTCCTTCAAGCTCCTTGGTGGTGGAAGAAAAATATTTGGGGATGCTTGTTCATCATGTCCAAAGTTTTGTGGAAAAAAGAAAAAGGAGGAGTTCTGTGCTTGCTTTATCCAGATCCTGTCCCACAGAAAGAGGCAGAGCCGTGCCCAGGTTCACAGCAGGCACCTGTTACAGGACCCGGGGCACTAGTTGTTCCTGATGGTACCATTTAATAATGAAGCCAGATTGCTTTCTCTAGATTCCTTGATTAATTCTAGGTGTAAGTGAACTCCAGCATTCCCAGCAGCCTGGTTTGGTTCTTTGTAATGATAATTCATTTTCTTATCACAGTCATTTGTCAGGTGGTGGCTTGGTGGTCGTATGTATGACGTCATTTACTTGGACTTTTAGGAGTGACATCATATGTACGGCTGCTAAACTGCTGCATGGGACATCACTTAGCTCTCTTCTGAAGAAACCATACCTATCATTTTCAGGCTATGAACAACTCCTGATTATTAAGCTGTGAATTATTTATTTCTCTTTAATAAAGAATATTTATACCCGAATGGGGCATTCCTTTATTTGTGATGCAGTAATTCCCGTTGAGCTTTAGGGACAGGGTCTCATCCATCTTTCAGCCTCCCCAGTGAAGCCCTGGCCGTAGGTGCCGTTGTGCCGGCAGTTCCAGCGGGGCTGGGGGCAGAGGGGCTGTCCTCCTGCTTACGGGGCCGGGGACTTGCAGTAATTCCGGGCACAGTCCGAGGTGTTGATCCCATCACCAGGAACCCAACAGTGTTCTCATTAACCCCTGCCCGCCGTGAGCCGACTGCTCCAGGAGCTGGGTCAGTCCCTCACACACAGCCAGTTTCGGAACCGACCTTTAAGAGTGTCTTCGGTCTCTGAATTGTGTGTTACCCCTCAAAACCATCACCCCTGGTGACAAACTCTTCCATCTTCACTTGTTATCAGACGCAAACGGGGCATTCCCTGTCTAATGGCCTGTCGTGATGGCAGCCCATGTGTTTCTGTACCGTTTCTGTACCGTCCCCTTGTCCAGGAACGGTCGGCCCTTCCAACAATGGTGTGTCAGAGGCCCCAAAAAGGATTAGACTGAGGGGGAGGATGTGTGTAGGTGGTGTTTGCCAGGTGTTCCATATCTGTGTTGTCCTTCCTCAGTGCCTGTAAAGCCCTGAGGCAGCAGTGCTGATGGCAGCACCCCCGGCCTCTCTGGGGCCTCTCAGGTGGAAGGGTTCTGCTCTGCCTTGGTCGAGCAGAGCTGAAGCACAAATCACCTCCTGCCCAGAAGGCAGCCAAAATAAAATAAAAGAATTGATTCAGGGGAAGGAAAATTGGTGATGTTTTCCCAGAACAAAGCTTTGTTTATGCTTCCAGAGCGCCCTTGTGTTCCCAGACTGGCCCAGAGAGACAGCGGGGGGGTCACAGAAGCCCCCCCAGCTTTCTTTGATAGGATAGCCCTGTTCCTCTCTGGAATGCAAACAGCTGGGAACGGAGGTGTTGTTCCAAACTAGAGAGAAAGAAGCACAGGGTGTCTGTGAGCCAGGTCAGAGCAGCTCTCAGGCCTGGGGCCATACCTGGGCACGAGGGGCTAAGACAGACCTGAGAGGGTACCCGAATCTGCCCCCTCCTGCACTTCTTGCTGCATTTAGGGCTTGTCTGGTTTTGAAATGATGATCACAGACTCCAGCTGCTTCCCTTACTCTGCTCTGAGGTGAGGGATCTCTAATGCGTCTGCCTTTGCTTCTGTATTTCCTGCTCTAGCTCCATAAATGCTTAATTTTTCCCTTGGATGGCCAGATGAAACGTTCCCGATGGCTTCACTGTCCTAGTATATACCTCTGTGTGTGTGTGTGTGTGTGTGTGTATGCATACACATATAAATTATATAAAATTGTATCTGCCAGAAAACATCTTCCTTATTCCTCCCGTTTTATTCCAAGTACCTGTTTCAGTGCAGTGAGATAAACTGCCTTCAGTGTCCTCCCGACTTCAGACAGTATCTATATACAGTTCAAAATGAAAATGTTAGTACCAAAAGAGATTAGATTAAATTAGGAAAAAATAATTGGATGTATGAGTATAAAAAGATTAAACTGAGGCAGTTTGGCACAGAAGTATCAGGATAAAGTAATGCCGTTTCCTTTTCAACTACATCAAACACAGTGTGCTTTTGCTGTGTATTTTACCAAGGTGTTTTAGCAGTGCAAATGCAAAAGAAAGTCATATATTAATGAGACAGGATTGCTTGTGATGTGCAATAGAAAAAAAGGGAAGGAAAAATTTAAGAAAGAAGTTGATATTTGAACTTTCAAACCTGCTGTATTTTCAGTTTGAACAACTACAGATGCTTGCTTAAAGATCTGCATACTAATATTTGGTATTAGATCTGGTAAAAACGTCTAGTCTGTGCCTTTTATGAGAGTCCTTAGTTTTGAAGCAGCCTGTAAATGGCTCTGTGTGTGTTTGTGATGGCTTTAGATGGTTTAGAATAGAGAAAACTAGAGTGGTACAACAAAGTGCTACAGCAGCATCACTTTTGTTTGGGGGGGCAAAGGAACTAATCCTTTCCTGTCACCTTCGTGCAGGGGATTAGGGCAGAACAGAATTAACTAAAGCTCCACACTTTCATTTCCACCTTGGCTCACAGACCTGGGCTGTGCAACAGGGAGAGAGGAATGGATGAATGGATGGGTGGATGGTGGATGGATGGATGGATGGATGGATGGATGGATGGATGGATGGATGGATGGATGGAAAAAAGACAAGTGACCTGTCTCTGAGATTTTTGCCTTCCAGGGGCAATGATCCCCTTTGCCCTGCAGGCAGCTCAGAGTGGGACAAGTCAGAAGATGCCACTTGATCAGAGAAGACCTTGTTATTCAGACTCTCAAATTTAGGTACTTAACTAAGAGCTAAGGCCGGGTAGGGAAGTGTAAACTCTCTGCCCTGTTTCTATGACCTTAACAGTTGAAGGAGCTCAAATCAGGTGACATAAGACATGAAATACTCAGTTTCAAGCCTGTGGCACTGAGGTGTTTTGTCCAGGCAGCCTGGAAAGAAACCAGCACAAATGAGCAGAAATACAGGGGTGTAACTTTTTTTTTACAGATCACTAAGCTAAATTAAAAGATTTTGAAGACTTTATCAATTATTTAATGGTTCTCTGTTGTGCCAGGAGAAAGGGCTTGGTTAAAATCTTGATTTCATAGTGAAGTAAATTAGTAAAAATTCAGCACTTGCTTTGCAAGCAGTACAGGGACTATCATAATGCTACACACGTGCAAATAAACGGCCTTTAAAGAATGCAGAGAGTGTTTTCTGATCCTCACTTTTTCATTGTATCCACCTGGTTTACTCACTCGTACTAACAGTTTTTCCTTTCTGTGCAGAGAATGGTTCCAAGTCTTTCTTCTACTGTAAATTATACTGATCCTACATTAGAGCCTGTAGTAACTGAAAACTCAGTCATACGACAGAAGATAATAGATTCGCAGTTCAAGTGCTATGAGAGGATGAACAGAGCTCCCCCCTATAAGAAGAAAGGTAAGAAAGACTTTAAAAACTCTCTACATTGCCACGCTTGCTTATCTGGCTCTAAAGAAACATTTCCTTCTGCATACTAACCCGTAGTGCTCCCTGTGTGTGACACTCACACTCACACTCACACTCAGCATCCTCTGTGGTGCAAAGGAGGGAAACAGCCTGGAGGACCGAGCAGCTCTTCCTTCCTCCCCCTGCAGACCAGATCCCCATCATCTCCCTTTCTGCCTCAGTCTTTGCTGCATGAATCTCTCATGTTCTTGCTGAGGGAATGTCCTTCTCCAGAACCTTTCAGGGAGCTCACACCAAGACTTGTTTGTGAACGGTGATCTCTTAAATATAAATGTTGGTCAGTTTCATTGCAAAAGCTCAAGTTGCAAACTTTTTCTACTCTTCTTTTCCTTTGATATTACAAAATGATTCCTAGAAGTCATTCAGATACATCTCAAAGCCAGAGGAGAACAGGAGAACAGGGGAATGCCTGAAGGAAAGATAACAAATTGCTGATATGATGGTTAAGTGAACATGAGCGTTAGCACATTTAACTTGACAATGGAAAAATACGTGTGCATAAAATCTTAGCTAATGAAGAAAAATTGGTCACAAAAATATCTTTTTTGCTATACACCTAATCTGTACAAAATTACTTTAGAAAGTTTTATGCTTTCAATTTTTAATCCACAACTGTTTTGACTTTAAAACAGTTATTGATGCAACTTTGAGGAATTTGTAGGATCAGGCCTTACATTCAAAGTTGAGTTCAACATGCTTAAAAACATTACTTTCCATCAAAATAAACACCACTAACATCAGATCAGCAAAACCAAGTACCTTGCGACACCTGAATCATAGAATCATAGAATGGTTTGGGTGGGAAGGACCTTAAAGCTCCCCCCCAGTGCCACCCCCTGCCCTGGGCAGGGACACCTCCCACCACACCAGGTTGCTCCAAGCCCCCTCCAACCT
>JAOQGM010000012.1:23457241-23470714 GCA_027564225.1 Gallinago stenura | reverse complement strand
TCACACCAAACAAGTTCTTCCCCACATCTCAGCTCCATCTCCCCTCTTTCAGTGTCAAACCCTTCCCCCTCCTCCTGGGGCTCCCCTCCCTGATCCAGAGTCCCTCCCCATCTCTCCTGGAGCCCCTTGAGGGACTGGAAGGCCACTCAAAGTGTAGCAATAACAAGGGATTTCATTGCAGAAAGGCAATTGTCTGCAGAGAGCAATATTCCTTGGGAGGCTGGAACAGAGCGGGCTCAGGAGTGACTGTGGGAAGGAATTACTGCATTGCTCTTCATTACCCAGGTTTGTTCTGCAACCGAACGTGGGACGGCTGGCTGTGCTGGGACGACACACCTGCTGGGAGAATCACGGCTCAGAATTGTCCGGATTACTTCCCAGACTTTGATCCAACTGGTACAGTATTTGTTTTTATAGCTTTGTCTTTCCAAGGAAGTAATGGGAACTCACAGTCCTGGTCTGTGTGTGCCCCATGGGCTGCTCCTCTGCCGCCTGCGGGACCGGGTGCTGGGCAGCCCTGCCATCACTGGAGGCTCCCCACAGCTCGGGCTCCTCAGCCCTCACCGGGTGATGATGGAGCCCCTCTCCTCTTGCTCCCAAGCCACCTATTCCCAGCTTTGCCACTTGCCCACTTGTCTCCTGTGCCTTCACAGAACCACAGAATCACCTAGGTTGGAAGGGACCTTTTAAGATCATCAGTCCAACCAATGAAAAAAACAAAACAAAAAAACGAAAAAAAAGCCACCAAAAAAACTTCCTTGACTTCCTTTCAACTAATTGCTCTGCTACAGCAGCGCTCTTCAAGGAACACTTGGGACCATCCCTGGAGCAGCAGCTCACTCCCCGTGCTGGTGCTGGTTGCTGCCCAGGGCTGCAGCTCACACGGCTGGTTGTGGGTCGCCCCTCGAGGGACACACGTGTGTGGCAGAGCCTGGCCCACGGTCTGTGTGTGCCACCGTTACTCTTCGTGCCACGCTGTGCAACCTGCAGGCGGGCTGCCCAGGGAGGGGGGGGTGGAGGCACCGTCCCTGGAGGTCTTCAAGAGACGAGCTGACATGGTGCTGGGGGATAGGGATTAGTAGTGGATTGGTGGTGGTTTGGGTGTGGGGTGGGGTTTTTTTTGTTCGTTTGTGTTTTGGGTTTTTTTTTAATTTGTTTTTTGTTTGGTTTTGGTTTTGGTTTTTTTTCATTGGTTGGACTAGATGATCTTAAAAGGTCCCTTCCAACCTAGGTGATTCTGCAGTTCTGTGCAGATTTGGGATTATTTTAGTGTTCCAGTTCTCTGTGCAGAGCCACAGGGGGAAAAGCCTCCTGAAGTAATTAATTTCCTGCTGTTCTTTCTGCTGCCCTGTTTAGGAGCAATACTTTTGCTCTCCTGGGCTGGGTATTTTCCCCCAGCACATCCCTCTTCTCCTTGTCAGCTTCTTTGCCTGCCTCCTGGGGGGACAGCCCCATTTCCCTGGCTCGGGGGCAGCTCAGCATCTCCTGCCCGAGCCAGAGCCACTTTCCTTTGGAGCTGTTGAGTTCCCCAGCACGGGTTACAGCTGTGGCACCAAACCAGGGGGAAGCCAGCCTTTGTTTTACCCAGTCACACTGGGACTTAATAAAGTAGGGGGGAGACAAGAAATCACAGGGGGGGGAACTAGGAGTCTTTCAACTGCTAATGGAAGTGGCTGCCACTTAGAGGTGGCCAAAAGCACAGGTTCAGCTGGGAATTCCGTCAGGCTTTGGGTCACAACTCATTATTTCCATTGGTAACTTACGCCTGTTTAACAAAATGCAGCTGGATTTTCTGCTGAGAAGCAGAAAATTCACCCTAAAGAACAATGGTTTTGCAGGATTAAAACTGCAGTGCCTGTCAGATTCGCTTCCCATTAAGTCTCCGTGATGTCAAACCACCCCACAAACCACAATGACCATCACGCGAATGTGATAACGCATAAAAACTAATCAATTTGTCTGGAAACATACTGAGACCTCCTGCTTTATCTCCAGTGGCAGCAGGACACTCGTGGTCTCATCCCCTCCCGGCTGTGAAGCTCTGAGCAGGGCTGAGGTTTACACTCTCCTGTTCAGGCAGCATGCACAGTTTCTCTTGAATTTTATTTTATCCAGGCACAATATGACTCTATTATGCAGATTCCAGTTCTGCTGACTGAGGCATTCTGATGATAGTGGTAATTCTTCACCTGTTAGGACACTGGAATTGAAGTTTTCTAGGATCTCCATTTTACTATGTCAGATTATTTTTTCAGTTATGAAATAAAATATTCTAGCCTATTTTACTGCAGATGTAAGTAAATCAGATGTGCTACGTCAGCTATTCCCTCATCTGCAAAACTAAGCACTACACAGGTCAGTCCAAACTATGGCAAAGAATCCAACGTCTGGTATGTGCTGAGCATGGACTGCAACAGAGGAAAACTTCTCTCTACTTCCAGCTTATAACTCAACGATAAATAAAAAAATAGTGCTGAGACTTTTAACAACTGTTAGCTCTAGAGTTGGTCTAATTGTAAATGATAATTGATAGAACTATTGTGTTTGCTCCAGATTTAGTGGGTTAAGATACTTATTATATAGAAATGACTGAGGGTTTTTATGAAAATAGGATTCAGAAAAGGGCTGTTGGTAGCACAAACAATACCACATGCAAAACTACTGGTGAAGCTTTTGGGATGCTTCAGTGCTCCCGTGAGAGAAGGTTCCCAGGTTCATGGTCCCACACCTCCCCTGGGCAGCTGTAGGGTGACTTGCAGTAGAGCCATGGTTGGGTTGCAGACTCACAGCTGTATTTCCATCTCAAAGCACAGATCCAGAAGGAGGGTTTGACCTGTTTTGGGGTCACTGGGATGGGCAGAAGGGGGGCTCTTCCCCCAGCCCCACGTTCTGACAACATCACAGCAAGAAATCCATGTGTCCTGGCTGCTTCCAGACTAGGATCAGTTGTGTCTGTCTGGCTTCGAGGACAACTGTGAGGCAAGAGGTTTGTCTCTGAGGTGGAGAGGCCACCCTGGGCTTGGGGATAGCAGGTACGGCCTTTGTACGCTGTGTTCCCTGGTAGCACGGCCATTAATCTTTTATCTAGGGCTGAAAACTCTTTCCAGCTTTAGATAACATCTGGCAGCACGTCGGGGGGAGCATTGCTCCAGAGACAGCCCGAGATTATCCCCGGCCGCGGCGATGGAAGGCGCCCATCACACGTACTGTTCCTCCTGCTGCTGGTGGTGCACGTACTGATTTTCAACAAGTCCCCCAAAACAATGATTTGAGACTCACCGTAATTTTGAAAATATGCTGTGTTCTGGAGGATTGTCTTTTTTTATCTTTTCTTTTGCCATGGCACTCTGTGAAGTGTATTTCTTGTCAGAGGAAGACAGCTCAGCCCATAGAGTCCTTACCTGGCCAATAGGATCAACTGCTTTTTTTAGGGTGTACAGGGGGGATAAGAATCTTCCAAATGGATGGAGTCATTAATCATCAGAGCTGATTAAGAAAAACAAATGCAAACATTGACCACAAAAAATGAAAAATGTGTATGTTTCGATAGTAATTGGCTCTGTAAAAGGGTATTGACTGGAAATGCTGATAATCTGTGTATAAAGCCAATAAAATTGTAAAGCTGGAATAGGCAAAGGGAAGTCAAGGTAGGCTTTTTAGACTGTTTTAAGTCAGACTTGAGACTCTGTGGCTTTCATAAATAAACAGCTGTGTCACTATCTTGGAAAACATCAAATAAGTTAACTTTCTGATCTTACCTGTCCCTTGTGACTCGGGCACAATTTCCAGTGGCTTCCACGTGCTGATGCTTAAGGAGGGGCCAAAGGAGCTGCTCTGAAACCCTGCACGTTGCCTTCAGGTTCTGACCTTGCTTTCTCTTCCATTAAAATCTTCCAAAGGCATCTGTAAATGAATTATTATCACCTAACTGCTTGCATCTGAATGAAGGCTGTGTATATATACTTTACTGTGTAGATATACTATACAGTGTATATATACTTTACTGTGTAGATATACTATACAGTGTATATATACTTTACTGTGTATGTGTACTTTACCATGTATGTATATTTTACTGCACTGATCCAAGACAAGAGGAGACAGGTGAACAACACGTACACCGTCAGATACATCTCTGAGAAACAGACAAACCAGACAAATGTATATCAATCGCACAAGTTGGAAATCCTTTGCGTTTTGTTACACAGGCATTGTATTTCCAAACGTAAAAATTCTTTTTTATGGATTTTTAAATGTGTAATATGCATATGCTAAAATAACTATTATTGCAATTTATCGGCAGAGAGGGCTTCAAAATACTGTGATGAAACTGGAAACTGGTTCCGGCATCCTGAGAGCAACCGAACCTGGTCCAACTACACCCTGTGCAACTCCTTCACCTCGGAGAAACTGAAGGTGGGCTCCGGGGAGAAGGCAGGATTGTTTGGGAATGGCGTTGGGCTGGGCTAGCAGTGAGACACGTATGAGAGAGGGCAGAATAGTCTTTTTGCTTTATTTATTTCAAAAAAATTTAAGTGCATGGTACTCGTGGTTTTAGCTCCATAAAATTGCTTGACGAGTGCCACAACCTCAATATAGGTTTGCTACAGGGTGGATAATTTAGCAGCAATTCATGCAACAAGTTTTGGACTATTTTACAAATGCATTTTTTTAATTGTTGTTATTTTCCCTGATTGTCCAATAGTTATAAAATGATCCTTTATAATTTCAATTTTGCATTCTGTAACAAGTATCTTCCAAGCTGTTGACATCTCCTCTGTAGGGCTAGAAATATTGTGCTAATATTATTTTTCATAAGCAA
Source organism: Gallinago stenura (assembly GCA_027564225.1). Lineage (NCBI taxonomy): Eukaryota > Metazoa > Chordata > Aves > Charadriiformes > Scolopacidae > Gallinago > Gallinago stenura. Next base: position 23,465,892 of record JAOQGM010000012.1, on the reverse strand, counting down.
AGAATATCACCCTGTACTCCCTTTGAAAAGAAGCATTTGAGAAGGTACCGTTAATCCAGAAAATCCTACGAGCCTGAACACATTTAACAGTTTGACTGAAGTCACCGAGACTATTTAAAATAATGAATTTGCATCAGTATTTCCAAAATCAAGTTGCTAAGCTGAAAGAGGAGAGGTAAATAAAAAAGCACCAAAAGAAACAAGGAGAGGGAAATCTGAGAGAAGCTTAGAAAAAGTAAGTTAGGGAAGCTTATGAAAATAAATATTTCTCCAGTGCGAGTGGAGCTCCAGGAAAATCTGATTACAGATTTGTGACAGAATAATTTGTGACTGTTTGGAATTGTGGAAGGAAAAGAGTCAAAAAGCGATTTGATTTGGGGTTTGTGTTGGAGGATCTCTTTTTATGCAGCCAAAACCCAGTATGTGGCTATATTTAGTGACGATCCAGCCCAAAGGGCCTTGGAAAAGTCGTCTGGACTAGGCAGGAGGTGAATTCTAAAAGTTTTTGCAGTGTGAGGAACCATCATGATAAAATAGGGCTCCTCTGTGTGACAGAATAATAGGAGCAATCTGAGCTCACAGAGGCATTAAATGGAAGCACCATATAAATATACTTTTTCCAGATGTTGGCCCATGTAGGGAGGCAAAAAATGTAGTTCTGTTACCTATTACCCGTGCCTTCCAGAAGAAGAGTTTTGAACATCATTCAAGCAAAGTGCAGATAGAACACAAAGGAAAATTATACATACATCGAGATTCTTCTGGAACCAAAAATACTCGAAAATGCAAGAATCTGTCTCAACAGAAATGCCAAACTAGATTATGACCTTTAATCCAAATCTCCAAAACTAGGAGTATGCTTCATTTGTAAAGTGTTTCCATGTACCCATGGATAGTATAATTAACTGAGCAGGAGGTGTTCCTAGTAGAGAATTCCCGTTCCTCAATTGAAGAATTCTAGGGGGATGCAAAAAAAAACAAAACCAAAACCATTTAAAAGTTTCAGAAGCTAGAAATTTTTTAAGCCCAGGGTGAAAAAAATCTGCATAAGCTATGAATGTAACGAGTCAGCATGCTGCAAGAAGAAGGGGCATGACAGATTGCCACTTCAAAGAGTGCAGAAATTAAAAAGATAGTGTGTTATTTGTTTGAAGGCAGATGGAAGCCCCAATGTGCTGCACTTCTGAGACAGATCACTTAAAAAACCCCACATATTGCAGCCAGTTTATAAAAATGCAGTGACAGACTCGACGCTTTGTTCATTGACGGTTCAGTCCATTCTGATCTCTCTTCACTATCACATTTGGAAAGCTTTTTTCGAGTAGTTACCATAGTAATTTTACATGAAGTAATCAAAAATGCTATTGCTGAGTCTCAGATACACCAGTTGAAGGGGTTTAGCAGTTGTAGCTGAAGGGTAGTCCTCAGGGGAGCACAGAGGCTTGTGTGCAGCTCTCTGGAAGCCCTTCCTACACCTCGCTGGTTGGGGTGAGGGTTGTGTACAGGACAGCCAGCAAAACAACGTCTTTTTGAACAGTTCATCTGTATTCAGGCTTAAAAATTTTGTCAATCTAATATCACAAAAAAGCCATAGCAATGACTGATGGAGCAGAAGAGATGTCAGGGGCGCACAGGTTAAAACCCTCCCACTGCTCTGTGTCCAGAAAGGTGCCTCATCCCAGACAGTTGTAGGACTCAAAGATCCTCTCTGTGCTCTGGGCTTCTCTCTCTGGGGCTGCTGGTGCCCTCAGAAAAAGTTATCAGGCGTTTGTCCTCACTGGTAATGGTGTGGTCACACCTTGTGAAGGAAAAGTAAGGAACGTAGGATATCTGCAGTTAATATGTATAAACTTCCATAACTTGGGGAATATTTACATTCAGATCGTGACTGTTCTGCATGGTCAGGAGGATGTAAGCATGGCTTTGGCTTAAATCTGAATCAGGTCACCTCCACTTAGGTTAATGAAAGCAGGACCTGATTCCAAAGTTGTCAAATGACTGAAGAACAAACTAAATAAGGTGTGCACCTATCCTTAGAGGAATGACTTTGTTTTCTGAATTGTATTCATATTTGTTTTCAAATGAAAGTCTAAAATTACTCAGGAACACCACAAAAATGCGAGTGGCAAAACTTTGGGCTACAGAATACAATTCATCTAATTGTTGAAAAAAAGGAAAACTGTTCATGGAAAACAAAAGAGAAATGAATGGAGTGGAGCTAAAAGAAAATAATCCCAGCAGAAGAACTAAGACCTCCTGTCTAGTCTTTTGGGGGGTAGAGGCTGGTACTTCCTTAGGGCTTTCGGAACAGAGGGCAGTGGTGGAGCCTGGCACACAGTTTAGCCTCCTGCTCTCTGCTGGAGCTGGGCTGGGACCAAAGGATGGCATTTAGATACTGCAGCCTCTTGCAGCTCAAGAGCTCAGTGCCTTTCCCTCAGTGCCTTTCCTGATGATACCCAACGTTGTGTTGGCTTTTTGGCTGCCATCTCACCCTAAGCCAACGATTCAGAGAACTGACCAGGAGGACTCCAGTTCCATTTCCAGTTCCGAGCTTAGCATTGTGTAGGCAGGGTTTAGATCATTTGTCCCTTGGTATGGCACCCTACTTTCTTCTCTTTTAAAGCTCTTGTGGTGCCTTTTTATCCCCTCAGTTATGGGAGGTCCTTCTGGAATCCCTCACTATTATCTGAAAGACCTAAGTATCACCTGGAAACTTAAATATTTCTCTGCCTCAGGCCGCTGATGAATATGTTGAATAAAAGCAAGCCCCAGTCCCGAGGGCACCTCACCACTGACTCATCCCCACAAGTGACCATAAGCTTTTGCTCCCTGGTGTTTAAGCTGCTTTCAAACCATAAAAGCTTTCTACTAATCCTACGGCAACCTAGTTTCTTTAAGTTCAGAGGGGTTTTTTATGTGGAATTTTGTCATAGGCTTTTTGAAAATCCAAGAGTATTATGTCTGCTGTGCTCTCCTAGGGCTGGGGACAGTTAGTGATGCACAGTGTGAGCAGGGATCTTGCCAGTTCCTTCATTTCAGCAGAAACAGCTCATGTAAGAAACACTTATCTCATCTTTGGACCATGAGTCACGCTATTTAATAGATTGCCAATATTTAAAGTGTATTGAAAAGGAACCTTTGAAAGAAAAGAGATAGAAAAAGGGAGGTTTATTTTGTGGATTCTTCCTCAATGAGATAAAAAAAGAGTGCCTGCAAATTGTTCACGTTTGCCTTTTCTTTTTGTTAACTTGCAGATGGCGTTCATACTTTATTATATGGCGATCGTTGGCCATGCTTTGTCTATAACATCCCTGTTGATTTCCTTGGCAATTTTCTTCTATTTCAAGTAAGTGTTTCTTACAGACACTCTCTCTTCTTTCCCTGAGGGATCTCAAGTAGTTACCAAAGAAAAGCTTGGAAGGGGACATGGCCATCAGAAACAGCTCTTCTGAGGCCTTTTTGTTTGCAGCAAAGGGGCATCAGTGACTCCATGACAGGTGTCCAGGGCATCCACTTATGACCAGGGAGGGAAATTCTCACCATCAGCAGGATGCATCTGGAGATGAATGCAAAGTGATCTAATAGGACAGGTAAAGTTTTCCAACTTTACCTGCATAAAGGTTTCCAAGGATACAAATGAGCAATCCCCACACCGCACACTGGGGAACAAAGGGAGAGCAATTTGAGAAACAATTACAAATGCTTCTGAACAGGTAACACACACACAATTACAACCTGGTGGACTTTAATTGCCAAAAAAAAAAACTTACCTCGTTCAAGAATACAGAAAACCCCCAAAGTCTCCAAAGAATGTATAATTCTTTGAGCAATCAAGAATAAAAAGAAAATGGAACACACAAAAAATATTTGTTTCTTCACAAGCTTCTTTACAGAGTTTAAGAAAGAATAGTTGCATGAGAATGGCAAACCTGTGGTAATTTAAAGTCCATCATTGTTGTCATTGTAAGAGTAAAGTGTTTCAAGATTGTAATTTAGCCTGCAGGAAATTATTTCAAGCTAGAATTCTGCTAGAACACAAATAGGCCTGTGTGAGAGTATTTGAGAGCTTCTTTCTACGTGAATGTCAACAGATTCGAGCCCTTGACAAGCATCCAAACCACAATTCTTTGCTTCTTTATCATCATCCTCGTAGAAAGATAAATTATATTCTTTTGTTTATTCATCAATCTAGTTCAGCAGCTCAAAGATATATTTTCAATCCAGAAGTGTAGAATTCTTTTAGGGATTAATTATCTTTCCAATAGACAGATAAAGAGAGTGATTTTTTACATACAGGTCATAATTTATCATTTGTTTTTATTTAGTTGATGTTTCTAGAATAATGAAAGCCAAAAATAAGCCCAAGTCAAATTTAACAAATACATTAAATGTGTTTTTTCAGATCTTAGTAACCAAAACAGTAGCTGTGAATTATGAGCAGGTTCTGTATTAGTACCTTCCCACTCATGCCAAGCCATGAGTCCCTTATTTTCAAAACGACCAGGATCTCTGTAGAACCTTTATTTCCCAAATCAGTTTTTTACATTGACATTTCCAAGTCTAAAAAGGGAAAAAAATGTTCATATTTTCTATTCCTTTATCTTGCAGCCTTAACTTAAAGAGTATTTCTATAAACATTCAGCTCTTCTTTTTTGTCACCTCTAAGGTCAAGGAATCGCAATAAAGTGCACCCAGTGCATTTTCTATCATGACCATTTAGTTTTAAATGGTTACTATAACTCTTTTAGTACAGAGTTTTTATGTGTCTAAACTAACTGGCATTTGTTAGTGTCTTGAAATGGGTGGATTTAATGTTTTGCATAAACTTCAATACAATGTGACAAACTTTACCTGCTGGATTATCAGCTGGTTATCTGAACCTGATCTGAATTTCTGAGATGTGGGTTTTTAGCCACAAACACACATGTGAAGATTTGTAGACTCGATCAGTACATAGCAAACAGAAAACTCCAGTTTATACATGCATAGTAATTGCATAAATTTGGGGATAAATAGAACCTCTTGCTGAACCCCCACCTCTGGTGCACGAGGGCTGGCTGCCTGCTCTAAACACCTGCAGAGGAAGGTGCTCCACAAACCCCACATTCCTTGTGCTGGTGCTTCAGCCACTTCTAGCCCCAGAGTCTGTGTGTTATTTAATCTAAATCTTCCACGAGGCACCTTAGCCTATTTCTGGTCCAAATTTTGACCTGTATATGGATATGTTCCGGTTGTGTGCCTTCTAATAGTAATTTTTTTTTAGTAACAAAGCTGCTCCCTGGTTCCTCCTTCTGCTGCTGGTCCCTGAGAGGCACACCAAGGATTAGGGTGTCCCTACAGGCTGGGAAAGGGTGTGCTCAGTAAAGTGAGAGCCCAGGAGAAGTGACATAAGTCTTAGGGCTGTAGAGTTAGGTGTCTGAGCCTCAGCTGCCAGACAGGAGGGGTAGTAAAAGGACAAGCCCCCAACATCACCACCACCAAGAGTGAGTCTAGGAAACACAGGGAAACGCAGTGGTTGGACTTGGCATAGTCTATAGGAACCTGTAAGATTACAAGCTCAAAATAAGAGGATCCAAAATACAGGTTGTGAGTTGTGCTGATTTCCAGAGAGGCAGTTTGATGAGGGTCATACCATGCAGTAATCAGATCCAGAGACAGCTGGAGACTCTGCCCGATGGACTGCTGAACTCCCTCCCCATCTATGTAAAGATAAAGAGCACAGAGCCACCGCCACCGTCGTGCTTTGAGGAGACTGAGAAGAGCACAGTTTACTCTGATTTGGAGTCCTGTACTGAGGCTTCGGAGTTCTTTGGGACAGTAAAGATGGGATGTGCTTAAATTGCCTACCCAAAATGGAGCGAGGGGGTGATGGTGTGCCCGTCGGTCTGACTCATCTCAGCTCTGAGTCACGGCAACGCTCCATCCTGACCCGGCCCAGACCCCCCGAGAGACGCAGCAGCCTTCCAGGTACCAACACACATCCTCCGCCCTGTCCTCCTCCAGCAATTCCCTTCCCGTGACTAATCCGTGACACAGAGGTTACAGGAAGAAGCAGAGAAAGGAATTAAAACAAAGTGCTGCAGAATGGGAGGACAGGGAGGAAGCCAAGCTATGAGCTTTAGAAAGAGGGAATAAAGCTGTGTGGGAGCAGGGATCACCGCACTTATAGTTGTTTTCTGTCATCTGCCTCCGACAGCCGTAGATTATTCCACCTTCACCAGGAGGGAAGCTGTCAATCAGTCAGATAGCAAGGGATGGTTTCAGGGCCCTATCAGAGCCTTTACTGTAGAGGCAGCAAGAAACAGCCTGCAGAGGTTTCTGTTTCCCACATTTAAGACTTTCCTGGCAGAGATTTATTTTTCTTTCAGTTTTGGGTATTGAGATTCATAGTGATCTGGCATCACAGGTGTTGCAGTACTTTCAGCCAGGAATCCTGGATCAGGGCATCACTGAGCAATACAGGCTCATAGCAGGAGACAGAATATTCCCCAAACGGTGTCTGTCATGGTTTAACCCCAGCTGGCAACTCAACAGGGGAGAGAATTGGAAGAGTAAAAGGGAGAAAACTCTTGGGTTGAGCTAAAGATGGTTTAACAGGTAAAGCGACCACCGCGCACGTGAGCAAAGCAAACCAAGGCATTAATTCCCTCTTCCCGGGGGCAGGAGGGTGCTCAGCCATCCCCAGGGGAGCAGGGCTCCACCAGCGTAATGGTGACTTGGGGAGACACCATCACTCCTAACATCCCCCCTTCTTCTGGATCTGTGATGGGAGCAAACCCAGATGGAGAAAGCACAGGAACAGAGTGTAGGAAAAATAACTCCAAAAAGTGGTGTGTTTGCCCAGTGTGGTGTCCTACAGCAGACCAGGCTGAAAGTACACCTAGCCCAATGTCTGGTGCTCAACAATTGCCAGTGGCTGATGCTAGAGGAAGAATATAAAATCAGGGCAAGTGTAAAGGGGTGCTCTCATTCCTAGCCCCCCAGGCTTCCATTGCATGGACATTCTGAACCAAAGAAGGTGTCTTGGTAAATAAAGAGGTCAATAAAGGTGACGAGGATTTCAGGATGATGATGACCGTAACCAGAAAGATGACCTCCAGCCAAAGGAAGAATTCCTTCCAATGACTCAGAAAACAGGTGTAAGGAGAACTAAGAATAAGTGGCAGGTGGCCAAAGACGTAAAAAAGGAAAATCACTGAATAAACAAACAAGCAAAACAAGCTGGAAAAAAGTTGAGTTGGTTAGATTCACTCCCTGTGTTTCCAGAAAGCCCCTTCTGCATTAACGCCCACCCACAGGCAGAGCATCAGGAAGCCACAGCCTCTGCTCCCTCGGGCTGCAAAAGCCCCCTGGTGCCGAGGAGGGGGTCACCTCCAGGAGAGCAGCACGTGCTGTTGCCTGGGTTCTCCTGCCTGGGTGTTTTTCACCTGCTTGCTCTCAGTGACTGCCGAGCTCAGACACCTCAGCGCTATCGACCACCATCACTGCCCTCCTGCAGCCCCCTCCTGCAGCCCGGGCCCTGCCGGGGGGTCACTGGGCCAGCAGCAGCCGCGGGGGTGGCAGCAGGATTCGGGCAGGAGTTGGAAAGGTGGCCAGGTCTGAAACTGCAGTCGTGGGTTGGTTGCACAAGAATTCTGCAAACTTCTCGTGTGAAACTCTGTCTACTCAGAGCAGCAGGAACCCTGCCCTCCTCCAAATCACCCGTGCAGAAAAGCCTCCTTCCGAGCAGGAAAACAGCGTCTGGTTGGGGACCTCAGCTGGGGTGAGAAACACAGCCTACCAGCCCAAATCCCCCTGTAATTTCAGGGGATTCCAGCCCAGAGTTCCCATCCTGTCTCACCATTAATTCCTAAAGTAGCAAATAATTTTCATCTGCATATTTGAGAAATTGAGTCTCCAGGGAACAGGCACTCATAAAACAGGAATATTCCCGATGTTCATTACTTGTATCATGCGCATCTAATAATTCTCAGGGTTCTGCTTCGCCACTTAATATCTCCATTACCATGAAATAAAGAAAGGCATCAAGGACTGAGAATGGAGCCGGATGGCTCTTTGCAACATGGTCTAAAAAGCGTGTGGTGATAAACAGGTGTGAAAACAAACCCAAAAATTTGTGAGAGGTTATGGCTGCAATGCAAAGCATCTATTTTCCGATAGCGCCTTGCCAAAAGGCATTCTTGAGATACCGATGCCAGAGAGAGCCTGTTAAAGTGACATCAGAAGAAAAGCACTAATTTACGACCTCTGCTACATGTTTTTCAGGAGCCTCAGCTGTCAGAGGATAACGCTGCATAAGAATTTGTTTTTTTCATACGTGCTGAACTCGGTGTTCACCATCGCCCACCTCATCGCCGTCGTGCCGAACCCCGGCCTGGTGAAGAGGGACCCCGTAAGTACCGCTCCGTCCCCCAGCCCAGCGCCGGGGCATGGCCTCGGGGACACATCCCCACTCATCTGGGTGGTGACACACGCTGGGAGGGTGCAGGCTCTGAGGATTTCACCCAGTCTTGCTTAGATCTTTCACCCAGCAATGAAAATCTTTGAATCTGGTGCAAAAGGGAGAAGCCTTAGCCATAGAATCATAGAATCATAGAATTGTCCAGGTTGGAAGAGACCCTTGGGATCATCGAGTCCAACCATCTACCCTA
>JAOQGM010000012.1:23433506-23449558 GCA_027564225.1 Gallinago stenura | reverse complement strand
ATGACCTCCCTCCACCTGCTGCTCACACTCTTCCTGATGCCCCCCAGGATGCCATTGGCCTTCTTGGCCACAAGGGCACATTGCTGGCTCTTGGTCATCCTCTTGTCCACCAGGACTCCCAGGTCTTTCTCCTCAGAGCTCCTCCCCAGAGCTCTCTCCCCACAGAGCCCAGGGACTCGGGGATGTGTGGATGTGGCCGGATTAATCCCCTCCAGAATGCCCGATTCTGGGCTTTATGGTAGCATGGACATGGACACGGATGCTGTTGAAAATATCCCCTGTTGTTTAATTTCATATTTTGCTTTCTTGTAACACAAAACCTAGGATCCCTCTGAGCAACTGTGTACATTTTGTTCTGTAAATGGTTTAAAAGTATATTAAAACATTAATCTTCACCCGAGCCCCCCGCGTGCCAGGTTTCTGACTGGAACAGAATTTAATGGATGACTCAGAGTAGATATATTGTATAATGGTACGACATTCTGATAGCCGGTGATTTACAGCTACAATGCCTTGCTTTGGAAAGTCCTTTTATTGCTTATTTGTGTAACATATGGATACTTGGAATTTAAGAATATTTTCATAGAATATTGTTCTAATAGCCAGAAAAAGAGTGAAACAAACAAGCAAACGTGTGAGGCAGCCCAGTGAGCACACTTCAAGCTACTCCTTTAAAATGCAGAGTTCAGAATGTCTGAGAAGGTATTTGTATTGCCGTCGAACTGGAGGTGAGTAAATCTCTCCTGCCCTCCGCAGCAGCAGAACGGACTGTCCTCCAGCAGGGTCCCCCTCTGCCCTGCACCGGGGAGACCCCCAGGGCTGGAGAGGGGCCAGAAGGATAAGGTCAAATCTGTTTCTTTCCCTTTGAGCGCAGAGTGCAGGGCCGTGGTGCTGGCCCACGCAGCTGGCTGGATTTAACATCGATAACCACGGTTGGCCTATTCTTAACAATTCACTTGGAATGTCAGCCGGGGACATTTCAGAGGAGTGAGCATTCCAGGGGAGAGGCTTTGTTGTGCCCGCCGAGGGGCAACCTCCCCTCGCTTACACGGGGCTCTCTCCGGAGCTGGCAAGGACTGGTGACAAACTTCCCAACCCTTCGCCCGGGAGAATCCAGACAACTTTCCTACGCCAAAACCGAGTGGTGCAGCAGATGGCTAACAAGCTTTTCTGCTCCAGAGGGGTCTGAGTCCCTCAGACAGAGGCAGAACGTGCAGCCCTCGACCTGCTGAACTGCCAAAACGCCTCCTGAAAGAGACAAATCCTAGAGACACCTCGTACGGCTCTGGGAGCCGGCTTGGAAAACTTCTGCAGAAGTTAAGGGGAAGGTGCATTTTCCTATGGCCACAGGTGACAACTGTCACTTTGCCATCACTGCTGTGACCGTGGGTTTCTGAGCAGCACACAGTGCTCCCCGAAGAGCAGTGGGTCTCTGCTGGCACAGCAGCACCCTCCCACTCCCAGTGGGTGCTGGTGGCATGGGAGCACCTCATTGCCCTCTCTGAGGAAGCAAATGGACACGAGATGCTCTCAGAAGAGGAACAGCCTTGTCCCACACCAGCTGGTGCTTTGGTAGTGGACAGGACACGCTCCAACATCTGCCACCACTTCCCAGCATCTCAGAGCCACAGTCTCTTGTCACGGTCTGTGTCTGCAGCCCCACCTGAACCACCGCAGGGGCCACTTCCCAGCTTCACTGGCTCCGTTCAGCTGCACATGTTGCTTTGTTATTTGGACAAAACAGAGTAAAGCTGTTTTCTTGCCCAGAGGCAAAGCAGGTATCTCTGGCTCCCTACCAGAAAAGTCTCCGTTGCCAACAGAGGAGTGAGTTCAGAGCTGGGTGCTGTTACAGGGTGAGTGACTCCGGCTCAGGTGGAAGAGCTGAACCAAGCTTAGAAAAGTTTGATCAAAAGCAAAAGAAATGACCCAAACCTGAGCTAGCTCTAAGTTACTCTCTGCTTCACAGCCTTTCTGGTACACCTGTATCAAGTTGCTTCTTCCCATTCTAAAAAACATGCAGATTTTGAGGGGATTTTTTTGTACATGGTGCTTCTTGGAGTGGGCTTCTCGTGCATTTTTTTCTGTTCTCCGAAGGCTATTTGTTCCATTCACCTCATTTACAAATGGTTACAATCCCTGTCATTGGCAGGGGCTGGACAAACCCAGCAAGAGCTTGAGGTCTTTCTCTCTTACAGCCCAGCTGTAACGTTTCTCTTTGCCTGATTAATTGCCCAACGATGGTCAGGTGTGTGACGTTGCCTTGTTTCTCCCACAGGCCAGCTGCAAGGTGCTGCAGTTCTTTCACCAGTACATGCTGGGCTGCAACTACTTCTGGATGCTCTGCGAAGGCATTTACCTGCACACGCTGATCGTGGTGGCGGTGTTTGCCGAGGAGCAGCGTTTGCACTGGTATTACCTCTTGGGCTGGGGTATGTCTCTGGTTGTTTCAGCTATAACCCTTGTTTCAGATTGATTATTTCAGGTGTTTGAATACCTCTAGCAGCTACACACCAAAATTGCTGCCTTTATACCACTAGATCGTAGCTTAAGATTGAGTTCCTGGGTCCTAAATGTGAGAGTGTTTATTTTGAAGGGCCTATAGAACTACAAAAATCAATAGGACTCAGAATCCATTATTTGCTGCCTCTCAGGATTTGCTGAAAGAAATGCTTGGGTTTTGTTAAGCAAAGCTTTGGGGGAGAAATAGATTTCTGTACAAGTACATCTTTCTTCTGAACAAAAGTTGTCTATTTTTGTCACTTTATGTGCAGAAATATTAATCTCTGACCATGCCTATAAAAGTATATTTATTTTGGAATGAAAAGGAGGAAAATCTGTATCTATATTTCCCAAAGTGGAAAAACACAACATGTAGGAAGAGGAACCAGAATTTCTCTGAACTGAGCCCAGGATCAGATATACTTCAGCAGATGTTGTTTTAAAGAAGATACTATTTTACCTACACAGGAGCAGATAAGGTCTCAGGGCCGAGGAAAATGCAAGTAATATGTTACAGTTGAATGCAGTCTCTTTCCCATTTAAATCACTATTGTAAATCCAGTCTGCATCAGTGTTGACAGAAAATCATTATCAAGACCTTTTTGCTGTTTGGGAACCACAGTCTCTGTCCTCCTTCCGCTTTCTGGAGCTGCTCCTCATGTTTTGAAACCAGTGGAGCAGCTGAGCTGCCAAGGATGGACCTTCACCTGCCCTGAGGGCTGTTCACTGCGTTCTTCTCTTGCAGCCCCACTGAAGCAGACAGAATGTACTCTGTATTTTCCATCCTCTTTGGAGATTTTACACCTGTTCAACATTATTTCATTTCCATCAGGAAATAACCCTATTGCTTAACCAGAGAAGAAATAGCAATGGTTTAGATCGGGGAAAATGACCCAGTTTTAAATGTTCTGAAGAACTTTAAAGCTTTGACTTCAGTCTCTAGTTAGGCACCCAACATCAGGTCCTGTATAGGCAGTAGCAGCAAAGTGAAAAGTTGTCCTTTAACATTCTGATGCATTCAGGTAACCTCTGCTCTGGGAACTACAGGGAATGTCCTTTTTCTCGTGGTGGTGTTTCATTAGAAATCACCCTTAGGGCAGGGCAAGAAAGCAGTACCAAATGTGTCCATCCGTGCTCATCTCTGACTGCTTCAGGCAGCTCCATCCACAGAAAAGCGAGAAGGGTATTTGTGTGGACAGTGCTGACACACGTTGCCTTCCCAATTAAGTGTAATTGCAGCTTGTGCCACGGAGGACCTTGCCTGACCCGGAGGGTATGCCATACCTGCTCCTGGGCTGGCTGGGGTGAGAGCTGCGCTGCTTCACTCCCTGTTTACCACGGCTAGGTGGGACCTCAGGAGTGGCAGATGTTGTGCCACCAAGGTCTAAGAGGCTGCCCCGGTGCTCTGCTCCTTGGCACCTCTCTGCCTTTTGGCCCGTCCCAGGAGAGGAGCCACACCAGCCCCAAAGAGCCCGTCCAGCCTCCAGCTGGGAGTTTCGCTCAGTCGGGAGCTTCGTGCCCTGTGACACACGAAGGAGAACTCTCTGTCCTCTCCTTAAGATGTGCCTGTGAGTTTGTTGGGCCAAATATTCTGGGCTACTGCATTTAGCAGGGGAAAAAAGGCCCCTTGGTATCATGTGGAGCTCCCTACTCGCGATATTCCAGGCCAGAGCTTTCAGATGAACCCTTTTTGCTATTACAGAAAGGCCCCTTAAAATCTGCGCTTCAATCTGTCTGTCAGAAGAACTGGCCCAGTCTTGTTCCATTGCCAAATCCAAAGGATTTTCTCAAGGTGTCAATCCTGTAAGATCACCCTGAGGCTGGAGGCTCCTTTCTTTCTGTTCTGATCCCTTTGTTGCTCTACTACTATGTATCATTACTCAAAAAAAAAAAAAAAAAAAAGGCATTCTGTCGCCAGGGGCCGAGTAATCCTTTGCTAACAATACTTAAAGGAGCAGGCAATCCGCTCTGTTCTCCCACACCTGCATTGTCCTCCCAAGGAAAACCGCAGTAAGAACTTTTTTTGGCAGTGGAGTGAGTAGCTGTTGCATGAAGAGGTGCCTGGAGACATCAGTGTCCTGTTTACACACGTGTTTGACCTTACTCCCACTCCGGCCGTGTCTGGCCTGTGCTCCCAGGTAGGGCTTCCCCGGGATTTGGCCCAGGGTTCTCTGGCTCTTGGAAGTGTTCCTGAGGTCGCTAACGAACGCCCGGAGAAACGACGTGACTGGTCACAGTGTCAGCAGGACATTTTCACGCATTTTTGTTCATAATTACGGGATATCCAAAACTCAGAAGCAGCCTGTGTGGCTGCCGGGGCGGAGGCAGGGGTCGGGGGGAGGCTGTTTGCGGGGGTCTCTGGCAGCACATCAGGGCACTGGGCTGCCCCAGGGCCGGGTTCCTGGCTCCAGCCTGGGAAGGGGAGCCTGAGGCTCGGGCTGTGTTGAGGCTGGTGGGCTCCTTTGATCCCCCCCAAACGTGCTGCCCCCGGCTCCCCCCCACAGCAGCGGCCTCCCCTGAGGCACCGCAGGTGAAGCAGCAGACAGACTCATGGTGCCCACAGCCCCGCTCCCTGCTCTGGCGGCGGCCTGGCTGCACAGGGAACCCGCCGGAGAAATCCCAAACCCCCCAAAACACGGCTGGCTCCAAAGGTTTTCTCTCGCCCTGGGCTCCGAGGGGCACACGGCTCCTCGCCATGCTGGTCCTTGCCCCACGGCTGGCACCCGGGTTAACCTGCCCCTCTCCCGCTCAGCAGGGGGTTGCCTGGTGCTGAGCACATCCCTGCTTTCTTTCCCAGGGAATTCTCCGCTGGGAAGGGGCTGGTCCCTGCCTCCCTCCCACGCTGCAGCTCCCTCCCGCTCCCCACACACCACAGCAGCTCTGTCTCAGCCCAGGAGAGCATGGCCCCGGGGCTTCACGGCCCCCGTGTCCCTGCCTTGAGCATTATTCCCTTCGCATCCCACCATGGGGGGAGTGCTGGGGGCTGGGGGGCTGCGGTTCCCCACTGAAAGCCCCACAGACGTGTCTTTCTGTGGACAAGAGACTTGGTGTCTGCGACACATGACATTCAAATAAGCCAAAAATTATCGAGACTGATCTATAACTTTAATCGTTTCAGGGTTCCCTTTAGTGCCAGCATCTATTCATGCTGTTGCAAGAGCCAAATACTTCAATGACAAGTGAGTAGTACGTCTGGTTTTGAAGCGAGTTAGAGTTCCTTCACTGTGTAACAGATCTTACTGGAGTTAATAATCACTTTTGATGCGTTTCCCCTCCAGCTGCTGGATGAGTGTCGACACGCACTTGCTCTATATTGTTCATGGACCTGTAATGGCAGCTCTATTGGTAAGAATATTATTTGCTATGCAGTTTAAGGATTACTTTAGAAACGCTGCTAACCCATATTGAATAGAAGTTTCTGTACTTTAAGTATTTTGCTCAAAACTTAGAAGTAGCTAGCAGTTTTCTCTGCTCAGTGTTACAGGGAGAGGTTCTCAATGCTTTTCAGAAAGACGTCCTGTAAAGGGACCTCCCAGAAAAGGATCCGATTTTGAGGCAAACTGAATCACTAACTGCTTTTGAAAATCAGGGCAGTCGCTCTCTTCCAGCGTAACTCAGCTGTGACCAACGTGCTGCGTTCCTGTGACACCGATGGGACATTTAGCTCTGCCTCAGCTGGGGTGAGCTGAGTGATGGGAGGGTTCAGCCTGGAGAAGAGAAGGCTCCAGGGAGACCTTAGAGCCCCTTCCAGTCCCTCCAGGGGCTCCAGGAGAGATGGGGAGGGACTCTGGGTCAGGGAGGGGAGCCATAGGAGGAGGGGAAAGGGTTTGACACTGAAAGAGGGGAGATGGAGCTGAGCTGTGGGGAAGAAGTTCTTTGGTGTGAGGGTGTCTGGTGTTTCTGCCCCGAGCCAGCGCCTACGAACTGTTCCCGTTGGGTACGTACCACGGGGTCCCTGCAGTCTGGTGGGGACAAGGGGTAGCCCGGGTTTTTCTCAAGAAAAAATCTTGCAGCCACACAAGCCTGAAGTATCGACCCGTGTGAGCGTGTAGAGCAGCTCAACTTCTCTTTTCTGGAGACATTCAAGGTACTTCCCAGCTCCTGACTCTGAAGGAGCTGCCTGTTATGGGCTACAATAAAGCTGAGAAGTTACATTTTACTGCCGTTTTGGCATTCTATGTTTTTATTTTGAATGTCTCTTTAATTTCAATGCTTTCACTTATAATGGTTTTGCTTTTTCAGGTCAATTTTTTCTTTTTGCTCAACATTGTCCGAGTTTTGGTGACAAAGCTGAGAGACACCCACCGTGCCGAGTCCAACATGTACATGAAGGCTGTCAGAGCCACTTTGATCCTGGTGCCCTTACTGGGAATTCAGTTTGTTATTATTCCCTGGAGACCAGAGAACCGACTCGCGGGGGAAATATACGACTACATCATGCATATATTAATGCATTACCAGGTATGTTATACAGTAGCAGCTACAGCTCGGGGGAGGTACTTGCTGTTAAGTTACTTTAGCCAAAGATGCTGTTGCCAGTTGTTTTGCCCCAAAAACTGAGCATGGCCATGGTTTTGCAGTTCTTTTCCAACCACTTTCACCTTACTGGGTTGTCTGCCTCGGCACAGGGAGCATCGCTGCGTAAAGAACAGCCACAAGATAGGGGACACAGTGAAAAACGTAGCAAAAATGATCAGATGTCACAATTTCTACACTAAGGAGAGAAAACTGAGTTTACAGAGAGCTCTGTATGTCTGCCCCTTCCCTTCCCTATCAAATGGTGTCTCTTTTACCACATAGACCCAATTCTTCTTAACAGATCTATAGAGTTGATGTGTAAACAATAATAAAAAAAAAAGACGACTGTTTTTTGAGGTGCAAATATGAACGCATGTACTTTTCCATCCCAGCCAGCCTCAATGGGCCCTGTGCTGAAATGCAGATTGCAGCAGGCAAGAGAAAGCTATTTCAGCCCTTCGGTGGGATGCTTTATGCTGCGGCTGCACTGCTGAGCACGCAGGGAGCTTGGTAAACAGTGCTGCTAAGGACGGCCCCACAACACTATAGAACAGCCAGTGGGATGCGGGTTTGCCCAGAGGACTTGTTCCAAAAGCCTGTTAGATGATGCCGGAAGCAGGTGAAAGATGCAGTCTCCTCCTCAGGGTGCAAGACACCATGGTGCAGGATGCTCTGGCTCCTGACACTCCTCTGGCAGGAGAACACTTCTGTCTCTCACGAGCCTGATGGGTCCCATCGTGCTGCAGGGTGGCACAGAGGGTGCTCCCTGAGAAGGGGTGAAGCAGCAGCATCCCCATTCCCTGAGGGCCAAAACTGCCCTCGGGTCTCCCTGCTGAGCCAGGGCAGGAAGGATTTGGCTTGTGCCTCACACCCTGGTGGGAACATCTGTACCCCCACTGGCCCTGCCCACACAGAGAATCATAAACTCATTTTTTATGTTACGGCCATCTGTACAATTCTATGTGCCATCATCTTCTACCATCAGTAAGGAACATATCATCCCACTAAAGCCTGAGCAGCAACACAGTGTGTATCTGGGGCAGAAACTAATGCCATAGACATGCTCAGGAATAAACACATATATATATATATGTTTTCTTGGGCTTATGGAGACATAAGCTAGAAGAAAAACAACTGAGGTACCAGAAACCCATGTAAATTTGCAGGATCTGCACAGCTATCTTTTCTTTGTTTCTTTTTAACCTGAGAAAAATTTCTGGAACTTCTCTTCAAGACACTCAGGTTTTGTAGGAGAGTTAGATACAAATTAAATGCCTGTCAAGCAGAGAATGTCCTTGCATCAGTCTAGGCACTTAAACACAGGGAAAAACTCTCCCTGGGGTCAATAAGGCACACGAAGGTCTGGGGCTGCTGACTCTGAACAATCCCTAAAGCCTGATTCTGCCAAAAGCCACGTTCATCTGGTCTTCATGCCATTCCAGAAACAAAGACCGTCAGAAGAAGTCATTAAAGGCCTTTATCTCAAAATAAATGTATTTTTCATCTCTGTCTTCAATGCCGCAGAGGGTGTTATCCTGCTCCCAGCAGACACAGAGCACAGGTGGGTCTAAGGACGGTGGCAGAGAGCTGTCACCACCCTGGAGGTGTCCTCCTCAGCAGGAGCTGCACCTGAGCCAGCGGCGGCCAGAGGGGAGAGGGAAGATGCACATCAAAGAGATCTGGGGATTAACCTGTGAGCCTTGCATGAAATAATCAACCTACAGTCTGACACGTGTTTTTATAGATCCGCTGTAAAGTTATCGTTTTTCTGGCTCTGAAGAGATGAAGCTGGTGTGTGCTACAGACATCTCTGGAGCTGTCTTGACAGCTGAAGATAACGATAGTACTCTGAACTATGGGCAAAAAAGTATGTATAAATTGGAAGAAATAAGAACAGAAATAGAAGAATAGAAATAGAAATAATAGAATAGAAGAATAGAAATAGAAATAACAGAAATAGAAACAGTAGATGGCAGAGCCCAGAGGGCCGTTGCTGGCGGAAGAAGAGCAGTGAGACCCGCATGGGACAAACCAGTGGGAATAGTTTCCTCAGCCAGAAGATGTACAACATCCGTGGTCTCAAAACAGCAGGGAGCCAGAACTGCTCTCAGCTCACTCCGACCAGAAGAGCAACTGGAGGGATCTGAGGCATCTCCAGAGCTTCCTCTCTAGCTTTTCTGTCAGAAGTTGTCTGGAGAAAACACCCGTTAAGGGAACTACACGCTCCGACAGAAGAGAAGTAGAGCAACTGCAGAATGTACCAGAAGAATTAACATCCTGAACAGGAGCTGACATGGCAAATGGCTTCACTTCAGTGGTTCAGGTGCAGTTCTGCCTAGAGGTGAACTGCAGTTCCCAAATTCCCCATAAACACCTTCTCTGAAGAACAGGCTTAGAAAAATCTCCCCGGTTCTTTCTCTCCTCCTGCCGCCTTTTGTACCCGCCGTGCCCCGGTGGGACGTCCATCGAGCAGCTCTGCTCCCGGACAACACCAAGATCCATTTCATTCCCGTGGTGTCTGACTGCTGCTCACAGAAACACACTTTGGCAAAACAAGCGAGGCTCTCCAAGACCTCGCACCAGGGGGTTCAGCTGTGGGGGCCTTGCAGGACTCCACAAATCACCGCAGTGCACCCAGCGCAGGGGGGATCGACGCAGGGCACCGGGAAGTGAGCCATTTGCTCCCCTTGACTAATATTTTTATTTAGGAATCTGTGGTCTGAAAAAGCCCTGCTTTAGAGGCGTAAGATTTTGGTTGACTTTGGGGTGTTCCTGAAGCCAGAACTTATGGGCAAACTGTGCTCTGGGGTTGGAGTTTCTTGAGGATGCTCACTGTTTCTCCAAAACATGGAAAGAAACTGTCTTTTCCTCACTATGTCTGTTCCTCCTCCTCTTCTGTGTTCGTATTGGAAGTCATGTCAAATTACCAATTCTGCATTAGAGAAGATTTATTGGAGTAAAATAATTGCCAAAAGTCAGGGGGTCAGCCCCTCTTCAAACCAGCCTATGGATCTCTAATATATAAGTATTTTGTTAAAACGGTTATTACTTAACCCATATTTGTGGTCCAAAATATACATTGGCAGTCCAAGACATTTTAACAACGCGTTAGGTACAGTTTAACCGGTAATCAGTTAAATGAGGGTTTATACAAAAGATACAGCTGTAAAGCTCTTCAGAGCAGCCCTTGGGAACACAACCTATTGTATTGCCATCTTCCCCTCAATTTCACAAACTGCCATACGTTTAGTTTATAGTAACTGCTGTAAGTAATTTAGAATGAAGGCGTTTGGCTCCCAGTGCTGCTGTGTAATGCTGTTTCCCTAAGAGCGGTTTAGAGCTCGGAGCAGTGTAAGGACGTGACTCTGAAGGGCAGGCTCTGTGCGCCAGAACCTCTTACTCATTTCACACTTTCTCACCTCGTGTCCCTGGCTTGGCCCTCGGGGCAGGGCTGAGATACCATCTGAACACCTACCACAAGAATTAAATTAATTTTAAGCCATTTAGGACCAAGCTATGATCTGCAATCTCTCTTCTTTTTCCTCTGCCCCTACTTTCTAACTCACCCATTGGGGGGGGTTAACTTTTTCTGACCATTTATACCTCTTTTCACATCCTCACCACCCATTGCGGTGCCCCACACACGAGCTCAGTTATCCTGACACACAGTTTGAGTTTTGTACAAAAAACCTTCATAGACAAAATAGATTATATATATATGCTAGTAATATAGAAGGAAATAGTAAAACATGTCAAAAAGACAAAAATCAGTGTGGTAACATAACAGTGCGTGAGGGGAGGTCAGGTGAAGTGTCCCTGATGCAGACTAATGTTTTTATTTTGTATCCCTCACATCCAAATTTCCAAAGAATGCGAAAAAAAAAATAATTATATATTCTGATCGCTAAACATTTTTCTTTTCCTTTCTCTTAGGGCTTACTTGTGGCGACCATATTCTGCTTCTTCAATGGTGAGGTAAGCAGCTGCAATGCAGCCAATGAGCAAAACTTGAAAACCAGTCACTTTGTTGTTGGTTAATGCAGAAACGAAGCGTGTTGTGCTGCTTCGAAACCACACAACGTTGCTTTTTGTCCCTTCCAACCCCAAGCACTCTTGTCAGAGCAGAGGAGCCTGGAGGAGCGATTCCTCTCCTTCAAGGACCAGCACTGGCCTTTTTAAGGTCAGCGTTTCTCACCCAGTAACTGAGAGATAAAAACCCTTGAGGCAAAAATGTTTCTTGTTCTCCTACAGCTGGATCGATATTTCAGATACCTACAGATGATTTTAAGTCCACTTCACTACTTTATATTTTTTTTTAACAAAAAAATAGCTGGTTAGAATATGTCAAGAACCGTTTAAATTGCTACAATAAGCCATTTTCCAGAGATGGTTAGCAGAAAAATTCATTTTCAGTACATCAGGAGCAGTCAACTGTAACAAAATAAAACATTGTATATCTCAGAAAAGCTGAAAAGTCCTTTAAAAAGTTAATTTTTAATCAAAAGCAGATTAATTCAGTATGGAAAAGGCTTTGTGATGCTGACACTCAGTATGTCAGAGAGGTATTTGTGCTTCTGTTTATCCCTGAATATTATTAGAAAGTAGCAAATTATTATTATGAGAAAGTGGCAGCAAAACGACCGCTGGGAGTGGGAGTCTCTCATCCAGATACCCACTTTTGGTGCCTGGATTGTCAGCAAGCTGTCACTAAGGGGACACATCTGGAAAGGATGATGCCCAAGATGAGATTAAATGAGATCTGATATTGAAATGTGGCTTCCAGTTTTGCACTCCATTGCTCCCACAAGCGATCACATGGATGGTTTAACTGCCTCCGGGTGGCTGCGGCTGCGCGCAGGATTGATGGCTCCTTGGTGGAGTCGCTGATCGGAAACATCCATCAGTGCCAGGAAGGAAGAGCAAACAGCTGGATTTGGGTTTCCCAGGCATGTCCAGTGTGATTTTTGTTGGTGCGTGGGTACTTTTCACCACTACACTCGTTTTTAACATTGTTGTATGGGCTGCAGACTTGCAGACTGTCTCACGTGGTGAGTGACAGGGATGCTGAGAATGCCCTCCCATTATTTTCCTATAGAAAATTTTATTTACTGGGCAATAAGGGCAGTTTGTGTAGAATTTCCCATAACAGAGAGCCAAAGATGACAGCTCTCTGATACAGACTCAGCACAGTTTGGTGCTCCTTGCAGCAACACATCACCAGTAAGTATCAAGCACGTTTATGTACTGGAGTAGCTGTGCCAGACGAGAGGATGGAAGGGTTACGACCCCCTTCCTCCAAGTCCCATTTACTCCTGCAGTTACACAGAGGGTGGATAAATAAGGCACAAAACCTATGGAGGAGCAGCAACGGATTAATTCCAAGGTGGCATGAGGTCCTTCCGAAGGCAG
The DNA here is from genome assembly GCA_027564225.1 of Gallinago stenura. Taxonomy (NCBI): domain Eukaryota; kingdom Metazoa; phylum Chordata; class Aves; order Charadriiformes; family Scolopacidae; genus Gallinago; species Gallinago stenura. The sequence goes on along the minus strand of JAOQGM010000012.1, from coordinate 23,437,132 downwards.
TGCCAGGCTGAGCCTGGGTGCAGGAGAGCGGGGTGTCCCCCGGGCTGGCCACGGGCAGCGTGACACTGCCCACGCTGTTCTGCCCATCTCCTGCCACAGAGCTCACAGTCATTTCCCTTGGGAAAATTCACTGTGGGCAAGGAGATTAATTTTAGTACCACAGGAGCCTGGATATTCTGGGATTTACTTTTTTCCTACCGGAATATTGAACTTCAAGAATGAAATCCGTGAAGTTTAGCCAGGACAAACAATGGTGAACGCAGTACAGTGCTGTGTGCTGCATTCGCTGCCTCCTGCCTCACCAGCCTCCCTCCAGGACCAGGGGCTGAGCTACAGAAGGAGACAGAAATAGTACTGAGGCTGTGCCACTGCCTGCCCTCACGTGGAAGAGCACATAAACAATGGCTTTGTTTTGGACCTTTGAAATGACAGATCTCTTTGTGCATTTTCCCATGAAATCTGTGTGTCCAGCAGCACTGTAGTTTCCCTGTCCAACAACAACAGTGTTGTACAGATGATACGAGGTCTCTGCAATACTCTGCTCACCAGACCATATTTCCAGGCTTGAGATTGCTTCTAGACTGCAAGACTGGCCAACAAAATGGAAAGTCTGTTTGGAAAAAAAAACCCGCCATATATCTTGTGTGCCAAAGAGGCATGAATGGCTAATGGAGAACAGAAAAGCCTTTCAAGTCCCGAAGAGCAGGAGCGGGGAAAAAAACTCGGGCTCTTTGTTTCTCTAGACTTTGCTGCCTTCCATGTGGTGTGAGAGCAGACGGTGGCAGGTATCACCCTGTCCCTCCCGTCCCCTCGGTCACCAGCGCCTTGTTCCCATGTGTGTCAGGAGTGGTGCTCACACACCCCGACTCCTGCGGGAGCAGTTTGAGCTGGCGCTGAATCGCAGTCACCTGGGATCCCTGGACCCGAGGCAGGAATGGAGACCAACACTCTGTGATGCTGAGGCCAGCAGCCTGGACTGTCCCGAAACGCTGGTGGCTGGATTCCTGCCCGGCCACAGCTCTGCGGGGAATGGAATCCCAGCTGCTTCGACCCCGAGCTCTCACTGCTCCCTGGGGCCTTTTAACCCTGACTGGTGGCACTGCTAACCGTGGGCTGAGCTGGAAGGGATGGGCCTCTTCTCTCCTGGACCAGACATCCAATTTAAGTGTCACTCCCTCCTGAGAACAAACTGCAGGCTCCTCTCAGCAGGCTCCGTAGGCTGGGTGACATCGTTCTGCCCCCAGTTAGCCCGGGCATCACCTCTAGATCCACAGCTGCCCTGGTGGCACCTCAGACTCCAGCCCAGCTGAGGGCAGATGGAGAGCTCAGCAGGAGCTTGTCACCTTCTCAGCAGCTCTTCTCCCCAGGCAAGAGCCCTCAGAGCCCCGGGGTCTGTGCAGGGGAAGGGGAGACAGGAGAACAAGAGCATGTTCTTGTCACCTTCACGAAGACACCAGGATCAATCTGAATGGATGAACTGCTGTGAAATGCCAACACACTCAGCTCATGGGGACAGAGAGGATGGCCAGGGGTGCCCAGGGGCTGCAGGCACTGGTGGTGGTGGTGGCAGCACTGGAGATGGCTGTGGGGGGACAGAGCTGCTGTGCACACCCAGGAGGTCTGCATTCCCCTCTCCACGGCCAGCCCTGGGCTTGGGGAGCTGCTGCCCAGGCTGATTCTGGGCAAAGCCACCCACTCAATCCTGCCGAGTCCCTCCCCAGAGCTTCTACAGCAACAGAGCTACAATATTCCTACTCTAACGTTAAAAGGCAATTTTAAAGTGACTAAAATCTTCACAGGGTTTACTTCCTGTGTAATATTTCTGTATCACCTGCTGCAATGGCATTACTCCTTCACGCAGCTCTTTCTCACCGATGAACTTTGGTGATGGTGGGATACGGGACATCTCTGCATGAGCCTTTTCTCTTTCAATCTCAGTATCTGCAGGGTGAGCTTTGCTCTCAGCCTCAGCAATTAAACTTCCATTGCAACCATACGCCTTTTCTGTGCTTGATAGCTAATTAACCTACACTCAGCCGTTTGTTTTCTTTTCTTCATGTGTTAGGAGGAGGCAAACAGGAATATATTTCTCTAGGTGAAGAGAACTCTTAACTACTTTTTCTTAAGCTAAACAATAACAAAAAAGAGCTAGTATTGGAAACTGGGCATGGATATCATTTTCAGTTAGCTTTAAAGGACTAGTCCAGCAAAGGTTTGTTTGCTCAAGAAAGCAGTCATAGCAAAGTCAGCGCGACTGCTTGCATGGGTGAGGATTTATAGCATCAGCCCTCATACCTTGGCTTGTGTCTTGGATTAAAAATAAGAAGCCAAAGCCATTGAAATAAATACCCATTCTTGGCGTGCTGCAGAGTCCTGCACACTCCGTAAGCATCTCGGATTCATAGCAGTTCCTTATGAAGCCTTGTCCTTGTGTGCCATGGAGCAGCTTTTCCTGCAGGCAGCTGTGGTGCGAGTAGATAACGTTCCGCTGTGTACACAGGAATGGAGGGATCACAACTGCGGAGACGGGGGAAATGCTGAAGTCATTTAGCTCGGTCTGCATGAATCAAAGACATTCTTCTGCACAGGAGCCTAGAGAGGGACTTTGGACTATTCTCTGAACAAACCCAACACACGACATCCAGCTCAGCGGGGGCACGGACGCTCCGGGACACCCCTGCCATCACAGAGCCTCTCCTGCCCCAGCCCTCCTCCGGAGGGGGGGGCATTTACAGCAGATCATGGTGGGAAACTGCTCCCGAGCTCACATTTGGCTGGATGGGCTCGCTGATCGGGATGAGCAGAGCCGGAGTTTGCCCACTCCCTGCTCGTGTGCCGACACGTCCTTTGGGAAGGGGTGAGCGAGTGCCGGCACCGCAGGCGGAGAAGGGCTGCTTGTTCCTGGCAGGACGCGATAGCTCAAGTCATGGCCGAGCACCACATGTAACATCAGCCTTACTGTAAATGGGGAACAAGATATTTTTTTCCTAGAAGATGAACATCTGAAGGTTGAAATTCTCTTCTATGCAGAAGGCTATGACCCATGCTATTTATTTTTGCCAACGCAGAGCCTGTTCGTAAATTACCAGAACAAAATCTCTGTTTATCTGAACTAACCCTCTAACTCTTCCCCTCTACAAAATTAGCCCGAGCCGCTCCTGAAATACACTTACACTGCCATTCGTGGCCAGTTTTACTCCAGGTTAAGTTTCTTCAGGGATCACAAAGCATTAGCCATGACAGGGACAAGGATCCAGCTGCAGCATCAATTTTAATCCTCATCCCTCCTTCCCATTCCCTCTCCTACCCCGCATCCCACCACGTTCCCGTGCAGTGACCTCCTCCTCATCCATCCCCCGGGGGCAGAGCTGACCCCAACCCCCTCTCCCCGAGCAGCAGCAGCTGCAGAAGCCAATTGCTGCCGCAGGGAAGGCAGGGATAGAGTTAAGGCCAAGAGATGAGCAACTCCTGCTTCTGGAGCTGGTAGCAACGTGGAGGAGAGAGGCAGACTCACCCTGATGGAATTAGGCCTGGAGATTTTTCTTTTTCTTTTTTTTCTTTTTCTTTTTCTTTTTCTTTTTCTTTTTCTTTTTCTTTTTCTTTTTCTTTTTCTTTTTCTTTTTCTT
>JAOQGM010000012.1:23374443-23409234 GCA_027564225.1 Gallinago stenura | reverse complement strand
CCCGAGCGGCAGCTCTGTCTGCCACGGCTGCCCCTCATACGCTTGTGTGGAAGAATAAGCACGCACACTCCCCCCGGAAAAAAAAAAAAAAAAAAAAAAAAAGGCTCAGAAGCTCCTAAAGACCAAGAAGCAAACCATTTAGGAGTCACCCCTTTGAACAGGAGGTTTTCTAAGCAAAATCCATCACTCCACCATAAATCACAAGTCACCCTAACTAAGAAGAAAATAAACTCTGTTGATAGCATAGTCCCTTCCCAAAGGGCAAAGTTCTGCTTCAACTAACCCAAAGAGAAAGAAATCAATGTCTGTTCCTAAACCTTCTCCTTCTGCTCAGCAACTTAAAATGCTACCACAGTGGTATGTAAGGTCATCAGCTTCAAAGCAGCTTCAACTACTGTACTTGCAGAAGCAAAAGTGATGAAAGACACCATATGGCTTCTGTCATGGTAGATAAAGCTAATGGAGGCATACAATGAAAATTTCAATTTCTCCTCTCTTTGTTTAATCTTTGCCAGTGAAGCACCGACCCTGCGAGTCTTTCTTTTCCAGCTATAAAGCAGTACTTCCTCTTTGAATCATGTTTTTTCTTTGGCAGATAAAAAGTTTTACTAAATGATGTCCTAGAGTTCAGCAAATACGACTAAAAATGTACAGAAAAAGAGTAAGTAGATAAATATCTGATACTATGGTAAATCGTATTACAGAAACTTAACTTTGACATCCTCATAGGCAGCTGAATCAGAAAGTAAAAGCCTATGGACTCGTGCACAGCAGATCAAGAATGCAAGCATTAAGACTTACCAATTTCTTCTATTTCTTCCAGGAAATCATTATATTCACTTAGACTGGGAAAGTCATCCTCTCTTTTATTGTATCTTTGGGAGAAGAGAAACAAGTATTTATATAACACACAGACACCCAACTTCAATTCAACAAGGCTCTTGCTGCCAGTTTATTAAGTATTGACCTAGTTTTATCAACTGGGGGCTTTGTGGCTCCCACAATTACCAACGTACAGAATCTGCAAAAGGAGACAGAAGCGCGTGTTTGGAAGGCAAGGATCCAGGCTGGCATTTATCAGTGCTCTCTTTGCCTGCTCTTTGCCAAATCCTTTTCGAGGGTTACAGGTGAACAGGAGCACCCAGGCTGGGATATACTAATTCCAAGCCAGCCTTTCAGCATGAGAAACCCATTAACGAAGGCAGAGACAACAGGAACCACCCAACAAGACAAGCTTCTCTAGAAGTATCAGAAAAGGGAGTTTGGCTTTGTGCCACTAGCAGAGAGCACATCAGCAGCAAACCGAAAATGCTACGCAATTATCTTATTTCGTATCAATAGACAATTCCAGAACTCATTTATCCAACTCTTGGCAGCTGGGGAAAGTAAAAAGATGAAGGGACAACTAACTGGCTAGAACATGGAAAGCCTCTGAAAGTCAAGAAAGGCAGGCTTTCCTCCCAAGAAAATAAAAATCTGAGATTCTGCCTCCTCTGAGGGCCAAAATACAAGATACCCAGGAGTATAAAAATCTAATTCTGAGAACTCAGGCCAAATTCCAGTTTGGGGCCATTTTTTCTGCCCACTAAAAACTAATCTGGGAAATCCAGGTGGGCCAAGCATTTTACAACATTTTCTGTTCTAACTACACCACATTCCATGTTTAGTCAACTAAGTTGGCTTCATTCCAGCATCACTTTTGTTACTTTCAGCAATCTTTATCATCAAACATCAAAATTATTACTGCTTTCCACACTAGTTGGTATTTAACAACGCCATTTCTTCACATCTCAGCAATGTCATCCGATTCATTTAGGATCGTACTAAGTCTTAGATAAAGGCTGCCAAGATTACAATTTACATGTACGTTCATTTTTGCAAGCACAACCCTCTCCAGGTTTGTTACATCCCATCAGACCCTCTTCTACCAACACATCAACTTGGCTCACTTATTTGCCTTAGAGAATGTTGTTTCCTGGCCACAAGGAATGAGAGCAATTTATCTCAATTTCAAGAGCTCTCAAATCTGCATGACAGACTAGCAACAAGGAAGCATTTCCACTAACAACTGCTGTGTGAAGTAGAAAACAATGTGAACACAGCTTCCCTTTTGTCTATTTTCATTTTGAAGGTAACTGGCCTTCAACTCTCAGAACAGGTCCCCAGGGAACAAAACAATCAAGGTCTTGTTTCTTGCCCCACTTCCATGTTCACCCCCCTCAAAGGGAAAGCAGCTGTAGTCCTCCAGATCTAATCATCTCCATTTAGGAGGCAGGTCTTTGCCAAAGGAGGGCACACAGAAACAGCCAACTACACCCAACTACTGCTAAGCAGGAGTCCCTCAAGGCTAAACTGAGAATTCAGCCCTCAGTTGCTGCATAAAATCAGATTCTCTGAAATTCTCTCCATGTTAAGGGGAGCCAAATCTTATGGGTTGTCACTTAAAAAAAAAAAAAATCTCCTCTCTACTACTGGAGGGGTAAGTCAATTTTTTTAAAACAGCAATCCATTAAATACATCCAACCTTTTGTTATTTAAGTGGTGGCACTCACATTTTCAGCACTTTCTTCCGAATGTCCACTTCCTTGTCGACAGCGGGGTCCTCAAAGAGCTGTACCCTGAAGTTACTCTTCCGCAGGGGGGTATCGCACTCCTGGCAGTTCCCAGCCCCTCTCACGAACAGCAGCTCCACGCAGCTCTCGCATCTGTGGGAGAAAGGCAGGTCCATGTTAAACTAACTGAAACGCAGGATCGTCCCCCTTTTTTGTTGCCCCCACACACGCACAAAATCAATCCACAGCTCATCTCCCCTTGATGTCACTGTTCCCGCAGTACCCACTGCAAGGCTGTAAGGAAACAAATCTCAGCAGCACAAACACATTTCTTCTCCCAGCCCAAGTGACTGGCTGAGACTTAAAAGTTAATACAAACACGACAACAGAGGTGTGTTGTTGTTTTTTTTTGTCAAGGGGAAGCTTGTTTACTGACACCCTCAAACTCATTTTGCATGGAGCAGGCTGTAATATCCTTATTTACTTGGAGCACCACCTTGCTGCACAAAAGGCCCCCCCTTATTTTCTTGATGTCATTAACGGCGCAAGCAGGGACACAAATCTTGCCCACAGCCTCCCAAGCTTCTACCAATATTACCATGCTATAACAAGAGCAGAACTTCAGCCCAACACAGCTAAAAGCAGCAAAATAGCATTTTAACCAGAATTATGCAGCTCCTTGTACCCTCTGCTAATACATTAAAATTATATGTACATAAAAAAATTATATATATTATATATATATTATATATAAAAGTTATATACTTTAAAAATTATATAAAATATACTTCACGCAGACGATCCACAGAAATAAATCAAAAATACCTTTCTGGCTTGCTTTGTCTTAATGAAGAATACAGATTTTAACAAGATGCCTGTTGACCGGTCAGTTGGCATTGAATAAGGGAAGAACACACACAAAAAGTCAATTTTTAAAAAAGTACTTGGGTACTAATAATGTGCAAATTTCTAGCAGAGGACACCACCTGCTGCAGTCATTTCCTGCTGCTGGGGAGGCAAGGGGGGGTCTATTTATAGCCTGGCTATATCAAAGCCAAAATAGTTGTACATTAAGGGCTAAGCTGTACTGTACCTTCACAAGCACAAAAGCTAAAGGAGTTAAGAGAAACAATACTGACCTGGTTGCAAAGGATCTTAAACAAAACTTTTCACTCTGCTGACCTCCTCCCAACTAAACTGGTTCCAGTACTCGCAGAGGCAGAGCTAGCTAGAGCCAACCAGTTGCACCCAGCTTCTGTTTTCAAGATTAGAAAGTACAAAACAAATGCAATTGTACCTTACAATTAAAAAAAAAAAAAGAAAAAAAGGAACTTTTCTTTTTTCCTTAACACAAGGACTACAGTTTCTAAATGCATCTCGCGTAGCACCTGCCAATGTTGAAGAGCAAACTTTGAATTTACTTAGATGTTTTCCCACTCCAGAATTCTTTTCGTTAGAAAACCAAGCACATTTAAATACAATTTATCTGGAAAGGGAAAGATCGAGTCAGAATTTGGCAGGTGTATGCAAGGGCAGGTGTTTGTATTGTGGGTTTGGTTTTTTTATCTCAGTGTTGCCTAAGGAGCAACAGAAGAGGGTCTCCACGTGCAGGATATTACGCACAGACAGTAGCACCTGAGACTACTTCACCTTCCCCCTTCCTCCTCCTCCCCTCAAAGACATTTCAAGTTTACACAGGAGTTGACAACAGAAAAAAATCCTTCCTGGGAAAAGTACTTTGTGCAAGTGCTTCAATGCCTTCCCAGACTGAAACCAGTGTTTCTGAGGCTGGAAAATAGCTTTCCATTAAAAAAAAAAAAAAAAAAAAAAAAAAAAGATGAGTCAACACCTCACTCTGGGAATCCCACATCAGATGGTCACATTCCTTCTCACTCACTCATGCACATCCACCCTTATATTTATTCATAGATAATTCCTTCTGAATTCGAAAGGGGTTATATCGGACGAGTCAAGGGCAGGCCTGGACTCTCTCCAAACCCTGCCTCCTCACCATCTCCAGATCCATCCAATATTTACAGTTAGAACCCAAGCTTACTGCCTAGCAGGTCTGTCAGTCTTGCCCCCACAAACCACAGCCACTTTCCCAGCGATGGCAAACATGTTTCCATTTCCATGAAGGAAAAAAGCCATCTCCCAAATTTCTCCCAAGAAAGTTCCTTTTGGTTTCGCTGCAGACCGCTGGAGTCAGAGCACGTTCAAACGCCAGGAAGGCAGATTTCAATAAAAATGGATTAAATAAATTATTTCACGTCTTGAAATAAAGATTTCAAAACGCGACCTGAAAAAAATTTTATCTTGCACTGCAAAATTTAAAAACACAGCACGACAGTTTTTTTTGTTTTGCTGGTTGTTTGGGTTTTTTTGCTTTTTAGAGATGCAACAATTTATGTGACTTCACCAAAGGTACCCAACCCATCATCCAGGACCCAGAGGTCCCAGGCAGCACATGGGGATGCCCAACGCCACGGCTGGCATTACAGAGCTCCCTCGTGGCACACAGACCACCCCAATTTGGGCAATCCTTCCATTTCTTTGCAAGTCCAACTCTTCTCCATTTGCTGTCATATACGGGCAGTCAGACTATGGAAGCACGATACCATTCAGTGCATCTTTTATTGGCCAACACATCATATCTGGCTTTCTCCAAATAAGCAAAGTATGGAGACATCTGCTTAACTCCCCTTCAAATCATTGCCAAAACAGGTGGCCATGTGTTTTCTTAAATTAGCAGCCTTAAATCAGTGATTTTTAATTTGCATATAGGTAATATCTATGCACACATGCTGCATATACAAACTAACAATGACAAATGTTGACGCTTACAAATCAGGTCTATACATTTGTGGAAAACTGCACGTCTGAAAACACCAGCTTCACGCGAGGTCTAACCGAACGCTACAAACACTCAGGGTGTGATGCTGCCAACTCTCCTCTTCACACTGAGGTCGCACAGCCTCCGTAACCTGTATGCAGTGTCACACATTCATTACAATCTTTCATCGCCTTTTGGATTGAAATCCGTATGCTGAGAATAGGTAAATCTGGATTGAGACATCAACAGAAAATACCCAGGGAGCTACTGCATTTGCAGGGACAGCAAGGGAAGACCATTAGTAACGTCCCCAACAAAAGCAATCCCAGCACCTCCAGGAATAACAGTTTCCTGGTCCCCCGCACCAGGATAATGGACATCCGTACGCTCGTTTTCATCTCCATGGACACTGGTTTGATCTGTCGTCTTCTTCCCTTTCATGCCCATGAAATATTAAACACACGTCTCGGTCTCTAAGCAGTCTAGAACAATGCCACATTTTTAAGGAAAGTAAATAAGGAAGCCTTCAGATGGTTTGGCACCCTCAACGCAGAGACAGCACTCCGTGCCCTCCTGGCAGGGTTGGGGGAGCTTGGGAGCGGGATCCCACTAAACATGCTTTTGCAGAAAACGAGCAGAGGTTTCTGGTTCTCTCCAGAACACTGTTAGATATTTATCAACTAAATTGCACTCACTGGAACTGAGTGCTTGGACAAGGTGTCTTCAAAGGGTACACGATTTGTGCCCAGCCCTGCATTCCGCACACTTCCCGCAGGGATAATGGTAGATAAGGAATCCAGCCACCGAATGGATGAAAAGGGCTAACAACTTTAGCATAGCTCGATGGCACTGCTTACTTTTCTTCCTTGGCTGGCAAGAGAGCCAACAAACAGAATAAAGAAGAGCTATTTTCTCAAACAGGTGTACAAGATATTATTTCTTTTAAAAGTTTGGATTCTGCCGAGCAGAGCAAAATATTTGCAGGACTTCAGATACACAGCCATTAATCATAAAAAAAAAAAATCTTTATGGCTTTTTCTTTTGGTTAGGAATACTACAGAATGGGTTACTACCCTTCTTTACAAAGACTATTAAATTATACTAATTAAACAGATGAAATATTTAGACTCTCTAAGCCCCCCTTTTCAGCTTCTATAGCCAAGAGGTTTCTGGTATTTAACACACAAACCAAATGATTCTCTCTACCATAGAAAAAAATTTTAGTTTAGACTAAAAACTAATAATACAGACTTCAACATATAGCTAGGATCCGAACCACAAACAAATGGAATGGAAAGAATCAGCAAAAAAGATGTGTTTTCAGTTGTTCCTCAATTCTGATGTCAGAGGGAAATTTACTTACAGCAACAGAATGGCTTTTGATTTATGGCAAGGGAACATTAAAAACCAATGGAAAACACACACACGAGAAAGCTTACAGAAAGGTATCTAGATTTTTAAATCAAAGATGCTTCTGGAAACATTCACAGGCTTTCTGCTTAGCTTGGGTCAGACAATTTTGTGTTCTGCGCGGAGATTCTTAAACTGAGACAAGAACAGCCAAATTTGGACCCAGCAGCTGTCAAACCTGTTTATTTCACAACCTTCAGTACATTTAGCAAGTCTTCGTATCCCACAGTGGTTTCTGCTACAGAGCCAAGGGTTCTTCTGCTATTTGCAGTTGGCTATCACAAGCTTATTTTCTAGGCTGGTGGGCTAATAGGCAGCGCCCAAAAGGCAGGTGCTCCCTGGTCTGCGGCAATGACTATCTCTGTGATCCGAGAAGCCAAGGGATCTGAGCAAAAGCAATTTATTCCCCCCCCCTCACCCCCCCGTGTTACAGGTCAGGGATCAAAAAGAGAGAAAAGAGAAAGAAGTGTGAGTGCAATGACACCAAATGCTTCTCAGAGCCTCAGAATAAAGGAGCTCATGAGATCGGCACCTCCCAGATGAGAAGGGAGTTGGGGACAAAAATAAGTCTTTTCCTCTTCACACGTCAGCTTCAAGAATTCAGAAATCCTTACTCAAACACTTGCAGAAGCAGCTGCCAGTACGTTTTGTGCCGTCTCTTCCCTGTCCACCCAATATAAGGAATTGGGAGAAGATACCAACTACTCTTTCCCTCTCTTCAGATTCTGTGAAGTCCTACCAACGAGGATTCTGCTCTTCTCACCCTGAAAGGAGACAACTTCAGAATGCTTTCAAAACTTTCTTTGCTTGAAAAACCCAGGATGGGTCTGTCTTCCACCAGTAAATGAGCAGGTCTCACAAGCAGCCCACATGCCACATAGAGATTACAGCTCATTATGGCAATAAGAAACCTCTCGGGTTTCGGGCAGAAATCACAACGATCAATCAAGAGATAAGAATTTTTGGCTTTTTAAACACTATTGAGAAGCTCTTTTCAGTCATCTGCAGCCCCCCTCTGCCCAGCCCACGGAACATGCACTGCAAGACAAAGGCTCAGAGACTACTTTGCTAACATTTTTTTTTTCAAAAGTATCAAGACTCCAGAGAGCTGATCTTAACCTCTTCTTTAAACAACAAAGTGAAACCAAAAAGAGACCCTTTTGCCTGTATCTGTATTATGTCAATTCTCAGCATCGTCTGCCAAGCTGCTGAGCTTCAGGCTTCTTTTAGACTATTTATATCTTTTGGGAAAAGGATGCAGGCACACGCTTTTGTTTCAGTTTTGTTCTGTCAGATGAGTCCTGCTCCCTGTTGCAGAAAGGAGGAGGTTAAAGGAGCCCAGACATCTCAAAAATTTAGGAGACACTCAGCCACAGTTAACCCTATTCTCCAAACACCAATACACACCCTGTGATATACAGACCAGCCCATCGCACTCCTCTCAGCAGAAGGCAAGCAGAGCAGGTCGTGGTTGAGCTACAGCCTTGACCAACTGGCATTTTTAGAAAAAGAAGGGGGGGGGAGGACGGGAAGGACAAGACACACTGAGTTAATTAATAATAAACAGAAACATTTCCATCACATGTTGTTTCAACATCTCCATTACAAAACCATTTCAAGTGGCTTGGACCTAACAGGCGAGTTTGCAGCAAGCTGAAACTTAACTCACATTTATCCAGTACAGATGAGCCTTTTCACTTTGCCTGGAAAAAAAATATTGAAGACCCTTTCATAGTATTAACTCTGGATAATACAGAGAAAAATATTTCTACAGGTATTTAAGAAAAGTGCTTCTATATGAGATACTGCTGCCTAGTCAATTAAGCACACAATCATAAAAATCATGGCTTACAGCACAATTATGTCAATTTGGTCAAACAACAGGCCAGTACTTGACAGGTCAGTACTTAACACTTCAAGAGCAGCTGTGTGGCATTGAAAAATAAGTGCCTTTGTAATGACTAGGCACACCAAAACTGACCCAGAATTTACCCAATGTACTAGAACAACTACTTCAAATCCATTACAGTCAACTGGGCAAACACATGCACTAAAATAATAATTCAACTACGTAAATAACCTTTTTTATTATGCTTTATTCTCTTTGAATAAGACCCTTCGCAAGTTTCCAGGGTTCTCAACAAACACCAAATTGCGTAGCTCTCGGGGTTAGCAGCTGCCCACAGCTCACCTGAACCTAACACACAATTACGAAATTTTCCACGTCTGCCTAAAATGCAGAAATTGCACTTGGTTTTTAGATACGATCCAGCTCAGCGTCGCGCATTGTCTCACAAGACGAACATACTTGTGGTTAAGGAGTTTTAAGATCTCACATGGAAACCCACACAAAGCACTGTTGCTCCCTTCTCCTTCCGTGTGCATTTGTTCCCTCCCGAGGAAGCCACCGAGCCGCCCCCACCGCTGGCAGGTCCTACCAACTCACGTATTTTGAACCTTCACTTACTCAGTCTTACAAACCAGCTGCATACGCCAGAAATCCCACTGGAAAAACTAAACCACAGACAATAGAAAATAAACACTTTGGGGACCCAAAATAGTCAAGACGAATCTTTTTGGTTGATCTGAAAGAAGGCTCCTACCTGCAGTTCTCTACTTTCAATGCATTTTACGGTGCAACAGCAGCACGTGGCAGCAAGACAAGGAAATGTGGCTAAACAGTAAAAAGAAAAACAAATAAAATGTATTTGTGGCACAATAGGATATCCTGACTACATTACTGAGGGCTTGTCACAAGACACTCCCATATTACATGTCTAGTCTCAAAGTAAGAAGATCAAGTTGGTAAGACACACATCTGTCAGAGAACCAGGCACACGACCACGGTTTTCCATAAAAATAACAGTGGTTTGGGTCTCAATGGGAAATATGCAAGCGTTTAAAACTCTCAAAAATCAAAACCCTTACCAATCCCTTGCTCACATACCTCTTCAATGATCTGAACATGTTGGCTCACCTCACCCAGCTTTTGGGAGGAGCTAAACCTGATTTTGGTCAAGAGCACAGGCTTATGTTTCACTTAAAACATAAAAAGTACACAGTCCAGTTTCCTTAAACTATTCAAATAGAATCATAGAATTCTCTAGGTTGGGAGGGACATTTAAGATCATCTAGTCCAACCATCAACCTAACTCTGATAAAAACAAACATCACTGAACCATAGAATCACAGACTCACAGAATCACATGGGGTTGGAAGGGACCTCTGGAGATCATTTACTCCAAGTGTATCTACATCCAAATGCAGCAAGACAACGTGGGTATACGTACACCCAACGAAAAACAATTGAAAAAAGGCCAGCTTGTTGGAGCAAATCATCTCTTCCGTGGTCTTCCATGGTCCACGTTACGGATAGCTATGAAAACACCTTCAGTTCTCAAAAAGCAATGTGGAATGAAGAACTGTCCTCTCTACCACTAAGCTTGCTTGGTTTAAAAAGACTGAAAGAACTATTTGCCATGGGAAAAAAAAAAAGGGCTATGAGGGAGCTCCCGCATAAATCTTGGTTTATGATACAATAAAATCAACTGTTTCTTTTTAAACAATTTGACAGAAATAAGGGACCAAACTCAAAGGTTGACACCAACTCTCATCTTCATGAGTAGCAAAAGTCCTAACAATCCTTGAGTCTACATATGCAGCCTAGGAACACTAGAAATTGCATTTCTACATGTTAAGTCGGCGCCAGTGCCAAAGAAGGTGCTGTGATCTGCCTTCAGAGCGATGGACACCATCCTGCCGCTGGCCAGAAAAACACTTGTGAAGCCACATGGCTATTTGCTGGGTTTCTCTCAGCCACGTGAACTCTCCCATTTTGTTCATCATGTAGTTCACAAATGCTTGTACCAGCACACAGGCATGGGGAAAGTGAAGGTAGGAATGAGAGACCAGGCTGAAAAAGCTGAAGCAGGATGTTGTCCAATATAAAATCCCAGGCAAAGCGAGTATATCACACATGGTCATGAAAGTCTTGAAAGCCAGATATGTTTAAGGCTCATTCATTAGCAAATCATGGAATTGTTAGAGTTGGAAGGGACCTCTAGAGACCATCCAGTCCAACCCCCCTGCCAAAGCAGGGCTGCCCAGAGCACAGCACTCAGGACAGCAATCTCCAGAGAAGAGGACTCCACGACCTCCCTGGGCAGCCTCTTCCAGGGCTCACCCCAAAGAAGTTTTTCCTCAGATTTGAATGGAACTTCCCAAGTTCCAGCTTGAGCCTGTTGCCCCTTGTCACATTGCTGGAAACCACTGAAAAGAGTCCGGCTCCAACATCCTTCAATCCACCCTTTAGATACTTATAAACATAAATAAGGTCTCCCCTCAGCCTTCTCTTGTCCAGGCTAAAGACCCCCAGCTCCTTGAACCTTTACTTGTAAGGGAGATGCTCCAATCCCTCCATCATCTTCGTTGCCCTGCACTGGACTCTCTCCAGTAGTTCTCTGTCCCTCTTGAACTGGGGAGCCCAGAACTGGATGCAGTACATGCTCCATTTTTGTCAGTAAATAACTTTAGGAGCTTAAATTCTCCAGGTAGTTAGGTGCACAGCAACCCATCAGCGAGCACAGCAAACTGCCCACTCCTCAAGGCTGTGGACTACACAGGGCAGAGGGACCTCTAGAAGTTAAAGGCTGCAGTCGTGATCTCACAGTCCTGTCCATCAGCTCAGTTATTTTATTCCAATTGAAATGATGTGATTGTTCTGTTTAATTTTGAAACAGCACCTCTGCCACTGGTTTCTGTGTCACTGATGGCAGCAGGGTTTCTGATGCTGATTTTAGCAGGGACAGAAGCAAGTTAAGAACTCAAATCAAAGCTTGTCAAAGCCAAGGGAGAAACTCCTGTTGACTCATTCAGTTTCGGGGCTGGTCCTTACCCATTTTCATTCACTAGTTCCTGAACAGGGGCTGTGGACCAACCCTGTCTGACTGGTTTGGGCAAGCTCACTGCATTTTTGTGCCGAGTCTATAGTTACTGCTTCAGAACTGGATGGTTTTTTTCAATGTTTGGATTGTTTAGAATGATGTCATTAACCTTCACTTTTATGTTAAAGTCTCTTTGTTTGGGCTGGAATTTGACAGCTGCTGTTTGAGCAGAACTGAGTGAAAAATATTCAACCTGGTATTAGAGATGACTGCAAATCAGCGTTCCAAACCCCCTTGAAAATAAAGAGATGCGACGCACCATGTGGCAAAGCCAAGCCCCGTTAAACGACAGGAGGTTCGTTACTGCAATGATGATCCAAGGTGCCGCAGGAAAGCGGTGCACGTCTACGGGGGGGACAGGCAGGGTCTCCATTAGCGGGGCTCATCTCACCCGTAATTACACCCTGAGGCCCCAGGGCCTCCTTCTCCTTGTTGACTGACAAAAATAGATTGTGAAAAGTTTCGAGACAGCTTCAACGTCCAGGTGAGGGATGAAAAGCTGTTCAGGCCGTGGGTGAAGTGCAGGCTGTGACTGACAGCGAGCAGCAGAAGGGAAGGGCACGCTGGATATGCAGGATGAGGGGGAAAATGGCCCTGTTTTGCAAAAATTCACTCTCTAACTTCTAGCTAAATTGAAAGAGGTTACATTTCTACATCTGGGAAACGACCTTGGAAAATTGGTGTCCAAAGGGGCAGCGTGAGTCCCCTCCCCACGGCAGGCACTGTCATGGAGCTTCTGCTGGAGGGCTCGGACGCCGCTTGCTCTCCTCATGGCTTCACGGGATCTGCCTACACCCAGTGTTCACCCGTGGTGACCTCAGCCAGGGCTGTCCCTGCCCCGACCCCCCGGCACCATGTCAGGAGCCCACCCTGACACCCCGGCAGCAGCTCAGCCACCATCGAGCCCTGGGTTTGACATGGCTTGAGCAGGGACTCGCTCTCCTGCCCCAAGAGCTGCTGCCTCTTCTGCGGGGGGGCCTCTGATAAAAGTTTTGTGAAACAGTTCTGGACTTTCACTCCGTTAGTTCTCTTTATCTCAGTCACGATAGTCTCCTCTGTGTTTTGGGATTAATTTCTTTACACCTGCAAAGTTAACTTTAGAAGTTGTGAACATTTCAGTCATGCTATTTTCTGACCCAAAGCAGCACTGTGATATCACAGCAGATGTTAACATCACAAGAAAGATTTTTCAGAAACTCAGTGACCTTGTCCTGTCCCTGGGCACCACTGAGAAAAGCCTGGCCCCATCCTCCTGACACCCACCCTTTCAGTATTTACAGGTGTTGATCAGATCCCCCCTCAGCCTTCTCGTCTCCAGACTAAACAGACCCAAGTCCCCCAGACTTTCCTCATAAGGGTAATGCTCCAGGCCCCTCATCATTTCTGTAGCCTCTGCTGTCCCCTCTCCAGTAGTTCCCTGTCCTTCTGGAACTGGGAAGCCCAGAACTGGTCCCAGTGCTCCAGCTGGGGCCTGAGGGCAGAGCAGAGGGGCAGGATGACCTCCCTCCAGCTGCTGGCCACCATGGCACTTGCCCTGTCCCACCTCACCCTGGTACACACAGAACCATCTCTGACCTTTACATTTCTCAGGGAACGTGCAGAGCCCGGTGCTGGGCTTGGGGCACCCAATGGAGCCCATTTCCAGCGATGGTGGGACACAGACATGCTCTCCAGTTGTCTCTCTGGCTGGTTGAGGCTGGGAGGGGGTGGCTGGGACAGAGACAGGATTATCTGACAACACATCGAAAAACCAATCTCTCTTTGTCTGTGAATTGCTGTAGGAAGCAAAATAGAAGTGATTTGTCAAAGTAGTCCCTCTCCCTTCCAGGTTACCTTGCTCTTAGAGACTGCAACAGGAGTAATGAGATCTTAAGTCTTCCCCCAAAGCGAATTCAGCCTTTTCATAGCACTCTGTAGCCTCTCTGTCCTTCCTCTCCATTACACCTAATTATTTTGACTAGCATCATTTTCACAAAAATAGACATTCTGAAGGACAGACAATACACATAGACCCACTCTGCCAATGACTCCCCCGATGCCCAGGCAGGTGTATCCTGCACAGTGAAGAGCAAACACAAAGCCTTCTGCACCTTCCAGAAGAAACTGTTCAATGTATTCTTCACTTCCATTTATATAGATTTCAATATGAAATAACAATTCAAGAAGACATCACCGACATCATTCTTAGATTTAGGCCCTACCAAGGCAACACAACTGTTTATTCTGTATTTTTTGTGAAAGCCCATCAGGGTGCAGGTGGGTCCGTGACTGGAGTGCCCGAGTACTCATGGAAGCAGCCCCCAGGCCGAGGGCTCCCCCCCAAGCAGCCCCCAGCCACTGACACCATCTCTTTGTGCCGTGTGCTGTGGAACACAAAAGAAAGAAAATGCCAAGAATTAACCTGTCAGCTTTACACAAAAGCAGCTAACGCTTTAATATCTATTCTACTAATATTCTAATATTCCGGTAAAGGTACCTACATTTCTCATTTCATCCACCAGAAGAAAATGGAAACAGATTCTGCACGCCTCGTCTCCAACACGTTTCTATTCCGTCCGGGAGCTGCTGCTGAGGATGTGGCCTCAGGGCAGAGCCACTGACACACAAGCCCACACTTCAAATGAACCACTCTGCCCTTTTCTCACCCCACCGTTTGACAGAGGGTGAAAGTGCCTCGGGCTCAGCACAGACAGGGACAGGCCCATAGACAAGCTTCAAACAGGACTCGGAATGACAGCATGGTCAATAAAGGATGGACTTCAATTTTGGTTTAGATCTTATTTCCCTTTAAATACAGCTGAACAACAGAGCTGGACACTGCACGGTCAATATTTAAGACGTAAATTCTGCCCTTCTGCTAAAACCATACACAGACTTTCACTGAACTCACACGATGATGCTCAGTCCACTTCCAAAAAGGAAATTAAACTTCAGAAAAGAGCAATTACCATGATTCTGCAGGGCAATTTCCTGCCCCCAGATACTGCTGCTGCTCAGAAAATCCCGATTCCCCTGTGCTGGAATTAAAAGTACAATGGCAAGGATGAGCCTGAAACTGAGATTTATCATCTCTGGATCAGAGCCTATGGAAAAGACTGTACCTATCAGCTCAAAGCGAGCATGTTTCCTTCTAAAAGTTCTGAGCATGCTGGAAAAAGTTTACTGTGTAATAACAATAAAAAAAAAATAATCTAAAACTTTACATACCAAAACCAACGGCAAACCTGGAAACTTCAGCTGAGTCAGCGACACTCTGACAAACAGATTTCTGGGACAAGCACAGCGCCCAGGAACTTTGTTTTGCTCAGCATCACTCTGGGTGCCTACTGCAGGGCAGGAAAGTACCATTATCTCAGCATCAACCCAAAACTTCAGCCAAAAAACCATTATTCCTGTTCCCTGGCATTATTGCTTCAGAACAGGGAAGACTGGCAGAGAGACAAAAAGGCGGCACTACTAATTTCTATTGTAAATGGCAATCTTGGATTATTGAATTAGGAAAATAAAGTCTCACAAAGAAATCGTGTTAGTGTAGAGCATTTATTACCTTTTACTTATCTGAAGTCAATAATTTTGATATGACTAAATTAATTCTGAAATAAACAGACATTTTTAAATACACATGAAGATGAGAGGCTTTAATATGAGAGTATTTAGTTGATCTGTGCTCTTAATCCACATGCACGGTACAGCGACCAAATATTGTACATTTCCTTTCATTTTACACTGGTCCATAACAAAGCACAATTTCTGAGGGAGAAAGCAGGGAGGAAAGAAATCATATTTTCAAGTAGCCCTTTTATTAAAAAAGAGCATCGACTATATATTAAGCCAACGTGTTTCTCTCTGATTTTGATTTTACTTACAGTACACAGTTCTGCAAAATATACAGCTCACCAATGATACACAAACTGCGGCCCTTTACTATGAGCCAAAAACAGAACAGAAATGAAGACATACAACAGAAAAGAACTCTACAGATTAGAAAAGTGGTATTTCAGAGCATTATGTCACTCGAGAGCGCACCCAACGCTGGTAAGAAAGGTCATGCACGACGTTCTCAAGAGGAGGCTGTTGTCAGCCCAGGAGGGAGGTGGCCCGTGGACAGGAGGGGGTCCAAGGGAGGAGGAAAGCAGCTCCCCGTTATCTCTTGGGCCTGTCCATGTCGTCGATGGCCGCCAGCAGCTTCTGCCTCGCCTTTTTGTTGATGTGGGACCCCAGG
Organism: Gallinago stenura; assembly: GCA_027564225.1. Lineage (NCBI taxonomy): Eukaryota > Metazoa > Chordata > Aves > Charadriiformes > Scolopacidae > Gallinago > Gallinago stenura. The sequence goes on along the minus strand of JAOQGM010000012.1, from coordinate 23,393,274 downwards.
CACACGTTCACCAGGTTGGTCAGCTGCTTGGTGGAGTATTCCTGCAAACAAACACAGGTCACGGCATGGGACGCTGGAGCGCTGGGCAAGGACAGAGACCCAGGACACACAGGCACGGGGGATTCTCAGCTGCCAGAAAGGGTCAGCGCACCAGGGAGAGGTGAAGTCAGGTCTGGAGAGTTTCCATAGTCGAGGCAGAGGGAAAAACTCTACTTTGCTACATGGCAGGTTACAATGGAAAATCCTTACCACTTCAGTAGTGTTGGACTGAGTTCACAGAAAGTAACTCGGTGAATATCTACACATATAAATCAATTTTAAATGTATTTTCCACTCTTTGGGAGGTGTGATGGGAAATATATATGCAAATGGATAAGCTTTTAACACAAAAACATTTTTCTAAACAAACTGTGACAAAAAATGATGGGGTTTTTTGACTTCCTGTTTCCAGTAAGCTTCTAAATACTTCTGTCTGCAGGGTCTCCAAAGAATGTAAATTTCAGGATGTGATAAAGGAGGAAAAAATGGCAAAAATGTTAAGAGAAGAATTCTCAACACCTGTCAAAACAGCCCATTTGCCAGTTCCACCTTTATACCTAACACTGTCCCAAACAGAGCTCCCACCAGCAGGTTTAAACAAGAGGATTTTCCACCAACCAACAGCTCACCATCTCTTTTGTGGCTCCAGGTAAAACAAGGAAAACGCTGTTAGAGACGTATTTCTTTCATCCATTCCTAGTGGGATTTAAAGTAAACTCAAAGTACAGATTCCAAAGCACTCCACTTTAAAAGACTTTTCATGCCAGCGACAGGCAGCTCCAGCAGCGTGTGCCCGCTACGTACACAGCCCTGCCACCTGCTCACGCTGCGGGAAAGCTCAGTGCTCAGCACAGAGACCCATGGCTATCCAACGAACCAAAGCATGGACTCCCAGACATTGTGCCCTGTAACTTAGCTGAAGCCATCCTAAAGGCAAAGGAAAGGCAAAGGTGATTTCCAGCAACACCGCTTGGTGATGGAGCCGTGCGCTTCGGCATGTCCTGAGCAGCACACAAATGTTTACAACCCCAGTTCTCTGAAATTTCTGACGCAGTAGGTAGATGTGACTGGCTTATTTATCCTTTATCAGATGTTGAATCAGTACAAACACATACAAACTTCATATGATAATAAACATAATGATCACATACATGCATACACGCATATATATTTATACTGCTTCCCATACAGATTCTATTATAATAACTGAATATATACATAGAAATATGCTCATTTTTATATCATGTATGTATATTCATTTTTAACACACAGAAGCGTTGATCATTTATAGTTGTTAGCATGACTATCATCATGGTAAGGTTTCCCAAGAGGCAGTAAAGGAATGCAAATTTAACTCTTACCCTGTGCTCCTTTATCCAGCGCTCCATGTCATTTTCTGTAAGGTAGTATGCTTTAATGTAGGTTTCCACAAATTCTTTATCAGGAATAGGCCTAATGTCTGTTAACTTTTCTAGCTTCATTAAGAATTGCTGAAAGTCCAGTTGCATCAAGGCACGTCCTTCATTGCTGCACTTCTTTACATTGGCATAACTGAGAAGAGAAACACAGTGGAAAGTAACACTTAAAAGGAAATAAAAATGAATCTACGTCTCAAAGTTATTTAATTTAGTCCTCTGAACCTTGAGGAGGAAGATAACTATGGCTTTAAGCTAAAACAGACAAGAACTCCTCTCAGGATGTCTGATGCAGTTTTATTAGCATTAGTACAGTATGTTTTAGCACCTCTCACAGAACAGAAGCACATCGTGCCCAGTGATACTAAAACCCCAGACATCCCCCCAGCCAAAAGCCACTGAAAATCCCAGAGTAGGGAGAGCATGGGGTGAAGATAACCAGGGAAGAAATATGGAAACGTGCAGAAGGAGTGGAAGGGAGCACATATTCTATGATGGAAAGGAGTTGTGATGAGGGCCCAGGCAAGAGGCAAGAACACAAAAATAAATGCAGTGGCAAAGACAAATGGCATCACCATAGAGACGCTGACAATTACACTTTAACTTTCTTTGCTCTGTTGGGGAATAATAATTTTCAGATAGAGGTTTCTTTGAAAATAAAATTGTTTTGAATGCTTCAGTAAAACACTCGATGTCATTCCTCAGCTGTATCTGGGTACAAGACCACCCCCCTTAAACTAACGCCGTGCATGACTCTGCCAAACAACTGCTGAGGACTGTGTTCAGCCTTGGTATTTGTAGGCTCCCCAAAAGCAGGAGAGGTTACCAGTGCACTACAAAATCAGAACTTTTAATTCCATAAAATATAATTCATTGTTATCATTATAGACATATCATGCCAAACCAAGACTTTCCCGAACTGCTTACCCTTCCACCAGAGTTCTGTTGGCCAAGCGGATGCAGTGCTCCCACAGGATGTTGGAGACCGGCAGCGGAATACGGACCCTCTTGGACACCTCGTTCAACCTCCTGTTAAATTCTTCAAATTCCTGATGAAACACAAAAGCTCATGACTCCTTTAGCGTAAAAGGGATCACTCTCTATACAGCCCTAGCAACCACAACAACAAAGAATTAGGAACGCACATGAAAGAGAATACTGAAAAAGAAGAGAAAGCCAAGATGCTCAACAAGCAGAGGCTGTAGAGACAAGCGTAACGTGCAAAGTACCAAGCACACCGCTTTCCAGTACAGCATTCACAACAACACCTCAGTAATTTCTTTTAATAAGGGAAATACTGCTCTGTTCCCCAGAGATGAAGAAGTTCTCTGTGAAACTGATTCCTCTGAAAATTAACCAAGTAGCTAATCCTTCAAATGCCTTTTCCATTGCCTCTCTCCCTCAACTCGACTTTTTTAAAGTCAATATACAGCCACTAAAGAAAACCCAGTCACACTCTCACAAAAAGGAAAAAGCTACTGCAGACACCAAACATTGTAAGTACAGACTGATTTCCAAAAGGCATGGCAGCACTAAGAAGGGTAATCACAAAGATTCAGATTCAGTGTGATGACAGATCCTCTATCAGACTATCCCTCCTTGGTTCTTTGGTATGTTTTTTAAAGCAGAGAACAGCTACAGAGGTGTAATCAAAACTGTTATTCAACACTGACTCATAACCTTTTCTGTGCTCCACGCTTCACATATCTTTAAAATGGAATTTTCAGTTTCTCTGCCAGACTTAGTATAATTCTGCAAGAACTTCTTTCTAAAGACCTTTAGAAACATCATTTAGGCATATATCAAAGGATGGCAGAGACTCTCCCCACAGCTGGCCCTATACACCATCAGACACAGCACCTGTACAACCCCTGCTGCTGAGAGCAGAGGAGTTGGGTCAACAACCTCCCTTTTACCTTCCCTTTCAAACGCTAACTTCTAAATATAGCGACTTCAATCTGATAGTGTACGGTCATTATCGATGCTGGTGTGACCTACCACAGGAGCCTATGATACATCTCAAAGCCAACCACTCGAATCACACAGACAGCAAACAGCCGTTGTTTAAAGGCCACTATCACTATCTCAGGCCACTGGATTCTCCTCAACATTACCCCATTTACTACATGTTTATCTACCACTCGAGACTGAGACATGAAACTCATTACACTTCTGTGGTCACTTTCCCCCACCATGTAGTCAAAAAATCCCCACTGGGAGCAATCTGTCAGCAGCAAGAACACTGACAATTCTGGACAGCCCTCCTTATAATAACTTACCATTTCCCAGCGTGCTGGATTGCTCTAACCATCTACTTTAACACTTCTAGGGAAGTATTACAGTCGTTTAATGTTTACATAGACTCTAGCACACTGTTTCCCAGAAAGTAGTCACCTTTAAAAGAGCATCGACATATACATTGTGTTGTGACATGATTTCCTTCACATCCCACTTCACATTAGTCATAAGCAGCAGCATTTGTTCATAATCGATGGCTTTAGCAGCAACAATCCAATACACTGGTTTACGCAGCTCACTGGCAGTTGACACTGTCTGAAACAGAATATAGATGAAATTCCTTTCAGCAAAGTTCTGGCTAATGAGAGCAATATATAACCACGATGTACAAGTATTTGCAACACACTGTACACGATTCAAATCTTGTTGAAAGATCAGCTGTGAATTGCACAATTCTGACCTGAGAATAGAACTGCTGAAGAAAAGGCTTCTTGGCAGCTGGCATCACCGCGTCGAGATGAGGCTGAAGAAATTCAAACTGCTCCGCCAGAAATACCCTTTGAAAGCAAAGAAAATTTACTGTGAACTAAATGCAACATTTGGCACGTCTCTGTACAACGTCACTCTGCAGTTGACATATTTGGCAATAATGACATGCAAATTTGGAAAATTTAGCCCTGAGAAGAACCGTATTGGTTTCATGCCAGCGTATCAACAGGTAGTCTCAACTCTGACAGTTCCAAAATCTGATTGCAAACAACAAAACGCTTGAATAGAGAGACTAAACATTGAATATCAACAACTCACATTTCTATTTCACTCAGGATACACTGCAAAAGTCTTACCCACAGTCTACTCAAGTCAGTGGACAAGTGTAAGGTAATTTCCATGCTGCAGAGCAGTCAACATTAATATTATAATTCCAAAATAACATTCTTAATTACTTTTACACTAGTGAATATTTAAAAGACAGAATATGAGATCAAATTCTTTCTCAGGGGTAGGATTTGTTAACAACAACATAACAAAGAAATGCATTCTTAACTAAGCATAACGAAATACATTCCTAACTAAGCATAAATGGATGCAAAAGAAAATAAGCCCCTTTCAAAATACATTTTTTAAATGAACTTCTAATCTTTAAGTGTCATCTTGTGGGGGGGAATCCTATCTGCCTCTTAGCACTATTGTGACCATATAAAAACCCCTGTAAGTCCTGTGTGACTTGCTCCCTGTGATCTTCCCTTCCCAGGTGCTCACTGCACAGCACCCTGCAACCCCAGCCCAACCAGGACCAACTGAACAGTCCTGAGCCTCAGCTGGCTTACCATTTGAGTAAGTAATATTGAACTATACAGATGAAATACTCCTATTAGCCTCTTTAACATAAACTTTTTTCCTGCTCGATCTGGCCTTGTGCTGCCACAATCCCTGGAGCAGGTGCAGTAACACTGCACTGCCTGTGCCTGCAGGGGCTTTATTCCCTTTAATGAATAAATTACCTCTAGTGTTCATATTTAAAATCACATTGAGGGACAGGCATTTTTGACCTCTCAAGAAGGTTTTGGCTTGTAATCACAATCTCTTTAAAAAATCCATAGCTTCCAGTGACCACAAAATGCAGTGTACAGCAAATAACCTACAAGGATTCTGTGGCCACCACTCTCTCTGCCAAACCGTATAGCGAATTGCCAGACGTCAAAACCACGAGGTGACTGAGATGTGGGCTTGGCACTTTCTCCTTTCTCTCTTCAGCAGCCGTGAGAGTTCCTGTGGCATCAGCAGAGACCTCCTAAAACAAAGAATTAAACAACTGAAAACCCACAAAACCAGCAAGAACGTCCCAGCTGAGCAGTTCCAGACGATAGGTAAGATGAAGGAATGTTTCTAACTCTGAGCAGTAATTTCAATCGAGCCTGAACCAAAGACAACATAGTTTTTTTCTATTTGAACGGTGCTGTGTTCAAAGAGGTGAAAAAACTCATCACATCACGTAGATCAATATCTATATCAGGAGGGAAAAAAAAGGCAGAGAACACAGTTCTTGGCCGAAGTTAATGCCCAAGACAGGCTTTAGCCCAGCTGCCCACTGGCACAAGAGCAGCTTAAGTTCATAAGATATTAATAAACCGCGTGGAATGCCTTTCCGTTCATAGTAGTGCGGTAAAATTCCTTCCTCCTTTCAAATCCTACCTGGAACTATTAATTTCAATTGACACTACCATTATCTGTAACTGCAGAAGAAAAAGAAGTCCTGTTATTTTTCCAGTTTACCCTAGAAATGATTTTTTAAAAATTATTTTGACTGATTAAAAAAAATAATCAAGACTGTAAAGCACTGTCAGGAACCGTGACTACAAAGTTTAAAAAATTATTTTCATAACTTGCCATTTTTCCATAATCTTTAACTGACTCATTTGCAAAATCTTTCTAGAATTCATTTTTCCTTCTGAATACGCTGCTTTTGAGAGGAATATCAATGTGACCAGCTTTTCTCTGCTTTACAGAGGGCTGAGGTTATTAGCTATCTCATGCTCCCTCTACTGACTGTCAGAAGTCCCAAGACCCTTTAAGAAGCTTCTCTCAAAGAACAAGTTAGGATTCCTTATATCACTGCAAGGAATTCATAAGGGATGAAGTACAACTCTGTGGAATGCCAAATCCTCCTGAAAGTCAGAGAAGAGCGTACGTCTTCTACTGCCTTCTAAGGCAGAAGCCTTAGAAAATAAACCCTTCCTGCAGCATCCACGGTACTAATTACTGTGCGAGCCACTTATGACACTCTTAGGAAATGTCTCCATAATGGATACTACTTCTATTTATATTTTTAGGTGAGCAATTTTAAGTACAGCTAACTGGTTTGCTATTCTTTTACTGAAGAAAAAGGAGTCATCTGTTGTGTTGCTTTGGGGTCTTTTTTAAACATAACATCTCATTTAATAAGGATAATACTGAAACGTCTCTACTTCATGAACTATAACACATTGTAAGATTTAAATATATAATTTTGCTGTTACATCTAGCAAAAGCCATTAGTTTTGTTGTATATTAGAGAGGAGTGATGTACACAATAACGATGTCTACATCACGATACGCCATGAAACTAAGCCTTTGTCGTTACGGACACTGAACAGGGAGAGGGACACAAATGAAATGCAGTTTCTGAGTTTCCCACGCAGCCCCGTCCCGCGGTGAGCGTGACCGGAGCCGGTACTCACCAGGTCGATGAGACTCTCCTGGATCCTGTTCAGCGTGGTGCGTAACCTGCTGCTGCTGAGGCCCAGCCCCGTCGACTCGAACTGGAAGAAACACCTTCTATTTAATAGGGAAAGGAAAACCCATCGGTTTCAACTTCACAGTGATACAGTGGAACTTCAGGTTGTAAACACCAGCTACAATTCACCCACATCAAAGCGTTAGCACATAATCACAACCACACAAAGTGAAAAGCAACTCAGCAGAGGTGATGGCACTCAGCACTGCGCCGTGAGAAGGATGAGCCAATACCTGCCATGAAGATGACAGCCCAACAAACAAACTGTTCCCTTTCTTGTTGCAATACTGCATTTGGGTGCAGGACTCTCCATTTTCTCATTTTGTGCCCAGAATGGTTCACCCTGACGTCCCACCGAGACTTGCGTGAACACCACACCCAAGCCAAGAGGTCTTGACTTTTCTCTCAAGCTATAAAGTATCTGGTAAATCCTTATTAAATATCTAACTTGCATGTAAATTGTGATAAAATGGTCATTACTGCTTAATGCATATAAAGATCTAGCTGAGAAATGCGCCATCTTCATGTTCACGGCTTAGGGGTATTATGGTGCAGGCATTCAGCTGGGATAAATCAGAGCTACCCTGATTTCCCAGGAAATGCAATGAATTCTACCAGCCGAGGCTCTGGTTCGACATGCACAATTCAGCTAGCTACTTATGTTCTACTTCCAATTCAAAAAACCCAAAGAATAAAGTGACACACCAAAGGAAGTGGAGAGGGGACAGATAAGAAACACACATTGACATGGAGACCCTGGAGGTGTCTGGATGCAGCTCTGGTATGTGATTCCCACCAAAAGGCTCTTCCCTCAGCAGCCCTGACAGCCCTCTTGTATGCCCTCTTGTTAGACTTCCTTTAATGCTCTACATCAGGGAGGGAAGGGTTCAAGTTCACATCATCCCATCCGCTCCTTTTAAATGCAAAAAGGTATAATTTTGCTCCCCGTTCACTGCATGTTCTGTTTCTGACTTAAGATGTCCATCTGCTCCAATCCTCCTATGTACTCAAAGACAATTTCCATCTGAGTGCACTCCCATGCATGGGAAGGGAAATGCACTCTGCTGAAACTCGGAGACATGAATCACTGACCCAGTCTCCACACCCTTCTTTTTCCACAACTGAAGTAAGCTTTTTTACAAAAATAATTTGTATTTTTCTTCACATTTTTACTGTAGAAATCTCAGTTCTGAGCTGCCTTTGATTTTGCAGGACTATGGGTGAAAAAGAAAATAACTTTTTTTCCCTTTAAGAAACACACCCTTAATCCCGTTTCCCCACCTTCATGTCATACAGCAGTTTTTCAAGACAAGGACTGCAAATTCAAGACTGGCTATTCTCCCTGGGAAGGTAAGAAGAACCAGAAAAAATATCCTGCTTAAAGGAAAAAAATATATACTAAAAAACATATTTGCAATTTTCAGCCATTAAATCTCATTTTAAGAGATTTGCACCTAGAGCATCAGAAGTACACATCCCACAATCTGCCACTAATTGTCTCTCTTTCTGCCTTTCAATTACTGATAACAATAGTTATCAGTAACTTTTACTTACTTATCCTACAATGAGGTATTTCTTTCTAAAAAATGGCAATTTCTTGTTTGAAAAGTATCTGAGCGAAAAGGGATGCAAAAACAAGATTTTTGTAAAACATTACATATCAAGAACTCCAGATTTAGCAGCAACCAGTTGCAGCCTTAAGTCAGAACTGGGGAGCCATACATAGGAGGGGGAGAAAACAAAAAAAAACCCAAAATGTTTGTCGTTCAGCATTTTTCCCCAAGGACAGAGCCCCCATAGCTTTCCCCCGGGACACGTCACCCTGCAGGAAGCGCTTTGCTTCAGGGAAGCTATCTCCGTATGCCAAATGGGCCACAGACTGATGACCTAGTAAGGTTAATAAGCAGGGCATTAGACAATTTACAGAATTATTTTACCCGTCACCAATTCTACATCACCTCTTACAGTTTAAAAAAAAGGAAAAAATAATGCAGTGTTTTCCATAAGAATGGCCTTAGGTTTACAAATTATTATGTCCTGTCAAAAAAATTCAAACTCATTTCCAGTTTACTCTGCTAAGGAAGACTGTTCATGAACGTCTTACACTTTAGCGAACAGACATTAAATATGGGCCACTCCTTTTAATTTCATGTGAGGTTGCTCCATAATTTGAGATAAGGGGTCAAGGCAGCCTTAACTTGCATCCCACAAACTAAAAAGGTTTTGAAAGAGCAATTCCGGTTCAAATCATGCCCCTTTTGGCAGTGAAGCTGGTACGAGGGTCCCAGAGGTCTGGAAAGGGCAATCAGTGACTGAGCAGCGTGGCCGGACACAGGCTCAACGTGTCTATTTTGAGTCCTTGGTTTTCACAGAACTGGCAATGAGCTCTGGATAATTAAGCACCCCCTGATGATGTACTAACACAGGCAGCACGGGCACAACACGCACAAAGCACTTTCACCACTTCAGGAAGTTGTATTCCCAGCACCCCTTTAGCCATCCCATGCTAATTTGTTAGCAAAACCAGAGGAGGGACACCCCCGGTGGTCTAAATCACATACCGTCACCCACCTCTACTTTCCAGAGGCTGATAAGCACTACAGGGAGTGAGGACATTTAAGCAGGGTTACAAAAGGGTTTATTGTATTCATAGACCCTTTGGAAGCGTTACATTCCCATGGAATACCATCTGTCAAAATAAGAACTGGGCACGCTACAAAACACCCCATTCTGCCCCGTCTGCGGTAGCGTTTACCTGCCTAGCACCGTGCTGCTCTCTGCCAGCAGCAGGGAGGGAGGCACTCAGCACCAGCTTTAAAACACAAAAGGGGAGTGAAAAAAATCCAAATGAATGCAGCACAATGTGGAGAGCAGAGCAGCTGACCGAGCCCATGGAAATCAATTATCTCAACAAAAAACAAAACAAACAAACAAACAAAAATAATCAAAAAACACCCATCTTCTAAACACAAACAAATTGCAAATGCATTCGTCCTGCCGGAGAACAGCTCAAAACCATTCAGAACCATATGTTGACTCTGAAAATCCATTACAATTCGCCAACTGATGATGATGATGAATTTGGAACCCCACAACATTATTACTTGGGGAGTAATTTAGGGGCCAAGAGAGGAGAAAATTGTTTTTAAATGCAGCTCCTCATAAATGCTTTAAGACAACTCTGGTGAAAGCTGATCTAGGTTATGTGCAGACATTGCCAACAAACATTTATTTCAAGACTACTCAAAAAGCCCCTGTTTTCATTAATGTAATTAGTTTGACAGAAAAATACTATATCTCAAAACGTCTATTTCAAACCTCTTAAATCTTAGTTACTACCTAATTTTCATGGCCCCCTTCTCCTCTCCCTTTTGCTATTAATATCTAAGTTAGAGAAATACATAAAGGAAAACTAAATCAACCCATAGTCTCCAGGCTCCAAACCACCCCCCTCCTTCTGCAGACCGCTCCTTTGCTCCCCAAATTTTGCTCCTACTTGTAGGTATTTCATGTTGTCTTTCCTTCCTTTCATAACACTGCTGGAAATAGAGCACAAAATCTATTCAAAATGTAATAGGATTCATGTCCCAGTGATAAAGATGCTGCTGGTGTTCATTCCCCTGGTCTCACCAGCCTTTTCTCACTCCTGCATTCAAATCCATTCTGGTGCCACTGACTTTCCTGGGATTGCATATCAGGTAGTATTTTAAGTGAAGAGATCCCCTCTGTATTCTCATCCTGTGTGTACAGTGCTACAGGAATGAATAAGGTTCTACCTACCGTGTCATTTCGGCCAAAGAACGTATAGACTGCGTACAGATAGTAATCGAAGAGCTGGGACATGAAGTGGATCACGTCAAATGCGATTGGTTTCAGAATGTTCATCATCTGCATGTATTTCCCTTAAAAATGAAATACAGAAGATCAGTTTCCCCAGCGTGAAGTGCTACCACGACAGCACTGAGTCTGGCAAACTCAAAACCAGCTTTATGAAGTTTATTATTTAGTCCTGAATATCAATTAAGAACAATTTAGTAATATTTTAGAGATTAAGATGTTTAAAAACAAAGCTAAATATGATTCCTAAGACACCACAAATGCCTCAAGACTTCTCCAAAAGTGGATGTTAACCCATCTAAATGCCTTCAACCATTCCAGGCCTTCTGGTACCGAATTCACAATACACAGCCTTCTGGATCCTCTACCAGTGTCAGCTTCATTTAGCCAAAAAAGAATAATGCCCCAAAGTAGTCTCTAACAGACAATATATAAAGCCACTGAAGACCTTCTGCAGTGGGGTGTGTTTACATATGTCCATGTGGATATTTTTCAAGCAATAGGAAAGTCCAGTGTAAAAATTCTATGCATCCAACAGCTCCAGGAACAATGTGTTGCACGCCAGCAATGTAGCATTTCCTGCTCCCTCCCTCTTTGTCTCTGGGTAAGAAACCCAAACAGCTTTAACACATATGTCTGAAATGTTTCTAGAGGGACAGACTGACAGAAAAGGAGGATGCCGGGACCCAGGCACATCCAGGGAGAAGAAAAATCTCTTGTCTTCCTTCCTGTCATCTGTTGTGCATATGACTTGGGAAAAATTTAAAAAAAAGTGTTAAACTGTGGACCTTCATTAGCAGGTTTGCTGAGTCAAACCGATTTTACAATCTGGACTCAGAAGGAGCTTTTTCCGTACAGGTTTCGTTCACAGGGGCTATAGTTTTTCAGTATTTTATCTTCCAGTGCAGGGCCGGGCTCTTTCACAGACTCGGACACCAAGTGCACTTGATGCAAACCCCGACACTGCAGAACCCTAACATTCCCAGCTGGCTAGCTCAGAAACGGCATGCTGCTTGCCCTGTTAGCATCTTAAAAACAGAAAGAATATATAATAACAAGCTTCAGGTTCCTATAGTAAGAGACAGCAATTTTTGAACCAAAACATAAATGCGTTCCACCTGGCATGTAGGATACAGCACATCATTTAGAAAATTGTCATATTCCAGACATGTTTTGATGTGACAGGTTGGAAAAAATTACATGAGGGTGTACATGAGGGTTCCTGTAGTCAGCAACCCTGTTTTTCAAGCTAATGCTGTGCCCAGCAAAGTAATTACTAATCGATGCAGAAAATGCTGATTTATGCAGAGAAAACGAGTAACAAAGAAAAAAAAAAGCTGTTAGTGTGAAGGGGAATTAAAGCAATAAACTCGTGTAGGTCAGTAAAGACAACAATAACTTGACAAACCCAGGGTACAGCAGCTGCATGGTAAGTGACCCAGCAGCACGGCAAGAGCCAAGCAATCATCTGACATTGATCTGACATTGATCTGACATTGATCTGACATTGATCTGACATTGATCTGACATTGATCTGACATTGCACTGCCCAGGATCCTGCCCAGCCTGGGCTCCCAGCTTCAACACCACCCATCTCCCCTCCCACCGCTTACACACACGAGCGTGTGCTTTGTTATTGTTGGAGATTTGACACAGGTTACAATACCTAATATTTGGCAGTTTAGCCCAACTGTTAATTCTATGCTTAATTTTCCATGTTTTCACTTACAGCACTATGAACAAACTGCAAAGCAGACTTAAAAAATTCTCTTTGTCTTCCAGAGGGAAAACCGCATGAACAGCCCAATGTGGAAATGTCTGGGTGTTTGGGAAGGGACAGCACCCCACTCAAAGCAGCCCCCTCCACGTGTGCTCTATGCTCTGTATTGCCACAGGCTGAGTTTCTCCACTTACTCTGGGATAAACACACTTTTAAACTCACCCGCAACCCCCCACTCTCCGAGGGTGATGTGTCACACTCTGGACAGCTGGATTTCCAAGTATCTGTGCAGCTGGCATGAATATTCAAGGTAATCTCACAGGCAGCATCTCATGCTTTTCCAACGGGCTACACGCTGTGCACTGCCCAAGTTTGTCCCTATAAAAATCTCCCGGTGCCAAGAACATTTCTCTATTACTGCATCACTCAGCATCTTGACCCAACACGTGTTCCAAGAACATTTCCTCCCTGTTGCTCTCTCTAACAGGACGCCAACTTTTAACTTCTCTGCACTGTTACCTCCTCACCCTAAAGCCCCTGTTTTGGTTGAAAAGAAGAGGACGAGAACATTTCGAAACCCACAGGCCAAGCCCCCACCACGCTGGAAGCTCCCAGGAACACTGAACACAACGTGGGGTGTCAACAGCTCCAAGGAGCCCCACTTTCCAGAAGGTCCCTGTTAACGGCTGAAGCTGCCAAACCTTTGACAGGTTGCTCCTGAACTATTATTTCCAATATTTCTTTTACCCTTAAGGGCAGTAAATAGAGTGTACTTTGCATCAGACTAATCTATACACAACTGGTCCCTGAAACCAAGAAGGTAAGTAAATACAGAACCTCCTGAATAATACATTCTTGAATCTCAGTATATCTACAGTTATATCTATATCTAGTTATTATCTATAGTTATTAGTAAAATCTTTTCTTAGGGAGCCTCACAACTCCAGCTATGCAGCTTCCTATGACATACAGCAGGAGCTAAAGTGCCATTTTGAAGAAAATAGAGAATAGAGCACTGCAATTATATCATTTTGAAAGACTATGATTTGGGTCTCCCAGGAGATTCTATGCCATGGGACCAATCACTTATTTCAGCTACAAGATTTCTGCTCTCAGATTTGTCATCCCCATTATTACTTTCTTAGAAGTTAATGAATTTTAAACCAAGAAAAATCTAAGAGTTTCTTCCCAAAAAACTATTCACAACAAAAGCAAACATGAGACATAAAAAAGGCATTAAAAAAACAACCTAAGAAATAGTTTAATGGGTGTTTCTTATGCCAGAATATTAATTAAAATTAAAAAAAAACCACAGAAACAATATATACAATGACATAGTCATTAATTATTATTATTGATGTATAGAACCTAGGACAAAATATTCCATAGAATTTTAACACAGGTTCATTCTTCCTTTATATTTTAAGTCAACATTCAGTGGCTTGATAGGAAAAAATTTGCCTTATAAATTAATCTAGTGGTTACTTTATATTGGAAATAAAGAAATAACTGGCTTATAAACTTGAAGGAAACCCAGGTAAATTGAACAATTCACTTGAAATTCAAATTAAACAAAGCTATAGCAGCTCACACTTCAGCTATACATAGCAACTCATTTCTGTAGTTTATATTTATTAAGCTACACTTTGATTTATTCATCTAGCCCCCCCCGGAGCACACAGAAATAGTTCCAAGCGGGTTATGAGCGCTGCGACACCGCTTCAGCGGGTCCTGCTGGGAACTAAAGCAGGGGGACGTGAAGGACAGGGACTGCAGACAAACAAGAGGGCCCCAAAGCAAGAATGAATGGTCCTGGCTACAGGAGCAACGGAATCAGGACATAATGAAGGAATGACCATGAGATCACCGGTCTGGTGATCAGTGTAACCTCCTGGGTGTGCACCAAGCAATCGGGCTGTACCGCTACAACAGCAAATAAGAGCAGGGAAAACAGACACCCAACTATTGATCTACTGCTTTAATTTGTAGGACTTCAGATCAATTTTTGAAGAAAATAGGGAAGTGACAGAAGCAGAAGATGGAGGCAATTAGGGTTTAGTCAAAATATTAGTTTAACAATACTGCACAGTAAACAAGTGAAACCAGAGTTCTTTAAATGAGTAAGGGTTTAATAAGAGAAAGACAGAACAGGGTGTGTTGAAAAGGGCAGTATCTGGAAAAGCTACTAGTGGAGTTCCCAGCAACTGGCCTCTTCTTTAATGTTTTCATTAATGACCCTGGCACAAAAACAGGAGTGTGATAATGGAAAAAAATAAGGAGGTATCATCAAAACAGAAAAGGATTGACATAAAATACAGGAGGAACTGGAGGACCTTGATGACTGCTGTAATAAAAAATGGATTAACCTCAGTAGTACAAAATGTAAAGCCATGTGATCGGGTGCCAATTAACTAAAAGCAGGCACCTTTCTACTATAAACTAGCAGCTCATCCCTTGGAAAAAGCTGGGAAAGTGAAGGATGTGTTGGCTGTAGGAGCTCAGGGCAGAGCTGAAGTGCCAGCACAGGGGAGCTGTGAGAAAGGAGAGGTGCAAAGGGAGGCAGCGTGGGAGCAGGGGGCTGCGACCCCCAGGGACACACTGCACAGATCTCACCCAACGCCTGCTCGGGACCCTGACAGCTCTAGAACCACAGCAAGAAGAGAACTGGCAAGGAGGTAGGGACTTCAGCTTCTGGTGGATAAATACAGAGGACAGGAAAAAGCTTGGTACGTTTAGTTTAGCAAATCAAGGACCGAGAGGAAGCAGGACTGCTTTCTGTAAAAACAGCAGGGCGGCGGGCATCGCAGAGCAAGGGAATCCGTTAAACCTCAATGGTTATTTTGGCATTAAGTGGGCAGAAAATAGGTGGATAATCATTTTTTTATTTTTTTTTAACCATGAAGTTGATATGGTTTCTGGAATAGAATTTCTGTTAGAGTGGTGGGAACATATTTGTTATAACATATTTGCTATCAGTAGGTTTGCATTACAATAAAAACCACATATAAAAGTCCAATTGTTCTACGTACCAACAAGCCGAATTACATTCAGCGTGGTGTTTGTTAGGATGGGTGCATTCACTTTATTGAGGTTGTAGTCTGATCTCTTTCTGCTCCTCAGAGTTTCACGAGAAACACTTTAAAGAAAACGAAACAAAATACACCAGATGTGACTGCTGTTATATTGGAGGGCATACAAATAAAATTGAGGAGAGAAGAAATCCTTCCTCCCCCCTTCTTCCACCTGACAGTCCACCTTCCAGCACAGTGCTGTATTCATACCAAAGCATGACTGGGTAGGATCCGAACGTTTAGAGAGAGAAGCCTGGCCTAATTTACACAAAGTTGTGCTGGGGAAAGGGGTTCCTGGGTTGCAGTCCAAGGTGTGAGTCCTCTCTCTGGCCTCAGAAGTCATTTGAGCCCTTCTGACTCAAGTTCATGGTTTATGAAGTTAAGAAAATGAAAACAACACAATTCACAACAGAGCAGAGCAGGCTAGGAAGCTACAGCTAAAAACCACTATCTGGAAATGGAACCAGTTTTGAGGAAGATTAAACTAAGAAAGCATTACATTTTTCATAAACTCTAATCCTGTGCGAACCAGGGAGTTGAACTGGATGATCCCGATGGATCCTTTCCAACTAGACATATTCTCTATGGGAAACCTTCCACCAGCCTCCATACCTCCAAACGGTGTCCGTCCAAAAGTTCAAAATGCATCGTCTCCACAGCACAAAGTTATAGACAAGTGACTGTGCTTTGTTCCAACTAAGTCATTTTTACCAATACCTCCATCACTTCTTTGAAATGAATCACGCTAACAATATTTTATCCTAAAGAGTTATTTTGCAAAACTACATTCTTCTGCTTTGACCCAAGTGGTGGCTTTCTACTTTTCCTGCAGTCGTCGACACACCAACAGTGTCAGCCAGCCTCACCCAGTCCCAATGGACATCTAAGCAGTACAGTGCCCTGGACAGAAGTGTTCTCTCAGATCCCTTTAAAGGTGACAGAGTTGGCCTTTGTTTATATGAATATATAGATATAAATAAAATATATTTTATATACAGTCATCAAAATATAATATATATATTCATTTATATTTGTGTGTGTATATATATATATCCTTAAAGACAAAGAGAACTAAAAATTCCAAATGACTGCCTTCAAGCTATGGAATTATTATTATTTTTTTAATCTGTAAAAGTTTCCTTTTGGTCTGCAAAAGCAGAAGCCCAAACATCCTTAATCTGCAAACAACTACTTTTGCCACGGCAGCAGTTAGACGTGTGCACGCCAGGAGTTGTAGAAGCAGCATGGGGTAACACCTAACGCTGGCTAAGGCTCCCTGAAGCAGCTGGTGGGAGAACATTTCTCCTCCCCTCAAACCTTGCTCTCCTAAGCTGCCTCCTGCAATAATAATGGGCAGCTTCACCTTCCTCCCCCTTCCAGAGATGCAAGTGCTGAGCCTTTCTAAATGTGCAGGTAGCATCAAGATTGTTTGATTATTATTCCATTGTGGTAGAGTATAGGCTGAACAGCAAATGAACTAATTAGAGTGCTGAGATGAAAAGCATGTAAATGAGACCAAGGACTCACACAATCTACTTACCTTTTCACAGGGGCATCTCCTGTCTGTTCATCCACGTAATCTCTTTTCAACTCTTCAGGAACATCGCTGTCGCTATCATACTCTTGATATGCACTTTTTTCTTGTTCATCCGATTCATACTGTTAAAAAAAAAAATTTTAAAAAAATAATTTGACTGCCATTATTTTCTCTATAATATCATCACTCATTTAGCGTAGCGTTTTGGTCACTTCTTGGCTTTTTCCTCCATCAGATACAAATAACTGCTGGTTGAAAGGCTGCTGACAATGTTCATTAAAAATGCAGCAGGAAAATGATACAAAGCCATTTGTAAGTGCATTCCTAAACAAACGCCTGTTCTCTGGTGTTGATGAAGAGTAAATATTTGCATTATCCTATTTCTCCCAGCTACTGATATTTTTTTTTGCTTTTTTGTTGGTGTATCAAGTAGCCATGTTTCTGAGCTTTTGTTATTTGGCTTGTAACCTGAAAAAACAGTAATAAAACCTCAAAATGTATCCAAAGATAACAGATAACTTCCTAGGCAATTATTAGTCCCTTACCTAGTACTGCAGGTAACTGATCCCTGCACTAAGACATTTTGCCATCACTGACACACAAAATGGATCATCGTTTACTAAAAGCACGATTTGTTTTGGATTTTTTCCCTGAACGGCTCCGTACGCACCCCGTTGGAAGCCAACACGTCTTCTGTCTCATCGTCTTTGCTGTCGGCCTGGATTTCGAAGGGGTTTCCTCCGTTGCAGTACTGCTGGAAGAGCGTCACGGCCGGGGAGATGGCGGAGGCCGGCTGCTTACTGGGAGACACGGACGGGGACCGAGACTGCTCCAGGAACTTAAACTCCTGCTCACAGCAAGAAAGCGCAGCTTTAACCACCCAGGAGGCACTGTCAGTATTACGATGACTCCAGTTCCACAAAACCAGAGCATAACAGCAAACATGGACAATTAACCCCATTGAGTCTTTCTGCCAAAGCTTGCTGTGGATTTAAACACGCTTCTCCTGCTGGCCCAGGTGAGCCTCGAGACCTTGAGAGCTTACAGGGCTGGGCTCGCTAATCTGAGCGTGGGGCTACGACACGCACCACGTCTCCTGCGTTCTGAAAGCATTCTCTGCCTAAAACTAGGTGAAAACCAAGCTGGAGAGTTTCCACATAAATTAGGAGATAAAACAAGACCTAAATTCTATGCAAAAATGCAAATGCAAAAAAAAAAAAAGCTTTCTTTACGCAAGTTACCTAGTAATTTACTAAAGCTGATTTTCTTTTCTTAATATTTTATTTTTAAAAAAGTTCTTTTCGACATTTATTACTTCAAATCCATTGCACAGGACTTTGCTGATGACAGGGTGAGTGCACAGACTTTTGCAAACACACGGACTATGTAGGGTTTATAAGGTATGATTTTAGACTTTTTTTTCTAAAAATCTTGATTTCTCTCAGTTGACATATCATTTTTATCTATTAAACTCTAGCTATTGATCTTCATCAATGGCAAAATGTCCATTATGATTTATCTAAAGATCAAAGTGTACACAGTTAAAAGGGCTGCAATGTTAGCTTTCTGTTTCTTTAAATGAATGTATTACTTTCTGCCATTTTCTGCTGCTCCAGTCCCTTGGCCTGACCCAGAATTGCAGCTGCACTCTCAGAGCTGTGAGAAGCCTCATGGAGGCTTCCTCCACTTTACTTCAAGGC
>JAOQGM010000012.1:23347413-23370102 GCA_027564225.1 Gallinago stenura | reverse complement strand
CCGTGCTACCACTGCCCAGCAGCCCCTTCCTCACTCTGCAGAAGCTGCACAAGTATCTTTTGCTGGAGATTGCCCACCTTTACCCATTTTCACACGGTGGTGGCAGCTTTAACCACAGGCACCCACTTTTTGTTGGGTAAAGCAGGTGAAATTCACCCACCACATGCTACAGTCTACACTGCACAAACCCCTTTGGGACAGCAGGGCAGCACACCACTTACTTGCTCTCAGTCCCACTTCCCCACACAAGAATTAACTTTTTTTTTCCCTTCCCACACGTGACCTGTGGTTCAGAAACAGACGCCAAAACTGGAAGATGCTATGAGCACTCCTGTGATTGCTTTTAGGCTCCCAGCTTTTAGCTTCTTACTCTCAGTTAAATCCTTTAGAAATGAAAACCTCCCATATTAACCCCACATTCCAACACCACAAGTAAAGGCTGACATTATGCTTACAACTCCAACGTCTCCTGAAAACCTCCACCTGCCTGAAAACGGAACACTACTGTTTTAAAAGCTTCTGAACCTAAGTTTCCAATATCATAAAGTGAAATTTAGGGGGTTTTATCAGTCACTGAAAACATTTGCATAATCATTCACGGATCTTACTATTTCTCAGGACACCTGGACTCTGAGCTATTAAAGCATTAGCACGTTTGTGTGTGTAAGTCGTGGAACATACGTGAAGCTGCAGAATACTAAAGCTTGATTTAACAGGACAAAGTTCCCAGGTCTCATTCTCCAAAAACATTCTTAATTCTTCAAGACGGGTTCTGAAAAACAACAAATGAATACTCTTAATTGGCAGCAAATCATGAAGCAGACAATTATTTAATTTATTTAACTCATTCTTTCAATGGACAGACCATCTCTAGGCTTTGGCTACTAACACAGTGTGCGTTCTATGACACTTCTGGAGAAATTCTCTAAATACATCAATCTCCAAAATTTGGAAACATTTTTTTTTTTATCAAAACCATTAAAAAGCGTAGAGGAACACCTGTGATTATGCAGCAACACTTGACTGATGTTCCTCTACGTGAGCTGCAGGGAGCTATAGAACACCCAGACCAGTCCGTGAGCAGCAGCGCAGCCCCGTGAGCCCACCCCAGAGACGGAGCCAACGGGCACCAAAGGGACCTGGAAGGAACCAACGTTCTTTGGACACCTTGGCTTCTCAGAGGGGAAGAAACTCCGGTGGCTGTTCATCTCCTGGGCTGTGTTTTAATTCATGGCTTAACTTGACCTTGGTACTAATATAAAAACGTATTAGGGAAGCGTAAGGAAGCCACTACATCTCTGCGTTGTCTCCGTTATGTTTTTAATCATTAGAAAAGCCTCCGTTCTGCGATAAGCAGAAATACCTTTGTCAAAGAAAATCTTTTTGCCAGATAATCAGGAACTCATCCAGAAACAGACAGCCATGAGCGCTTATTGAGGTCACGCTGCTGCACCTTTGCTTCTGAATATATAGTATATTAGTATATTGGTTTGCTTAACAAGTAGCACTTGGTAAATTATTCACTGGGTTTCTAATTAGGCAGTAAAATAGTCTAGAAATACCACTACTTCAATAACGAACTATAATCATCAGGACTATTACAATTTCCTTGCCTCAGCGAGAGGAGCAGTGTGTTGAGTTCTGACTAGTTAGCTGCTGAATTTCAATAGATACAAAGGGCAAAGGGGCTCCAAGTGCTCTTTTCCAGGCACTAAGCACCCGTAGCTTGTGGGTCTTCCAGTAAAGCCAACAGGAACACCAGGGAGAGATGCTGGGAACATCAGCATTACAGACTAAAATTCCTTGAAGGGAAGACTAAGAAGAAAAAGTCACAGAAAAGCATAAAAATCATTTAAGCACTACAGAGCACCAATTTGGTGTCATTTCAAAGCTGAAGTCCAGGCACTGACACCTCCCTGAGCCCAGGCAGCAGCTCCCACGAAGGTCTGATGTGCCCATTCTCTGAGCAGCCCTGGGGATCAGACACCCCCTTTACAGACCCCCAGCACAAACACCCCTCACCTCACTGATGGCCTCTGCCAAAAGCTCATCCTCAGTGTTCAAAATAATCAACTTCTACCCAAAAAGGCCTCCCGTATGCTCTAGTATTACATTGTTCCTCCACATTCCTGGGTGATGTGAGCAGCTCCTTTGTGGCTTCCTCTGCACGGGCAGCTCTAAACACCAACCGCCCAGGAGGCCTCGGATGTCAAATTATACCATCAAAGAACTAATTACTCCCGGACTCTCAGCATTTCAGCACTATGTAGCTTTTATGTCCTAATGAATTCTCAAAAGCACTAGCTTTTTTCCCCCCTCCAATTAAATCTGCAAGGGGACAGAAAGCCACACTAGCTGATCTGAAACAGCAAGATGCTTAAAGCCTTTACAGAAATCAACGTGAAGGCTACAGCTCAGAGAAAGGGGGTTTTATATTTTCCCTTCTGAGGGTAAAAACATCAGCCAATTAATCTTCACAACACTCGCAGCATAAAACATGTAAAAAGTATTAAAAGGTCCACATAATTTCAGTCATATCAATAAGCACTTCCTTTTATTTTCACAAGAACCACAGCCCTAATAAAAAACATAATTATTTCAAAAAAAGGATCATTTTCATACATATTCCATCAATGTTCCTTAGCTCAAAGATAATTTTACTCAAAGATAATTCAGCAAAATTGTCTCTGATTCCCTAAGCTGTTAAATAGGTCCTTTAAACAGAAGTAAAACCCTGATGGTGAAAACACCATTTCCCCAATCGAGTAAGGTATTGCCTGGTAAGTCCGTGCAGTAGAAGATGCTTAGACTGACCCAGCTCTTCCGAAGGCTCCGTTTCCAAACCACACCATGAAACGCGGCTCAGAGTTCAGAAACGCTGCCAAGAAGCAAAGAGAGGGGGCACAGCATCTCAGCCAGCTCCTTCCCTGAAGGACATGGCCTGCATCTGGTTAAGGCTGAAGCTTTTCAGACAGATGGAACCGAGGTCTTCACGTGTCCAGACAAATCTCAGCTCCAGACAAATCTCAGCTCCAAACTAACAAAGCTGGAAAAAATTCCAAACCGCCCTCTCAGCTTCTGAATCTAGACGAGGTATCATCTTCTCCTGCCATAATTCTCATACTTTACAGATTTTAGGCAGAAAATCTCAGACCAGCTGGGTTTGGATGCATTAGTTGTATGACAGCCTCTATACATCAGAGGTCAAGGGACCAAGCCTGGGAAAGTCAGAACTTCTCAGGGCAAGGAACGCTGTATTTCTTCTCCTATCTTTCACCCCCAGAGAGAAAATAAACACTAGATAACTAGAATGAAAGAGCTGTCTATCATCCAAACCAAACCATTTGGGAAATAAGACAATTAAGGCAAACAGGCAGCCAAGCCTTGAAGCTGTCACAGCCATATACAATATCTGAGGGCAGGGACTGCCTGCGGGTGACAGCACGTATGACTGGCCTCCGATATGGAGGAGAGTTGACTGAAACGTAATTAGATAGTGCCAATGAAAAAAACCTATGAAAGCATGACTCCAAAGGATGGACTCAGTACTAAACATCTCATTTAATGCAAGACAAAATTGCACGTTAAAAAACCATTCCATAGCCAGACATGATCAGCTCCTTCCATGTAATGGCATAGAAAAAGAAGTAACAATTTTGCTAGGAAGTATGGCTTTCCGAGGCATTCACACTCAGGATCCCAGGAGACAGCTTAAGAGGCAGCCTGAAAAACTACTGAAACTCTCCATAAAAAGTTTTTCATCTTTGTCTGGCTGCCTGCTGCAGAACTAGGGCTTTCCACAACTACAGGGGAAGCAGAGAAATGCTCTGGAAAGCATTGAAAGTTAAACCCAACAAAAACAAAAGCCATCAGACTCATCCAGTGCACGTATGGTAGTCTCACCTGTGGTATGTTTTGAAATAGTTAACACTTTGTTTTCTGATAGATTCTTGCAAAACTTCAGACTTACTGCCACAAAATTCTTCTCCAACTTGCATTAGCCTGTAACAATAAAACAAAGTTTAGGAACGTTCATTGATTTACTGGTACTGCTGTTCCACCCGGAGTGACAAGCCTCAGTCACTGCAGGAGCACACATGTGTCTCCATTAAAGCAGAGCAATGAAGTTCAGTTGCAAACACTTCACTCATTCCACAACAGTCCATGTCTCATTTCTCTCCAAATCCCATCATAACGTCCCAGACACACAAAAATCCAAACATAAATGTATTTTTGAGGTCCCACTATGCAGGGCACACTGTACAGCTCAGTCTGGATCCATTATTTTATTACCAAAACAGAAGCACATAATACTGTACACATAGCAGTATCACAATACTCCACTGCTCTTGACTGAGAGCCTCTTTAAAAGCTGTTAGAAACATCAAAAAGGTCAGATCTGCACATCTGAAATCTTAACAGTGGCCAATACTGAAACGATACCCCAGTTAAGCACCACTTGAGCAGCAGCCCCCTCTATGCCACCCCTCCTGAGTACGTCCTTGGAGCAGGCAGCAAGAGACTGGCACTCACTCCAAGACTCCTACATAAAGAAGTGCTCTTCAAACTATCAGTAGATCGGAACAAAGTCAGCATCAGAATGTAAATATGAGCCTTAATTAACCGTGCTGTGTTATCAGAGCTGAGGTTTGTGCCCGTGTTTCAGCAGCCTGAGGAGCACAGCAGCGTACCTGCTGATAATGTCCAGCACAAATATGAAGTCGTCATATTTGAAGTTAGACAGATCTGTTCCCAGGAGGTATGTTTTCACTTTCAGTTGAACATCCTACAAAACACAAACACATTTTTGTATACTTGATACACTAAAGACAAAAAGGTGAAGGCTGAGCTGCCTGGCTCAGTCACACTTTTTGGTTTGTTTGCACTTACAACTTCGAGATTCACAGTAGAACTCAGTTTTCTGCAACACGAATGGTTTCTCACTGACTTTCTAAAGTAATATGATAATCAGTTTCTTTAATGCCCTATAACACAAGGTCAATCCCAGACGCTTTATTGTCACTGCAGAAATAGAGCTTTGGATTACAGTTCAGCCACATAAAAGGTTTACAGTTTTTTCCATCACACATTTGGGGTCTCGCTGCACATCAAACTGACCCAGCAATGGGACCAGGAACGCGTGAATCCAGGTAGGCTGGCAAGACTCTGGGTTCTCCATGGCTATGGTTACAGCAGAAACACAAAGCAGTACGACTGTGCTAACAGAGAGAAGCACCTGAGAGGAAAATGAAGTGTGGGGCAGCACACAGGCTGGGAGAAGCGGAATCAGGCTGAAAGTCACCTTCCTGGGGTCTGGCATCTGAGCCAGTTTGTAAGCTCAGCCACCAAGCAGTAACTGAGGCACCGAAATTAGATTGTCATGGGCTTGATAAATCTCTCCATATATATATACATATATATTTTTAAGAAGATCAATATAAATATAACTTTAATTGATATAGGGAGGAGGAGTGGATATTTAGGAAAAAAAAAAATATCAAAGCCCATACCTGCCATATCCGCGAAAGCCCATGCTCCAGTTTCTTTTTGACATAGCTGCGGTCAAAACTGTTCTCTTCAGTTCCCATCACGTTGCTGCCATCTGCAACTGAAGGTGAAAGGTGCTGTAGGTATTTCCAAAAGCCTTGAAATGTACCCTAGTTTTTCACCCATAATGAAACTTCTGCCTTAGCCATCATCATATTATCCAACAAAAATCCTGTCGTGAAAGTATTTTCTATTCCAGTTCACTCTGCAGTCTCAAACTAGGCTAATTTTCACACCATAAACAAGCAGAATATTTAATGACACACCTCTTTCCTCAGAAACGCAGAAGGGGAATTATTTACAGGTTATGGAAAGTACATTTTAACATCTGTAACAGGCATTAATAATCACAAATACTTGACACACAGTCCAGATGAAGTGCAACCTCCTTTCCATAATCTCACAGCACTTCTGTTGGAAAAGCTTCACTATTAAAATAGAAAGAGCGATGTAATTCCCCTCTTCTACGTCCAGCTTCTCACTTCTACAGCTGGGTTTGTGCCCCAGGACCCAGGGCCCCTGAAGGTACTGCTGAGATGAACTGGTGTAAGGAGAGAAAATACCAGGGCAGCTCTGAGCTCTCCCAGTGATAAAATCCAGATACACACACAGCAGTTGAGGCTGCTCCTCCCATTGCCCCAGTCTCTGGGGTGTCCCTGCGGGAACCAGGTTGGCATCCCCTCCTGAACTGCCCCCGGGGACACCCCTGCCCTTCCTACAGCACCTCTGCTCTGCTTCAGCACATCCCACAGCTGCTGCATCAATACACGTGGAATGAGACCTCCACGTACAGGCTTAATCATTACTACAGCAGGAGCAGCGACCGCTAGAAAAACCTGGCATTTGGCAGATATTTATAGTCCCTCTGAAATTAAATTATACTTGTGAAATTCCCTTTTGTGGGCTTTAATACTGCTGAGGTATTTGGAAAAGTGATGCAGCAGCTCAAACACATGCTAGTTGTGCCTCACAGCTAAGCCACAGCATCTCCAGAAGGTAAACCTGAGCGACACAAGATTTAGGGGATTAGCGGTAAACACGCTTAAAAAGCAATGCATTTTAAATTCCTCATGTCACTGAATATAGCACTTTATTAGGCTTAATGGTTCCTTTAAAAAATTTTGTAGTGCAAATGGTTTTCTATCTTCAGGATATCACAAGCAACCACAGTAAAAGGACCTATTTTTAAAATTCCATCTGGAGCTGAGCTGTGGAGCTGTGATAGTACTTCCACGCAATAAACTCTTCATTATACCTGCTTCATTTTACATATGCAAAGATCACAACAAAATGACAACAAGAGAAGGAAATGTAATTAACTGAAGTTATTGTAAATTTAAGACTAAATATTATTGAGTGGGCAATTCACTCAAAACTTCAAAATCTTTCTTCACATGGTACATCTAAAAATGAAATATTTCAACTCTGATTTTTAATTCTGATACACTTCTAAAAACTTTCATCTGAAATAACAGTTTCAACAAATTCTTTCCCCCCCCCTTAAGATTCCACACAATATGAGAGTGACACTCTGAAGAAAGTATTTTCATTAATTTTTCAAATTTAAATTAGGAAGACAATGCTAATTAGCATAAATTTCATTCTTTTTAAGACTGAAAATCTGTAATAAATCTGAGCTTTGAAAGAAATGTTGGATTTCAATGGCACTGTAGGAAGTACAGAGATCTGTTCTTTACTTCCATTTCATTTTTTTTCCCTTTTCTACTTATTGTCTGACTTTAGCAGCCATCCTACAGTCCTCGTCCTTCGGCCACAGCCTCCTCTTCACTAAGAAAAGAGCGAACTTACCTGATTCAAATAAATACAAGTTTTGCATATATATTTTACTACTGTAAATTTCACCCTCTGCCAAACACAAGCATCTTGGGTTAGTGGGGAATAAAGTCATCTTCATTATATTCATTTAGAATGACATTTTATATTCATTTAGAACACGTCCAGCAAAAAAGACTTAGGAGGACTTAGCCAAGAGACAAAGGTTTTGTGCCTCTGCCCTAGAAACACAAACTGGAACAACAATAAAAGAAAACCAAAATTCTAGTTTAAGGTGAAACATCCACCTTTTTCTGCGAGGGTATCAAAGGAACTGTGACTGTATCTCACCACGGATTCATTGGTACAGATGACATGCAACATTCAGGAAATTGGATTTCCTGAAAAATGACAACAGATTTATACCAGATTGGTTCCCTGTTGTTTCAGTCACTACTCCCAGTACATGATCCACTATCTACTAAGCTTAATATGCAGTGAAAAGTTCACCATTGATCAAGAACATCTGAAATCCTGTATTAAAGGGAAAAAGCTCCAGATTTTGTAGTCATCTACCACAGCTGACTCCCAACTCAACAATAATCACTGTTTAAAATAAAACCATTTCTGTCTGTAATAACAGCAGATACATGCATTCACTAAAATATTAGCTTTACACCAATTAACATTACACTACAAAAGTCCATGACCATTCAAGTCCTTACTGCATGGGCTCAGCACCCCCAGGTACCGACACAGGGATTAACAACTCCAGCATCACCAGAGTTGTTTCCCAGTATCAGGAGTTCTCTTTCCCGAACAGCTCCTCACCAGAGGACCCGGCTGCCTCCTCCTCCTCCTCCTGCTCGTGGCTCCCGTGCCACTGCATGGTGCGGTAGTAGCTGAGCATCACCTCCCAGAGCGCCTTGCAGAGGTCAGCGAGGCAGGGAATGTAGCTGTCGGACGTGATGTGCTGCGGAGAAACAACACGACTTGTGCTTATTGTCCTCAGAGGCAAAACAAACCACACCAAATCCTCCGTGCTCACACAGCTGAGGTGCTTGATAGAGGTCCGTTTCCTTTCCAAAAGTATTTGAGAGTCTATAAATGCCTGTTTTGAGTCAACTAACCAAATGCTGTCAAAAAGCATATCTGTTACTGCCTTTTTTTTCCCCTTTTTTCTTTTTTTTTCTAATTAGCCTGTATATGAATCACCTCTTTACAATTATGGAAAAGCAAGGGAGACAGAGGAGTAACACCATACAGTCTCATGGTCAGCACATCTCACCGAGGCAGGCAGTGGAACTGGGTGATCTCTAAGGTCCCGTCCAACCCACACCACTCCGTGAGGCTGTGATTCTGCCAAGCGCTGTGCCAGTTCAGCTATAGGCACCCGTGCTCCAGCAGCACACAGGAGCCACCCTGCCTGATACCCCAGTGCACGGAATGCCATACAAAGAAATATCACAGAATGCCAGGCTGGAAGTGTCTGAAGAGCAGATGTACCAGAATACCTTCCTTCCCTGGCAAGGCGAGCCAGCTCTGGCCATGTGGGTACCGCACGGGAACCCAAAAATGGATATCCAGGGTGATGGAAAAGCTTTGGCATTGCAGTTACAGCAAAACCCTTCAAACACAGTAACAGTGATGTCAACATAACCACCACAATAATCAACCATGGATTCTGTAAAGAGCAAGCCTCTAATCAAAGCGATCAATCCCCTCTGAACTCATCCTCCCCCATGACAGAACCCTGCCTTTCGGAACAGCAGGAACTGCAACAAAGCCTTGGTAAGCTCCAGAATTACATTTGTTGGATAACAAACATTAGACGGGACAGATTTCTTTGCAAATGTAGACACATCACTTACACCCGTCCTATTTTTCAGCTTTCAGTTAGAAAAATCATAAACTACGTGTCTTTACCTTCTATTTAATCTCATTCTCTTGCTTTCTGAGCTGAAATGATGCTCCTGGCAGAAGCACACGCTGCCCAAGCCATGTTCTCCTACACCCTGCTTATGATTAAGGACTCACAAAAACTATTTGTCAGCGTTAATAGATGTCACTAGCAAAAGTATCTGGAGGCCTCATATTAATCATTATGTCTTTTCAGTTTGCCTGGGTTTTTAAAAATGAATTCTTACTCTGGTTCTGTTCCCTATCAAACCAGAACCACCCCAAGGATATAAATAAGGCATTCCAGACACACCAAGTGAAAAAGAAAAGTTCTTGGTGCATAAAAAAATTAACTGTTGAGAATACTACTTATTTTTCTAAAACACCCTTTAATTGGAGAACTGGTATACATTACTGACTGCATTATCCAGACACTTTAACCTCAGATACCATAGACTCTTCTAATGTTGGAACAAAATGGGGTAATAAATTTATCATTTAAACGATAAATTGCTCTGCCATTTCAACAGCTGTTTCAGCAATTTTCTCTGCCAACTCATCAGAAAATATCACTGTCTTTCAGGGCTTTTAGTAGTTGTAAAACCTAAACTTTGGTTATGCAGATCACTGTACTTGAAGAGATACTGGCATCCAGGTGGCCAGGAAGAAAAGATAACTTACTAAATACCGAGATAATTCCATTTAGACTAAGGAAAAAAAACCTGAATTTCTGTCAACTTATGCTAGAATGAAGAAAATCAAAGAAGATTGATTTGAATGAAGAAAATCAGCAGCTGAACTCTTCCCTGCTCCAGCAGCACTCAAAAGGAAAACGGACAGAAGAGTTAGAGCAAGGCCTATTGCTAGGGGAAGAGATGCTCAACAAGGAAACAGCGACTCGGAGTGCACAGGCACACAACTTACACAAATGGCTAACCATCACTGAAAAGATTATTCTTTTTTAAAAACCGCATTATTATAAAATCCAGTATCCGACTTTCAGAAAAGACATAAACAAACAAAAATTTAAAACAAAGAAAAAACCCGCAATCCCCCACCACCCCTGTGAAAGGGAAACGAGCTAAATGAGTTCATTTAGAAAGATTTTTAGAAACACACAACAGGGGAGGTGTCCAAAAAGGAAGACTTTAATTTTGTATGACTTCCACTGTTAATTAGAGTAAGCACTCTATAACCTCTTAGATGTTAAGAGCATCCTGGCTTCACAGTGGAGCCAGGCTGAAGAGGCTTCAGAGTAACAGGAAGGCTCCAGGAAGTTAACATCTTTACAAGAATCCTTGCTTAAACAAAGTATTATAGAAATTGTGAATGCTGTCGACACGCACTGATACAAAGTTCAAAGCCAACAGTGATTCTGGCAACCAGCACATTACACTGAGGACAAGCTCTGAAATCTTGATCTCCTGTTTGACCATTGATTTAGATGGTGTGTACACTAACTGCAAACTGCTAAGATTTAGTGCAATCCAAATCAGCATTGAGGCGCAAACAACCAGTCTCCCAATTAGCCTATGAGCTCTATTAAGAAACTATAGTAGCTGCAGGGTTAATTTAATAACTGAGTCCCTACTTACATAAGGTACACTTACAACAGTGGAAAAAATTAAAAACTAGACATAAAGGCAAGTATGACTTACTGTACAGAGGTCTTTGTACTGTAACTTCTGAAACTTGGTGTCAGTGTTCCCCGCACACAGCTCCACGTAGCCAAGGACCACCTGAAACACGGTGTTGTGGATGGCCTGAGTGAAGTGCATATGTAACTGGTCCATTGCTGTCTGGAAGAGAAGGAGCAACACAAAATCAAAGCCTAAGATTCAATCTGTCAGTGCCATGGTCTTTTAATCCTTCTCGGTGCCGAGCACAGGAGACTGTAAGTACAGCCTCCAGTCTGGGTTCCAAAATCACCTGATGTAGTACTGGGCAGCATTACAATGTGGTGATGTAAAAGAGTTCAGGTATTAGCAGTAAAATCAGTTTCCCCAGCCACTCTCCCTCTGTAACTCGCCAGGGTTTTGACATTGTCACTAACTAATTTTACGTGTTTATAATCTATTTGATTATAGAATTGACTCATTCATTTATTTACCTTCCCAATAACTGATGAATGCCTCGGAAAGCAATGAATTGAGATCAGCACTATTGTTCCCACTGGAAACACTTCCAACAAAAATAAAAATATTTCCTTTGCAATCAATAAATCTAAAACCACAATTACAGTGTCTTCAGTCAATCCACTTGAGGAACATGAAGTAGGATTAAGTGTTACAGAAAGGCATGCACATCACATCAATAAACTTCTTACAAAAACCCTCTTTGCAATAAACCCAAAATATGACATTTGTTTAACAAAACTTACTTTCTCCAGAAAAGAAAAGTAATTAGTCCAGGTACTAAACACTACTGACTATATACGTTTTGCCAT
The DNA here is from genome assembly GCA_027564225.1 of Gallinago stenura. Taxonomy (NCBI): domain Eukaryota; kingdom Metazoa; phylum Chordata; class Aves; order Charadriiformes; family Scolopacidae; genus Gallinago; species Gallinago stenura. The sequence continues at coordinate 23,358,437 of JAOQGM010000012.1, read as the reverse complement.
AATCAGGCCCGAGTTTCAGGTCAGGGTGTTTCCCTGGTCCTTTGTTAATAAACTGCACTAATCACATTAGTCCATTTCACACACTGAGTTTCTCATTGTTTCAAGATATGCTAATGATGGGTACATATGGTATAGAAGAATTGATTCAAAGATTGTTTGATATGCCAGAAGGAAGCTATCAGATCCCGTGGGTTTCACTACTTGCTATTCAACACTCAGCTACTGACTGAGAACTCAATTACGAAATATGAAATGAACAAGCAGTTCTGCTTCAATCCTATCACCAATAACCCATCTTCTGCAGCCAGTCCTACCCCCAATCAGTCCAAGAATATGGAATGACAAATGAAAACATGAGAAGTTCTAAAGACACTGAAAGTCCATTTCATTTTGCTTAATGAGAAAGGGCCAAAATGGGAGATATTTCAATAATGATGCAATGAAATTCTTTTCAGGACAAGTTCAAAATACATACTTTAATAGTAATAAAAAGAATGTAATTACTGTGAAATTACGTGAGCATCACAAGTCTTTGTGCACTCAGCAAGGCTGAGCAGTACTAGCAGAGTAAGTTTCCAGGGTACCCAAAGCCCCAGCTCCTTGTGAGTTGCTTGGGAGCCGGGCACTAACCTGGGTTTTCCCGAGCAGCCTGTAGGCCTGCTGAACCTTCGTGTAATGGCCCATATCAAAGTTCTTACAGATTTTGGAGAGGGCTACATCCAGTTGTTCCTATATAAGTGAAGGAAAAAAAGTGTGTTAAACACTTAATAAAGCCAGGCCAACTAATACATTACTTAAACATAGCAAGCGAGGAAAAGATGCTTATCTAAACAATCTAATAATAATGCTGGTACAATAGCCAAGATTGTACATTACTGGACTATTCTGGAGTGCTCAAATGTTACTTTTGCAGCCTGCAGTACTTCAGTCTGACACTTTTGCCAGCTACAGTCCAGCCATTTCCAAGAACAAGCACAGTAACAAGTAGTTCACTGAAGTCAAATCCAAAATGAGACTGTGGTCTGCTGTGCAGCTTGTACAAACCCACCGGCACGTGCTAACCTACTGCCCACCCTGTTTCGGAGGAGTAGAAGGAGTGCACAGCAGCTCAGGGACTGGAAATCACCACACATCTTCGCCGTACCAGCAGCATTCCTTGCTGCAGCACTGCAAATGGTGCAGGCACAGTTTATTTGGCTGCTTCAGCACTTCCAGTGGGCACAATTAGGGAGCTGGGCTTGTAAGTTTATTATAGAGCATGGAAGCTGACTGCAGCACAAAAAGCTAAACAAACAGCAATGACTACAGCAATGCACAGACTGTACTGGAAAGAAACGTGCATGTTCTGTCACTGCCAGTAACGCTGCATTAGAAAGCTCTAGTACCTAGAGGTTAAATACTGTCTTACACCAGGCACCAATATAGCAATTCTTACCTCTATTTGCTCCAAGGTATCTTGCAGCTTTGAATTCAACTCGCTATCAATGAAAGAAAACAATGTTTAAAATCAAACTACTGATCATAGTAACATTTCACACCGAATTTCTTGTTCCCAAAACCCATATTTGCCTGTTGCCGAGCCACAATGTGGTAATTTATCAGAAGTCTGCTGTGAGTGTGTCCGACTAGCACGGCCACACCGTGCAGGCACCCGCAGTGCCACCAGCACTCCCAGTTCAAGAGCAGCAGCACATTATCCTGGGTGCACAATGCAACGCCACGAAGAGGGTCCAGGCAAGATCCCATCCTGCCAGGACTCTCCCAAGGATTCCAAGCCACTCCCAACCCCCAAGAAATGGGTGCTCCAATGTCTGCATTTGGCGTTTACAGCAGAACACAACCTGAAGGGTCAGGCCGTGACGCCTTTGCAAACTGTGGTACAGTCACTTTCACTGGCTGCTCTGGAAGCCCATACAGAAGCACTACAGAGGGGAAAAAGAACTTAAGCTTACACAACTCTCACAGAATCCTTTGAAGACCCTCATTTCACTTCTCTGAGCTGTATTTGGTATAGAAAGATTAACAAAAATAGCTATCGTAAGAGGAACTATCCAGGACAAAGAAAGACAACTGATCCTTTCCAACAATCAGCTTAAAAAATTTCGGAACACCAGCCAGAAAAATAAAACACGCAATATGATAAAGTTTGAAAGCTGGAAGCCACCAAGAAATAGGCAAGATATTCCCTTCACCATGGAAATCACAGCGTTTCCATGGGATAATCACCGTAACTGATTTTAGGCAACTTACTGCTCCACTCCGCATCTTCTCCCAAGGGGCCTATGTTAACCATCAAAAGGTGGATTCTAGATTTCCTACCTATTCCTCATTCACATAAATAAAGAATAGTTTTCATTCACTACTACATACTGAAGGGAGATCAAACAATGTCAGAATTTTACTCAGAAATTCAAAAATTCTAATTAAAAATAACATAAATAGAAAAATCTAATTAATCTAATAGTCTTCTTAGTGACTGAAACATCAAAATTTGCTCCATTTTGCTCCTTTATTGTTATATCTATTATGACTTTGAACTTGATGTTTAGCCATTTTTTTAATTTCATTTTTCTTTTACTTTCTAGAAAGCCATGGAAGCATCAGGTCTTTTTAAGCTCGGAACTCCAGACATTGGAATTAGTTCCGGTTTGAAAGCACTTTCTGCACAACAGCACGAAGCTCCGCACTCACTACCTTCCTTGCCAAGAAGCAGGATAAGTAACCCCCCACAGGCCATCTTGCTGTAGGTAAATTAATTCCAGAATACAAACTTGTTTATTAAAAAACTAGCTCAGGTATCCCCTGCCCACAGGCTGTAGCACGGTTCTAACTCGGTATTTGTTGCGATGTTCCTGCCAACAGTCCCAGGACAAGGACAGTCCAAACCCAGGCTGCAGAGCGCTGTGACGGGTTAGCACAGGAGGGAGGAGGAAATGCTGAGGATGCTTATGCACTTATGACTGCCTGGCTTTCTAAGCAGAAAATGAAATTTCAATCAGGGCTGCTTTAGAGAGTGAGAAGCAATGATCACTGTTTCATACGATTTACAAATAAAGGTGTACGGAAGCTGAAATCTGCCCAGTGTCACCTTACCTTATACAGCTGTAGTGTTTGAAAGTGCTGGCAGCTTTCTGGCACTCCAGACACAGCTGAATAGCACCAGGGTAGTCCTCTTCCTTGGGACAAAACACACAGAAAGCTAGTCTGGCTTTGGAAGCAAACACTGCAACACCCGTTCGTGCTTGCACACTTATGTATAAGCATTAAGAATATAGTATTTTGCCTCTTGGGTCTACAGAGGAAAGTCAGAGGAAATGAGTGAGGGTCCATAACAGCACTTCAATTAGAATGAGAAACAGAGAACATGTCAGCAACACCTGGAACCACTGTGTATTACATGACCTTATGCAAACAATTTGCTGTTTTGTTTCCTTATGCATTCGTACAAAACATATCAGAATATTTTTATTACAAATGACCTAACATCTTCCCAGTTAACTGTCAAACCTTTGTTAATACAGTTCCAGCACTTAATGTTTAAAAACCACTGGCAAATTCTGATAATCCAACATTAAGGCCTGGACTAGATGGTCCCCAGAGGTCCCCTCCAACCCCATATCATTCTGTGGATACAATGCCCACAGCCCTGTCTCAAGAGAACTCTACAGTAGAGAGGGAAGAGCCGGTTCCCTCTGCAACAACACACAGCACAGAGCTGAAAAGCTAATCATCGTAAGGGGCTTGCTGACCAGAGGCAATGTCCATGCAGCCTGTAAATTAATGTATTCTTGCTTGGTAAAGAATAATCAAAGTGTGCTGAGATGAGGTGTATGGATGGAGATGGAATTAAACTCAAAGAATCTTAAGAGTTACAACTATTAAGGCTCAATTTCCAAATTCAGTAATTAGGGATTATTATAATGACATTCTATCCAGTATTAGCTGTAAATATTTGGCAAACTAGTGAGTCCAAATTGTTTCAATACATGATACAAATGTAGTTGTCAATAAAAGCCTCGAGCTGTCTTTCATACAACAATCACCTTAAGATGAGATCTTATTTTTGCTCTGTTTGGTATCTACTGCATTTTTAGGCAGTATCTATACCGTATTAGCAGAATTTTCAGTGCCACGTGCTGCAACGTTCTCTACAGATGACTATTAAAAAGCCAACCCCATGAATATGGGGAGAAGCTACTACACTTACAAATAAAAAAGCAAGGAGGGAGCCCAAATGTAAATGTGTACGGTAATGAACAGGAGAAGTACTTTATCCAGACCCAGTATATCAACAGTCAGCTACATCTCATCGTCTTTGTTTCCCAAATACCAAGCTAAGGGCAGCAAGGCAGTGTCAGCGGAGGGGAGTGACAGCAGCACAGCCCTCTGAACCGTCTCAAGCCTCAGAGCTCAGGTCTACAGGCAGGATTGAGTCCAACAGAGAATACTCCCCCCGGCACGGGGGCTATCTGATGTCACGTGATGTATTTCTCACAACGTTTAAGAAAAGAATAAAAATATAACCCCACCACACAGACACACCCTGTTTGCAAGAGGAAGGAAAGAAGGAACTAAATTAAGACGACTGACAAAAAAAAAATCAAAAGTAGACTTAGAACAGCTTCAGATTATAACAGTCTGTCAGGGGCTTACCTCCAACATCTCACTCAAACGCACATCAGTTCTTTGCTAAAAATAAAAAAACAAACACAACAAAACCACAGTGATTAACTGCACAGAAATGAAGAAAAAGACTTTGCCACTGAACAAAACCAGCCATACATACCAGTGTTTTTATTGTTCTCAGAGACTTCAGCAGCCCAATAAGCAACTGTCGTTTCCTTTGGTTTGCAAGAAGCCCCAGGCTGGTTTGTGTGAAGCCCTCCTTTGCTATATTCAGGTGTCTGCAAGTTAAAAATGAACATAATCCTCAATGATATGTAAAACAAAACTTATTTTAATAAATTCTAATGCATCCAAAATACTTGCTAGAGAATGATATTGCCAGCGTTGTTAGGGAACCCCAGAAACTGAGGTGATACCAACAGACTAGTAAGAATGTACAGTTTCCCTCCATCGTCTGCGGATCAATGGTGCATCTCAAGAGGTTCCTGATTTAAAGACATCTCCCAACTGGAAAAGTGAGAGCTGCAGGAGGGAAAGCAGCTGGTATTTCTTTGAGTATCTTTAACTACTACTGCTAACAGCAGATAAACAGGAAATATCATCAGCAACCAAGCCTCCCGGGTCTACAGATTTCTTCTAAATACTTCCCCCCACTTCCAATCTCTGCCGTTATTTCAGCAAGATACCTTCTTCCATTTGTGCAAATGACAGCTGCCAGCTGCAGGCCACTCTGCAAGGAGGTGACACGTTCAAGTTCCTACAGGGAGACAACAGGATAAATAAATACACCAAAGGTCCTGCTCCACACCAGGGAAGACTAGTGATGAGCAAGTTTCTGTTGAGATGTTATGAAGTAACTCTACCAAGTCAGTATATGTTACTTGTTTCATCATTTTATATAGGCTAAGCACTCCAATGTAACATTAATACAAACTACTTTTGAAAATACTATTTTCTTTTGAAGAAAGATATTTTAAATCCATTTTCATTGCAGTGGGACCCTCCACATTTATATACTGCACGTTTAGCCTGAGAATCACTATACCATTAATGCCCCACAGCACAATGAGCAACGCTGCAGGGACAGAAGTACAGGGTCTAATTTCCATTAATATGCCAGAGAGCAGCAAAACAACAAAAAAAATCATGTTTCACACAGCATTTTCTTGTTTAGAAGCACTTGTGTTTTACCAATTTAATAGACGTCACTTGATAATGAATGTTAATTGTATCCTGTTGAATTTCAGCTGAACACTCTTCAGCACAGGTGACCTGAATTTAGCTTGATTTTGACTTTGTGAAGTACCTAGCATAATCTCAACTCCTTTAGAAAATAAAATGTTTAATATACTCATTAGGATTTCTTTTGTTTGGAACAGCACTGCTGAAAAGTGAATGCTCTCTCTACACTAAAGAAAATAAAAATATTTAAAAAAAAAAATACTGCTCATCATATCAAAGCATCTCAAGTGCTTTCCATGGGAAGAACAGAGACTTTCACTTCAAAAACTAACCCAATTCTAAAAAGGTGACAAGCAAAAACAAGTTTAAAGTTTAGTTCAGCTTCAGATCAGCTCCTGGTCAGTCCCCAAAGACACAAGTAATTCTGGCAAATCACTGAGCTGCACCTTTCCCCAAAACCCAGCCCTCCTTGGTGTTAACAGCGTTGCTTTTGGGAAAAGGACAGCTTAGTTGCGAATATGCAAAAGAGCTTAAGAAACCACATTCAAAGATTACCTTCTTCAGTACCCACTTCTCACTAAAACCCCACTTTGCCAATGTCAGAGCTACTCAAAAGTCCACTGTTCCCCTTCCATGAGGCAACACGTACGACATGGAGCGGCTCCGTTCCAGCCTGGGCTCTGTGAAGCCTCTGGGTGGAAGGGGCACAGGGAGGGTGCAGCCCAAGGGTACCCAGGGACAGGGTCTGCCGCCCAGCACTCGGGGCTAAACACAGTTCTTCTCTTCCCAAGGACAATCTTCCACCCGTTGGTTGTCCCCAAAGCCCTTCCCTCTAAGGAGAAAATGAGAGATGCCCTGACCTGTGTCCATGTGATGCCCCTCAGTAAGACTAAGGGGCTACTGACTTAATCACACAAACGTACATTTGAGAAAGGTTTTTAAAAGATTCTTACTGGCACGATGGATTTTTAAGTGTCCCTTTGGAACATCTGAAAGAACTTGTTGGTATAAAACACGTGTGCCTCACTAAGATGTTCCTGGGATAAGAATATTAACGTTACACAGCAAAATGCAAGAAGTACATTCTAACGGCAGAAAATGGAGTGGTTTAGTCTTCAAAAGTGACTGTTAGTTGTCTTACCTGAACATACGCAGGCTGTTTTTCAAGAATCAAGTCTGCAACTTTCTTAGATACCTTCAAAAGAAGAATATGACTCGTGATACATAGCAATCTCAATTAAACAGGCCATCTCTATACTAAAGTTCTACAACAAGTTTGTGACTTGGTATCATTTAGTTCTGTAGGTTTTTTCAAATTTATTAATAAATATGTCACAAGATAAAAAAAATCCTAAAAAGAGCTATCAGGTCTGCTTAGAAGGAAGATAAGAAAAATGTTAACAGCTCCATCCAGGAATTAGTGGGCATTTTTAAATTAATCCCTTATTTCTCTGTTAGTTAAGGAACACACTAGAATAGAAAACAGAAATAACATGGGACATGACAGCTGTGTACATTCTCCTTATGCTCCCGCTGGAGTATAAAGGGAAGTTAACCATCCACCATGGAGAAAGCTTTACAGACACCTACCTTTCACAGAGAGACTGTATCGAATATCATCTCAGTAAAGTTGTCTCAGCCCTGAGAGCATTTCCTGCCAAAACCATGGCACCACCACGTGTCTTCTTCAACTTTAAAAACCAAAAACCACCACCCACTTTCAACTTCTTCCCTTAAACCTCTAGGTGAGAAACGTGGAATAATTCATCTGCTCAACCTCTCACTGATACTTCACAAAATTTCATATGTTTATTCTGGGCAAAGCTATCTTCAGCAGAGGGAACTCGTTCTCCATGTATTGTTAATGATCCAATATTCTCTTTTGGTACATTTCATTCATTTAAAGACATGAATTAGGATTATTACTGTTATTTTACTTGCAGATACTCTCCAAATGCCACAGTTTATACTTTCGTTCCCTGTACCATATTATTCGTCTTTAAAAGAGCAATGAATCAATAATTAATGTATGAACAGAACATAAAAAAGCCTGAAATGTAACAAGTACCTTTCAGAAGCTGCAGCTCTGACTTCCCCCCATAAATTACAGCTATTATTCATATCTCATCTTTTTTATTACATGCTAACTCTCTACCAGCATTCACTAGAAACCCTTGTGGACTGTTAACAAATTGGCAAATGAAAAATAAAAGAGAAAATAACAACTCTAAAGAAAGAGGGTTTAAAACATTCAATGTTTTACATTGCCAGAAATCCCTCAACAAAAGAGATACTACTGCATTATTCAGCGCCGTGTTGAACATTACTTCTCTTGCAATACATAGGAAAAGCTGAACTTTCAGAAAATCGGGTTTCTAAAGAAACAGCACATTTGCTCCTTGTTACAATACTTATCACCAAGATTTACTTCCATGATTTCATAAGCTTATATGATTACGGACATGATTGTCCAATATAAAAGCACACAATATAATATTAGAAGAAAAAATGTGTAATATTTAATGTGTTTAAGAAATGAAAACTTTCTCAGTTCCACCTCTGGCTCTACTTACAGACAAGACCACAAATTGCCTGAGGGCACAGAGGAAACAACTTTACTTACAGCAGCTTGCTGTTGTTTTAATTTGTCTCTGTATTCTTCCAATTCCTGGAGACTAAGTACTGGAGGAAGCCTCTGCATGTAAACGACAAATTAAATACAGTGAGAAATTAAAGACCTTTAAATACATGTGTAGTATTAACTAAGCAATCAATTCCATTAAAGAAATATTCTTATACCTTCTGCATTCCAATCTGCAGAATTAATCCATTATTTCAAATGATGGATACCAAAATAAATCAGTGTTAAACACAATGTGTTATCAAAATTAAATCATATAATATCATAATTACCTCATAGTCACCTTATTTTAAGCCATATAGGTATACACACAACCCCCTTCATCATTGAAATTATTATGCCTCGGTTGGTTTGCTAAAAAGCTATTGAAAATGTACAACAGATATATTTTTCCCCTCCAACTATTTTGGCTTTTTCACAGTAGTTTAACTGACAAAGAGCTTGTTAGCACAACCAATATTAATTAACCAGATACCCGTACTTCACACTAGAAGCTCCACACAGCTGCAAGGTAAGGCAGGAGGGTACAGTTTTGCATTAAAAACAAAAAATAGTGCATTGAAACGAGCATATTTTGACCCTCATTTTTTGTTATATTACTGTCTTTTCTTTTAAGACAACAGCTTACCTCTAACTCATACTTCACAATGTCAAAAGAATCATTGGAAAAATAAACTTCTTCAATGCTGTTAATTATTTCTTGCTGAGCTTGAGGATCAGTTGGTTCTTCCCGTAGTTCTCTGAGGTCCTCCTTCACAAAACAAAACAGGATTTCCGTGATGTAATATCACAAGTTATTGTGATAATAAAACTTGTAATAAAACAAGTATTTTTCAGAAGCCATTTACAACAGTAGTAAAAGAAGCAAAGGTAAAAACCAGAAAGATCAGCACATGGTAGCTTGTTCTCGCCACTACAAATAGCAAAAGATTTAAAACTTCTCGAAGAACACAGTGCAGATGTCACAGATCACTTAAACACTTCCTCATCAATGCATTCACAAATGCATGTTGAGTCCAGAGTTTTTCCCTCCTAAAGTTTAGAAATTCCCATAATAACTAAAAATAAATTGGAAGTATATTTCTCAAGAAGCAAAAAAAAACAACAACCAAAACAAAAACACAAAACCATAACAAATAAAACTTGAAATTATTAAATCAGAAGAACCATCTTTGTATACATAAAGCAGACACTGTCACTACAAACATGTAACTTTTCAATTCAGCCCTGAGAATGCACATTTATTAAAGTCATACCACTAAGTACTTGGTTTTTTTACAGGCAAAACCACAACATATCTGCTGTCTTTGCACAAAATTAAGAGATTTCAGATTTTCCTCAACGAGCAGGGTGGTCTCGGCAGAGAAGTGCTGTCAGCTTTCTGAAATCCAACACTGAAGAGGCGAGTGTCCCCCTCCTTGCAGCCCATCTCCCCTGGAAGTTCTTCTCAAGAGCCCAGTTGCTCCCACCGGTTGCCACAAGCCAAGGACTGAGCCTGCACCCCCCCTTCCCCTCCTGCCCTGGGCATTTCAGCCAATGCTGGCCCTCTCCTGGAGGCTCTTCCCACTGAAGGGATAAAAAGTCTTTATCGGAGACTCGAAAGGGAGAAGCCCCAGGGTATTCTTTCACCAAAAATCCAGACAAAATGTTTCAATTTGCTCAATATTAGAATGCTATGATTCTAATATTGGCATTTAAGCCTGGTGAAGCCATCCAGCAGACTGAAGTGTCCCATAAAGATCCTAAGCCTCCCACCGAGTTGTTGCAGTGGGACGAGGTGCCGATATTTTCAGCACCAAGAGCCCAAGGGCTTATCTCACCAGCTAGAGGCAGCAGATCTCACTTTAATTAACTAAACAACCACTAACTCGCTTGGTTTGTACATCAGTTGAAATAAGGTTGACGTTACGAGGCACAGCAATATTTTAAGTACAAAGCAAGGTGCTGTTTCTCTGGGCAACTGGAGGCAGCCAAAGGGTGACGAGCGAGCCGTTTGGAAGAGCACCAGAAATACCAACTAATGATGATAATTAAATACCTCCTGTAGAAGGAGAGAGAACGGCAGAGTTCGGGCGCCACCCGCTGGGGCATGGGCAAAGCCAGAGCTGGAGAGAGCCTTCCAGCTGATGGGGCAGAGAAAAAGCCACGGAGGAGACTCCTTCTTCCTCCAAGAAGGCCCTGAGTGCCTCAGATCTCCATGGAAAGGCTGTCGGAAAACACGGAGCCCCAGTGTTTCTCGCCAGCAGCCAGAGAAACCCACCTCACACCACCAGGGGAAGGCAGACACCGACCACCCAACCACCCACCCAACGCGCCCGGCTGGAGGTGCGCAAGGGAAGGAGCCATGGACAAGGGAGTGTGCCAACAGACACGAAGGAAATGTAGAAAAACCAGACAGAAATAACAATATAGCAACAATAAATAACAATAACAAAGCAAGGCGATGCTATTCATAGAATCAGACTGGTTTGGGTTGAAGGACCTTAAAGCCCCCCCAATGCCACCCCCTGCCCTGGGCAGGGACACCTCCCACCACACCAGGTTGCTCCAAGCCCCCTCCAACCTGCCCTTGAAC
>JAOQGM010000012.1:23316212-23340551 GCA_027564225.1 Gallinago stenura | reverse complement strand
CCTCCCCGAGCCCCGGGGCCAGGCCCGGTGCCCCCGGAGAGAGCCCCCGAGCCGCTCACCTGCCGGGTCATCAGCGACTTGATTTTCTGCATGGCGGTACCGGTGCTGCCGCCGCCCCGAGCGCCCTCAGCAGCCCCGCGCGGCGGCGGGCGGCGGGCACGGGGCAGCCATGTTGGACGCCACCTGACAGCGCCCGCCCGCTGCTCCCTGGGAACTGTAGTCCTCGGGCGGCAGCGCCGAACTACAACTCCAGTCAGCACCTGAGAAGGGAGTGGCCGGGGCCGGGGCCGGGCCTGGTACCGGGGCCTGAGGAGACGCGGGCGCGGGGTCGCTGCGAGGAGAGGCGGGTGGTACCGCGGTGTAAGGAGCCGGCAGGTCGGCATCCTGCTGCGGGAAAGCGCCGCTGAAGGCGGGGGGCCGAAGCCCCGGCCCTGCCGCGGTCCCGTCGCCGCCTCCCGGCGGGGAGCGCCTGGGCTGGCACCGCAGGCCCCGCGGGGCGAGGGTGCCCCTGCTCTTTGGGGAATATAGAGCGCTTGGACATTGAGATTTGGGTTGTTTAGGCGTTGGAAGCAATTATCTGAGGCGGGAAGGTGAGGCAGTGCCTGAGGAGCCGGACCAGATGGCAAAGGCGCTCGGACAGTGGGCGCTGTTGGTTTCCCTGAGGGTGTGGGGCGCTGCACACAGCGGGGTCGGGCCTGCGCACGGGGAGCTGCTTTGCCTCATCAAAACACATCTAATTGCACAGGATCCTCATGCTTGGAAGGGACCTTTGAGATCATCGAGTCCAACCACAGGAAAAAAAAAACAACAAAAAACCAATCCACACAAACAACCCACAAACAGACACAACCCCACAGTCTCAGGCACTAGATCATGCCCTGAAGAGCCACTTCTACACGTTTCTTAAATACCTCCAGGGATGGCGACTCCCCCACCTCCCTGGGCAGGCTGTTCACTGCCTGACCACTCTTTCAGTAAAGTCATTCTTCCCAATATCTAATCTAAACCTCCCCTGCCACAGCTTCATACCATTCCCTCTGCTCCTGTCATTGTTCCCTTGGGAGAAGAGGCCAACCCCCACCTCTCTACACCCTCCTTCCAGGCTGGTGTGTCTCTGCACTTGGGCTGTATGGATCTCAACTGAAATAAAAAGCTGGTAACTTAAAAAATCTGCTTTAGATCAATACTAAATAAAAAATGAAAAAAAAAAAAAAGAAAAAGGAAGCATTTACTCTACAATCTTCACTTAACTGGAGAAGAGATTTGATACCAAGTGCCCCGCAGAGCCAGCGGCACACCCCTGCAGCTCAGCAATTCCTGCAGGGAAGGTGCTCTTTCCCTTCGGAAGCAGCGGATCCCGCACACCGGTCAGCTCAGCGCAGTTCCTAATCCCATTACTGCCATGGAGCCCCAGCTGCCGCTTGTTCAGTGTCCGCCCCAGCCCTGGCACTCCTGGGTGTGACGCTGCTGGCTCTCGGAACAGACGGTGACGGAGGGACATCGGGACCCTGTCTCTTTTAGCAAGAATTCATTACTCCTAGCTACCACTGGGAATACAGTCCCTAGTTATTTCCATGGAAAAGCCCTGATTAAAGTTTAGCACATAACAAAGTTACTTTTTCGTACTAAAATAACTAAAATTTGCAGAAATATTAGAAGTATTCAGAATGCTGCTGCTGCAAATAAAGTTGCTGTAATGTAGTTGCTTTTATTAAAAAGAAATGAGTGAGGTTTGATTAAGTCTAAATGCCATTCAACAACCAGCATGAGATAGAATTCTACAGAAAAAAGATGTGCTTTTATAGTATCCACTTAGTGTCAGTTATTCAGTGTAAAAAACTGCAACTTATTATCACATCAAGACCATATCCAAATGCTGGAAATAAGGGGATACACTTGAATAATATAACTTTGTTCATCTGTTCTTTTTCTAAAAAATTTTCTTAGCAGGCATAGGGCATTTAAAACACCAACACAGAGCTTATCCCAGAGTGAAAGCTCCCATTCAGTGCAGTTAGAAATTAATTGGAACCTGTGATTAATATTTTATTACCCGCTGAAACCAAGTAGATAATAATTTCTACCTCAGTTTCAGAAAAGGCTGCAGTTGGATGTATGTATCCCCCCTTAAGTGGATTAAGCAGGTTATAAAGAGCAGGCTTCGGGAGGGGTAGGAGAGGGGACCCAGGAGCCCTTGGGAAGAGGCGAAGGACCCTCCTCATCTTCTGCCTCGTGTCGGTGGTGACGTTATTTCTGGTGGGACTGCTGTACTTATATTTTTCTTAGCCTGAAATAACCCTCGTATTTCTTACAATTGTTGTACAGAGCTGCTAGGAATTCTGGAAGGATCAGGGTGTTTTCAGCTCCCGTAAGTAAGAACTGAGGGCTCAGCCCTTCTGCTGGGGGCTTAGCACCTGGCAGGACCCTTGCAGTGAGGGGGGGGCAGTTCCTTTCCGCCTGTCCCCCCCGCACAAGGCAGGATACAGTCCAGCCTAATATTTGTTAATCCATAGTGATCGGTGTAAGTGCTGTGTGGCGAAAACTTGGGGTGTTTTTCTGTGGATAAACCATCCCTGTGGATGCAAATATTTGCTGTTGTAAAGGGTTGCTGTGCATGCAGCTGCTTCGCGGCTGATAAGGTGCGTACGGTGAGTGACAGCCTTGGACAAAACCCAAATCATACATTAATACTAATATTAATTAAACCGATGTAAGTTAATGCAGAATAAACAGCAGTGGGCAGCTAACTCAACACCTGCAGTACCCTGTCTGCCCTGGCCACAGGATCCCTTGTTAGAAGGTGCCTGACAGACACTCCTCGCTGCGTGTTGTTTGGAGAAAAGGAACAAAATCATCACCAAGTTATGCTTATGTTAAGGAAAAAAATACAGAAAAGTCAGGGGCTTGAAAATGCTATAAAAAATGTAAGCAAAACTCTCGCTCTTAGTATTTTTAATAACAGAATAGGAAAGACTGTCACTGGAAAAGATCTGAAAAGACATTCTGAGCACTACTTTGAACTCAGCAGAACAGGTAGCAGCAGGGTACTCCTTAGGGCTCTGTGAGCAGAGGATGTTCCTACCCACACAGCCTGTCCATTGCCTGCGCTCACCCCTCTTATTGATGGCCCGTACTTGGTGTTCTCAACTCGTTTATTGCATCGCCCTGTTTGCTGTGAGCCGGGGAAGGGTGAGGGCAAGGGGGAGGCAACGAGGCCGGGCTCACCCACCAGGTGCTCCACCGCCTCCCGTGCCCTGCACAGCCTGCCATGGGGCAGGACGGGCGGCACTGCCCATTTCCCTGGCAAATAAGGCAGCGGCTGCGGGTCCCAGCCCCGTCAGCTCCGAGGAGGTGGTGCTGCTGTGGGACACGATGCCTCCCTGGAGCCCCTTAGCCAGCTTCTTCTGGGACTTACACTGCAAGATATACTTTCTGCTCGTAGGTAAGAGACAGCATGGATTACATGTGGTTGTCACTGTGGAAATGGGAATGGGTTTTATACTCCTAAATTTAAAGATGTTTCTGTTGGGCTCTCGGCTGTTTTGTTTCAAGGCAGCATAAAAGCTTTCAGTCAGCCTCACCCTGCTTTATGAGTGGAGCTAGGAAATTTTAGCAACTGGCAAAAACTAGCACTATCCCTAATCTGTAAGTAAAACGTGGGTGTGGATGGCATATACATTGTCCCGTCTCGTTAAGCGCTGTAAGCTCCGTGCATTCTGTCCAAGAAGGAAGGCTGGGCAGAGTTTTTTAAAAATGCATTATGCTGAGACAGTGCTGATACATTGCTTTTCAGTTCATGATGATGTCTTACAGTTAATAGAGAAAATTTATATGTCATATTTAAACTTCATTGGTATTAAAACTAAATTAAACCTTCAATCAACTGAGCAATGCCTTTGTTTGCCTGAGCAATACATTTGTTTGGTGTCTGGGGGCAATTTTCCTAAGTATACTTGTGTTATCCCTGCAGGTGATAAAAAATAGATGTTCTGTGCCCTTTGACAGGAATATCCTGTGATTAAATGTTAGATAAACTTATATTTCTATAAGACCTTGTAGTTCAGTTGTTCTGTAATTGTTTTTGAAAATATCAACAGGGGGAATACATACTATACCAAACGGAGTGTGTCCTCTCCACATTCAGGTGTAAGGACACTTTTCCCTTTGTCTCGTTAACTTCATGGACTGTCACCTCGCTGCTTTGAGTTCAGGCTCAACACTTCACCAAGATTTTTGGCTTTGTAACAATTGCAGTTTTATATGAAGCTTATCAGATTTCTTCTTTAAAAATGAAAACACTGTTTGATAAAATGGACAGTGAATATCCACTTTATCTCCATTACAGATTTACCATTTTTCACTAAAATTCCACAACAGCTCCTGGTGAGCAAGCAGAGTGCTTTACTGCCCACAGTTCTTCACCAGAAGTCTCACGGGGTGCCCTCACTCAGAGAAACGTCTTTCCCAGCGTGGGAGCCTGGACTTTATGCCATGGCAAGAATCGGGCATGACACAAAGCCCACCAAAGACATTGCCCTCAGAGGCAAGAACTAGGTCCAATAACCAGGCTCCGTGGAATTTGTTCTTGGGCAAAAAATCCCCAAATGGGGAAGAGTACACCTGAGTCCCTGGTGCTGTGACTGGGGTACAGGAATTGCAGATTTCCTGGTACATTGTATCACTTTTTTTCAAAAACGAACTTATTTACTGCTGCTCTAATGAAATTTTACTCCAAGTTCAGGGGTTTTGGGGAGCAGAAGGGCTAAATGAACACTGGTGAAAAGCAGCTGGGAACACAAACTCACTTTGACAAGGAGATGTGCATGTTAAATCCAGAGAAGGGTAAAACCTCGCTAAGCAGGTTTGAGTTTGTGCCGTAAACTCAAAAGTTCTGTCATGGTTTTTTATTTAAACTCAAGCTGCAGCCCATGTTTTCTGTCAACACGGATTGTGTTGTGGTTGCTAATACTGGTGACAGCAGAGTGAGGTGGGAGAGAAGCAGAGATCACTGAGCCCCAGTGGAGTCATTGCAGTACAACCCACTTGCCTCACAGTTATTGTGCCAAAAGTAGTTTTCAGAATTCCATCGTCCCAGGAAAACATGTATTATATTTAGAAAGCTATGGAGATAGGCTTAGATTCTATGGAATTTGGGCCCGATGAGAATGCAGTAAGGGTTTGGCAGGTTGGCTTGATTTCACTGGTTACGTCACTTCAAGGATTAATCACAACAGCCTGCAGTCCTACCTGAAAATCAAACCTCATGAAGTTAGTCTAATATTCCAGACTGAAAAAGATTTGCAACCCAAGACTGTTAGTCAGTATGAGCTCTAGAAATCTGAAATATTTTAAAGGGAAAATATTTTAAATATTAAGGTAAATGCAAATCTTTGACTATATGTCAGACTTGCAGCAATAAAAGATCCTCTGTCCAGAAATCCCAAATATCCTTCCTTTGGCTTTTCATATCCATTAAAGCTGGAGCTCTCTGGCTGGATCTAACACCACTGGGGTCAAGGAGAGTTTGGCCCTGTCTTACTTGAAATCTTACACAAAAAAATCTAAGCTTTAACTCTTTCTCTGTGAGAATTTCTCATTTGAGTTTTCCAGTGTTTCCATTTGCGTCTTGGGTTTCTTTATTTGTTTGTCCTTTCATTTTTATGCAGGTATTTGTTCTGCCTTAAAGTTGACAGTGCCGTCTCATACCATCCATGGCATTGAGGGGCAACCACTCCATCTTACTGTTGACTACAATTTCAACACTACAGCTTCTGAAATCCAGATAATTTGGCTTTTTGAGAGGCCCCAAAGTAATCCAAAGTACTTGCTTGGCTCTGTAAATCAAACAGTAGTTCCAGACTTGGAGTTTCAGCACAAGTTTACCCTCATACCTCCAAATGCATCTCTGGTGATCAATCCATTGCGTACCAGCGACGAGGGCAATTATATTGTAAAAGTCAACGTCCGTGGGAACGGGACAATAGCTGCCAGTCAAAAGATTCGAGTAGCTGTTGATGGTAAGTTCATAAAATATAGTATCTTCATTTTGAAAATAAAATTGCAATAGTTTTTACTTGCTAGTTCTTAGTATCCAGTTACAATAGTGTATAATTTAATCCAACCATACCTGAATAAATACCAACAATTAAGTTGCTTTGTTTTCTACTGCTGTTGCAGGGAGTCCTACAATATGTCATCTTGAAACAAAATTATTATATTGACTAATGTTTCTGGATCATAAGTAAAAATCAAAAGGAGTATAGGAACCAATAATCAATATTAAATTAGACAAACTTCTAAGAAATAATGTTTCTTAAGGCTCTCTGTCAAGAGGATGCATTAACTTTCAACCAGTCTTTCTCCTGGGGCAGCTTTACCTTTGCCTCCTGAAACTGCGGAAGAGGGGCCATTGACTTCTGCTGGTGACCCTGTGTCTGTAGGAGGAACCCAGGTCTGAATTCCTGAAATACTGAAGTCCCCTCTTTGTACTGTGCCCCTTGCAGTGGGGATATTAAAAAGGGGGGGAAATAGAAAAGAATGCCAAGAGGCTACTGTAATTTGTGGATTATACGGAGGATATAATAATATGTGGATTAACTGTTGGCCTTGAAATAATTAAATGAATGACATATCGACATGTAAAAGTTGTCTGACCCCCCTGCTCGTCCCGGTTGTGGCCAGCAGGTCTCAGCAGTGCCCGGTGACAGCGGGCAGCCGCACTGAGCGGTGGCACACCGTGGGCACTGTCACCCCTCATTCCGTGGGCACAGGGACCGGGCTATCCCCGCTGCAGCCTGCCTGGATTACAAGTAATAAACCAGCCACATTTCATTTACGTGCTGGAACGTCTGACAGTCACCAGCTGAGAGCATGGCCTTCCTCTTCAACCTTTAGCCTGGATAAAATTTGAAATCCAAGTATTTTCCAGAGGGAATGGTGACCGCTGTTTGTGTCGTCTTGGCAGTGCAGACTGTAATACATGGGCTGTCACTTTTATAACTCTTCGTATCTCTCTAATTTACAGTCCCTGTCACAAAGCCAGCTGTATATACTGAACCGGCTGCGGGGGTGGTGGAGTACGTGGGGAATATTACCTTAAAATGTTCCGTGGAAAGAGGTACAAGGGTAGTTTACCGGTGGATGAAAAATGGGCAGCCTCTCCGTGCCAGCCCTACCTACACCTTCTCATCAAACAATGCAACGCTTCTGATTGTCCCTGTTGTAAAAGAAGACGTTGGGAATTACAGCTGTCTGGTGTCTAACCCTGTCAGTGCAATGGAAAGCGAGATAATTGCACCCACCATATACTGTGAGTACATGAAATATTCATAATTCCCTTTGTAGAAATGATCTGGCTGGAAAGAGTGCTGCTAACTCTGGGGGCGGGCAGAGAGCAGTTGAGTCAACGGTACAGGTGAGCTGCAACCCCAAGGAGCTGGTGGGTACCAGCTCTGACCTACAGCAGGGTAACGGGGTCCTGTACCTGGGGAGATGGGTCCAAACTGCAGAGCTCAAACTGGAACTTCAGGAGTTCACCCTACAGACGTCTTCATATTTGAGGAATGTGTGACTCAAATCAAGCAATGAATCATCAGCTGGTTATACGTGAAAATGCTGTAAAAAATGGGAACAGAAAGGACTGGAGAAGAAACCCCAGTCTGGTCTAGCAAACTCAGAGCTGAAGGGAGTGTTTGCTTTCCTCATCATGGGGAACACGAGGGAGCGAGCAGAGCTGTGCAAGGACCAGCCTGTGCAAGGACCAGCCTGTGCAGAGGAGCAGGCGGTGAGGGAGTCGTGTATTTTGGCTGGAAAGGACGGCAGAGGGAAGGTAACAGTGAGCATAGACCGAGTTCATGAATGAAATAAGCTGGAGGGAAGCAAAGACTGGTGTAGTCCATGTTCAACAGTTGTACTTGAAATCTTAGAAAGGGCCCCCTTACTCTGCTCCTTGTCCCTCCTGTAGTGCCCGCTCCGGGTGCCTCCAAGGTCTGCAGGTGGTCACGGTGCGTGGGACATCGCCCGGCGCCGATCCCCACGTCCTCGGGGGGCCGAGGGTCCTTTCCAGACCAGAGCTGAGATCAGACAGGTCAGGATCTACTCTGCCACCGGCCTGCCCAGATAAACCAGTGTACCCAGCGGCAGGGTGTGGGTGGCGCGGTGGAAGGACTGGGACTGGGCTGGTGCTCACTGGTGCCCACGCTGTGACCCCCCAGCCGGGAGCGACTGTGCCGCCGGCACACCCCGTGCTGTGGGGCATCTTCATCCTCATCCTCATCCTCATCCTCATCCTCCTCTCATCTCTGATTATCCATCCTGCTACTTGTTCATTTGCAATTAGAAGAATCGGATGAGGGAATGTCTTACATCTAAAGTTGGGGGAGGGCCCACCCTTCGTCAGGGGAAGAGGAAAAGACTCCAAATTAGCGAAGACAAACAGGAACAGTGTTAGACGAGAGCTGGTCCCTGGGGTGCAGCCCATCAGAGTGCCAGCCATGCAAACACAGAGAGCCCTGCACGGGGCCGGTGTGAGCTGACCTCCCGTTCACGTTAGAGGAATCTCCATAAAATGCTCTTCAAGGAAACAACCAGCTCAGATGGATCCTTAATTTATCATTATCATAATAGAAAAAAAAATTGTCATATTCTTTCCTCAATCTTTCTCCATATTTAGAAATATTGTTATAAGTATTTGCACTTTCATAATGGACTTTTCATTTCATCAGGACTGAGGGTTTGCTTTTTGCATCGTTTACAATTAGATAAGGTCATTGAGAGAAGCCCTGCAATGCTGGACAAGCACCAGAGCTGTGCTCCTGCCCGTATCCACTCTGCGGCGGGCGCGGGGTCCCACTCCCCGAGCCGAGCCACGGCCCAGGGCTGGGGCAGCCCGCGGAGCCTCCCGGATCTCCCCAGCACCCAGTTGTCACTGATGGTGTGGGACAGGCCCGGGTCCCTCTGTGCCATATGTCACTGCCAGGGGAGTCACCGGCGGCGACACGGAAACGGTCGCCCACAGTAAATCCCTGCCATCTGCTCGGAGACTGCGGCGGGATGGGAGCGACTGGGAGTGTTCCCGCAGAGCGGGAGGCTGTTGCTCAGAGCAGGTGATTGATTATTTTACGAGTCATTTAGTTAACTGGCTCCGTGAGAACGGGGCTGGAAAGGAGAAGTAGAGCCCAGGGATCCGGGAAGGCCGTCGCTGTGTTCTTTTACTGAGAATCAAAAGTGGTTTGTTCTCCATTTCCCGCTGACGTGGTTCTGCTCCCCCCCCAGCTCTGATGCTGGCCCAGCCCAGGACACGCCACGGCAGTAGCCTGGCCCAGAAACACGTGAGGGCCAGATGGGGAGAAGCTGCTGCCGAGCAGAGAGTGCTGACTTGAACAGACTGGGAGGGGTTTCCTTCCTCGGGACTTCCCAAAACTAGAATGTATGTGGTCCTAGAGAGGAAAGGGTTAACTACCTTCAGAGTCATCCCTAAGCCATGTGCATGGCACCTCCATGGAGTAGGCAATGCCTGGGAGAGGCAAAAGGCTGACCCGGGGGGAGCAGAGGGGTTCCCCGACCTTGGGCTGGTTCATCACGGAATTGCCACTTTTCAGACCTTGCTGAGATAGAACTATTCCTTAAGAAAACCTTCCTCTATTTTCCCAGGCACAGTTCCCGGGCAGTGAGCAGCCCTGGGGTGCTGCTCCCCCCGGCGCAGGGAAGAGAGCAGGGCACAGCTCCTCCACAGGCGGGGGCAAATGTGCCCCCTGGTGAGGGGGGCACAGGGACCAGGCAGCTGCTCTCACCGTTGGTCTCTGTTTGCACATGTCACGGGTTATGTGAGCAGTGAAAATAACAACTGCTTCTTCTGAGAAAGAACTGGGGAGGAGGAACCACTGAATTGCTCTGAAAAATGGGAAGGAAAAAAAAAAAAAGTGTGTTCCTGCCTGTGAGGGGGTTTCCTTTCATTTATGAGGAAGTCAAAGCTCAGTGCATCCCTCTCCCATCCGAGAACAGGGCAGTGAACCCCCGTGAGGAAGGGTCTCTGTGGGTTCGGGATGCAGCCGAGGGAGGTCAGTGATGCTGGAGCAGCAGCCACAGCTCCATGGATCCCGAAACGCCTGTCCCACCCCCAGCTGGGGACAGAGTACAGCGAGGGACACGGACACCGCCGAGCCCACGGGGGGTCTGCCTTGGGGTGTAAAGATGCCGTGATTCCTGGGTGCCCCCCCGGTGTGGGTGGGAGCAGCGCTGTCAGGCTGAGGGGAACCCCTGCTGCCTTTCCCAAGGGAACATCAGGCATGGCGCTGGGGCTCCCTCGGGATGGGGCTGCACTGAGCCCACCTCTGTGAGAGAGACTAAATAAAAACTTTGACAAATCCACATTGTGAAAGATGGACGTTTGGCTAAAAGTGGACAAAGTTGAGGTCATGGTGTGACAGTCTACACGCTCTCATCTGACCCTTCCCATTTTCCTGTGAAAAGTTCCCTAAAAGTCCTTAGCTGCTCAGTCTCCCGAATTATGAACAGGTCTGTTGGACGTTAGTCCAGCACTCGGAGCACCTGCTGCTGTGCTCACAGCTTCTCCAACTGATCTCAGTTTTCATTCTTTCTGTGGTACTGCATTTCCCTAATTCCCTAATTCCCCTGCTTTTCCCTAAAGAGCGATGGGCTCAGTATTAGTGGGTGGAGCCCGAGATGAACCAAGCTCAGATCAAGGTATGGACCTGAAAGCCTTTTAACTGAAACGACCAAATCCAACGGCAGCCATTCTAAAGCCTAGGATGGCTTAAAAATTCTAACTTTAGATATCTGCTTCTGTGTGAAGTTTAATTATACACCTTGATTGTAATTTTTCTACTGTGTTTTCTTCCTTTTCCCTGCAGATGGACCTTACGGAGTTAGAGTTAAATCAGATAAAGGTCTGAATGTAGGGGCGGTGTTTACGGTGGACATGGGGGAGGTGATCCTGTTGGACTGCTCCGCAGACTCCAACCCACCAAACACCTACTCCTGGGTTCAGAAGGCCGACAACACCACGCAGGTGATCCAGCACGGACCCCACCTGGAGGTTGTGTCGGACAAAGTGGCCCAGAAGACCATCGATTACGTGTGCCGTGCGTTCAACAACGCCACTGGGAAACGAGACGAAACTCACCTCACAGTCGTCGTCACCTCTGTGGGTAAGAACAGCCATTCGTTGCTGGGACGGAGAGGCCTGAGCAGCGCCAGCCCCGGAGAAAGGAGATATTCTGGGAGAGAGGATGTATCTCAGGAGCCAGGTCTGGCTGACAACGGGGCAGAGGGGGTTCTGGTGCCCAGTTGCACCCCAGTTATAGCGGCAGCGGGACACAGCCTGCCCCGAGACCCGCTCGGGCGCTGAAGTTCTGTGGGAGTTTGACACTAAACTATATTTGACCATTTGGAGCTTTATCCCTCTCATAGAAAAACTCCCTTGGTGGGCAAACCTCATCTTGACCAGTAGCATGGCAGAATCGTACGTCTCTTACTCTATTTCCTACAGTTTGCCTTTAAAAATGACAAAGATGACTGGTGCGAATGACACAGAAATGTGCAGAGTGCCAAGGGGGGGCTGTCCTCCCAAGGGCAGGCTTTGTCCCAGGCCCCCTGTCCCACGGGCTCCAGGAGCTGTCACCCTGGGGCCACCAGGTCACCAGCACGTGCAAGAACCTCCGTTTAGTGCATGATTTATTACGATGCAAGCTGTGACCATGAAAGGTTTTATTACAATCTGTCCATAGAAATGATTTCACTGTGGTGTTCATGGATCCGAGGAGGGACAGCGAGGCTCAGCTGAGGGCACACCTTTGCTCCTCAGACGTTCTCACCACGGTTCCTCCCTCGGACCACAGCACGGCAGGGAGTCAGGAAACCTCCAGGAGCAGATGGCCAAGAACCAGCTAATGAGGAAGTCTGATATCTCTTATTAATGCAGACCGATACAAGTATTTTCAGATAAGGGTTGTATCCTATTAATGTTCAACAGAGGGAATAGGTGGCCTTTTAGAAGATTTAAGGAGGCAGTCTCACCTGGGCAAAGAGCTGGGCCATCCGAAGATGAAGGAGGGCAGGGGGCTGGGGCTCAGGCTGACTCTCAGCTTCCCCACAAATCCATGGCACTAATTATGCTGGGAGGAGGAGGGGCTGGGATTTTACACTGAGAACACTGCGCTGCAAAACTAACTCAAAATGCAACCTGAGCTACGTGGGACTGGAAATTATCATTACATTTCTCCAGAAAATTCATGTAAGATATGATATAAATGTGAATTTTCATCAATAAGTGTTAAAAAATTCAGCTGAGATTTCCTTTCAAAGCCCCAAAAGAAGGAAAAACTCCACAGCTTTATGTTTAGTTGCACTTAAGGATACATTTCCTAATTACAAATATTTTGCCTAAATGAAGCTTTTTAAAACAGCTGGGAAAAAAACGTTTCCCTCCTCTATAGCCATTTTGTTCTTGATGAACCTTTATTCCAGCAGCACCAAATCCAGCAGGGCGGCACCGATTGAGGTGCCAATTCACCCCCCAGGCTAGACCTCTGAGATCCCCTTGGAACTGAACAGAAATTCTATAGCATTGAACATGCTAAACAAAGGCTATGAATATTATCCCACATCCCTTCTCCCTGATTTATTCAGTTTAAATCATTTAATAATTAAATAAGATTTATTGAGTTCAAAATCGAAATTATTCTTTTTAAAGAATATTTTTAAGGTCTCAGCTTTTTCTACAGAGTGTTTGGGGTGGGGTTTTTTCTGAGGAAAGCAGTACTTTGAAAGAGTATGAAACTCTTTCCATGGAGGAATTGCAGTGATTTGTTTTCCCATGGCTTCTGGATGCAGCTGGTTTGAAACGCGGGTATTATGGGTTGGGGGTGGGAGCGATGCCGGCGCAGGGCTCTCAGGGGGATGGATGAAGCTGGCACTGGCAGTTACCTTTACGGAGCATGGTGCAGCCTGTAATTCCATTAATTCTGCACCATTCAGAGCAAAAGGAGGAAATTAAGGACGCACAGGGAACTCTAAGTGGCAGCTCTTAACTTTCACATCCCTGTCTTTGCAAATTCTATGCAAATGCTTTCAACGGGCTTTTGTGTATGTAATTATAAACAGACTGTCTTTGTGCTCTATCAGTAAATCCTGCTGGAAAGCTGCTCCTAATGTGAATCCCAGCAAAAGGTCTGAGCAAAGGAAAGAAATCCTTTGGATATATTTAGGCATGAACACAACCGAGATAATGTATCAGCTTCTGAGGGCTGTGATAAACCCCTGGAACTGGGAGTGATCTGAAAGCCTCCAGAGAAAACCCAACAGTCCAGTTATCCGTCCTGCCCTCCAGCTCCTACAGCAAGGACTTCCCTCCATCTAGCAAAAGCTGTCCACCTCATTGTCACCTCTCTTCTTGTCTTTATGCCCAAGATTAGAATATTCACCTGCTTTTTGTGCTGCTGCAACTCCTGGGTTACATCACTGACCTTCACTTACCGCTAGATCCCCGTCTGCTCCGGACTCATTTCTGATGTGCACAGCGTTGCCTTCCCAGTTCAGGAGACCTGGGGGGAAGAAAAATATTACCCATTTGCAGGAACACCAATTTTGTGTCTGTCTTGTACCCGTGTGCAGGTTTACTGCCTTCAGATAAACTTCAGAAGTGTGATAATGGCACATTGCACAGAACAGCAGCCTAAATGCAGTACTCTTCTTCTTTGGCACAGGACTGGAAAAGCTGGCCCACAAAGGAAAATCTTTGTCGTCTCTTGCAGTAATAACGGGAATTTCATTATTTTTGATCCTAGCTATGGCCTTTTTATTCATATGGAAAAGATACCAGCCACATAAAGGTATGTAAAGGTTAAGCACGCTCCAGCTCTTCTTTGGGACCATCAGAGCAAAAAGAATGATTTTTCTTTTTCTCTTCTTTTCAGTGATAAGACAGAAGCTGCAGAGCAGGTACAGAAATAAATCGTTCTTAGGTCTTGAAATCCTTTCCATCATGAGAATTGCATTTTATCATATTAATTTTCTTTCCTTGGCTTGTGACATCAACCTGAAAAACATGTTTGTGTTTTCTAGGCCAGAGACTGACTACAGAAAGGCACAGACATTTTCAGGTAATGCTAATGAAAGAAATGGGAGCATAAGGTCAAAATCTATACCTGGGAAAAAAAAAATAGCATCTCCACTTACAAAAAGGAAGGAGGAAAGGAAGGGAAGGGTTTGTAACTCGGGCTGCACCCCTCTGTGGGAGCTTCGCTAAGGTAAAACCAGGGGATCAACAGGTCAGAGTGGGTTAACTCACCCCTGGAGCTCACATCCATTCTCAATTCCAGCTGCTAATCCCCGTTGGAATCACCTCTATGCTGCTGTTCTCACCAATATGAAGTAAATGAGGTTATTATGGGATAGCAGTGAGATGTGATGTGCTACAGCATGATCACGCTTCTCGATGTCCATGGCACCAATCAGTACCAAAATTGTGAGACATATATATATGTGTGAGATGGTATATATATTTTGGCCTCTACCACGTCCTGCACTACCTCTCTCTGGGCCACCAGGACCCAGTGTGGTTCTGTCACTGCCTCCTTTCCCCCCACATCACCCTGGGCAGGAGAGGCTGGGGACCAGCCATCCTTTGGAGGGGTAGCACATTTTTTCCCACCAAAGCACCAGAGCAGACCATAAACGGTTCCCTGCATGGGGACAGGGAAGTGGAGGAAGCTTAGGAAGGCAAGAAAAAGTCACCCGAGCACAGAGGGTCCTCCCCCCAGGTATTGGAGTGGTGTCCAAGATCTCTTCAGTGCCGCAGCCTTTGCTGTTGGGTGGTGGCCCAAGGGACAACAAGGAATCTCAAATCTCCTGGACAGTGGGAGGGTAGAGAAGGATACTCCTGCCCTAACTAAAAGTTGCGTCTGAAGTCCCAGATACAATTTGTCCACTGGTTCATAGAACTGGATCATAGAGCCGTAGATCATCGAGCCATGGAATCAGAATGGTTAGAGTTGGAGGGACCTCAAAGATGGAAGTGGTTTAAAGCAGATCAGACAACCAATATTCAGATGTTTTAAAAATTAGCCTAAATTACTTTGCCAGTCATTATTTCCCAGGTTCATGATACATCTTCAGACCTTCTTTCATGTTTGTTTGTTCTGACTTTAGGACATGAAAGTGCTTTGGATGATTTTGGGATATATGAATTTGTCGTTATTCCTGAGCTTGCCGATGCTTCTCAGGTACGTGCTTTTACACCATAAACTGGTGGTTAATTTCTGTTTCCTGAGGTGCTCTAAATACCTGCACTAGAGTCCTTCTGTCAGCCTTGTTCTGCTGCTGTTCCCAGATGCCTGCGTGGCACCGTGCTCACGGCTGTTGCTCCCCCAGCTCGAAGGGTTTCCGTGCCGTGGGCTGTTCCATGTCTGTCCCAACACGGAGCGCTGAGGAACCCACCGAGCTCTAACCACAGCGACCTCAGCTCAACCTCAACAAGCAGGTTAACTGCTGGGGTGCCGTGTTCTCCCATGTATCCATGTTCTCCCATGTATCCATTCTCCTGCAGCTCTCTTTATTAAATGCTCCTTCCTTGACTTGTGGAACACTATAGAAAATACTTGCTCTATTAAATGCCAGGGCTGCATCCTAAATCTTCTGAGATCCTAACTGAATTTAAAACTACTGCTTGCCTTACTGTAAATGTGATAAAAACATACTCGAAATGTAAACTGGTAGACATGAGCTGTTAAATCCATATGCAAACCGTTGACAGGGAAAAGTTAAAAAATGAGAAGTTACATTATCAGCTTAATTTCTGTTGGATCTTTTACCATTTGTACTCACAGTGGGAATACTCTCTGCTACTCCCAGGTTTCAGGTCAGTCTGCTCCTGGCTCTGACTCTGCCCCGGCCCAGGATATGCTCAGCACGGTTTATGAAGTCATTCAGCACATTCCTGAGCTGCAGCAAGACCATCAACCGTAAGTTGAAGCCCACGTGCGCTCGTGGTAGCTCAAAGACAAACACTGTTGCACCCAGAACAATTTAGATTTTGGTGGCTGGTGCTTGATTCCAGGGAGAGGAGTAAGGAAGGAAAGCAGGTTTGAGCTACATCCCTCCCCGCAGCGTTCCCTGCCCAGTCCCTCGCTGTCCCTCAGGACTCCGGGCTGTCCATCCTTTGTGCCAGCCTTGTCTAAGTGCTCAAACAGAAGCCAAGAGCTTCAAGTGCAGTTTCAAATGAGAATTCCCAGATGGTGGCTGCAGTTTCATGGCACGGAGACACCAACGCTTCCCACTGAGCCCCTCGGAGCCGCAATCAGAGCAGCTCAGTCAGCACTTCCAGCAGGGAAAGAGCAGAGCTCGGTGCGGGGGTGGCAGTGCTGAAACTGCTGAGCTGAGCAATTAGGGGTTGGTAAAAGGGCCACCGAAATATTGACGGACCAGGCTTAGTCACCTGAGTGAGCAACGTCCTCCTCTGTGTCTCACCTAATGGCAGCAGCCTGGCTGGGAACGCCACGGAAGGCTTTTGCCGAGGAGGGACCAGAAAGCCCCCAGCACGTTGGGGCTTGTGCCGGCAGCGGCTGGTAGTCCCATTTTTGTCCCAGTCCCCTGCTTTGCAGCACGCCTTGGCGTGGGAGTGACCCCACTGCACAGCTCCTGTTCCTCCTGGCACGGCTGCCACGACCCGGCTGTGGGCAGCAGCGGCCTCTCTTACAAATCAAGGACAGCTCCAAGGCTTTATTTGCTATTCACTCGCTACCAAGCCTGTGGTATCCCATTTCCCGTGGGTTTATGGCGTGTTCTGTCTCTGCGATGGGTGAAAAAGAAAACATTCACTCTTAACAACCCCCTAATGGGCTGGCTGAGTAACCGCAGTGTTTGTGTGACGGCGCCAGCGTTCAGGACTCACACTATTAACAGTCCTGTGTGGGTCACATCTTCACCTGGGCATCCCAATTATGTCTGCCAACACCGAGCCGTGCTTGTGAACGCGCGCTGATGGGTGAGCAGGTGATAATGAATTCCTAATGGCATTTTTATCCTGCGTGGAGTTACCCACTTTGAACCTGACGATGGGTTTTGAAACCAGTCTCTCTCGTGCCCTTGGAAGGGGCAGCACCAGCCGATCCCTAACGCCAGGGAACGGCTCTTCCATTCCACTTGTCCTGATGCTCTTATCAACCTTTGCGTCCTCTCACACCCACCCCACACACACACACACACACACGTGCCTCGGACACTCTTAACCCATCACAAAGTTCTAGATGTGCCCCGGCTCAAAAATGAGAATACTGCTGGAGACTAATTACACTCTGAAACTCTTTTCAAAACTCCTGATCTTATGAGTATGAAGAATTCCCTCAGACCTGGGTGTGTGATAAAGAGGTCCCCAGAGGTGTTGTTCGTGCTGCAGAACCCTTTTACTGAGGGTTTAGAGCCTGGGCTGTTGCTCTCTTTGCACCAATACATTATAAAGGCATTTTAAAAGCAGCATCATAGACAACCGGTACCGTATCTGTTTTCTCCTAGATGTACATGACGGCACGGGATCAGGAGACCAAAGCATCTGAAAAGGCAGAAGTGACTTATTTTTCTTTATCATATACTGAAAGGAAACACCCACAACTCCAAGAATGGCAAGGGCTTATGCCAGGTTTTCTTCAAATAACAATTTCTCTTCAGACTGACAATCCCTTTCCTTCAGATGCTCCAAATTGCCCATTTTTTAATTTTTTTTTTTTTGCTTTTGATTAATAGGGCTTTTTGCTTCTTTTTCTTGAAAAATACGGGGTTTTTTCATTCCTTACTTTTCCTTATTGGTGAATACAAAAGACAAAGGGACAGCTTTGCCCAGTGACAGGACAAGAGCTTAAAAATTGCAATATAAAACCTATATAATTTATGACAATAATGAGGGGAAGGCACAGGGGGGAATCAGGCCCAAGACACCTCCCACACTTGTTTTACTAAAAAAATGGCCAAAAAAAAAATGTGTGTGGGAGTTTTTCATTGGGGTTGACTTTTACAAGAGAAGGTCTCCATATTGGCATGAAAAGTAATAAATGCAGTATGTCAGACTGCAGAATATCTTTGGGGTTTAAAATAAAGTTATTATTTTAACTCTTTTAATGTAACATTAGCTTTTAATTTACAGGCATAGAAACAGGCAGTTACAGTTTAAAAATGTACATATGTGTGTTATTCAAAATGATGTGTTTTCATTAAATTCTCTTTCCTTTGCATTTGAACTGTTTCGTACGTGCTGCCCAAGAGCCAGTTTCTCACAGAGTCGAAGAGCAAGGCCTCAGGGGGAGCAGAGGCAGCGTGCAGCCTGCCCACCCCTTAAGACAGGCTGTATGGGATTATTTAAAGCATTCTCTATTGGGAAAAATAATTTGCAGTTATTTAAAATACCTCCCTAATCATTATTTACTAAACGTTCTTCCCACCTCTTTCAAAGACGAGGAAAAGTAACCTGGTTTTCAGTGAATGTTCTGATCTCATAGTGCTGGAAAAAATGGGAAAAGGACAGTGTCACCGTTGTGTGTGAGGAAACGCGGATTTGGCCCTTCCCGGAGGCAGGGGGTGCTGCCCGTCTTCGTGAGAGGTTCTGAGGTGCTCTCAGAGATTCCATGGTCACCAGATTTGCTCCTGAAGAAATAGCCCTCTGACCTGAGCCTGGGAGCAGAACTTCCCGAAGGATGGAGAGGCTCAGGGACCATCCGCACAAACTCTCCAGCCTTCAGTCCAAGCGGATTTCGTTTGTGTGTTTCCAATGGGGACAGCCCTCTGGGATGTGCAAAGTCTGGGGTTTTCCCTCTCTCCTCCTCCCCTTCTGCAGGAGAGGCTGTCTCAGAGGCTGGGAAGTGAGCAGTGCCCCCCACCCTTCCAGCCCCCCCCAGGCCACGTCACTGTGGGGCCACAGGGTACAAAACACCCATGGATTTACAGAAGCAGCTGTTTCTCCCCCTCTGGAGCCTCTGTATTTAAACCTGCCAGTAGTGAACATGCTTCTAAGTGCTTTCATGACAAACAAAAATAAATCAATCCAGGGGGATCTTATCAGTGTTAATAAATACCTGAAAGGGGGTGCAAAGACGAGAGAACCAGGCTCTCTCCGGAGGTGCCCAGTGGCAGGACAAGAGGCAATGGGCACAGATGAATTCCCTATGAATATAAGAAAAATCCTTTTTCCTGCCAAGGTGGTGGCACACTGGGACCGGCTGCCCAGAGATACTGGGGAGGTACTTGTCTGTGGCGACAGATAGGGGGAAGGTCTCAAAGATGTGTTAGAGGGATTAGGAGGCTGGCGTTCTCCTGGTTCAGGGGTATTTTTTATCCTTCATGAACAGCTTTTAAGACTGCAAGAAGCAAAGTCCTTATCTTGAGGGTTTCGCTGCCCTTCTCCCACTTATGATGAACTGAGGTCCTTTGCTTGCATAAGCATGGCTATTCAGTATACAATGTAAACTATATCTATAGTAAAGAAAGTGAGCACCATTTTATATTGTCCAGATTAATTAGTATAATAGGTAGGGAAGGAGATTTTCCCAACGCCCTGGTTTGGTGGGGAGGTGGGGGTGATCTCCAGCCTTGCTCAGCGGGAGAGGATCAGCAGGTAGTTCTGCCACCACTGCACCTGCCTCACCGCCGGTCGGGAGCTGGAGGGACACGGCATCCCACGGGAGGTGGCAGGAGGCTCTGGGTGGCTGTGCTTGGGGTGGGGAGAAGGAGAAACGGAACGGAGCCAAGAGGAGCAAATACTTTTTCTGATGGAGGTGAATTGAGCACATCCCAGATGACTCATCCATTGGAATGGGACTGGTTCCTCTGTCCTGCTTCCCACAGGAGGCTTCCTGATTTATAGCGGCCACTTGCTAGGGAGAACGTTACTGCAGCCATGCAAAGAGAATGTTTTTTAACGCCATTGTATTAGAATGCCCTTGAGCAGTAAGTCCTGCTGAGCGTTTGAGCGTATTCTCTACTCACACAGGAGAAACTGCAGAGTGTTATTGATAAGCATCTCTGAACAGCACGGAAGCACAGGATCCAACCTGTATCCCTGGCTGACAATGTAACGGTCCGTGTCACTCTGTTCAGACGTGTGTGCTCCATGAGTGGTTCTTCCCAGAGACTCCTGAGTGCAGGAGACGAGCCCAGCTCCGAGGGAGGAGAAGCCCCGCTCCCTCAGTGCCTTTCTGTGCAGCCCGGATGCTTTCCTGGGGAACAGCACAACTCCAGAAAAAGTTTCCAAACGCTTCCCAGCCAAATAGAAAGGGATCGCATCGTAAACAAGGAAACTGATGCAGCCTGGGATGGAAAGTGACAGTTGTGCTCTGTCACTAAAATAATGAGGGGAAAAAAGCAGAGGATCATTTCTTGATTAGAATCTGTGGTAAATAACCAATAGACAAAGAGTGCAGAAGACAAACAAAAGATTAGACATCTAAGGAGTCCCTTCGAGTACAAATTTGCACCACAGTTGGGTTAGACATGCAATGCAAATACCACTGCGTAGGAAGTGGTACGATTCAGAATCACGATTCTGTGATTCCCACCACGATTCTGTGAAATCCCGCTCCACCTAAAAAGACAAGACACCTGTGTGTCCCCAGGCTCCGTGCCACGGCCCCGGGCACAGTGTGGAGCTGCTGGTCCTGGGGCTGGTAACTCAGACACCATCTCCCGCAGAACACAGGGCAGGGCACCCCTGTACCACAGCACACCCCGCCAACCACAAACACCACTTCGTTAGAAAAGTGCTGCCTAGTGTCAACACTGAGATTTTCAGCAATGTGCATCTTTTATATTTTCTGTAGTTCTAAAAAGTAGCATCTATATACGTTTTTTCCATCTTAATAGTAAATGGATAAGGTTGCTTTGCTAAGTGGAAACAAAAGCTTACCTGGGAGAAACCCGAAATTGTGTTGGACATCATTCATGTGTTTTCCTTAGAGTTACGCTTTCCTCTTTAACTTCACCTTGCTGATTTTTTATATTTATATATTAAATCCAAAACTTGGCTTTCTAGACCTTTCCACCTCCTCTAAGCCTGCCACGCTTTGTCCCAGCCACAAATTGTACCTAAAAGCAGAGAACATTCCAATTACACTCAAATATTCCGGATCACTCCTGTAAGCAGCAGGCTGGCACTGTCAGAAAACTGGATTCCATTTGAAATTCCTTTCAAGTGTGTCTGAAAGATACAGCCAAACGAGAAAAGGCTTTGAGAAGCAACTTCAGTGAGAAAAAAGGTTTAGAAAAGGCCTAAAAAATTGTTTTATCTTGTTGGGAAAATATACCAAGAAAATGAAGTAAGTCCTTTGTATGTAGAGAAACTTCTTCTAATAAAAGGGGCTGCGATCACTTTTTCTCCATCTCGAATAAGCCAAGGAAAAGGAAAGACCTACTTTATATACATCTAGGAGGCCAAGAAAGGTGGTGGAAGTGCTGGAAGGAATGTCCTATAAGGAGGGGCTGAGGGCTCTGGGCTTGTCCCGTCTGGAGAGCAGGAGGCTGAGGGGCCACCTCAGGCTCCCGGCAGCTCCCTGAGGAGAGGAGGTGCCAAGCCCCTCTCCCGGGACAGGACGGGTACCAGCGGGCCAAAGCTGTGCCAGGGGACCTTCAGACTGGACACGAGGAAGCATCTCTTTACAGAGAAATGGTCCAACTTGGGAACAGGTTTCCTGGAGAGGCAGTGGATGCCCTGAGCCTGTCAGTGTGTAGGAGGCATTTGGACAATGCCCTCACACTTTAATTTGGTCAGCCATGAATTGCTCAGGCAGTTGGACTAAATAATCATTTTAGGTCCCTTCCAACCGAAATAGTCTATTCTAGTCTGTTCAGATGAAATAGCTCAGCTCCTCTGAGAGGTCTGCGGGTCCCTTCCCTGGAGACACTGGCAGCCCAGCTTCCTCCAGTTCTGTGAGTCCCCGGGTCCCTCAGACAGAAGGGTCCAGTGCTGACCACCAGCACAGGGGGAGCCCCAGCGACACACTTTGGGGTCGGTGCTGCCTGCCCTCCAGCTGGCTCCCTCAGGTCTGCACAACCTGCAGTCAGAGCAGCACCCACCCCCAGAAATACTGCTGAGGTCAGCACCCGCCCCATCTCCCTGCCAGCACAGGAAGGCTTTGGGGTGGCTGCAGATCCTCTTTGCTTCCTAAAACTCGCAGTGCCCTGGTGGCCTCACCCCGTTGTTCTCAGAACAGGTACCAACCTGAAGGACTGTGGTGAGCTGACCTTGTGTGGCGATGCCCACCCAGCCGTCCCCTCGCTCCCCCTCCTTAGCAGAACAGCGGAGGAAGTAAGTTGCTGAACCTCCCGTGACAAGAAAAGGCAGGGAGATAACTTCCCAGTTACCATTATGGGCAAAACAGACCCAATTTGGGAAAAAACAATTTAATTCATTGCCAATTAATTGTTGGATAGTGACATTCCAGAGCAGAATTCTTGCATTCGCTTCCTAAGAGAAGAAGGATTTTCCAAGCAGGAGGTCAGGAAGAGGCAGAGCAGAAGCAATCTTGGTTGGTAAAAGAGAAAGCAAAAGGGGAGGAGAGCACTAGAACCTCCCAAACACCCTCCACAAACTTCCTCCTGCTTCCCTGCGACAGCCAGCTCTGAGCTGCCCAGTGCCCAGCCTGCGGACACCCAGGTGGAAGGGTCCAGCTGAAGGAGAAGGTAAGGAACAATAAATATTCTCCATCCCTGTCCTCTAGAGAGGGGGGCTTGCCTCTGGCAACGCTCTTTCCTTACGACTCTTTCTGACCCCAGACCCAAGTCTTCTGTTAGAAACTAATTTGGGTTTTTTTCTCATACTCTAGAAGAGCAGCTCAGCTGAACCTTAGCTGTGGGGATTCCCGCTCGAACAAAATATATGTATTGAACAACTATAGGAAAAAGCCTGCAGAACAGAGCAGTTGCAGTAAGTACATGCATATTTACTTCTAGGCTGGAATATTTTATGGAGATCTGATGGGTTAGTCTGATACCTTTTCTTTTTTCTCTTTTTTTGGTGTTTTTTGAGACATTAATTTTATATAGAAGATGATCTGCAATCTAGTAAAATTAGCTCTTCCAAATGTCTGCATGAAAGTGGTTGTTACGAGATTACAGTGAAATAATCCCAAGGAATATGTCCTCAAGGAAATTATTCCGCAGGAATAGTATGATGGAGTTGTTCCGTGTCGGGAAAGGACCTGTTTAGAGCGTTTCAGTTGCCCAGACTCATTACCCAGCCAGGGACACGAAACCCAGGACTGGTGCTCAGAGGGCTGGGAAAGGAGGGGATCCCTCCTGGAGCCTCATCTCCCCCGGGAGCTCCTGAGGCCGAAACCTGCCCCAACTGTTGGGAGCACAGACAAACCTGGGCTTTTCCGTTAGGAGTGAACTGCACCTCGGTGAGAAAGTATGTCTGGGGGGGGTTACAAGCATCCAGTCGCACCGCTGCCCTGAAGGCTGTCTCTGGGCAGAAGCGCTGCAGTTTCGGTTTCTTTTCCCAGTTTTTCCGTTCGCGGGGCGGGGCTGAGGGGAAGCCGTACCCGGGCCGGCAGCCAGCGGCAACGCGGGGCTGCTTCCCCCCGCACCCTCGGGTTTACAATGTGCGTGCACCGCAGAGGCACCGCAAAGAACTGGAAACTAGTTTTTGTCCTTCTGAGAGCAGAAGGGAGGGTCTGCTGCAAGAGCCGGCCGGTGCCGGGCCCGCAGCCCCCTCCTCGGCTCTCGCCGCCCAGCTGGGAGGGGGCCAGCCCGCAGACAGCCTTAGTGGGGCTGCTCCTCAGCAGCCTTTACCGGTTAGGGAGTCGAATCAAGCTGGAGAGAAGCACGGGTCTAGGGTGGCACCCACAGCCAAGTGTCCCTTCAGGAAGCAAAAT
The DNA here is from genome assembly GCA_027564225.1 of Gallinago stenura. Lineage (NCBI taxonomy): Eukaryota > Metazoa > Chordata > Aves > Charadriiformes > Scolopacidae > Gallinago > Gallinago stenura. The sequence continues at coordinate 23,316,681 of JAOQGM010000012.1, read as the reverse complement.
TGCACTGAAAAGAATCTTAAGGAGTGGTTTTGTCTCGGGAAGACTCAGCTCCAAACGGGACAAGGCGCTTGGGGGAGACCGTCACCCCCCATGCAAGGAGTGCAGCCGGGTGCCACTGCGGAGGGTACGCATTTCGGGTGGGCGAATGGAATTCTCCCTGAGGAAGTGAGAGGATACAGTGAAATTAGATGCTATTAAGGGAAATTGTTTTATTTCTTTAAAGTTTTTGCAAGAAAGTCCACATTAACTGAGACCGAGGGGATTGTTAAGATGTTCTACCTCCTGTCACTTATCTCCACTGGAGCGAGTGCAGAGGAGGGCAACGAAGCTGGTGAGGGGGCTGGAAAACAAATGGTCTGAGGAGCGGCTGAGGGAGTTGGGACTGTTTAGTGTGAGGAAGAGGAGGCTGAGGGGAGACCTTATCACTCTCTACAACTACTTGAAAGGACACTGTAGAGAGGTTGGTGCT
>JAOQGM010000012.1:23293916-23304145 GCA_027564225.1 Gallinago stenura | reverse complement strand
AGGGAAGGGAAGGGAAGGGAAGGGAAGGGAAGGGAAGGGAAGGGAAGGGAAAGGGCATCTTCTATTACTGTACTCTTTCCCCTTGTTCATTCCCACCCAATTTCTTTCTTTACCTGCTCTGTCAAGGCTACAGAACACAAGCGGAAAATGAGCATCCAAGAACACAAAGCAACTTCTTTCTGTATCAAATTTTCCAAGTATTTCTCAATAAAGATTCAAGTGAACTCTAGGGATCCTTACATATAAAATCTTCACAGCACCAAAGAGTAAACTAAGAGCTCTAATAAACCCACAATTCTTTAATTTACTCTTTTACCTAGAAAAAGAATTCTTAATGCTTATTTCTACATGCACGTCTCAGTCTCATTTCATTTGCATGAACTACTTAAATGTATTGTTTAATAAACATGATATGTCAAATATTTAAATAGCTAAGTCATAAGTTTAATCCAGATAGCCAAAAATATTTGTTTTCTATATTAAGCGTCTTTAACTGTTGCTCGAGAATATACTTACTTTCTGGAAATCAAGCCATATTCTCTCTCAATCGTTTTGTCACTGTACCTTTTTTTTGTTTGTCTGTACTCCCCTCTTCTGCCTCCCTCCATGAAGAAGTAAAGGCTCAGGCAGCAAATGTAGTGAAGAGCTTTGCAGTGCTCAAATAACTGCCCACCTCCCTGTTGTATGGCCAAGTGAAAACAGCCAGTTTGAGCTATCCTTTCTCTGTATTGTAAATATTAGAAGCACATAGCCTTTCCTCTGAAATGAATGTAAGACTGCTCAAAAAGTCAATTGAGTATAAAGTGCACGGTTTTTCTGAAATGTTTACACTGAACTTCCTTTGCAGGATATCCAATATAATTTGCAGTGTGTTTATTTGTATATATACATATATCATATGCATATATAGTAGACGTATTGTGGTACACATACCACAGTTGTTCTTTCTACTTTGAATTTTATTTGGAGTTCTAGATTATCTTTGTAATTTCTCTCACCATGCTGGCAGCTCTGAATTAGCTTTTCTCTTGTTTAATCTAGAACTGTTAGTATTGGGGAACATGGTGAAAAACTACCAATCTTTGGGGAGTAGTTTAGCTGTATTTATATAATGTTGCATCCAAATCTCACCAGCCCCACATGAATGTATCCATAACTGAAGACGCAGCAAAATGGAGTGATCATACCCCAGATGAGACGTGACATCACTATTGGGCAGGTACAGAGGAGTTGTGCCCACTTGAGGGACTATGCCTTGGAGGAGGTAACTTGGGCTGGGAGCCACACAAACCATAGCAAAGCTGCTCAGCAAGGACTACCCTTACCTCCTGGTCCTTATTCTCCCCTTCTCAGCCTTTCTTCTCCAGCATCTCTGACTGTACTGACCAGATGTTTTCTTCCCACTTATTCCTCCAAAATACTGGACCCGTGCAAACTTGCCACTTGCAGCTGACCCAGTATAGAGGAGAATGAGAGCTGGCAAACCCAGTGTATCAAATCACATGTGCCAGACTGCAGCCATGGAGGTCCCCTGACAGTAATAAACGTGCTCAGCTGATGACACCTCTTCCTAGGTCCTTGGAGCCTGCACCCAGGGTAAAGAGACAATGGTAGCACCTTGGCATCCTGAATGAATTCCTGGGGAAAGCATCCACAGAGAACATCTCCTAGAGGTTCAACATTGGAGAAGATTCCAGCCACCTCTTAGAGGCAGGGACAGAAATTATTTTGGCAGTTTTGTCTTCTCTGCAGTTCTGGCAACTCCTGGTGCTGCTATAGTCCCATCCCTACGGGTTCAAAAACAAAGATTAGGCAGCTTTATTGCCACACTCTCAATGCGTCTCTCAAAATGAAAGATTTTCCTCTTTGCACCATACACAATTCAGTGTCCGAGTATGAGGCGAGAGCACGTCTTTGCTCTTCAGAGGCCATTGCGATTACAGACTGCGACTGTCTTATCGTCAGCACCTCTTCAACTACCCGCTCTGAGATTTGGGCGTACCTCTGTATGTGAGAGGAATAAAAAATATGATGTTGTTTCTTTATGGTGAATACCTACTCAATAGGAAAATAAACCCTCTTTCTATGAATTTGAGTGGGCAGCCACCTGCAGCGCACGCGTTACCTGGTAGCGCCCGGGCTGACACCTCCAGTCTGTCATTTATGGAGACACATGACATGAGGTAAACTATTTCAGGGCGATATTTCTACCCGTAAAATTGGACGTGTTAGTAGGTACTCATGGTAAGGATGTAGGAATAGCTCCCCATTTGTGCGTTGGGGTGTAACACACCGCTGCCCGCCCTCGCCGCCGGCCCCACGGCCCGGGCTCTGCTCCCACTGTGCCCCGAGGCTTTCTACGGAAAAACACGCTCCCCTTTATTTCGGCGTTGCTGGGTTTTTTTCTCACACAAAACGCATGCGAGACCTAAAAGACTCAGGGCTGAAATAAACTCGAGCATCTGCGGCATGGGGGGAGTTTTATCACACAAACGACGGCGGGGCTCATCCCCAGCAGGGGTGAGGCGGGCGACGGTGCGGCCCGGCGTGGCGGGAGCAGCCGCGATGAGGCCGGTGGAAAGGCCGCTACAGCGAACCCCTGAGGGGAGCCCAGCGCTGGGCAGGCCCCCGGCCCAGGCTCGGCTGCGGGAGGAAGGCCCTGACGAAGAGCCCGTCCCCTGCCAGCAGCCGCCACACGCTTCCCCCGTGCGGGTGCTGCGCGAGAGGAGAACGCGGGGCTCCCGCTACGCGCCAGACAAAGAGCGCGGAGGCAGGGGAGCTGCGGGCCCGCGCCACCCCGCACACAAAATGGCAGGAGGCCGGGCGGCGGCGCCTCAGGCTGGCGGCGGCGCGGGAGGCGGCCAGCGGGAGGCGCTGTTGCCCCGCCGTCCCCGGCCTCCCCGCGCGAGGAGAGGCGGTTCGGCGGCCGTCGCGAGAGGGCGCTCGCGCCGCGCGAGAGGGGTGAGGAGAAGGCCGTCCCTCTGTGGCGGGGGCCAGCTCGGGGGAGGCCCCGCAGCTGCGGGGAGGTCGGTCCAGAAGCTGCACAAGAGCAACCGCCGGCAAAATCCATCCCGAGTGAGGCGGGGCCCGCCCCTTCCCAGCGGCTGGCTCCCGCCAGCGGTGCGGCGGAGCCGGCTGAGGGGGTCCCGGGCAGCGGCAGGCCCGCTCCACCGCCCCCCCCCTCCCCGTGCTGGCAGGAGGAGCAGAGACCCGTGGGGCGGCAGCCGGGGCGCTTCACAGCGGTGGGATGGCGAGAGTTAACGCATCCCGAGTGAAAAAGATGGTGGAGAGTGGCTGGGCTGGGCTGGAGGGACCTGCCCTGGTCCGAGGGGACGGGGGAGAGCCAGCACCGCAGGGAGTCTCTCACTTTGGGCTGATCCCGGCTGGGAATACAACCCACCCTCAGCCAGGGGGGTACTGGCTGTGACAAATCCCTATGGCTTTAATTTGAGGACCCTGCTGCAGGAAGCTTTTTCTGCTTTCCCTTTGCCTATTGGAACCACAAGCCTTCAGTTTATGTAACCTGTCACAAGACAGCTTCTGACTTCCTCTTCGAAGGCACTTGCTTGTTCCCGGCTGTCGCTTAAACGCTCAGAACGAAAAACACGCTCTTCCCCCCTGGGCAGCCGTGTCCCCCAAGAGGAGCTCAGGGCTCTGCCACCTCTTGCTGGGCCAAGCTGCAGCACCAGCTCCAGAGCAGCCGTGGCTGTGCTGGAAGAAGAGTGGCTTCACAGCAGCAGGTGGGAGGCTGAGGGAGAAAGTTGCAATAGCAAAAATACAGTAAGAGTTATGGATTAATGATAATGATGAGTGAGAAAGAAGGGAAGAAAGACCTGTCCTCATGCCAGCTTCCTGCCTCCTTCAACAGTGGTTCCTGAATTTAAGTCCTGTAAGTCAGGGAAATGAGAAAGCAGCACAAACTGACTGTTTTAGTTCAAGCGGTCAAGATGGATCCAGTTTATGCATGTGATGGGATGTGTGTACTCCAGTGAAAGAAAACACAGGAGGAGTTACGCAGAAACACTTGAGACATGTGCAATACTCTGAATGCTATGTTGGGTGAGTTACCACCTCCTCATAGACCGACCAATGGACTGCACAGAACATCAGAAACAACCTCGGAGAGCCCTGGTAAAATTCCTGTTGGCATCAGTGTGTAGGAGATTTCAAGATAATGATGATCGGTGTGGCCACAGGGATCCTTTGGGAGTTACCTGTTGGCAAATGGACGTGTTCTCCCAAAAGGCAAAGTAGAGGGCAAAGGTCGAGCAGGAATGAGAGTCTTGTTAAAAGGAGTAACAAAATGGCATTTTAAATTCCTGCCTAGTTAAGCTGTTTCTAACCAGTAGAGGTTCTACAGAACAAGAAAACACAACTAATCTTTATGGTTAAATTTCTTCAGCCTGCAGTTGTCGTGAAAAGGCAAGTACCAAAAGAAAGAAAATGAGCATAATAGCAAAGAGAAATTGTCTTTCTTGAGAATGAGCTGAAATGTCAAGGGCTTATGGTCTACAGTGTGCTGATAAGACACGGCGATGTGTGAACTTTCCCTCCCAAAGCCATCCATCTCTATTATCACTGCCCGGAGATGGTTCTCTGTCAACTTTGCATCTGCATCAGTAACTCGTTCTGTTCAGCCATCTGTTCCACAGACATCAAACTGTTGAGAAGCCCCAGTACAGCGCAATCTAGTCCAGTAACACAGAAACAGAAAAGAAAAGATCTCATTACCATTTGAATTCACAGGCTCTCCTGCGATACACGTACTATATTTTTTATATTGACGTGAACATGGTAATTTGGTGAGTAAATTTTCGGTTATAACAAAGGGATTAGAATCAAACACATAATATGCAACAGCTATGTTCAGAGAGAAAATAATTATAGTGTTAAACTAGGATTTAAGGTAGTTGTTTCTCACTTTGTGGTCTTTAACTGAGTTAAGAAAACATTCCTGTTAACTAGGGTGACTGTTACTTCTTCCCATTTTAACTGCTGAAGAGTTTACCACTAATTATTAATCCGAATGAGGTAGGCATCTAAAAGCCAAGATCTCAAAAGAAAAATAGGAGAGTAGATTGTTGACAGGTTTCCTGTGCAATTTGAGGTTTCTTGTTTTGTTTTTCTTTATCCAAGTCCATATATGATAGAAACTTGGGATGTTTTATTTCAATTAGCCATGTTCTCTTTCTCAATTAACATGTCCCAAGAGCTTGTAAAGTTTTGAAAATCTGCCTAATTCAGTGGCTTTTGATATTTCTTTTCTAGGTTTTTTAGCACTATAGAGCTAGGATAATTAAAGGCCAGAGAGCTGGATTCCATTCTGGCCTGTAAATCTTCAACAGAACTGGTGCTGAAGTTTCAATAACAAAATCATTATTGTGAATGATTACTGAGCCAGAGAAAACCATTGATTGACATTCAGATTCTTAACTGAATCTGCAGATGCTGCGAAGTGAGAGGGTTTGGTGGGAGGTCTGTGAGAAGCACTGAGAGGGGATCTTACCCTCACGGCTTCGGAGAGCTCTCCCTCACTGCGCTCGGGGTCTGAGGAGGCAGGGACTGCAGAATCATGCAGGAGCAACACCTCAAGCCTTGTTCATAGGAGAATGAATGCTGTGTTTAACACAATAATCCCTTTGGCTAATTAACTTGTGATCTGGTTGGTAAATTAGCCCGTACGAAGTTTTTGCGACCACAGCTCAAGCATTTTCAGTACCTAAGGGCTTTTGTTATTTAAAGGTAGCTCTCCCAGGAGGTAGGCAAAGATTCTGCTTATCCATTGACCCCGTATATTCTTAACACATTATGAAATGTAATCATCTGCCGTGACATCATCTCCAGTGAAAAGAACTGGCTGTGGGGCCTGACACAGTTTGTGGCTGTGTAGCATACATCCCCTTAGACACACTGTACTCTGAGCTGTGTGTTCAAGTCTGTCGTGTTCTAAAGGTTTTACACGACCTCTCTGCTTTCACACGACGCTCTGCCCTGCTCGCACACTGATAGTGCACACAACCCGGCTCTGGAGCTGAAACTCGCTCAGCGTTGATGCCTGTCTATCTTCCATTTCACCTCGATCTCAGCTTTATATAACTCTCCCCACACTGTCTCTTGGAAAGCAATGCACCAGACTTGTGTCCCCCAGCAGAGCTGTGGTCTCTAAGGAAACTCGTGCATTAATTAAGGAATAGTATAATGGTATGGTAATGGGTATGGTTTTGTTTTGTTCACCAGTGCCCCAAGGAGTGTCGCTTCACTTATATAAGTATTTTACTCCTCCCCCCACCAGCAAATATCAGCACATTTCTGTTAACTGTCATGTGGGTATGTTCAAAACAATACTTTTGAGATAAAATTTGGTCTTTTGAAATAGCAAGCAAATTGGCACATGAATGTCATTTCTGCAGTAACTTGGCGCTTTCTTCTCTGGTTACTGGTTGTTGGCCTCCTCCTCCAAATGTTCTGGCACCGAAGCCAACACCCGTGGCCACACACTGGGTGTGCTTGGCAGCTGCGGGGCCCAGATGCCAACCACTGGAATGCATTTTATGGACCAGTGTCTCTGCCTGTGGCTTGGCTTCCTGGCCAGCCTTTAGCAGAGTCTCTTCTCTGGACTCCTCTGGCTCCAGCGCTCACTGCTCTTGTGACAGTGGAACTGCAGCAAAAACATTTTACAGATGAGCTGTCTCATCGCCCCAGGAACTGCTTACCTGCACCGGCTCCTGCAAAGGTGCACGCACAGACTCCGTTCAGTGTGTGACAAAGAGACGTCCCCATTGCCTTGCTCCTTGTGGAGGACCGAGTGCACGGATTCACAGGGTCTGAAGGGGCAGAGCACCCTGGCGAACCTGGCAGACACCACTGAGAGATATTTCTTGATGTCAGACATGGAAGCCACTGTCCACTGACCTCTCAAGAGAGGCAAACCTGCAGGGGACTCCAATTTCTCCCTCCAGTGTCAATTTCAAGTTCCTTTTGGCTAAGGCCCCTGGAATATTGGCTCAGCATCAGGTGCTTTGCTTATATGGACTTGTGTCACTCTCTTCAGCAATTAGTATGGTGATCTGGGCATAGATCTATCTCTGCTATTCCACAAGAATAAAAAAAAAAAAAGAAAAAAAAGAAAAGAAAATCCACCAGGCAAGCAATCTGTCTCATTGTCTGGATATATTTAACAAAAAATTTTTAAAAAGCCTAATAAAATGCTGAACAATCTCAGGAAACTTTGTTGAATGACCTCCCAGTGACAGAAGAGTCAAACTTGTCACTATATGTCAAGCTTGTGGTTTGACAACCACAGGTTCCTTCTCACTTTGATATTTCAGACACTTTTTGAGCCCCGTTGCATTTTGACATGCATAGAAGCGACTGGGACATGGGTCCAGTACTTGAAGCAGCAGGTGAGAAATGAAGTGAAAACGTTACAAAGATGCTATAGAAGTTACAGAGAAAGGGTAGCATTAAATATCAGCATGTTCTCTTGGCTTATGATATTAAAAGACCTGATCTCATAAGCAGGCCTACTGAATATTTTAAACATAAACCTCTGAGGAACTGATGTTCCTTTTTTCAATGAGTGCTACCCTGACATGGTGCCATGAATGAGCTGGGAAACCATAGTGTTCCCTGATGAGAGCCACCGTAGTGTTCCCTGTGACATTTTCTGACTAGCAGATAAGAAGGTCTGGCCTTGCCCAGCCATCTCAGCCGAGTGGTGGTTCAGCCAGTTGAGCAGGGCTGAGCACCAATTCCAGTACCGTCCTAACGCTTCCTCGCCTGCAGCCCTGCTGCATCTCAGTAACGTGGAGTGGTCCTTCTGTTCACACGTTTGGGAGAATGAAACCAAGTCCCAGCAGTGCAGAAGGGGGGAATGGAGACGCCAGGGTCTCCTGGCACTAGTTCCACCTCTGTGTAGTTGCATCACTTCACTTGGATTCATGCTGGTTATCCGAATTTGAACTAGTGAGACTAGGAAAGCAGGCAGCGCATTTCCAAGGTACACAGCTGCTTTCAGGTGTGAAGAGAGTGCTCTTTACGTGCTATATACAGTAAAGATCAAAGCAGATGTATCTCTTTTTCATATCTATTTTTCATACCAGTTATGGGAGCGTACTCTGCTGGTCAAATTTGAAGGGTAAATGTTCATTCTTGTTTCTTCTGAACGGACCTGAAGGATCCCAGGTCACCTTCCGTTACAGTAAAATTTCCTCACGATCCCTGTCCCAGTTCCCCTTCCCTAGTAGAGAGCCAGCTCTCCGTCAGCAGCTGTGTCCACCTGCGGTGGAGATGGGGTCTCCGGGGGTGCTGTATCGGTGGTGTACCCCCACACACACCGCTTTGCACCGTGGAGAGATACTGCGTACACCTACAGTGCTGGGGGTGTGTGGACAGTGTCCTGGGGCTAGCAGTGAGCACGGACACGCCACGCTCTGTGGGTGCTGTAAGGAAGGGGGGTACGACACACCGAGCGTGGAATCTGAGTAAGGGCAGCGTGCCTCCATCTCCTGCTTCTTGGAGGCAGCAGCAGCGCGGGGAGCAAATCTAACAAATAGACAAAGATTTTCTTCCTGCCTCATCCCCGCTCCTTTTTCTCCACACTACTTAGACAAATTATTACTTTTCCCTTTACGTTGTCACTTCATCCAGTCCAGCCCTGAGGCCTTGACTGGTTTTGCATCTCCTCTAACGTTCTCACCCTGGAGCTTTCTGCTGAGCACGCATGTGTCATCTGCTCAAGTGCAAATGTCAGAAATGTTCTCTGTATTTATTATGGTATTGAAACTTGGGGATAAAGTGACGGGGCCTCATCTAAGTGCGGACTTTTAGAGCCCAGCGTGGCTCTTACAGCCCACAGAAACATGCAGGCTGCCTGTATTTTTCTTCTTTCATGGGAGAACATTGCATAGCAATTAGCATTTGCGTTTGCTGGAGTTCACATCTCAGGAAGCAGCTCAAAACAGAATGCAAAGGAAACTAATGTGCTACCAGAGAGAAGAATATGGAGAAGTTAAATGGTTAATTTTTAGTAGGCACAAATCACATTTCCATCAAGTGCGAGCAGTCAGCTGTTATTGTAGGTCACTAAGATACAATGAATTATTTTCTGCAGTTCGTGGAAAACATTAGGCAGCTGTAATAAAGTCAATGGTATTTCCTTCCTTACTGAAACATTACTGCAGCAAAACCCCCTCTTTTGTTAAAACACCATTTCATAAAATTTCATTGATTTCTTCTTTTTATATATTTTTAAATTTCTTTTATTGATTGCTGTGGGTAGAGAAAATAGTGAGGGAAAAGTATCAGAAGTGGCTTTTCGTGTTCAGATGGATGACAATGGATCTAAACTAAGGCGGCTATAAAGGGAAGGGGGAAGGGAGCACTTCAGTGGCCTTTATATAACATAGATAGTCAGCCCAGGAAACATACCACAACTTAAGTCTCTTTTTAAGACATTAAAACTCAGCTTAAACAAAACCGAGAGTATTTCATGCCGTTGTTCATCACATTTATTTTGCCATATATATTTCTCCATAGTTATCTGGAGTAACATACAAAATTACTGTTTTCAAAGTTTATCTTGCTTTATAAGCATGTATCTAAATCCTGATTAAAGTACCTTTAACAAACCCTTTAGGTCTGACAGTAATACATCTTTTGCTCTTGTTTTCTTTTAAGATCTCATGAGCATGAAGAAATGAGGGTTCCTGGGAATTCTGAGTGCATTGATTAAGAGATGGTAAGTTTTCTTTTGGGACACTAATCAGTGCTGAATCTCTCAGAAAACTGGGAAATGAAGAACAGTAGACCCTGACTGTACATAGGCAAAAACTGCTCAGCCAGCTGGTTGGGCATTATCAGGGGAACACTTTTACTTTCTACAGGGAAACAGCAGCCTCAGTGTTTCAAAAATCCGCATGGTCCTACGGATTGGCTCACAAACAGTAGCAGCTGGACCTCAAATTAGGTGCCCACACTTTAGTGAGCAAACTAACATTACAGCAGAGGAATGAGAAAAATGTGGGAATTGGTGGGGGTTAGAGGGGTGTGTTTGGATGGGGCATTTTCACTAGCTGGACAGGGATACAGCTTGGATAAAACCTGCAAGGGCTGCTGTAGATGTTGCATTAACAGCTGGCATGCTCTTTTTAAAACATTGTTAGCACTGTATTAATAAGATGGAGTTTCCTTCCCCTTCCCAGCCCCCCCCCCGTACAAATGACTTTAGC